>JAJGRX010000953.1:0-1200000 GCA_025461125.1 Carex kokanica | reverse complement strand
GATTAGCTTCCTGAAAACTCATCATTTTACATTAGAATATATATTTGAGTTGTATACAATAATGAAAATAATTTTGGGTCACTAACATGAGGAAAATGGTGATGAACGACACATCGAGCCATTTATCGGATGACGAGTGGTGGAGAATGTCCTTGAAGTCTTTGAACGACAGCATGAGATCCCTGCCTTCGTGTAGAAACATCCTAGGTGGGACAGGGATGATGATATCCTTCATGCCTTCGGGTGCCGACATCAAGCGGTCGTGGAGAAGGCGCAAATTACCGGGAAAACGGCTGTATTCTTCTTCGGTGACCATATATAGGACGGTCTGGTGATCCTGGCGCGTCAGCCCCGACGTCGCAAGCCACAACAGTCCGTACCGGTGACATCATCCCCTCGTGTCTGCATCAAAATTAACATACCTTCTTCAAGTATTTGAAAAAGTATGATTTGAATGTAACAAAAGAAATGGATTATTTAGATATTACATGATGCAAAATAATCTGACTCCTGGGCCATTGGACAAATGAATTCCGGGCATCATCAAGAACAAACATATCGCCGGTAGGGGCAGGAAGAGGTATGTGCCCCCATCCCTCCACGACTAAGTCAACCTGCACGCATGCATGGTCGGGCCTGAGCTGAGCATGGTGTACACTTGGGGCTCCTGGAAGTACAACGCCCATAGCAACGGTTAGAGGAACACTACCCTGCCACAGGACGAGGTCGCATGCTCTGGGGTCCTGCAATTATCAAAAAGTTGTTACTTTTTAATGGTGCGATATTGTCTAACAAGGTTACAAACAGGTATTAATTACCTTTAGACTATAAAAAAGTAGTGATTACCTTTAGATTTTCCAAATCATCTAAGGCCCAAGTCCCGGATGCTTGGCTACTTCGCCGAACTCCCGGCGAAACAGGAGGTGGTTGCTCGGATTGCTGCGCAAGAGATGAAAACCGGTTCAACAACCTTGATTCCATCTCAGCCAGCTTTGCGTCGTACTCTTTGCTGACCTCCGCGCGTACCTGCGCAACTATCTCGTCTTTATTTACTTTGGCACGAGATTTTCTTCGAGGTTTTTGTCCCTCAACTCGGAACATCTCCTTCCAGCCCTTGTAGGCCCCTACACCCCTTATCCGACCCGTGTGTTCTGGATTCTCGAGCGTTGCGGCCAAGGAATCATTTTGTCTTTTGACCGTCCGGGCACCCGAATTGACCTCCTACTCCACCTCCAACTGTTAATAGAAAAATTAGTTATAGCAAAAGACCAAGTGATGTACATTCGGAGTTATAATTTCATTTGAATGACACAAAGTTATAACAAAGGACTCTTGCCATTCTTTGAGCCTCGGGTTGCAATTTCTCTGGGAGTACTATCCTCCCGTCAGCGGTTAACTCGGATCTACCCATGAACCAATCTTGGCCTCTAGGATTTTGGATCCTAACCACGGGTGAGTCGGAATCTTTGTTTTGCTCCAGTACTGTCCTCCACTCTGCCGACTTACCCTCGTAACCACCTGACCCTAAATGGTGCGGATACTTGTTCATGGCAACGATCCTCCTGCCTTCGGCACTTTTTTTCTTCACAAGTGCAAGAAAATCAATTAGTTTTAGAAAAATAATTGAAGATCGAGAAAAAACAAAAAATACTTTGGATAATGTTATATACCTTGAACTCTTCTGTGAACTTCAAAGCTTGAAACTCCTCCCACACCTCTTGTGTTAGCCAAGAATAGTACCCTACCGGATTTCTCCCTCTCTCCATGAAATCTGTCTTCAGCGTGCTCTTGAATTGCTTCCAACCTTCGTTCATTATCCTCAGAGTCTTAGCCTTTGGGGTATCGCTCTCGATGTTCCACTGAGCCTGATTGACACCAAATTCACTGTATTTAATTTCATGTACAACAATGAAAATAAAGTAAAGAGTTGTTCGGTACTTTACCTTCACCATGTTCCACCAGTCGTTCTTCTCCTCTTTATCAAACTTATTCCAACTCTCTACAAGGATACTTGCCTTTTGCTTCACCAAATTGCAACACCAATTTGAGTACGCCATTCGGTTTGGACCTTGCGCACGCCCGTCTTCCATGAACCGGATTTCCAACTGCTTCTTCTCGGACGTGCTTGTGCACATTGTCGGACCTCTTTTCCTTCTTTCTGATGAGACAGTAGCTTGCTGATCCTCTTGTGCCATCACATCTATGTGCTCACCCTCAACCGACATGGTTCTACCATACAAAGAAATATTAAAAGAAAGTAATGGACCTATGTGTAAAATAGTGAGGAAACAGAGAAATAAAATGCAAAATGAACACCACAATTAAATGGAAGACTTCAAAACACAGAACATGGACATTAATTTCATATTTTTCTGATTTTTTTTCGATTTTTTATAAATTTCCAAAGTTCAGCCTCTCAAAATGAAAATTCTGCACCTTTAAATAGCAGAAAATATGAATTAAAAAGCTGAACTTTGAAAAATCATATAAAATTGAAATATAATTAGAAAAATATGAAATTTGTGTCCATGTTGTGTGTTTTGGAGTCCTCTGTCTGTTGGTCAAGTCATTAATCTGTTTTGGTCCCCGCATTGATCTGCACTGATCAATTTACCAACAGAGGTCATTTTGGCCGTTTGGAGTACATACATACATACCATCTATAATCAATTAGACCAAATCAATTTAGTTAATAGGTTTTGCATACATCCACCATAATTTAGATAAAACAGTAAAATCTGTAAAATCTGTTTTGAACTTGGTAAAATTAGTTTTTAAATTAAAACAGAAAAAATAAAACAGAAAAAACACAACAGACTTTATATAAAACATAAAAACTAATTTTAATTAAAACTGAAAAACTGATTTCGATTTTTATTAAAATAGAAAAAATAAAATATAAAAAATACAACTTTGTTAAACCCTCTTTCTTCCAAAAAAAAAAAGGTTAAATTGATCTAAACCAACAGGAATAGCCCAGCTCCAGCTCTAGTGCTCTTTACTGGCCGGATTAAGAGAACCCCCGAATGCAATTAATTCCAATGAGTCGGGAAAATCAACAACCCGAACTCGGCCAAAATCAGAGAAATGAAGAGTATTTTACCGAGAGAGGAGAGGGTGGACCGGAGAGGTGGCAGAGGACCGATAATGGCAGAGTGGAACGGAGTGGTGGCAGTGGCCGGAGAGATTTTGGAGCTTTTGGAACTCAAACGGAGCGCGGCTAATGAAAATTTAGAAGAGAAAGGGCTTTTGAATCATATTTGTACTTCTTTCTACACGGATTATTAAGTTAACGACCGTGTACAATTCCCCTTTCTACACGGACAAATAAGTAAAAGTCCGTGTACAATTCCCCTTTCTACACGGACTATTAAGTAAAAGTCCGTGTAGCTCTCTGCACCTTTATATACGGTTTTATAGTAAAATCCGTGTACAATGGCTATTTCTACACGGACTATTAACTAAAAGTTCGTGTACAAAAAGTTCAAACATATTAAATTATGTTTCTTTTTATTTTTTATATTATTTAAACTAATAATAAATAAAATAAAATAGTATATCACATCTAATATTTAAAACTTATACTAATATTAACTAATACCCAGTTATTTTTATTATTATTAATATTTGAACTATAGACATTTAATATTTGTACTAGTAATTAAAAACTAATACTAATATTTTATATTTTATTTTTATTATATAATATTTTAACTAATATTTTGAAAACTAATACTAATATTTGAACTAGAAATTTTGTACCATTATTTATAAAAAATGAACTAATATTTGAACTAGAGAAATATAATATTTGATATTTGAACTACAAATATTTTATTCTTAATATTTAATATTCCTAGTAATATTTAAAATCAAATACTAATATTTTATTTTTTATTTTCATTATTTAAGAATTCACTAATATTTTAAAAACTAATACTAATATTTGAACTAGAAATTTTTTATTATTATTAAAAAAATGAACTAATATTTGAAATAGAGAAATCTAATATTTGATATTTGAACTACAAATATTTTATTTTTAATATTTAATATTTGTACTAATATTTAAAATCTAATAATAATATTTGAACTACAAATGTTTTATTATTACAAAGTTGTTCATAAAAAAGAAATATTACAAGTTTCAATTTTAAAAAATAAATAAATATTACACACCAGCTTTTTTTTCCTTTTTCTCTTTTTTTCCCTCCTTTTTAACAGTTTACTCGGCCCATAATCCTTCATTGTGGTCGGATCGCATGTAGTTTGCTCCGTCGTTTTCTTCAATTGTTGCTACCTTAGGTTGCATGTTGGCACAAAATGGAGGTATTTCGTCGAACTGGTCATACTCTTCTTCATCGACGACATTTTCTACCCCGACAATCCTTCTTTTTCCTGATAGGACGACGCTCCACCTATCATCACTCGGGTCAGTGACATAAAAGACTCGGGTGGCTTGCTTGGCGAGTATAAACGGATCATCAACATATCCAACTTTGTTAAAATCAACGAGTGTGAACCCGTCGTTATCAACTTTGACACCCCGATCTTCGACCCATTTACACCGAAACAAGGGAATGCTCAGACGAGGATTGTAAACAAGCTACCAAATTTCTTCAATGATGCCATAATATGACCTTGATGCTATTACAGCCCGGCTATCTCCGGATCTACTGAATTCTTGAGACGTCGCCACCAACGTCACCCCACTATTTTGCATTGTGCTCTTCTCACTTTGCCGTTTAGTGTAAAAAGTATAACCGTTAATTTCGTATCCTTGGAATGTTTTGACAACAATTTGGGGTCCTTCGCCCAACAGTCTAACAATTTCAGGTATGGGGTGTGACTTCACTCTTTCTTTCAGCCATCCTATAAAAGAACGATTATGCTCGTTAGTAAGCCACTTCTGACTTCTCGTGTAGTTCTGTTGTTGAAGGATTGTCATGTGCTCATCTATGTAGGGAGCAACATCTGTCATGTGCTGTAGTAAAATAAAATGTGCCTTCTGTAGATCATTTATATCAGCAACTACGGCTCTCAACCCAATTGTCCCGACTCCTTAGAGCCTTCCCTCGTATCGAGATTTCGGAACGCCAATAGGATCCACACCGGCCATGTAGTTGGTGCAAAAATCAATCACCTCTTCTGTGAAATATCCTTCTATAATGCTACCTTCGGGCCGATGTCGATTCCTCACGTACTTTTTCAAGATGCCCATGTATCTCTCGAATGGATACATATACTGCAGGAACACGGGACCACAGATTTGAATTTCTCTCACAAGATGAACAGCAAGGTGAACCATAACATCGAAAAAAGATGGCGCAAAATACATCTCAAGTTGGCAAAGAGTAACGACGACCTCCTTTTACAAAGAGTCCAATTTTAGAGGGTCTATCACTTTGGAATTGATTGCATTGAAGAAAGTACAGAACTTCGTAATAGTTTCCCGAACGTGCTTTGGTAAAATTCCCCAAATTGCAACAGGAATCATATGTGTCAGTAAAACATGACAGTCGTGGGATTTCAGACCAAGCAATTTCAGGTCCTTCATCAACACCAGCTTCTTAATATTCGAGGAATACCCCGATGGAACTTTAATACTATGAAGGCATTCACAAAAGCTTATTTTTTCTTTCTTCGACATTGTGCACAGTGCGGGGGGTAGGTATGTGCGCTTCCCTTTCTCCTGTGGTGCAAGCTCGGGTCGTATTTCCATTTCTACCAAGTCTTTCCGAACTTTAATACCATCTTTAGTCTTTCTCTTAATGTTCAATAGTAAACCAATCAAACTGTCACAGACATTTTTTTCAACATGCATGACATCTATGCAATGTCTCACTTCTAAAAATTCCCAGTACGGTAGCTCCCAAAATATGAACCTTTTTTTTCCAAATATTCTTCAGTGGTGCTTCGACACATTTTCCAAAAACAACATCAAGGTTTTTTACCCGATTGAAGACACTCTTCCCGTCTAATGGACGACGGGCCACTCCAAGCTCAATTTTCTCGTTGAATGCTCTCTTCTTCTTACGGTATGGGTGATTAACAGGAAGAAACCTACGATTCCCCATGAAAACATTCTTCTGACAATTTTTCAGCCTCAGCACCTGCGTTTCATCTTCACAGATAGGGCACGCTTTTGCTCCTTTACAAGTGTAACCCGATAAATTTCCGTACGCGGGGAAATCATTTACTGTGCAAAACACCATGGCCCGCATTTGAAATACCTCTTTGCTGTACGCATCCCAGACCGGAACGCCATCACGCCACAATTTCTGGAGGTCCTCAATTAATGGTGCGAGATACACATCTATGTCATTTCTGGGTTGCCTGGGTCCTTGGATTAGTAATGACATCATTATATATCTGCGTTTCATGCACAACTAAGGAGGAAGATTATAGATGGATATAAGAACTGGCCAAGTACTGTGCCGACTGCTCAAGTTTCCAAACGGACTCATTCCATCTGTGCTCACCACAATTCTAAGGTTTCTCATTTCGGAACCAAATTCTTTGAAGTGTCTATCAATGTTTCTCCACTGAGGAGAATCGACCGGGTACCTTAGCTTACCGTTTTTTTTTGCACTCTTCTTCATGCCAACGCAATAATTTCGCATCCTTGGAATTCGCAAACAACCGTTTGAATCTCGGTATTATCGGCAAATACCACAACACCTTAGCCGAAGGCCGGCCCTTTTTGTCCTCGTTACAATCATCAATGTCCTGGTCCTTATGTTTATACCGTGAAACACCGCATTTAGGACAAACATGCATGGTCTCGTACTCGTTACGGTACAATACACAGTCATTCGAACATGCATGTATTCTTTTGATCTTCAATCCCATTGGACATATCAATTTTTTCGCCTGATATATTATACTGGGTAACTCGTTGTTATCTGGGAGCATTTCTCGTAAAAGCTGTAATAAGGACGTGAAACTCTTATCGCTCCAACCATTGTCTGCTTTTAAGTTTAATAATTTCAACACAGCTGACAGTTTCGTAAATTTAGTACACCCGGGATACAATTGCTTTTTGGAATCATTAGACAAATTTTGGAATTTATCATAATTTTTATCACTAATTTCATCTTCTGCATCACGAAACATTTCCTCCAGATTTTCAATAAACTCGTGTTCTATATTTTCACCAAAATTCATCTCCAGCTCATCATCGTCGTTTTCGGGTTCAACATTATCAAAAATTTTGACATCCTCATAATCCTCGTTCCAATCAAGTTCCAAATTATCAGAAATTTCTACATTCTCATCATTCAATTCACAACGATTAAAATCTTTATTGGTACTACTACTTTCACCAAATTTCTCACCGTGCATGATCCAACATGTATATCTCTTCTTAAATCCCCGACAAATTAAATGACCTCTAATTTCTTCGGAGTCCACAAATCTTAAAATATTTTTACAATCTCTACAATGACACAAAATGTCTTCTTCTTTTTTCTTCACTCTATACCTCTCAGCAAATTTTATAAACTCATCAACGCGAACCAAATATTCTTCACTACCACGTCGCAATTCATACATCCAACTTCAATCCATCTGTAAATTAAATTAAAAAAATGATTTGATCAATTAATCATGCATGGTCAACATATAAATTGTAACAAATTTTGGGCTTACAAAGGGCCGGTTTACAATCCTAACCCACTCTTTGAATATTATGTCCCATATGTGAACACATATTAGCGAGTTTTAATTAGTATTTGAGAAAAATTCGGCAGCATTTCCCCTTAACTCCCCAAGTATGCATACGAACCACATACTCGTAGGAGCAATAAGGGAAAATACTGTCGAACTTTCCTCAAATACTAATTAAAACCCGCTAATATGTGTTCACATCCTAAATGAGACACAATATTCAAAGAGCAGTCCCAAAATGGGGACTGTCCAAAATTAATCCCTATTGAATTAATTTTGAACGGGCATGGACCTAAAAGCATCTATAGGTCGGTTATTGGACCACAATACACTAATTATTTACATTATCTAATTAAGAATTAAATCAAGCATGGATGAATATATTATTAATTAATGAACATAAAATTAGAGAGGGAAAAGGAAAATATGTATATACTAACCTTCGAAAGTTAGAGAGGAGAAAATAAAAACTTCAAAGATGATAGATTCCAGCTGCTAGCCTTTGCAGAAATCAGATCTCAGTTCAATACAGAGAGAGAATATTAATTACTTGATCAAAACGACACTGGAAGGAGAAGGCCTCTCGAAGAGATGGGGCCCTTTTATACTGCACAAAACCCTACGAAGCCTTTTCTACACGGATTTATGCTTAACAATCCGTGTAGCTCTCTCAAAATTTATACACGGTTATTTATTAAAAATGTCCGTGTAGCATTACCCTTTGTACACGGATATTTGATAAAAAACCGTGTAGCTCTATAACAATTCTACATGGACATTTAACTAAAAAACTGTGTAGCTCTCTTACTATTTCTACACGGATATATTATCAAATATCTGTGTAGCTATTCATACACGGATTTTAGTATAATATCCGTGTAGCTCTCTCAATCTTTTCCACACGGTCTTCTTTCCACACGGATTTTTGATCCCTAATAAACCGTGTAGCTCTCTCAAACAATTCTACACGGATTTGTAACTAAATGTCCGTGTATAATTCCCCCATATTTTTCGACCTTTCAGAAATTCATATTTTGTACACGGTTTTTATATAAAATTAGAAAAACCGTGTACAATGTGCAGTGTAGAATTAGCTTTTTTGTAGTAGTGATAATATATGAAGGAAAATTTAATTTAATTAGAAGATATAATGAAAGATTCACATCATTTGTTAATTTGATGATAAGATATTCAGCTTCATACATTTTTATAATTAAGCATATATGGTATGTGCACGCCATAATATGAAATTGATCATGTTTCAAAGGCTAGAATAATGTGTTTTGGCCTTTATTAGAAAATTGTAATAGCACACAAGGGCGGAGGGAAGAAAAAATAATAGGGATCAATTGACCTTTCTTTTTTTCTTTTTTTTGTTGATGTATGATTATTTAATTATTAGTTCTTCAACCAATGATAAATATCATTATTGTGATAAATTGTGATAAATATCATTATTGAGTTAGACGGGATTTTTTTTATTTAATTATTAGATTTTGTTATTACTTTAGATTTTAGGTTTTTAGTAATTGAGTTTTGTGCTCTTCAACCAATGATAAAAAAAAAATGGTTTACAATAAAAAGCAAAAAGGAACAGAAAATGAACACATTTAATTTTATAGAAAATACGTACAGGAGCTTTCAAATCCTTGACATGTCTAGATTCATGAAGCATCCAAGAGTATAGTTCTGCAATCTCCATCTAAGTACTGCTGCCATATATCTTTTCAGTATAAGCGAATAAAATAGGAATGTAGCCAAACAAATAAAATGCCAAGAATTGTTAGCTGGCCAGGTATTGATATGTTCGCCTTGTGAATCATCTTTTGGCTTGTATTAGCCACCTCTTTTGTTTTTCTTCTTTTTATTCTATTAATGTCAATTTTAAGTGGTGCATGTGAAAGGATCGATTTAAATTTTCAAATAAACATATAATTAGTCATTGAGAAATAAGCGCATACATGATTGAACCAGAAAAAGTAATATATATATATATATATATATAGGAAAATGGTGGTACTAATTTATAAATTTATAAGATAATTGAAATAAAAAGGATAAAGATAAATAGGATCACACATACGGTAATTAATATTGCATACATACAATAAGTTTGCACCGAAAGAAAACTGTCCTTTATAAATAAACTAATTGAAAAAAAAGAAGATAAAGATATATACAATATATAGGACCACGTAAGCTAATTAATGCATATAATAGTATATATACTGCCAAACATCACTACTATACACTGTCGTACATTATATACCTCACTCCTGCATGTACAGAAACGTAACAATAGACAAGGACTTTGTAGAGCAGATATTGATAGGTCAGAGATTAATATGAGCATGTAGCGTATATGACACTAAGCTCCAACCGAGCTGTACAAATGATAATCTGATGCAACCTGCAAAACCACTTGTTCAGAATCAGGCACACTGTATGACATAAATTACAAAAAGGAAGCTATGTGAATAAAAACAAGGCCTTTTATTCAACAGAAGCAAGATGTTTTGATATAATGTCTTTGGGCCTTCATAAATATTCATTACATATATTGGGCCTCTAAGACTAGTTTGTCAGCCCTAGAACAAATAAATTAACATCCTTATGTTTAGAATTCAGTTCAGTTGTCTTCTGCTATTATAAGCCTTTTTTTTTATTAAAATTTAGGAGTCAAGCTTCTAGATTTCATTAAAAAGACACCAGGGGTGTCAAGGTCAGATTACAAAATATGAGCAAAAGAAAATATATTAAAGCATGAAAGCATACTGACAGCGCAGTATTTAGAAGGACCAAAATAAATAAAAATCTGATGCGGCCCTTTGTACTGGTATGCACACTGCTACCGTCTCTGAGACCAACTCGCCATCTCCGACAGCACCTCGTGTGCGGTTTCCATAACCGTCTGTTGTTGCTCACTGAAGGTCCTATTGCATCTCTCCCTCCATAGCACAAACGCCATGGTCATCTGTACTTGCCGTGCTTTGTTGGAATACTGCTATTATAAGCCTGCTATCCTCTTATTATGTTTGGTCATTATAAACCTGCTATCCTCTGCTATTGTGTTTTCCTATTGTTATAAACCTGCTATCCTCTGCTAAGTTGCTTGTTTGGGCATTATTTGGCAACTACCTGCTGATACATGTCCTGCATTTAATATTTAATTTTTAATAGTTCCTTGAACTGGTAGCTGATGAGTAAACAGTCTATTCAAAAAATTTGTGTACTGTGAATATATTTCCTTCAAGCAGGACAACCAAGAGGTTTCTTGGATTGTATATATATAATTTGGTACCCAAGAAGGCATCTGAATTATATGCTCTTATTCCATTAGAGAGGTATGTGAGAGAACTTTGGAGAAAGTATAACAAAGGAGACTCTCTAAAGGACCTTGCTATTTGGAAGGACCGAATCGGTAGCGCTTTCACGTACAAGACAGTGAATGATTAAGATACGCATCCGCACTTCACTTCATATTCAACACAGATGGTTCTGTGGTAACCGGCAATGGTTTTTGTCGGTCCCAACAAGTAGTATCAGAGCACTTTATGTGGAAACAAGATTTTTTGTACTTTTTCGGTACAATTCTGGTATATGGTTAACTTTTTGGTCAATTGGCTGTGTTTGATTTATTAATTTTGTGAATTTTGATCTTTTTCTGATCAATTTTGCCCTTTAAATTCGGTCCAAATATGTGAAATCACCATTTAAATTCGGTCCACACGCATGAACCGCGTGTGGACCAGGTCTATACAGCAGATTACCATAATTCGCACTTTTTGGTTAAATGAACTGAACCAGTGCCTTTTCAGAATTTTTTGTTTCCATGTTTTTCAGTTCATCAGTTTCGGACCGAAATTAGACTGTTTCGGGTCGACACAATCTGTTTCAGTCTCAGTTTCGAGCCCATGTTTTTGGATCAGTAGTTTCGGGCTGAAACAGTGTTTTCGGCTGAAACAGGCTGTTTCGGACATTTTAAAGAAGAGACCATAAAGAACCAAAAATCCAAAATTTTGTCACATGCATGACTTGAACCCTTGTTGAGAATAAAGCATTTTACCACTACACCACTCTTACTTTCTTGTTACAACTCATGTAAGCCTTTAGTTATTTTGGTGCAATTATAGTTTAATTTAAGACAATGACTCTGCGGTTTGGACTAAATCCACCTCGTAAATTAGAATCGAAAGAAGAAAATATATTTATTTGATTCTTAATAAATTAGGATGGATTTAAATTTAAGTTTAAACCATAATTTTATGAAATTTGGATGTAATTTTAAGTTCGAATAAAAGGTATTAAGGTTATATATAGTTTTAAAATGGATTGATTTCAATCGCACCTCGCCAAAGTCAGCTCTTCTTTTTAAATTAATTTATTTTAAAATATAAAAAGTTTTATTGTGTGCATGTAATGAGTGTAAATATTCGTCGGCCCAAAGAAAGACCAATATTTATTAAAGTTTCATGTGCGCCTTGTGGTAATAAGTACAATGATGATTGTTTGGGTTTTTACGTGTGATCAATTTACTCAGCCCAAAGGAAAGTTAATTATTCGACATGTTACTTAACTATCAGTGCTTGATTACTACACCAAGATACCATAAGAAATTAATATTTTCGTCCAAAGACAACTTATTAATGGAACCAGTATCTTGAGGTAATGGGGTTTACCTTTATTTGAAATTATTATTATATATGGATATTTTTTTGAGTATGTTGTGTTTGTTTATTGTTCTAATTTTAGTTAACATAAATTTTAGCATCAAAATGAAGAGAATGAAAAGAGAACTTAATGTTAGTTCTCATAATTAAGGATCTTGACAATGCGTTAAGGATTGATTCTCAAATACGTACGGTTATGAATACCTCTGATTTTAAGAGGGAGAAGTCAAATCGCACACGTCATATGATCCTAATAAAGGACCATTCTAGAAGCATTTAGGGGCACTTTTACGAATAATTTAGTTAAGACTTATGATTTTCTTTTGGCTATTAAAAAATAGATTTGTTAAGACCGAAAAGATTCAAGTTGATATGATCTTGACAAATCAAATTTTCAATAAGGTATAAAGTCAAAGGAATAGAGATAAGAAACAAGAGTATGGTATCTGCATATACAACACCTCAATAGGAACAACAAAGGAAATCGGTTAAACCAGGTGGTAGTAGTTGTATCTTTTGAATTGTTGAAAAGCATAAAGGATTAAGCAATTAAGCACTTGTCATGCTTTGCGTGTCAAGAAAAGTATGCTTATTAATATGGTTTGTTTTGAGGTTAATTTAACTTTGATACTTAGACACACGTGGTGGATATATTCTGGTGTAACGACTCACATCATTGTGTCTATGCAAGGTTGTTTGAGTAGTCATAGCCTAGTTATGGTAAAAGATACATCTATGTTGGCGACCTAACTTAATTTCATTTGAATCTAAATGAAATATTTATAGTTTTTTCTTTTAGACGTAATTTAATTTTTATTTCTGCTATGTACAAGTATGAATTTACTTGTTATTTTAGAAATAGAAAATTTGGTTTGTTTCATGATTCAAAAGTAGTTGGATTTAAGTCTTATTTCACTTATAATAATCTAAAATCTACACACATAATTGTTTCATATAACAAGTCATTGCATTTAAGTACTTGAAGTGTTAATAAAAGTAAAGCAATGGAAATTTTGGTTGCATTGTGGCACAAGCATTTCGGTTATATCTCCCGATGGACTAAAGATACTTGTGTCATAATCAAGGTTCTAAATAGCGTTTATAGCATCATAGCGGGAATGCTACAAAAAAAGCTATAGCGAATAGCGTCGCTATAGCGGAAGCTATGCCACATAGCGTTTTTTTTACATTCCGTATATTAAATAATGAGTGAGGCTATGGTACTTTGGCTAGTGTACTATGGCTAGTGTACTACGGCTCAATAAGGTACCTTTTAAAATCCTAACGGTCAATCTGAACCATTCAATGTGATATCCATATGAATATGTACTTGCAAACTAAATTTTATATTTTTTCGAATTTTTTTACTATTTTTTTAGATAGGTAGAATAGAGGTGCTACTTTTATCCAATTACCCAGATCCGATTTGGAACCGAACCGGATCCGACCCGGAACCGATCCGGATCCGGTTAATTTGGGTAGGGTATGGTTTAAAAAATATAACCGGTTAAATTATGGGTACGGTTACAAAAATAATAATTTAACATCCGATCCGGATCCGAACCGGAACCGATATTGTAATGGATAGGATATGGGTTTGATTTAGTTATCCGACTCATAACCGAACCCGACCCGATACCCATATAAATACCTGATAAAACATATATGAATAACTATGAAAATACAATTTTACATATAATCAAATCAACAAATGTCACGCCAGTAATCACATTTTGCATATTAATTTTTTGAATAAAATTTATTCCTTTGAATATATCATTCAATATCTGCCTTATATATCATCCTCATTATCATAAAAATTTATTGTTCTCATTGATATGCCATTCGCAATAAATCTCATTGAAATCAAATATTTGTCAAAAATTTAATTCTCTATTCAAACAAATTAGTATTAATATTCCATTCATGGATTTTTTGAATCATAGAAAAGGAAATCACCATCTCCAATATTTTACTTTCTAAAAATTATATCTATTCTTCAATATTTTGATTTT
This sequence comes from Carex kokanica, assembly GCA_025461125.1. Taxonomy (NCBI): domain Eukaryota; kingdom Viridiplantae; phylum Streptophyta; class Magnoliopsida; order Poales; family Cyperaceae; genus Carex; species Carex kokanica. Next base: position 1,185,647 of record JAJGRX010000953.1, on the reverse strand, counting down.
CAAAAGTTATTTATCTCAAGCCTCCTGAATTCAAAAGCTATTAACAAAAAAAAAAAAACTTTCAAATACTTTTTGTTACACCATGAGTACTCCAAACAATCAACAATCAAATTCTGAAAATACTACCCAAGTTTCACAAAATATTATTGAAGGCACTTAATGAGAAAAAAAGAAAAACATCTGTAATATGAGAGTTGTGACATATACCCGCTCCGGATCCGGAACCGCCCCATATCCGAACCGGACCCGATAATCCACAAACAAGTTATGGGTATCTATCTACCCGGAACCGAAAGACTGGACCCGAAATATCTACGGATAGATAGGTATCCGGATCCGGACCCGACCCGATTTGAAACAAATAAGTGTATGGATCGAAATTTGGACCCGAACACTTTTAGGGTACGGGTCCAAATATAATAGTATCCGGACCCGACCCGACCCGATAGCACCTCTAAGGTAGAATTTTCAGTGTTTTATACAAATTCTGGACCATCAAAATTCTACCTATCTAAAAAAATAGTAAAAAAATTCGAAAAAATATAAAATTATTTTGCAAGTACATATTCATATGAATATCACATTAAACGGTTCGGATCGACCGTTAGGATTTTAAAAAGTACCATATTGAGCCGTAGTACACTAGCCATAGTACACTAGCCGAAGTACCATAGCCTCACTCTTCAATATTTGTACTAAATATCAACATTATCTAAAGTCTCATAGAACAATAAATAACACAAAGTAATTAAGAAATTATAATATTCATATTGAACCCGTACAAAGTCCAAATTGCGGTTCAAAATATCCATAGTAATATCATAAACTATCGATTTTTTCTATTCAAAATATCTTAAGCATCATGATTCATGACATAATCTATTTTTTTTCTATTCAAATTTCAATTTCGGTTTGGGCTTTTTTTCTATTCAAATTTCAATTTCTATTCCCAATTTCAAATTGATTTATCTGTAGCAAGTAGCAACAAATTCAATTTCGGTTTGGGCTTTTTTGGGTCTTTATTTAAAGCCCATATAAATTGCTTAAAAAAGTCCATATTGTATAGCGCGCGCTATTTGCGCTACGCGCTATGCGCTATAGCGGACTGCTATCACCGCTATAGCGGCCGTAGCTCAATTAGCGCATTTTGATGTCATAGCTTAGCGTTTGGGGTCCAAAAACGCTATAGCGCGCTATTTAGAACATTGGTCATAATGAAATTCTCGAGCATTTGGATAACAGAAATTTAGATATTTGTGTTGATTGTATTAAGATAAAACAAACCAATTGGAGGATATTTATAGCTAATAAGTCTCAGGATGTCTTGGAACTAATAAAATTTAGATATTTGTGGACCATTTTCTTATGAATGTTATAAAAGGTACATTATTTTTATTATGTTCATAGACAAATATTTAGATATGGCTATATTTATCTCATTTACGAGATAACATAGTTTTTTGGATGTGTTCAAAATTATAAGGATGATGTTGAGAATCAACTCAACATAAGGACTTCAAGCGTCAAGATTGACTGTGGTGTTGTGTACTACAGTAGATATGACGGTTCAGGTGAACGACATCTAGGAGCCAGAGCAAAAAGAAAAAACACGGCAAGTACATTATCTTCTTAACCTACTCTATAGTCAGTTCTCAAGGAGGACGAAGAACAAATGTTCAGAAACCCTCAATACGGAATACCTTTGGACGAGAAAGAAGAAAATACATCGCATATCCATATTGAAGAAGAATCTCGTCTCAACAACAATCAAACTCGATTCGATAACCCTTTCCATGGTGCAAATGGCGAAAATGGCTCTTCACCTCGCAATCCAAACAACCGCCGACCAATTAGGGAGTTTGTGAATCAAATGGAGGTGGGCCAACGATTTGGCTATATAGCGCATGAGGGAACCAACCTACATCTCAAACCAACTCTCATTCACTTGTTAGGTCAAAATAGGTTTGTGGTGCATTAAATGAGAACCCTCACCAACATTTAGTCATGTTTGAAGAACATTGTGATACATTTGCACCAAGAGGATCCCAACTTGACGCCCTAAAATTGAATTATTTTCACCTTTCGCTTAGGGATAATGGTAGGACTTGGTTGAGGTTGCTAAATCCTAAGGTAACACAAACTTGGGTCGAGGTACAAAAGTTGTTCTTAGACAAATACTTCCCGCCTTCAAAAATCCAACATTTTAGAGCAAAAATCACCACCTTTAAACAAGGTGAAGATGAGTCATTGAGTGAAGCTTGGGATAGGTGGCAAGAACTCTTGTGTTTGTGCCATAACCATGGAATTGATATTTGGCTTTTGTTTCAGTTTTTCTATGCAGAATGCACGTACGCGACCAAGTCTTAACTCAATGCAGCTGCAGGAGGAAACTTGGCCAACAAAGATTATGTGGAGGCGATGGAGATGATTGAGGACATGGCGATAAGCCAACGCAAATGGACAGCTGGAAGAGATGCAAGGAAGAGTATCAAACCTACCGGCATACTCAAGGTTGACGAGGTAACCGCCTTACAAGTAAAGGTAGAATCTCTTCAAAACCAAGTCAAGAAGATGCAACAGGTAAAATCTGTAGTCCAAAATTCACTTTGTGGGATTTGTGAGGGCACAGACCATAATAATTCTATGGAAGGTGAGGAAATGGTTGAACAAGTCAATGGTTTGTTTTACAATGAAGGTGACAAAAGCAATGGTCAATACAACCAAAACAATTTCAACACTTACAACCATGATACAAGGTGGAACCGTCCAAATTTTAGATGGCAAACTAAAAATGATAATTCTAACCAAAATCAAAGTGGTGGTAACCAATACCAAAACCGCTCAAATCAAGGTCCATCTCAATTGTCCAAATTAGAAAAAATGATTGAAAATCTAGTAGTTTCCCAAAACGAATTTGTTAACAACCAAAAGAACAAAAATTATGAGTTTTCCGATGCCCTGAGAAACTTGAACAATAAGGTAGAACTCCTAGCAACGCAAGGAAGAGGTTGCTAGAGACTCAGATTGCCCAACTAGCTGCTTCCTCTTCGCGCCAACAAGTTATGCTTCCAGGAAAGACAGAAGGGCCAAGAGAATACGCAAATGCTGTGATACTTGGAGGCAAACATGAGCACAATGAGCCAGCCGTGATGCAAGCAAGACAAGTCAAAGATGAACAAACAGAGATTTGTGCAGACCACACAAATGCCAGAGGAGCCACAAAATCATGACAAGTCATCTTCAAATGAGATAAAATCGAATGCGCAAAGGTATATCCCTCCTCACAGATTTATTCTTTTTCCGCAGCGGTTGGTCAAACCAAAATTAGATGAGCAATTTGACAAGTTTGTGAACCAATTAAGGAAACTAAATATTACCATTTCACTTACCGAGACAATCTTTCAAATGCCAAATTTCTTCAAATTTTCGAAAGATATATTGACCAAAATAGTTTTCGTCGGTCCCAACAACATTAACTCTATCCCGACTGAAGGAACAAGGGAGTTGCTATTGAAGTTGTTCTTTGTTTTACATCACCAGGCTTATCTATAGGCGTTACTGCAACTAGCCAATTAATATGTTTATACTATCCATTCATATAAAGCACAGGACATGTCCATTCTTTAGTGCAAACAGAATAATATAGGCTCTTCCCCAATAACCACTGGACATGTCCATTGCCCGGTGCAAGTTTCTGTGCCATCTATGTGATCTATGGCTGCCTGGTCCAGTACAGAGCTCATACTGGTATCAATCGTATAATTATGCCACTTTTTCCTCAACACTAACCCCCGCTCAAGCCGGCCAGTCCTGACATGCATAAACTTCATTTGGAAGCCCTACTGTGAGAAGCTTAGTGGTTTGAAATACATCTTACATTACTCTACTAAGTCGTATAAAAGGAAGAGCCGCGCCCAAAATGGACACCTGAAGTTCAATACCGAATAACCCGTGAGCCGAACTGAACCGAAGACAACCTGCATCTGAGGTTCTGAAATCTGAACTGAACCATAACCTGAAGATCCCAAACCAAATTCAATTAATCCGGAACAAATTTTAGTTGGTTTTCAGATGCTGTTAACTGAAATATTCCAGCCCCCATTGTTCTCCCATTTGCTGCCTTGCAGTATGTGTAATGTGCACTATGAAGACTCTTTTTTTGAAAGCTCACTATGAAGAATAAAAAAACATGAAATAATAGTGGGACGGTAGTATACTGAATTACTGATTAATTTTGTAAATCCTGGTTCTTGTTCTAACAGTGTGAGATCAATGATCCAGCTGCTCTGGGAGGTTTAACTATAAATCTATAATGTAACTTCAACAAAAACACTCAATTTAAGGTACAGAGAAAAAAAAATATGAAGCTAATTTCATGATTTGTATGGGCAGCTATCCACGTTACAAGGTAATTTGATCTTTATTTCTCCAAAGGCACCAGATTACTTAGAAAAAAAAATAAGGGAAATTACAATGATATCAAAGAGCAAAAACTTGAAACTTGTCTTCTCAGAAAAAGAAAAAGAAAAAGAAAAAATAAGACATATATAGGAAGAAACAGAGAAGAAAAGATGTCGAATTTCAAGATCGAATACGGAGTTAAACTTAAGAAAAATACCCGGTTAAGATTTAAGACACATAGTCACACTAGCTCAGGCTGAAACAGGATAATGAAATTATAAACCTTCATACAATTGTAGATCGACCTAGTGAAGTAACAATTTAATTTAGATTACAGAAGTCCCGACATTAATTCCACTACTTAGATCTACACTATACACATTCATAATCCAATAAAGAGTCTTACTAAAAAAATAATCCAATAAAGAGGAAAGAAAATGACGCGAATTCGGAAGTAAACAAAATTTAACCGAAAAATTTAGGTTACTACTCACTTGTACAAAAGATACACAATTCAGTGTAGCTGCCATGTCTGAACTCCAGTAACTAAGGGACCAGATCTACGAAAAGCCAAAGCATTAGACGCAAATCCAACAGTGAGAAGAGACATAATGAACTCCATGGAAATCTTTGCTATATCATGAAATCGGCTGATACTCTTTCTCATGATAACACCTACAACTATAGAAATCACGTAATCGCAATTAACCATCTGCTCCCTTCCTCTCTCTCTCTCTCTCTCTCTCTCTCTCTCTCTCTCTCAAGTCTCAAACACACACACACACACACACACACAAAGATTGGCAGAGGTTGCCCAAACACGCCTTCTCTCTTGGTTCCTAACTCTCTCTTCTGTAGCTCACATGGTTTTCTCTTCGAATATTTTAGCGAAATTTGGGGGTGAAATGGGCCTGTAGTATAATAGTATGAGTGAGGCTATGGTGCTATGCATAGCACCAATATCTAGTGTACTACGGCTCAATATGGTACTTTTTAAAATCCTAACGGTCGATCCAACCGTTCAATGTAATATCCATATGAATATGTACTTGCAAACTAAATTTTATATTTTTTCGAATTTTTTTACTATTTTTTTAGATAGGTTGAAAAATCGGTGTTTTTTGAACATTCTGGACCATCAAAATTCTACCTATCTAAAAAAATAGTAAAAAAATTTGAAAAAATATAAAATTTAGTTTGCAAGTACATATTCATATGGTTATCACATTGAACGGTTGGATCGACCGTTAGGATTTTAAAAAGTACCATATTGAGCCGTAGTACACTAGTCATCCGTGCTATGCATAGCACCATAGCCTCACTCTAATAGTATTACTTTGTCAGATTAAAAAGTGACAATATAGGGAATCGAATTTATATCACTAGTAATTATACAGAAGCCTTCTGTTGAAGTGCAATTAATGCATTTGCTACAGTTACTGTGTTTTTATGGCGACATAACGAAGGTGCCAGTTATCGAAGCATAACCTACCCTACCATAATATTTTAATAATAATAGCTCGTTACAACAACTAGAAAAAATATGAGAATCCTATGGTCATGTGGCTGAGATAATTTGTATTTGAAAGAAGTACTAAGATTTAAAATTTAGAGATAATTTTCTATATATTCTTCATAATTTGTACAGTTTTTTATATACTGCAGAGATTTAAATTTAGCTTATTTACTGAACTCTTGTTATTTTTTTTTTTTTATTCCTCGTGTAATTGAGCTCATATATATTAACTAAAATTAAATTATTAAAGACCCTAGTTTACCTCCAATTAAGAATTACAAAGTTAAAATTATGCATTTGATACTGAAACAATAATGTTCACCGTGCAATTTTTACTAAAAAAAAGTTTTCAAAATTGGTACACATACACTTGATGCTGATATATATTTCCTTTACTATTTCTGTTTTCTTTTTAAAGTAGTATATTCAAATAAGAAGAATGCATATTTTTTTCTTAAAAAAATAAACGGTAAAGATTAATAAATATATCAGGTTATAAAATATATTTAAGAATTTAGACATATATGTATTCAAATAAGAAAGTATTATTGATGAGCGCACGTCTGATTTTCAGTTGAAAAGGATTTGATGACAGTCATAATGTGCAGCTGAGAGTCCAGGGTATTTTGATATTGTAGTTCTTAATTAGTTGGGATAAATAATTATATGAGGGATAAATAAGATAAATTTAAGTTTTTTGGGATAAATAAGAAATTGCACGAGTTAATGAATTATCTCTAAAATAAATAAATTGAAGGGTTTAATTCATATCTCATGCTGAAATTCTAATTAATGAATAATATAATGACTGGTACCAGAATATATATTCATCTGTTATAACATGTATCTGAAGTCTTTTAAGTCTTAATTAGGTTTCTCAGAAAGCCTGAAATCAAAGTAGGGGACCTATTTATAATAGCAGTGACCAGTGACGGATAATATGAGCAAGCTCGTTGACTAGTTGTCTTTTATTCTAATCCGATGACAGGTTGTAAAAAAAATGGTTCTAAGAGCGAATTCAGACTCACTGCAACAAATATGAGTCAGTTAATTAGTTTTAATTTGACACAAATCTCAAAGCAAATTTTTACTTTACTCTGACATAATTTTGATTCGGCCAGAAGTATTTTATTTCCCACGAGCACGGTAGAGCCAACCTCGAAGTGGATTTTTTAATACGGATCCGAATTCGGTCGGATAATTTCCAACCTGTTGTCGCCCCTAGCTATAGCACATTAAGACCTGGTACTAGTAATATTCAAGGTTCTAAATAGCGATTATCATGTCATCGTGAAAATACTAAAAATATATTATAACTTTGCTATTGCGCTGAAAACAACTGATATCACCATAATTTTTAAGGTCCGAAAGCGTTATAATTCTGCTATTTAGAACATTGGTAATAAGTAATAACTATATGGTCAAATATATGTATTTCAATTGTCAGATGTTAAAAGTTGAACATTAGGTATATACAATTGTATTATTTTATTTTTATACATTAAACTGTATATAAAATTGTATGATTTTATTTTTATACATTAAACTGCTTAGTGTTTAAATTTGCATATATATAAGTGTTGAAACTTCAAATATATAACTGCATTTTTTACTATAATTATGGATATGAAAAAAGGTCTTAAAAAAATGAAACTATGAGCAGAGACACACATTATGCTAAAAAATGACGGAAACACAAAGTACTTTAAAAAAAATGGCAGAACAGTGACGGAGAATTACAAAAAAAATAAAAAATAAATGTTAGGTGAAGCTGCGTCGGTGACGACAAAATTTCTTTTAAAATATTAAAAATACTCACTGAATTTAATTAGCTGTGTTATGTCATTGATTTACTTTCTATGTAGGTCGTTGTTTTGTAAGTACTCTATTTTTGTCTATAAGTACATTCTCAAAGATTGTACCAAATGTTCGGTACCAATTTTTTCTTGTATAATTTCAGTTTAATGAAGTCGGTGGAGGCTGCTCACTATTTGTCAAAATGGATTGAATCGGTCCATTGAAGTCGACACCGCATGTGTAGAGAGGTGATGAAAGCATCCATTTTTTAGTGACTGGAGAGTTACAAGTGGTGAAAAGGGCCCCACGAATGAGGACATGATGTGCTAATTGCAATACCATGAATATGATTTCTTAAAAGTTTTTTATGATGCGCGCACGAGAATGTCGACATAAACGTAGTTGGCCTTGTGAAAAGCGAAAAGGGAATATTGCTAGCAACTTTTATATAAAAATTTCAGATTATAATTCCAAGATCTATCAAATATGTTGCTGAGTTGCTGTTTGAAGCTGTTTCTGAACTTCAGTTGCATGAAATCATAACTTTTCATTATTTTTAAAATTGAAGGACCAAATTAAATTCTTTTGATGTTCAATGACTAATGTGATGCAGATAAAAATTTCAAAACTAATAATATTAATTAATTTAGAAATTTTCAAAAGCAAAAACGTTTTTTTTTTCCTAAATAATTATACCATTTTAGGTACCTCATAATAAATTACAAGAGTAGAACTAGGGTGTTCTTAAGCTCACCAAGTCTTTTTGTGAGTTTAACTCAAAAACCCATCAAATTGGTTTCAAGTGACGCATCCAAACCGTTAAAACCGATCTACTTCACGAGTGATGAGTTTACATATCAAGTTTTTAAATTTTCGAACTAATTTAATATAAAGTCAAGCGGTCAAAAAATGATAAAAAAATGAACACATTAAAATTAACTTATAAACCATATTTTTTTAACCGCTTGACTTTATACTAAATTAGTTCGAAAATTTATAAATTTGACATGTAAATACATCACTCGTGAAGTAGATCAGTTTCAACAATTTGGATGCATCGTTTGAAGGCAATTCAATGGATTTTTGAATTAAGCTCACAAAGGGACTTGGTGAGGTTAAGAACACTCTAGTTCTACTCAAATTACAATCAGTCAGAAACTTGTGGTGCTAAGACTTAAGAATACTCAACTAGAGCACTTAATTTGAGTAGAACCCATTGGATTGACTTCAAGCGACGCATCCAAACCGTTGAAACCGACTTATTTCACGGGTGATGAGTTTACATATCAAATTTATAAATTTTCAAACTAATTTAATATAAAGTCAAGCGGTCAAAAAATGATGAAAAATGAACACAATAAAATTAATTTATAAACCATCTTTTTTTTACCACTTGACTTAATACTAAATTAGTTCCAAAATTTATAAATTTAACATGTAAACGCATCACTCGTGAAGTAGATCGGTTTTAATGTTTTGGATACATCGTTTGAAGCCAATTCAATAAAAATTTTAATTAAACTCACAAGGGGACTTGGTGAGCTTAAGAACACTTAGTTCTACTCCACTTAATTTCCTCCTATACACATTCCATAGTCTAAACCAAGCCTTGAAATTGGCCCAATAGGCCCAATAGAGAAATGAAATCATACACAGGCCTTTATCACCTCGGCTCCGGTGTCAGCAATAAGAAACGCCAGTTCTAGGCCTTCTTTTTCTGAGTAATGAATTATCAAATTAAAGTTTGCTCCGGAGGCCCAAAATTTATGCTGAAATTAAAGCCGTATGACTTGTCGGAACAACCTGGTCCGTATGCAAATCCAGCGAAGACAGCAGTGCTGTTAGCCTTCCTAGATTGACTCATTTTCATCCTTGGTACGAGTCTGATGGTCAGGTATTACCACAAACCCTATCCATCTTAAAAAGATGAAAAAGTTCTATAAACTTTAAATAAAATTGTCTGAATAATTTTTTCTGCTTATGGGATTGCAATATGCACTGTTATTTAAGTGGTTCGATTAAGAAATAAAAATCCAACCAGCACACAAAATGAAGAACTTTTTTTATCTTTTGAAATGGATCTTTAGCTCAAACATATGGACAGAGTCTCCGAATCTTGAGGGGGGTGATGATTCGAATCTATCAAAATCCTTATATAATATGTAATGTGAATTATAAAATTTTATAAATTGATCCTCAAACTTCTTTAATATTAAGGTAAAAGGTTCAAACATCACATAATTCATACCAGCAGGTACAAGAAGGTTGGTACCAACTAGAACTATTACAAGAGTTAAACAAGAGACAGCAAAGTTCCAGAATGCATCAAAACTGAGTTAGAATCCAACAATATGCTCAAAAATTCATCACAACTCTTCATACTATAATTAAGTACCTCACTTGAGTGGTACAGTAAATGCCAAGCTAGGACAGTATATAGCAACATGATTTTGAAATCCTTTCTAGTTGGCAAATAACACAACTACAAAAAAGTAGCAGAAGGGAAAAGATGAATAGACGGAAGCAGCAAAAAACTTTACACAATAACTACAAAGGAGACTACTTTATATTATACACTGATTTGAATAGCTTGCTAGCGGGAATTACCAAACAATCTTCTTAGGACATTAGACAAGCAGGTAGGATGCAGAAAGAACCCAGAATATGATTTAAACACAAGGTTTGCCTTCTCTTTTTTCCATGAATAAGAGCCTTTTATTCTTTGTTCTAAGGAGATAATAATCAAACACCTTATATGCAACTCAAGAAAAAGTTCCACAATGACAACCATGTGACGGGATGGAACTGGCCTGGAATGAAAAAATGTTTTCGCTAAATTGTATTAACATCAACAAAGATTCACACACAAGTAAAGCTTATTGATTAAGAGTGAATCAAGGAAGTTTTCACAACAATTTTATCAAAGCAATTGTTCGCCCAAATTAAGAGTAAATCTAGATAACCTCTAATTTAACTTCACCTTCTAGCACATGAAATGGTTCGCCCAAATTTGTATTTTGAGAAAGACCAAAAGGAGCAAGGTAGGAGCGATAACAAACAATTAGAAGAACAGGGAGAAAGAGAGAGGTGGAGCAGGAGTAGCGGGAGGAAAAACATGAATAGACAGAAGGATTTTCCTTTTAGGTGCAAATGTTTTTTTTTTTTATTCAATGTTTATGTAATTCAATCATCCAATCATGTTACAAATTTAATGGACACCTCCATTTAGAACTAGGGGACATATTGGTCAATATAATTTTAAAAATAATGAAATAGAAAGTTATATAATTAAAAGGAATAGAAGAAAGAAAGTTAATTTTTAGTGGAGATATTAGATATTATTGTGTTTTCATAGATAAATTGGCTATTTTAAAAGTTTATATGGGTACACAAAAAAAATTCTCATTTATTTAATCAGGACAGTAGGTTAAATAAATATAAAAATTGTAGATATCTTATTTTATTTGTGTGGTTTGACACATTAATAGTTAGATTTTAACATCATTTGATCAGTGATTAAATAATTTTCAAATTACATCAAATTTGATGCGCATGCTATCTATGATAATTATAATATAGATAACATATGTTACAGTTCTTTGAGGTGTCACAGTTTTTCAATCAATATATCTTCATCAATTTAAGATATGGTGCATTTTCCATTTTTACCTTACAAATATTGTATCTTTTATACCACTTTAGATCACTCGATCAACATAGGAAATCTGATAACAGGCATTATTTACTATTTTTATCCGGAAAATATCATTTGCCAGTTTTAAATCACTTGTTTTCTTTTTATCAAAACAATATTAAAAGGATCTTAAAAAATGATTATATGTTATTTTCTACAATATTTTAATATGTAGTCGAATTTAATGGCTTAAACTGGCGTTTAAATCTTAAAAACACCCAACAGTTGGTGGTATGTATAACCAGGGGCGGATGCATTAAGGGGAAATGGGGGTCAATTGACCCCCATTTTTTTTAATTTTTTTTGTATTTAGATATGATTTTCTATATAATTTAGAGTGAAATGACTTGATATTATAAAATTGACTCTCATTTTTCATAGAAAAATTGTATATGATTGACCCCCATCTATTTTTTACCTCCATAGTTCGAAAGTCTGGCTCCGCCCCTGTGTATAACACGATGAACTATATTACTGTACAGTAAACAAAACAACAATGTAGGTGAATTTTATAACAAGAACCTTGATAATAATTAAATATGATAATCTATCAAAAATAATATATTGAAGTACTCCTTTCATCTATCAACTCTCTTACATGTATGGCAATAATATTTTAGTTTTAAATGTTTCATAATTCTATATTTATTTTCATGATTTACCCATGGGAATTTTCACATACACCCCTAAAAATATAGAAACTACGTATTTTTCCCTCTAAAGTTGATAATATCATATTTACCCTTCTAAATTTTAAAAACTTGCAATTTACCCAATTTTTTTTTTATATTATAACTTGTTTTAAATTTATAAAGTTCTCATTTTACTCTTTATTAACAAAAAAATATATATAGTTTGTGTAAGAAAATTGTTCAGTCTTTCAATTGGTCGGTTTTCGATGACAAATGATTTATTTCTACACTTGTGAAACATACACAATGGTATTTAGGCATACGCTTGTGTGCATGTCACGAGTAAGAAATAAATCATTTGTCATTTCACCTCCCAATTAGAAGACTGAACATTTCTCTTAAACATACTACGTACGTATTATTTATTCATTTTGTAATAAAGGGTACAATGGGTACTCTATAAATTTAACATGAATATTAATAGATAATGCAATAAATTGAGTAAATTCGTGAGTTTTTCAGAAGAATAAATATGATTCTTATGTAATTTTGAACATTTCAAGGATATACATGAAATTTTTCCTTTATTCACTTACAACTATATCTATACGAATGACTTTATATCTTCTTATCCATTAAATATATTTTTATTTTTAAAAATTGAGGTTCTCTAGACATGCATTTAAAGAATACAAGTGAATGTATGCTCTTAAATATTTTTATCTAAAATTAGAAGTTCTCTAGCTAGACACATGCATTTAAAAAAAAAAAAATGTGAATTATGCTTATGACCAGCTCTGCTTTTAGACATTCTGCCACAACTCATTTGAGCACACACAATGTGTGAGTGTGACCACACAAGTAGGACACTTTTCTTTGTGCTTTAGTTATGCTTTGTTCTCTCTCCATCCTCATTATATATAATCTCCTCTTTACCCCCATATCAAGACTAATATATGGTGTGGTACGGAGAACATGTTCTTTACTTGGACTTAATTTATTCTCTAAATCCCTGGCTGCTTTTAATTCTGCAACAAATCACACTTGAACAGCAATAGTGAGGCTCAAGCCATTCCAGCAGTAAAAGCCTAGTGATCCATAGTAAGAGAAGGTTGAATAACAGAAGTGATCCTAGCGACCCAGATATAAATAATAGGGTTGAATAACAGAAGCACTTTAATCAATTTATTTCAATTAAATTTCAGGTTCCCTTTCTGGAAAAAAAAAAAATCAACTTCACAAAGAACAGTCAGAAAACCAGAAACTAATACAAATTTGCAATGCACCATAAAAATTAGAAATTTTCAGCCTATAAAGACAAACATTTCTCAACAGATTTTTACGAGTAAAATCACATTTTTTTTAATGATAATTAGTACATAATAAAGGCCAGCACCCACCTAAATCAATAATATAATATTAGTGAATGGAAGCAACAGCACCAAAACAACTCGGCAGAACCAACTAAATTAAAAGAAAAGAGAGATTGATATGGTGAGCTGGCTCTCAGTGGAGCAGCTTCGGCTGGAAATGACCCAGAAAGAATGAAGACAAGAAGTAATGATTTTTATTTTTATTTGTCTAATTTGTTTTATATTTTCTTTAGTTTCTTTCATTGTTTGGGGTTTTTTAATTGGGAAAAGTGTTCTTTCTCTAAAGGGCCGTCACAGAGAAGGGAAAACCGAATTGGATGCTGAATTGATGATCATTTTGTCTGAATTTATTTGTTGGGTTGTATAACTTGTATTATTGTATCTCGGTGTCTACCAATTAGATACCGACCCATTTAGTACTAATTCTAATTTCTGTTGAAACAGAAATTTCAATTTCTTAATTTGCCATAATACCTTTCTTTTAGAGTAAATTAAGAGAAGAACAAATCTTATACGTAATTTGAAATAATATGCTCATGCATATGTTTTGACTTTTTTTGGAGCATAATTATGCATTATAGTTTGAATTTGGTTTTACAATATATAAGTTAAAAGATGAACAAGTTTAAGTTTTTTTTTTTTTTAAGTTGCTAATATGATCAGATCTGTTTTGATAATTTTACATATACAGATTACTGAAGGCTCAAAAACAGAAAATGCTCAAGTTGACAAAAAAAATGTTAAGGCTTTTTTTATGTGGTACTATTTTTTATTTAATTTTGAGAATCTTCCACTAGATGTCTAATTCCTTTGCAATTAGTAAAAGAATTAGCTTTAAGGCTCTGTAAAAAAAATTGGCAAGGCTTCAGTACTTGCAACAAAGTTTTACTTTTATATTAGTTTTATTGCAGTCTAATACATTTCGGTCCGCACTCTTTCACAGAATTCACATCCTCCAAGTACCTGAAAAGATAATCTTTTACATTTAGCGGATTCGGGCCGTTCTTTTTAACTCGGCACGAATCTCAAAACCAATAATACTGCCCCCGCACTAGCTTGAATTCCACATCCAGCAAAAAATTTTAGGGCTTGTTCGACACCAAGAGGGGAATGGGTGTGGGCGTAGAAATTGAACTGAATTTTACTGTGTGCGTGTGAAAAAGAACATTCAGTCATAGTGAATTTTTTTTTCCACGGACACAGTAACGTGCCGAACAGGCCCTATCCTTCTCGAGTTTGGTGGAAAAAAATTGAACTAAATAAAAGGCTATTCTCAAGTTTGATAAATGGTGCATTTATTCAATTCTGCCCTTCTAAAAGCTAAAGTACAATTTTCTGTCGATATTGAATATGAAATCAAGAATTAAGTCTCTCAAAAAATAACATCAAAACAGAATTTCAGGATTCTCGTGTTCAAGTAATTAATCATGTGAGAATCAAATTAGGGGTATTTTAATTCAACTAAATGAATCTGGTTTCATCGGACTTGTATATGTACCTGTATTAAACTATGAACCAGCAAAATTTGACTCAAATTAAAAAAATTGAATTGCTTTTTTAATTATATTGACTAGACTAAATGAAGTTAATTTTTTTCTACAATTTTTGTTGTTGTTAGAAAGTAGTAGGTAACTTAAAAGTGCTTCCCTGTCTAATGTTTTAGATAAAAAAAAATACAAAGGAAAATTTAGCTATTTGAGAATGAAATTATAGAGGTGCTACTTTTATCCGATAACTTAAATTGCAACAAGTGACTGAAAAACTTAAATTACTCAATTTCAAACATAAAACTCGTCAAAATCTGCTCAATTGATCTTCCATGTGAACATAAGATTATGAACTACAAAAACTCAATGTTACCTCTAGATTTAATTCATCCGCAAAATAGAACTAATAAAACATTCTTGCATACTCCGTCAAACGACTCAACTAATGATGTTGATAATAATATGATGAGTTTACTTGTTGAGTTTCAATCAAGATATCAACAATGACCTCTTAACAAAAAAAAAATGCAAAAAACTTGATTAATAAATTTATCTCAAATTCCGAGTTAATACTTGAACCAAAAGTTCCATGCAACAAGTGCATGACACAATCAAGAAACAAAGAACATTAATTCTACCAAATAAGATTTTTCTAAATTTGAGAACTTGTGCAAGCATTGAAGAAACACAAGTTATTACTATGCTCAAGTTATTTGAGAACCTCAAGTTAATTAAATAGTGAATAAAAATGAAGACCTTGATCTTTAACAATAATGTTATTATTATTCTCAATTTGAATACTTTTCTAACTTGTAAAGTTTTTAGTTGTATTGTTAGAATAATAATAAAGTGTTCATGAAAAACTCTATTTGAATTTGTATTGTCAAAATAAAGATTTTTGGGAGTACTATTTTTAATAAAGTGTTCATAAAAGATAACCAGAACAAGATGATGAACAACTAGTCCAAGATGAAAAATAACAAGAAAAAAAAAACAAGATAACCAGTAGAACATAAAAGATAACTAGTACAAGATAAAACATAACAATAACAAGATGGAAGACAAGAAGAAGAAAATTAAAAAGTAGTAGAATATGAAAAACAAATAATACAAGATTAAAATCAACTAATACAATATGAAAGATAACTAGAAGAAGATGAAAGACGACCAGTAGAAAATGAAAGAGATAGATTAAACACAACTAGAAGAAGATGAAACACAACTAGTAGAAAATGAAACACAACTAGTACAAGATGAAACACAACTAGAAGAAGATAAAAAATAACTATTAAAAGATGAAATACTACTGGAAGAAGATGAAAAACAACTATTGAAAGATGAAAGACTACTAGAAGAAGATGAAAAATAACTAATAGAAGAGGAAAGACTACTAGATTAAGATGATAAGAAAAAACAAATATAAGATGAAAGACAACTAGAAGAAGATGAAAATTAACAAGTATAAGATGAAAACGACTAGTACAAGATGAAAATCAACTAGAATAAAATAAAAGACAACCAGTACAAGATGAAAGACAACTAGTACAAGATGAAAGACAACTAGAAAAAAATAAAACACAACTAGTAAAATACGAAAGACTACTAGAAGAAGATGAAAAACAACTATTGGAGGATAAAAGACTACTAGAAGAAGATGAAAAACAACAAGTAGAGGAGGAAAGACTACTATATTAAGATTAAAAAAAACAAGTAGAAGATTAAAGACAACTACTAGAAAATGAAAAACAACTAGTACAAGTTAAAAGACAACTAGAAGAATATGAAACACAACTAATATAATATGAAAGACTACTAGTAGAAGATGAAAGACTACTAGATTAAGATGAAAAATAACAAGTACAAGATGAAAAAAAACTAGTACAAGATAAAAGACAACTTGAAGAAGATTTATAACAACAAGGAGTTGAAAGACAACTAGTGGAAGATGAAACACAACTAGTGCAATATGAAAGACAACCATAACAAAATGAAAAACAACTAGTACAAGATGAAATACAACTAGTATAGGATGAAAGACAACCAGTAGAATAGAAAGACAACAAGTACAAGACTAAAGACAACAAGAAGAAGATGAAAGACAACCAATAGAAAATGAA
The DNA here is from genome assembly GCA_025461125.1 of Carex kokanica. Taxonomy (NCBI): domain Eukaryota; kingdom Viridiplantae; phylum Streptophyta; class Magnoliopsida; order Poales; family Cyperaceae; genus Carex; species Carex kokanica. Next base: position 1,168,630 of record JAJGRX010000953.1, on the reverse strand, counting down.
AGAAAACCAATACAAGATGAAATACAACCTATAGTAGAAAAACAACCAACAAAAGTTGAAAGATAACTAGTCGAATGTGAAAGACAAGCAGTACATGATGAAAAACCACAAGAAAAAGATGAAAAACAACTAATACAAGATGAAAAATCTAAAAGAAGATAAAACACAACTAGAAGAAGATGTAAGACAACCTCAACAAGATAAAAACAACTAGTACAAAATAAAAGACAACTAGAAGATGATGAAAGACAACAAGTAGAACATAAAAGACAACTAGTACAAGTAGAAAGACAGCAAGAAGAAGATGAAAAAAACTAGTAGAAGGTGAAAGACAACTAATACAAGATGAAAAACAACTAGTAGAACATGAAAGACAACCAGTACAAGATGAAAAGAACAAGATTAAAAGACAACAAAAAGATGAAAGACAACCAATAGAAGATGAAAAACAATTAGTAGAAGATGAAAGACAACTAGAAGAAGATGAAAAACAATTAGTATAAGATGAGAGACAACTAATAGAAAATGAAACACAAGATGAAAAATAATTAGTAAAGACAATTAGAAGAGGATGAAAGACAACTAGTACAATATGAAAGGCAGCAAGAAGAAGATGAAACAAACTAGTAGAAGGTGAAAGACAGCTAGTACAAGATGAAAAACAACTAATAGAACGTGAAAGACAACCAGTACAAGATGAAAGACAACTTGAAGAAGATGAAAGATAACAAGGAGGAGTTGAAAGACAACTAATGGAAGATGAAACCCAACTAGTGCAAGATGAAAGACAACCATAACAAGATGAAAAAACAACTAGTACAGGATGAAATACAACTAGTAGAGAATGAAAGACAATCAGTAGAGCATGAAAGACAACTAGTACAAGAATAAAGACAACAAGAAAAAAGACAACCAATAGAAAATGAAAGAAAGAAAAACAACCAACAAAACTTGAAAGACAACTAGTCGAAAGTGAAAGACAAGTAGTACATGATGAAATACATCAAGAAAAAAATGAAAAACAACTAGTACTACAAGATGAAAAATCTAAAAGAAGATGAAAAATAACTAGGAGAATATGGATGACAGCATCAACAAGACGAAAAACAACTAGCACAACATAAAAGACAACTAGAAGAGCACGAAAGACAACAAGTTCAACATGAAAAACAACTAGTACAAAATGAAAGACATCAAGAAGAAGTTGAGAAAAAAACTAGTAGAAGGTGAAAGACAACTAGTACAAGAAGAAAAACAACTAGTAGAACATTAAAGACAACCAGCACAAGATGATAGACAACAAGAACAAGATGAAAGACAACAAAAAGATGAAAGATAACCAATAGAAAAACAAGATGAGAAACTACTAGTAGAAGATGAAATACAATATGAAACAACTAGTAGAAAAAAAAAAACTAGAAGTACAAGACGAAAGACAACTAGAATAAGATTAAACAACTATTAAAATATGAAAGATAACTAGAAGAGGATGAAAGATAACTTGAAGAAGATTAAAAAAAACAGAAGGAGATGAAAGATAACTAGTAGAACATCAAAGACAACTATTAGAATATGAAAGAAAACTAAGAAGAATATGAAAACAACAAGTAAAAGATGAAAGATAATTAGTAAAAGATGAAAAACAACTAGGTAGCAGATGAAAGATAACCAGAACAAGATGATAAACAACTAGTCCAAGATGAAAAATAACTAGCAAAAGATGCAAGATAACCAGCAGAACATGAAAGACAACGAATAGAAGATGAAAGACAACAAGAACAATACGAAAAAGAACTAGTAGAATATGAAAAAGAACTAATAGAAGATGAAATACAACTAGAAGAAAATGAAAGACAACTAGAAGAAGATAAAGACAACTGTAGATGTTGAAAGACTACTACTAGTACAAGATGAACGACAATAATAAGTATCCAGTATCCAACCATGATATTCATGATCTTCATAATCTTCATGATTAAGCATCCAATTAGTATTCAACCATTCTATATAGCTCGTGTGAATCATGTACCTGATCATTTCATTATATATCCAATCATTCCATATAAGTTGTTAATCATGTAACATGTCGTGATGCTTTTCATTGACATTTTCAATCCAATTGATATAGCAATTAAACCTGCACACATCTCAAACAAAGAAATTGTAAAATTTAATGTTTATATGTTTTGCAAATTAGTCAAATAGAGTATCATTTTGCTTACAAAAACAGAGACAACCATGACAAGATGAAAAAAATTAGTACAAGATGAAAAACAACCCGTACAACATGAAAGACAATCAATACAAGATGAAAGACAAAAAGAAAACGATGAAAGACAACCAGTAGAACATGAAAAACAACCAGTACAAGTTGAAAGACAACTAGAAGAAGATGAAAAACAACCACTGCAAAATGAAACATAACTAGTAGAAGATGAAAGACAACCAATAACAAGAAAGACAACCAGTACAAAATGAAAGACAATTAGAAGAAAATGAAAAACAACTAGTAGAAGATAAAAGACAACTAGAAGAAGATTAAAGATAACTAGTGCAAGATGAAACACAACTAGAATAAGATAAACTACAACTAGAAGAAGATGAAAGACAACAAGTGAAATATGAATGACAACAGTATGAAAGACAACTAGAAGAGGAAGAAAGACAAACTTGTAGAATGTGAAAGACTACAAGATGAAATACAACAAGAAAAAGATGAAAGATTACAAATAGAACGTGAAAGACAACCAGTACAAGATGACAACCAACAGTAGATGAAAAACAACCAACAAAATATGAAAAACAACTTATAGAACATGAAAAACAACCAGTACAATATGAACTAGTGAAAGATGAACGACAACCAGTACAAGAGGAGATACTACTAAAGAAGATGAAAGACAACCAGTACAAGATGAAATACTACTAGAAGAAGATGAAATACAACTAGTAGAAGATGAAATACAACTAGAAGAAGATGAAATATAACCAGTGCAAGATGAAACACTAGTAGAAGATGAAAGACAACTAGTTGAGCATGAAAGACAACCAAAACAACATGAAATACAACTAGAAGAAGATGAATACCAACTAATAGAAGATGAAAAACCACAAGTACAAGATGAAAAAGAACTAATAAAAGATGAAAAACAACTAGAAGAAGATGGAAGACAACAAGAAAAACATGAAATACATCCAGTAGAACATGATGGACAATAAGTACAAGATGATAGAAAATTAGAAAAGGAAACACAACTAGAATAAGATGAAAGACAATCAGAACAAGATGAAAAACAACTAGTACAAGATAAAAAAGACAACTAGAAAAAGATGAAAAACAACCAACAAAACATGAAAAACAACTTGTAGAACATGAAAGACAACCAGTACAAGATGAAAGAAAATTAGAAGAAGATTTAAAACAACTAGAAGAAGATGAACTAGTGGAAGATGAACGACAACCAGCACAAGAGGAAACACAATTAGAATAAGTTGAAAGACAACCAGGATAAGATGAAAGACAAAAAGTATAAGATGAAAGACTACTAGAAGAAGATGAAAAACAACTAGTTGCAGAAGAAATACAATTAGAAGAAAATAAAATATATCCAGTGCAAGATGAAACACCACTAGTAGAAGATAAAACAACTAGTAGAACATGAAAGACAACCAAAACAACATGAAAGATAACTAGAAGAAGATGAATACCAACTAGTAGAAGTTGAAAAACCACAAGTACAAGATGAAAAACAACTAATAAATATGAAAAACAACTAGAAGAAGATGAAATACATCCAGTAGAACATGAAAGACAATAAGTACAAGATAAAAGAAAACTAGAAAAGGAAACACAACTAGAATAAGATGAAATACAACCAAAATAAGATGGAAAACAACTAGTACAAGATAAAAGACAACTGTAATGAATAAGATTAAAAAAATTAGTAGAATATGAAAACCAACAAGTACAAGATTAAAAACAACTAGTAGAAGATTAAAGACAAGTAAAAAAAGATGAAAGACAACTAGAAGAAGATGAAAGACAACAATTAGAACATGAAAGACAACAAGTACAAGATGAAATACAACCAATAGTAGATGAAAAACAACAAACAAAACATGAAAAATAACTTGTAGAACATGAAAGACAACCAGTACAGGATGAAAGAAAATTAGAAGAAGATTTAAAGCAACTAAAAGAAGATGAACTAGTGGAAAAGATGAACGACAACCAGCACAAGAGGAAACACAATTAGAATAAATTGAAAGACTACAAGATGAAAGACAAGAAGTACAAGATACTATTAGAAGAAGATGAAAAACAACTAGTAGCAGATGAAATACAACTAGAAGAAAGTAAAATATATCCAATGCAAGACGAAACACAACTAGTAGAACATGAAAGACAACGAAACAACATGAAAGAGAACTAGAAGAAGATGAATACCAACTAGTACAAGATGAAAAACAACTAATAAAATATGAAAAATAACTAGAAGAAGATGAAAAACAACAAGAAAAAGATGAAACACAACAAATAAAACTTGAAAGACAACCAATACAAGATGAAATACAACCAATAGTAGATGAAAAACAACCAACAAAACATGATAGACAACTAGTCGAACTTGAGAGACAACAATAAGAAGATGAAAACAACTAGTTGAATTTGAAAGATAACCAATTCAAGATGAAAAGACACAAGTAGAAGATGAAAAACAACTAGAATAAGATGAAAAACAACTAGTACAAGATAAAAGACAACTAAAAGAAAATGAAATATAAGGGGAACAACAACTAGTAGAAATGAAAAACAACTAGAAGAAAATTAAAGACAACCCGTACAACATGAACGACAACCAGTACAAGATAAAAGAAAACTAGAAGAAGATGAAAAACAACTAGTAGAAAATGAAAGACAACTAGAAGAAAATGAAAGACAACTAGTAGAATTTGAAAGACAAATAGAAGTAGATGAAAGAAAACCAATACAAGATGAAAAAGAACTTGTAGTAGATAAAAGACAACTAGTACAAGATGAAAAACTGATAGTAGAAGATGAAATACAATATGAAAAAACAACTAGTAGAAAATGTAAAAAAACTAAGAAGTACAAGACGAAAGACAACTAGAATAAGATTAAAAACAACTATTAAAAGATGAAAGACAACTAGAAGAGTATGAAAGACAACTTGAAGAGGATTAAAAACAACAGAAGAAGATGAAAGATAACCAGCAGAACATCAAAGACAACTAGTAGAAGATGAAAGAAAACTAAGAATAATATGGAAAACAATTAGTAAAAGATGAAAGACAACTACTAAAAGATGAAAGATAACCAGAACAAGATAATAAACAACTAGTCCAAGATGAAAGATAACTAGAAGAAGATGGAAGACAACGAGTACAAGATCAAAGACAACAAGAACAAGATAAAAGACAACAAGATGAAGATTAAAAAGAACTAGTAGAATATCAAAAATAACTAGTAGAAGATGAAAGACAACTAGAAGAAGATAAAATACAACTAGAAGAAGATAAATACAACCAGTAGAAGTTGAAAGACTACTAGTACAAGATGAAAGACAATAATAAGTATCCAATTAGTATCCAACCATGATATTCATGATCTTCATAATCTTCATGATTAAGCATCCAATTAGTATCCAACCATTCTATATAGCTCGTGTGAATCATGTACCTGATCATTTCATTATATATCCAATCATTCCATATAAGTTGTTATTATCATGTAACATGTCGTGATGCTTTTCATTGACTTTTCTTTGACAATCAAATTGATATAGCAATTAAACCTGCATGCATCTCAAACAAAGAAACTGTAAAATTCAATGTTTATATGTTTTCCAAATTAGTCAAATAGAGTATCATTTTGCTTACAAAAACAGAGACAACCATGACAAGATGAAAAAAAAAATTAGTACAAGATGAAAAACAACTAGAAGAAGATGAAAAACAACCAGTACAACATGAAAGAGAACTAGAAGAAGATGAATACCAACTAGTACAAGATGAAAACCCACAAGTACAAGATGAAAAACAACCAATAAAACATGAAAAATAACTCGAAGAAGATGAAAAACAACAAGAAAAAGATGAAACACAACAAATAAAACTTGAAAGACAACCAATACAAGATGAAATACAACGAATTGTAGATGAAAAACAACCAACAAAACCTGATAGACAACTAGTCGAACTTGAGAGACAACAATAAGAAGATGAAAACAACTAGTTGTATTTGAAAGATAACCAATTCAAGATGAAAAGACACAAGTAGAAGATGAAAAACAACTAGAATAAAATGAAAAACAACTAATACAAGATAAAAGGCAACTAGAAGAAAATGAAATATAAGGGGAAAAACAACTAGTAGAAAATGAAATTTAACTAGAAGAAAATTAAAGACAACCCGTAGAACATGAACGACAACCAGTACAAGATAAAAGAAAACTAGAAGAAGATAAAAAAAAACTAGTAGAAAATGAAAGACAACTAGAAGAAGATGAAAGACAACTAGTAGAATTTGAAAGACAAATAGAAGAAGATGAAAGAAAACTAATACAAGATGAAAAACAACTTGTAGTAGATAAAAGGCAACTAGTACAAGATGAAAGACAACTAGTACATGATGACAAACTGATAGTAGAAGATGAAATACAATATGATAAAACACCTAGTAGAAATTGTAAAAAACTAGTAGTAGAAGATGAGAAACTACTAGTAGAAGATGAAATACAATATGAAACAACTAGTAGAAAAAAAAAACTAGAAGTACAAGACGAAAGACAACTAGAATAAGATTAAAAACAACTATTAAAAGATGAAAGACAACTAGAAGAGTATGAAAGACAACTTGAAGAGGATTAAAAACAACAGAAGAAGATGAAAGATAACCAGCAGAACATCAAAGACAACTAGTAGATGAAAGAAAACTAAGAATAATATGTAAAACAATTAGTAAAAGATGAAAGACAACTACTAAAAGATGAAAAATAACTACTAAAAGATGAAAGATAACCAGAACAAGATAATAAACAATAGTCCCAGATGAAAAATAACTAGAAGAAGATGCAAGTAAAACATGAAAGACAACGAGTACAAGATGAAAGACAACAAGCACAAGTTGAAAGACAACAAGAAGAAGATTAAAAAGAACTAGTAGAAGATGAAAGACAACTAGAAAAAGATGAAAAACAACTAAAAGAAGATAAATACAACCAGTAGAAGTTGAAAGACTAGTACAAGATGAAAGACAATAATAAGTATCCAATTAGTATCCAACCATGATATTCATGATCTTCATAATCTTCATGATTAAGCATCCAATTAGTATCCAACCATTCTATATAGCTCGTGTGAATCATGTACCTGATCATTTCATTATATATCCAATCATTCCATATAAGTTGTTATTGTCATGTAACATGTCGTGATGCTTTTCATTGACTTTTCTTTGACAATCAAATTGATATAGCAATTAAACCTGCACAATTCAATGTTTATATGTTTTGCAAATTAGTCAAATAGAGTAGCATTTTGCTTACAAAAACAAAGACAACCATAACAAGATGAAATACAACTGGAAGAAGATGAATAACAACCCGTAGAACAAGAAAGACAACCAATACAAGATGAAAGACAAAAAGAAAAAGATGAAAGACAACCAGTAGAATATGAAAAAAAAAACCAGTACAAGTTAAAAGACAACTAGAAGAAGATGGAAGACAACCAATACAAGACGAAACACAACTAGTAGAACATGAAAGTCAACCAAAACAACATGAAAGAGAACTAGACGAAGATGAATACCAACTAGTACAAGATGAAAAACCACAAGTACAAGATGAAAAACAACTAATAAAATATGAAAAATAACTATAAGAAGATGAAAAACAACTAGTAGAACATGAAAAACAACCAGTACAAGTTGAAAGACAACTAGAAGAAGAGAAAAATAACTAGAAGAAGATGGAAGACAACCAATACAAGATGAAACATAACTAGTAGAAGATGAAAGACAACCAATAGAACAAGAAAGACAACCAGTACAAGATGAAAGACAATTAGAAGAAGATGAAAAACAATTAGTAGAAGATAAAAGACAACTAGAAGAAGATTAAAGACAACTAGTGCACGATGAAACACAACTAGAATTAGATGAAATACAACTAGAATAAGATAAAATATAACCAGTAGTAGATGAAAAAACCCAGTAGAACATAAAAGACAACTAGTACTAGATGAAAGAAAACTAGAAGATGATGAAAAACAACTAGTAGAAGATGAAAAACAACCAGAACAAGATGAGCAACAACTTGTACTAGATGAAAGACAATTGGTAGAAGATGAAAGACAACAAGAAGAAGACGAAGGACAACTAGTAGAACATGAAAGATAACTAGTACAAGATGAAAAACAACTAGTAGAAGATGAAAGACAACCAGAACAAGATGAAAAACAAACTAGTGTAAGATGAAAGTCAACTATAAGAAGATGAAAGACAAAGTACAAGATGAAAGACAATTAGAAGAAGATGAATTACAACTAGAGGAAGATGAATTACAACTAGAAGAAGATGAAAAAAAATACTATTTTAATACAAAAAGTACTTGTTTAATACAAGATTAAAAAGTACTAGTTTAATATAAAAGACAACTAGAAGAAGATGAAAGACAATCAGTAGAAGATGAAAGAGATCTAGTGCAAGATGAAACACAACTAGTAGAAGATGAAACACAACCATTGCAAGATGAAAGACAACTCGAAGAAGATCAAAACAACTATTAGAAGGTGAAATACTACTAGAAGTATATGAAATACAACTATTGGAAGATGAAGACTACTAGAAGAAGATGAAAAAAAACTAGTAGAAGAGGAAAGACTACTAGATTAAGATGAAAAAAAACTAGTAGGAGATGAAAGACAACTAGAAGAAGATGAAAACCAACTAGTACAAGATAAAAGACAACTTGAAGAATATGAAATACAACTAGTGGAAGATGAAAGACAACCAGAACATGATGAAAAACAACTAGTACAAGATGAAAGATAACTAGAAGAGGATGAAAGACAACCAGTAGAATATGAAAGACAATTAATGCAAGATGAAAAATTTAAAAGAAGATGAAACACAACTAGGAGAAAAATAAGACAACCTCAACAAGATGAAAAATAACTAGTACAAGATGAAATACAACTAGAAGAGGATGAAAGACAACAAGTAGAACATGAAAGACAATTAGTACAAGATGAAAGACCACAAGAAGAAGATTAAAAAAAACTAGTACAAGATGAAAGACAACTAGTACAAGATGAAGTAGAACATGAAAGACAACCAATACAAGATGAAAGACAACAAGAACAAGATGACAGACAACAAAAAGGTGAAAAACAACCAATAGAAAATGAAAAACAATTAGTAGAAGATGAAAGACAACTAGAAGAAGATGAAAAACAACTTGTATAAGATGAGAGGTGTTCGCTATGAAATGTATAGGTTTTTAATACCTAGTTCTACTCAGTTCAGTTGCAAGCTTACAACAGAAGTTGGGTATAGCTGGGTGTCGAATCTACAGGGACGGTTTGATAATTACCGAACTTTACTTAAACTACAAGAATTCTAGAAGTCTGCAAAGGTGATTTTGGGGTATTTCACTTCCTAACAGATCAATAACAATTTTTAAAACAATAAAGTGGTTTTTAATTTGGTTTTAATATGAGTAAAAAGGGGTTCCTATGGTTTCTGATTTCATCTCATCTTAGCCTCGAGGTGCCCGGTCCATGCACTTTCATGCACGGGCCTTGTGTAATGTGCACTGGCCGTGTACTCTACCTAAACCTTAACTCTCACTTGTTGGCTTAACCACTTGGTACAAAACTCAATTTCTTCCCTCTTAGGGTTCTTAAACCTTAACCTTCGTTTATTGGCTTAATTAACCTAAGTTACGTGTTGGTTTACTAAAGATATCCTCGATCTCTCGACACGAGGAAAAGTTCACCTCTGGGCTACTACTTGGTTTCACCTCTCGGTTCACAAACCTATCTCATATACCTAGTTTGGTCGAGTGAATATCGGGGTATTTCAATTACCATCTAGATGAGGCCTTTCATCTAACGGATTAACATTCAATTCAAACAAATTCAACTAAGTAATAAAATACTACACAATCAAGCAGGCACAAGATTCAACACAAATTTCAAGTAACTAGCAAATAAAACTAAGCATTCGACTACATCATAACCCTAGAAACAAAGTATTTAGCCTAACATAGTCAAAAAGCAAATAAAACAAATAGTACTAATGAAGTTCATGAAGTTCATGACAAAACTCGATGAAAAATGAAGATTCGTCGCACAACTCGCATTTTTCTCCTCTCTTCTTCCTCTCCAAGCCTAGCCGTCTCTTCCAAACCCTAGGTTATGTTCTCCGCTCCTTAATGGTCTCTCTGTTGCTAAGAATCCCGCTTATATCCTTCCTTTCACGACCTGCCCCAGCTGGCCTCTATTTCCATCTTTGATTTCTGTTTTCCGGAAATGCCATGCACGGTCCGTGTGCGTGGGTAGACGGAGTGTGCCTGTGTCCTGGTGAGGTGGATTGTGCACGGTCGTGTGTCTTTAGTGTGTGGTCAGGTAGAGGGTGTACGGTCCGCATGCAGATGGTGCACGGTCCGTGTATAAGTCCTCAGACTCCAGATCCTTCCTCGATTTTGCCCGTTTCCTGCAAAATAAGAACAAATGCACAGCAGTACCACATCCTATAGATATTCAATGAAATAAACACGATTTCAGAGTTTTAGGCACAGGTTTTAATGCAAGGTTCAGTCGGAATATAGATAAAATAACGAGATATCAAAAGGCAACTAATAGAAAATGAAATACAAGATGAAAAATAATTAGTAGAATATGAAAGAAAACTAGTAGAAGATGAAAGACAACAAGAAAAAAAATGAAAGACAACAAATAGAATATGAATGACAACCAGTTTTCTTTCATCTTTTTTCTTGTTGTCTTTCATTTTTTCTAATAGTTGTGTGAAAATCTTCTTCTAGTAGTCTTTCATATTCTACTAGTTGTGTTTAATCTTCTTCTAATTGTCCTTCATCTTCTACTAGTTGTCTTTCATCTTGTATTAGTTGTTTTTCATATCATTCTAGTTGTGTTTCAACTTGTACTAGTTGTGTTTTTCCTTTTCTAGTATTCCTTCATCTTGTACTTATTGACTTTCATGTTCTACTGGATGTATTTCATCTTCTTCTTGTTGTCTTTCATCTTCTTCTAGTTGTTTTTCATCTTTTATTTGTTGTTTTTCATCTTGTACTTGTGATTTTTCATCTTCTACTAGTTGGTATTCATCTTCTTATTCATCTTCTTCTAGTTGTCTTTCATGTTGTTTTGTTTGTATTTCATGTTCTACTAGCTATCATTCATCTTCTTCTAGTTATGTTTCATCTTGCACTGGTTATATTTCATCTTCTTCTAGTTATATTTCATTTTTTACTAGTTGTTTTTCATCTTCTTCTAGTAATCTTTCATCTTGTACTGGTTGTATTTTATCTTCTTCTAGTTGTGTTTCCTCTTGTGCTGGTTGTCGTTCATCTTCCACTAGTTTATCTTCTTATAGTTGTTTTAGATCTTCTTCTAGTTTTCTTTCGTCTTGTATTGGATGTCTTTCATGTTCTAGAAGTTGTTTTTCATGTTTTGTTAGTTGTTTTTCATCTACTATTGGTTGAAATTAATCATTTTCTAGTTGTATTTTAATCTTGCTCTTGTTGTCTTTCATCATGTACTAGTTTTCTTTCATGTTGTATTAGTTGTTTTTCATCTTGTATTTCATTTTCTATTAGTTACCTTTCATCTTGTACTAGTTATTTTTCATCTTTTTTCTTGTTGTCTTTCATCTTCTACTAATTATTTTTCATTTTCTATTGGTCATCTTTCGTCTCTTTGTTGTCTTTCATCTTGCACTGGTTATCTTTCATGTTCTCCTTGTTTTTCATCTTGTACTAGTTGTCTTGCATCTTGTACTAGTTTGTCTTGCATCTTGTACTAGTTTTTTTTTCATCTTCTTCTTGTTGTCTTTCATCTTGTACGAGTTGTCTTTCATGTTCTACTTGTTGTCTTTCATCTTCTTCTGGTTGTCTTTCGTCTTGTTCTGGTTGTCTTTCGTCTTGCATTAGTTGTCTTTCAACTCATTCTTGTTGTCTTTCATTTTCTTCATGTTGTCTTTAATATTGTACTAGTTGTTTTTCTTCTTCTTCTAGTTGTCTTTCATCTTCTACTAGTTTCTTTTCATCTTAATCCTCTAGTAGTATTTCCTCTTCTACTAATTGTTTTTCATCTTCTTCTAGTAGTTTTTCATCTTCCAATAGTTGTTTTTCATCTTCTTTTAGTAGTATTTCATCTTCTAATAGTTGTTTTTCATCTCGTACTAGTTGTCTTTCATCTTGTACTGGTTGTGTTTCATCTTCTACTAGTTGTGTTTTATCTTCTTCTAGTTGTGTTTCATCTTGCACTAGATTTCTTTTATCTTCTACTGGTTGTCTTTCATCTTCTTCTTGTTGTCGTTCATATTGTACTAGTTGTTTTTAATCTTGTATTTGTTGTTCCTAAGGCACCACTAATTTACTTTTAAAAATTGAAACTAAATGCAAATAAAGTAAATAGAAGAGTTTAAAGAAAATTGACACGCGGAGTTCGGCAAAATGGCCTACGTCTCCGGGGCGTCGCTGTTAGTTTGTAATAATCTAGAAGTCAATAATACGATAAATTTGTTATATAAAGCTTTGTTCATGAATTGAATGTTTAATTATTTTGTTACCTTGAGTATTATTGAATTTATGAATCATTTCGAGTTCATGACTGGAATTGTGAAACTTCATAATATAGATGATAATCTCTTAAAAGTCTCTAACCAAGGTAATTAGTAGGAACACTAATTACCGCAATAAGGTTAGTGTGTGGATTAAATGATGGTTAAGTTTTACAAACCATAGACAAAGAGTTGTCATTTTAATCACACAGATACATGTTAGAGAACATGATATTTGACAGACCCCAAATGAAACATTAAATGGAATTGTGTTTGTGTCATTAATGTTTTCATTTTAGTGTTAAGTTATAAAGTATGAGATATTCATTTTTCCTACATAAGAGATGTATATGTGTGATTGCTATCTAACGCTATCTGTAAAAAGTAGCTATAAGGGTAGTTTTTCGGTATACATAGCTTATGCGGAGGAAAAGATGGTTTATCAAAAGTACTGTCCCTCGTATCTCAATACGAGCTATAGCGTCACTGGGCCCCTTGATAGAATATGATTATCTGGATCCAGTATGATTACAAGAGTAAACATATTTGATAATCTATTCAGGATCAAGAAAAGATTAAGTTTGCAAGGATGACACACACCTACCTTGAAACTAATCTGATAGCTATGAGACAAAAGAATTAACACGAAGTAAATCGTTTACTGGATCGTGATATTGTACCGTACAGCATCATCTGTGTAATTGGTGTCATGATGTACTTGCCAGGTGCCACCTATGATTATAGAAGTTAGAATAGTTCTAATTCTATTTGCCAACATAACACAGATCCTATCGGGTCACACCAATAGGAAAGTAATCAGAGAAATTTTATGATTAATTATAAAGTGTTATAATTAAGAATAAAATATATGTCATGGAGATGACATGCTTAAACCGAATTAAATTTATAAACGTGTATGACACGTCGTATAAATTTATCGCAAACGCAAGAAATACAATTATTCAGAATAATTGTATATATATATATGGATTAAAATATTAATTATGATTAATATTTTGGACCAAAAATCCAATTTGAATTTAGGCCTTAATTAAATTTAGAATTTAATTAAAAGTCTAAATTAAATGAAAATGTTTAATTATATATTAAACAAATATGACAAATGCAAATTGGTTTTTGCTTCTCATAACCGACCTTTCTAAACTGCCATAAAATATGGCTATATAATGGCATGAAATGGTAAGAGAAATAATCAAGTTCATTCCAAGTTCAAATCAAAGTACGAATCAGAATCTGATTCGATTCGTATCTAATTTCTCTCCCAAATAGTGATTTGCAAAAAATCTGATTATCCATATATATATTTTTGCGAGAATAAAATTTATTCTTGTGAATAGTGTTTTGTCAGAAATTTCGTACTTTCGGTGAATAGTGATTTACCGAAAACCGCGACTTTTCGAATACCGTTGGTATAGTATTTCTGGCAAAAGAAATATCAACTCTCTGGTAGTTCCTGATGGATAACCGATAGAGGCACTATATTTTTGGTGCTTGCTTAACCGGGTCAGACAGCCGGTCAGACTGCATTCCAATTTGAATTTGGAAGCAAGGTAAATAAATGTTATATTAATCTATTTAATTGTTAAATAGATTTAATCTTTTAGAAATCAATCAAAGGAGTAGATCTATAAACTGATTAAAATACAAGTAAATACGGTTTTACTACTTTGGGTCTATACAGGATTAATCTGGTATATAACTCTCGGTTATTATCCGACATACTACTTAATCTATGATCTGAATGAGTAAAGTTTTACTTACGGTTTTTAATCTAAGAAAAGGATTGAACAGGTATGTAACTCTCGGTAGATTATCCGACATACCACTTCAATCCTTTTGGCTTAAGTTAGAAGTACAATTTTTGTTTTACGGTCTTTTCGCAGCTTAAGCCTAATGGCTTTGGGTAGCCTCAAAACCCTACAGTCGCAACCGCTTCTCGGTGCGCCTTTCTATTACCCAACAAGAAAGGTTACAACTTGTGAACCGGTGAGCCCTTACAATCAACGGGAAGTCACACGGCCAACTCGAGTAGAGAACGAAGTCTCTAAGTTTAGATTCTCAAGAGAAACACTCAAAAACTTACTCTAACCTAATCTAACTCAAGATTAGTGAAGTAGATTTGAGGTTGTTTGAGGGATTTTGAAGTTCTAAGCTCTCTCAACAATGGAGGGACTTAAGCACACAGAAAAATCGCTTTTTAAAGGATGGGGTGGCTCCTCTTTTGTTGGGAGAAAACCTAATTGCTCTATTTATAGAGGCAGCTTCGGAATGAGTATTCTGCCTACAATCGTTACCAACGATTAGTATTTCATATGCAATTAGGGTTTCAGCCAAATTTGAATTTCTGCGAGAATTTGATAATCGTTACAACTATTATATAATCGTTGGTAACTATTGTTCTCTGGAAATTTGATTTCCTGTGCAGTTTTTATAATCGTTACAACTATTATATAATCGTTGGTAACTATTGTTCTCTGGAAATTTGATTTTCTGTGCAGCTTTTATAATCGTTACAACGATTATACAATCGTTGGTAACGATTGTTCCCTGTTTCAACATCAAATATATTTTACCAAATCTATAATTTTACAATTTAAATTCTTGATAAATGTCTTGATGATTTCTTCAGGTCAACTGATCCATATTGCAATTCCAATTATCTTAAACCTGTGAAATATCTTAACTCAAAGAAATTGTTAAATTCAATTATTGTATGTTTTGCAAATTAGTCAAATAGCATAATAAGAGTATTGCTTGCAACAACAGTATTGGTTGTTTTTTGTATTCTACTACTTTTTTATCTTATTCTTGTTGTCTTTTATCTTGTGTTGTTGTCTTTCATGTTCTACTTGTTGTCTTGTTTCTTTTTCTTGTTGTTTTTCATCTTGGACTAGTTGTTTATCATCTTATTCTGGTTATGTTTCATCTTCTACTCATTGTTTTCCATCTCGTACTAGTTGTGTTTCATCTTTCACTAGTTGTTTTACATATTTATCTAGTTTTCTATGATCTTCTACTAGTTGTCTTTGATGTTTATACTGGTTATCTTTCATCTTCTTCTGTTGTATTTAGTTTTCTTCTAGTTGTCTTTCATCTTCTACTAGTTGTGTTTCATCTTTAAGTAGTTGCCCTTTTTTCTTCTTCTAATTGTATTTCATTTTCTACTAGTTGTTTTTCATCTTCTTCTAATAGTCTTCCATATTTTACTCATTATTTTTTTTTTAATCTTATTATAGTTGTCATTCATTTTCTACTGGTTGTTTTTTCTCTTCTACTAGTTGTATTTCCTCTTGCACTGGTTTTCTTTCTTCTTCTTCTAGTTGTCTTTTATCTTCCACTAGTTCATCTTCTTCTAGTTGTCTTTCATCTTCTACTAGTTTTTTTTTTCATCTTCTTCTTTCATCTTCTACTAGTTGTTTTAAATCTTCTTTGAGTTATTTTTCATCTTGTAGTGGTTATCTTTCATGTTCTACTAGTTGTCTTTCATATTCTTTTGATTGTCTTTGATCTACTATTGGTTGTATTTCATTTTTTCTAGTTGCGGATCACCTTCATGGGCTGAATCTGACAAACGATATTAAGTAAAGAAGAACATAATATGCAAAAGCAATCGAACAAACAAAAGCAATTTCAAACACCAAGTAAAATTACATTAAAACTGCATGAGTAACAAGGTTTACTGCCTAGACCTAAGAATCAGGAACTTAGCCTAAGAAAGACATGTTTTCAACAAAGAGAGAAGAGAAAGGTACAACCATGAAGACGGACCTATCACTCCTACTAGTTTCTAAGCACTCCAATACTAACCTATAACCCTCTTAATTAGAATAAGACAATAAAACTGAAGATATCATTTCTCTTATGTCTAGAGGTCTTTATAAAGGAGTATAGGAACGTTTGGAGATGGTTGGAGTTCAAGGAAACTGATCAGGAGGCAATTGTCACAAATTTGGGCGAATTGATGCATCTAATGTGGCAGTATTGGCTAGTACGAACTGTATTCGGCTATGGAGGATTGATGACTTGGCTAAGGCCGGTCCGTATTGGAGGGATTAGGACCGTACTAGCTAGTACGGTCCGTAATAGTGATTCTCGTTTCCCGTCGATGATCTGTTTGCTCTGATTCTTGCTCTAATTGATGAATAAATGTCTGAAAATATGTTTCCTGCAATAAAACACAAAGAACGCAACATAAACTAATTTCTCATGGTAAATAAACATAAAATGTGAAATTTCTAAGTAAAACTTAAGCCAAAATCTTATGTATTTGTGATACGCTCAAGCGTGATCAGGTATGTGACCAAGGAGTTTTACCACCACAATGACAGCATAAATTCTCTTGTTTGTTATTCTGTCAATTTTTATCTTTCTCATTTTTTATTTATTGTTTTTCCATTTTTGGTAAAAATGTGTGTTTTGGAATGATCAATATTATAAGTTGCTATATTCACTTTAGGGAATATAGTAAAACTAGTTGGATAAGATTCGTGATTTTTCACCTACAATTTGTTATTTTGTTCAACCATAAGAGACCCTAAATCAATTCAATATATATTTTAAAATCTTCTTTAGGAAGTGTCACACCCCAAACCGGAATTTCCAGATTAAGGTGTGATCAGTCCTCGCCCCGTGTTTAATTACCATTAAAACACGCAAGGCTAAATAATACAATAACAACATAAATGCACAGCGGAAACGGAAACATATATATACAAAGTGAAGCAATAGTCATACAATCCACAAATAAACATAAACATAAATATATCAGTCCATACAATCCACAGATAACAAAACATGATCTACTGAAAGGGAATACATAATCTACGGTCCCGAGATAAAAACAAAAGTCTCGGGACTCCAAAACCCTAACAAAAGTCCTATATATCCTACATCAAGCGGCGTGGCCCTCAGGGACAGCTCCTGGCATCTCCTACTGCGGAACACCAGTCTCTGTACCTAAAAATCCCACATCAAAAGGTGGGTGAGCGACTAATCGCCCAGTATGTGACCCAGAATTACCCCTTCAGGGATCATCTTTGATCAAAGCACATTTAATGGTAATCTACGGAAAAGTCGGAAATTCGTAACTTTAGAATGCACATGATTTAAATATAACAACCTATTATATTATCTATTAAACGAAAAATACATATAATAGATGACATGATGCGATTATCCTATCATGACAGCATGCAAAATTTCCCGAAATAAAATACAAGGAGAATAGAATATAAGTGTTCAACTCGGAGTCCAATACCGCAGTATTGTGTGTCAAATCCAATGCATAATAATAATACGAATAGAATATCACCCCGTGCCGTGTAAATTGAATTTGAAAGGTACACATAGTGTAATTCAACATGACATAATCCAAGGACCGCGATCAAGGGGTGCAATGATACCCGATGCCTAGTGACATCGAGCATTGCCCCACATGTCATTGCACGCTCGCCGATGGTTATATCCAAAAATTCGTGTGTTTTCCTTGCTCTAAAACGATCCTTCAACTTACATATACAAATAGGAGAAATCTACAAGCAAGTCGTAAAGTTTAGTTAATCCGTCTCCTCATATGTGCAGAGCGGAACTCTATCGTCCGGCCAGACTAATAGGACAGTCAAGAGACACGCAGCCTCGTATAAAAACCTAGGACACGCAGCCCCATTTTCAAAACCTGAGACACGCAGTCTCATAACACACACTGAGACACGCAGTCTCATAACACACACTGAGACACGCAGCCTCATATCACACACTGAGACGCGCAGCCTCAAAATCCGTATATGGCGAGTAGCTCCTAATGTAAGGGAGACCAAGCTCGAATCGTTTCGTACCCGGCGACCGCAGTCTCCAGTGTACGTAAAATGTAAAATGAACGAGTATATATAATTCCAACTTTAATATATATAATATTTCCTAATGCAAGACCACCCGAGAGATCAAGTGATCAAACGGCTCAGTGGCTAACGGGCCGTCTCGTATCCCATACTACAAGACGAAACGCAGTCACTCAGTCTCTACTCAGCCCTCACCAATGCATATGATCGATTAAATGATTATACTATTGTCCTCTACGAGAAGAGGACAAATAATAGCCTAATATCTATAAATTCTAAACCTATAATTAAATTACTCTACTCCTATTTAAAAGCAGTAAATTATCAATTTGAAGGGGTTATGCAATTTCTAATTACAGTTCTGAAAAGATAAACATGCTCTAATGCAACTACAAATTTAAAGTGCGTATGACAAGTCAAGTGGTCGACTGGTTATAGTACGCCACGAAAAAGTAAATCAGATATCCCACACCTGTAGGGCAAGTTGAAGGCGTGTGTGCGCTAAACACCGGCGTAGTCTGCAGGGTCCACTCCTGCTCCAGTACCGTCGCCCGCGGTATCAGTCCACGGGTCGGGATCGGGATAAGTCGGATGTCCTGAAATTCGTAGTGTAACCTAATTAGGATCGAAGCTAATTTTCGTAACCCTTGCTACCCTTATTTTATTATATATAAAACTTTTAATTGAAAATAATTGTCTTAACTAAATTCTCTAAGTATTTAAAAGAAATCCTATTTATTTACGAACTTAAATTACGTAAATAATTTACCAAGTTAGATAATGCGATATTAATTGTCTAAATGTTCGTAACGGAAATACATATCTTATTTAATTCTCTAATAGTCAATTTAATTTATTCTAAGGTATGTATATAGATAAAAGACGCCACTAACTAATTATTAAATAATCGATATGATACGAAAATCATTTATACAACCTATTTTATAACTTTGTAAATTCTTAAATTACTTATAATATTATAACAAATTTTATTACTAAGTAAAATAGATAATTAAATTACTTAAACTAAATTAACTCTAATTTAAATGTGTTTATCCTAATTAACTAATGTTGAGACTTTTAATTTTGGTGTGTTTCGGGATCATACGGTGCCCATATTCGGATCATTGTATCTGCTCAAATTATGTTATGAGGCAACTGTATCCAGGGCTAGTCTAATCATTTCCCGATCTTTAAGTGAAAACTTCGGATCGAGCCAACCAGGAGGCTCGAGACCCGAAGCAAATAAATCCAATTTTATTTCACTTAAATATCTCAAAAGCCCACTTTTATTTTCTTCCTTATTTTCGGCCAGCACATAAGTAAACCAATTTTTTTGCATTTCAGCCCTTGTAACTTATCAATATTGCATCAAAGGCCCCAATATTTCTCTATGGCCCATAATTCTTCTCAAATTACAATTTGGTCCCTGTCAATTCAAAAAGGCTAGTATTCCCAGAATCAGACCGATTAGCCATCAATATACTGGCCAGTACCAGCTCGGTACCGGAATCAAGTGCAAACAGAGATAAATGCCAGTGCCAGCAACAAGAGAACAAAAGCAAAGCACACCCCATACCACTGAAACAAGCAAGTCAGTGCTAAACCCGACACAGCCAGGAAATCAAACAAGGCACCACAAAGCACTCAAAGAAATAAACCAGCACAGACAACCCAGCAAAGCAAAGGCACAAAGGCCGACAGACAAAGAAAGGCTCAAAGGCCACAGGTCAAGGCACAGCCACCACACAAAAAAAAGAAGGCACACGGCCACAGGTCAGAGCAAGAATAGGCACGAAGGCCACAGATCAAGGCAACAGCCACCACACAAAAAGAAGGCACGCGGCCACAGGTCAGAGCAAAATAGGCACGAAGGCCACAGATCAAGGCAACAGCCACCACACAAAAAGAAGGCACGCGGCCACAGGTCAGAGCAAAAATAGGCACGAAGGCCACGGATCAAGGCAACAGCCACCACACAAGAACAAGGCACACGGCCACAGATCAGAGCAAAGGCACGAAGGCCACAGGTCAAGGCAACAGCCACAAGGCAAAATCCAACAACAAAAGAAAAAGGGTCAAGATTACCGGGTGAAGAGCAAAACCGCACGGCCTTGGGTCTCTCGGTCGGTTCCGAGGAACCTCGTCTCGCCTCCGACCGTCAAAATCAGCAAGGGCCTTCTCAAAATCAGCGGTGCTCACAAGTCAGAACCAGTACACGCATAACCTCCTCACCCGATTCTCGGCACAGATCGCGCCACAGCGCAACTCACCAACTCGCTACGAGTTCAGCCACCAAGGAAATTTCAAACGTCACAGTGGTACAGGGCGCGGGAGAGAAAGAGAGGTTTGTATTTTCTAGCACAGAGAGGAAGGCGCAAGCAAAACGGGGTAAGGTCCGGGAACAGGGAGAGAACAGCGGGGGAAAAGTGAGAGGGAAAGTGGAGGGGAAGTGAAAGGGTGGGGGGGTCTGTCTCCAGCGAGAGAAGAGAGAGAGAGGGGAGGGATTATAGGGAAGGGGTCCGGATCCGAAAAAGTTCAAAAACAGTTTTTTCTCATTTTTTTCAAATCCGAACTATGTAGTCAATGGTGTAGCAAGTGGATTTGAAATTAAAATTTGAATTTTTCTGTTTTCTTAATTGTCTAATTGATTTTGATTAATGGTAAATTCTGATTATTAGACAATTTAATTATTCTTAAATTACGGGATATAACATTCTCCCCCCCAAATAAAAAGTTCGTCCCGAACTGTCGAAACTACTGTGTCGATGTGAACAACTCCGGGTATCGCTCTCGTATCGCGTCCTCGAGCTCCCAAGTCGCCTCCCGCGGCGTGTGATACTCCCACTGTACTAACACCCGACGGATGACACGCCGTCGTAGCTCCGTCTCCTGTGTGTCTAATATGCGTATCGGTCTAGCCTCATAAGTCAGATCTGGCTCCACGTGCAGCGGCTCATAGTCTAACACATGTGCGTCACTACGTATATAACGTCGTAGCTGCGATACATGGAATACATCGTGTACGCCCGCAAGAGAAGGTGGTAATGCTAGCCGATACGCGGTGCGACCGATTCGCTCCAGAATCATAAACGGGCCAATGTATCTCGGTGCTAACTTACCCTTGACCCCGAATCTCATGACTCCCTTGCGGGGAGATACTCGAAGGAGTGCGTGCTCTCCCACCTTCATACTGAAGTCTCGGCGCTTCGGATCTGCGTACTTTCTCTGGCGATCCTGAGCCGTCTTTAGCCGATCTTGGATAATCCGCACCTTATCCGTACACTCCTCGATCAGCTGGGGTACGGTAGGGCGGACAGTGATGATAGGTCCCCAACATACCGGAGTACGAACTCGGTGTCCGTATAGCGCCTCGAATGGTGACATACCGATGCTCGAGTGATAGCTACTATTGTACGAAAACTCTGCCATGTGCAGATGATCCGTCCAGTCGCCTCGCATCGTGAGCGCGCATGAGCGTAGCATGTCCTCTAGCGTCTGTATCGTGCGCTCGGACTGTCCGTCTGTCTGAGGGTGATGAGCCGTGCTAAAGACTATGTCGGTCCCGAGGGTCTCGTGAAAACTCTGCCAAAAACGCGAGGTAAACCTAGGATCGCGATCAGATATGATCTTGGTCGGAACTCCATGGAATTTGAACTGGTGTACCATATACAACATGGCCATCTCCTCTCCTGTCAACCCGTGGCGAAAGGCGATGAAGTGTGCCACCTTGGTCAACGTATCAACTATGACCCATATCGCGTCGTCTCGCGATCTAGTCCTAGGCAGTCCTGTCACGAAATCCATCGTAAGGATGTCGAATTTTCGTGTCGATTTCTCTAGCGGCTGTATGAGTCCCGGTGGTCTCTGACGATCGGCTTTCACCTTTTGGCAAGTCAAACACTTGCCCACGAATCGTGCGATTTCTCTGCGCATGTTTCTCCACCAATAATAGCCCTTAAGATCCTGATACATCTTCGTCTCTCCAGGATGGATGGCGTAAACGGAGTCGTGTGCTTCCTTAAGGATCTTGTCCTTTAAAGAAGCCGTATCTGGTACGCATAACCTGTCACCGAATCTCAATGCGCCTGCGTCGTCTACTCTAAAAGGGGTATGGCGACCAGAGGTGACAGTGGCACGGATCCTCTCAAGTCGCTCGTCGCTACTCTGAGCGAGGCGTATCTCATCCGTCAGTGTAGGCTGTATCACTAGAGAGGCCACCACCATCTCGCGGCTGTCGCTGGTCTCGCCTGTCAACTCCTCGGATGGGGCCACCCACAAATCGAGACGTCGCATGTCCTCGAGTAAGTGGTGCTGTCGTGTAATCATCGTAGCCAGGTTCACCTGACCCTTGCGACTCAAGGCGTCTGCCACTACATTGGCTTTTCCCGGATGATACAATATCTCCAGGTCGTAATCCTTCATCAATTCGAGCCACCTCCGCTGTCTGAGGTTAAGCTCCTTCTGCGTGAAGACATACTTCAAACTCTTGTGATCCGTGTAAATCCTGCTCCTGACGCCATATAAGTAATGTCGCCAGATCTTCAACGCGAAGATCACGGCCGCCAGCTCCAAGTCGTGCGTGGGATAGTTCTGTTCATGAGTACGGATCTGTCTGGAGGCGTATGCAATAACGTGATCCTCCTGCATCAGTACGCATCCTAACCCGTACCGTGAGGCGTCCGCATATACGGCATACTCCACACCGGTCCTGGGCATCGCGAGAACCGGTGCGGTGACAAGGCGACGCTTGAGGTCTTCGAAGCTACTCTCGCGTTCAGGGGTCCACTCGTACTTGACTCCTTTCTGCAGCAGCTGTGTCAATGGTCGAGAAAGACGTGAGAATCCCTCCACAAATCGTCTATAGTAGCCGGCTAGACCTAAGAAACTACGGACCTCGGTGACGCTCCCGGGTCGTCTCCACCCGGTAATGGCCTCTATCTTCTGCGGATCCACTGCTAATCCGTCCTTCGAGATCACGTGGCCAAGGAAGTCAACTCGCTCAATCCAGAAATCGCATTTCGAGAATTTGGCGTATAGCTGATGCTCTCTAAGTCGCTCTAATACTCTCCGTAAGTGCATGGCGTGCTCCTCCTGACTCCGTGAGTAGATAAGTATATCATCGATAAACACCACTACAAATGAGTCCAGAAAGTCTGTAAACACCGTGTTCATGAGACTCATGAAGTATGCCGGCGCATTCGTCAGTCCGAAGGACATGACTCTGAACTCGTAGTGTCCGTATCGGGTCCTGAATGCAGTCTTCGGGACGTCGCTCGCCCGAATCTGCATCTGATGGTATCCTGAGCGTAGGTCAATCTTTGAATACACCTGCGAACCCTGTAGCTGGTCAAACAAGTCATCGATGCGTGGTAACGGATATCGATTGGGCACCGTGCACTTATTCAGCTCTCGATAGTCGATACAAAGGCGTAATGATCCGTCCTTCTTTCTCACGAAGAGGACTGGAGCGCCCCAGGGCGAGGTGCTCGGTCGTATAAATCCCTTCTCCAGAAGGTCTTCAAGCTGTACCTTGAGCTCTCTAAGCTCAGCAGGTGCCATACGATAAGGGGCCCTCGCAACTGGAGTCGTACCCGGCTGTAACTCGATGCAAAACTCGACGTCCCGCTCGGGGGGCATCCCAGGTAGCTCCTCTGGGAATACGTCGGGGTACTCACTCACGATCGAAACGCTATGCAAGTCTCTGTCTCTACTCTCCGTCATGACCACGGCCGCTAGATAGGCGCTGCATCCCGCGGTAATCAAGTGACTCGCTCGAAGTGCCGATATGATAGGGAATCCGGTCCCTGGTTTCCTTCCCTTGAAAACGAAGGATACTTCGTTCGGACGGCCGAACCGTACCGTATGTCTCTCGCAATCGACCAAGGCGCGGTGCGTGATCAACCAGTCTAGACCCAGCAGCACATCAATATCTCGCATGTCTAACACTGTAAGGTCTGCTGCTAGGTCCCTATCGGCAATTCGTACTTTGCGATCCTTGCAAATCCTGTCTACCAGGACTTCCTTCCCTAAGGGCGTTTGTACCTCCATGGCCCGAGCCCTAGCCTCCGTGGACCACTCGTGGGTCCTCACAAAATCTAACGATACGAACGAGTGACTAGCCCCCGTGTCAATAAGCACGTACGCAGGACAACCGGAAATAAATAAAGTACCTGTGATGAGATCGATGTCCTCGTGTGCCTCGGCACCTATAGGAGGTGGTCCTGGTAGAGGCTCTCCCTCAGGGGTCTCACCTGCGGGAATCTCCTCCCCGATGGTAGCGTGTACGCGTGCTGAGTCACGACCCGACTGTGGGCCGCCCCCGGATCCTCGTCCTGACCCAGACCCAAACCTACCACCACGCTGTGTAATGCTGCCACCACTGCTGCGAGGTGGCAACGGTCCTCGTCCTCCGAATCCTCCCGTAGAACCCCGGCCAGACGTCTGACTAGGGCCCGCCCTCTGGGGACAAGCATACGACCAATGATCGGTAGCCTGACAGATATAACACGCGCCTGATCGAGGGGCTGTCGACCCCGCCGGACCGCGGAATGGCTGAGTCTGAGGCTGTCTAACCATCTGCTGAGAGGGGGCACCCCTACCCCTACTAGAAGTCGTGGCGGAGTCCGTCCTCGGTCGGACACTCCGCTGCTGGAGTCGCTCCAACAACTCCGCACTATCCATCAATGACTCGATCGACGTGCTCGGGTATCCCGCCAAAAGAACAGCTAAGGCCGGCTGTAGGCCCTCTATGAAGCGTAGACGACGATCCTGTGGGTCGGCCACTAAGTCAGGCGCGTAGCGGGATAAGCTAATATAGGTAGTACCGTACTGCCGCACGGTACGGCTGCCCTGAGTGAGAGACTCGAAGCTCTGTCGTAGGGCCCGAAGCTGTGCCCGCCCCATAAAACGGGAACGGAAGGAGTCGGCAAACCAAAGCCAGGGGATGCTGGGGCCACCCACATACTGAGGCTGCTGTGTAGACCACCAATGTAGAGCATCTCCATCAAACAGAGTCGCAGCCAGCTCAGTATGGAACTCTGCAGGTGATCGAGCGAGACGAAGTGTCCCCTGTACAGAAGTGAGCCATCCCTCGGCAGCAGTATAGGTACCACTCCCGTCATAACGGGGCGTATGTAGGCGTGAAAACTCCCGATACGCAGAACTAAATGGGTCGCCCCCAGCGCGACCCGCGCCTGGTAACTGACCCGTAATCTGGGCCAACCCTGTGAAGAACTCCCGCATCACCTCTCGTGCGTCCATTTCGTTTGGGAGTGGGGGCGGAGTGCGTCCTCCTACTGAACCTCCCGCGCCTGCCGCGCCTCGCGCGCCCGCAGCGCCCCCCGCGCCCGCCGAGCCTCCCGTGCCCGCCGAGCCTCCCGCGCCAGCCGAGCCTCCCGCGCCAGCCGAGCCTCCCGCGCCAGCCGCGCCTCCCGCGCCCGCCGCGTCTCCCGCGCCCAAAGCTCGTGACGCTCGTGAAGCGCCTGACGCGCTCTGTGATGATCCAGCCCGCTCTACCAGTGGACGGGATGAAGCAGTATCCAATGAGAGCTCAGGGTGGGCCTCTGGTGGCTGAGAGGCAGCTCTGCGCTGCCGGTGACGGTGTCGGTGGTGACCGTCCATCGTATAAACCTGTAGGGTCAAAAAGTGAATGAACATCAATTTACGTCACGAGGAGGGCGTAAGATAAGAAGGTGATTCCGATTGTCGATATTACGTAATGTATTCGTTCTTGGTTTCACACCAGTGCTTGACTTGTATATATATATATACATATATTTATATTGATATTTACCGATTTATGACTTTGCTTTCTATTTGTATTATCGAGCGGTATTTAGTTTATCGCACGAAGGATTACGATAAAACCTGGCTCTGATACCACCCAAAGGATGTCACACCCCAAACCGGAATTTCCAGATTAAGGTGTGATCAGTCCTCGCCCCGTGTTTAATTACCATTAAAACACGCAAGGCTAAATAATACAATAACAACATAAATGCACAGCGGAAACGGAAACATATATATACAGAGTGAAGCAACAGTCATACAATCCACAAATAAACATAAACATAAATATATCAGTCCATACAACCCACGGATAACAAAACATGATCTACTGAAAGGGAATACATAATCTACGGTCCCGAGATAAAAACAAAAGTCTCGGGACTCCAAAACCCTAACAAAAGTCCTATATATCCTACATCAAGCGGCGTGGCCCTCAGGGACAGCTCCTGGCATCTCCTACTGCGGAACACCAGTCTCTGTACCTAAAAATCCCACATCAAAAGGTGGGTGAGCGACTAATCGCCCAGTATGTGACCCAGAATTACCCCTTCAGGGATCATCTTTGATCAAAGCACATTTAATGGTAATCTACGGAAAAGTCGGAAATTCGTAACTTTAGAATGCACATGATTTAAATATAACAACCTATTATATTATCTATTAAACGAAAAATACATATAATAGATGACATGATGCGATTATCCTATCATGACAGCATGCAAAATTTCCCGAAATAAAATACAAGGAGAATAGAATATAAGTGTTCAACTCGGAGTCCAATACCGCAGTATTGTGTGTCAAATCCAATGCATAATAATAATACGAATAGAATATCACCCCGTGCCGTGTAAATTGAATTTGAAAGGTACACATAGTGTAATTCAACATGACATAATCCAAGGACCGCGATCAAGGGGTGCAATGATACCCGATGCCTAGTGACATCGAGCATTGCCCCACATGTCATTGCACGCTCGCCGATGGTTATATCCAAAAATTCGTGTGTTTTCCTTGCTCTAAAACGATCCTTCAACTTACATATACAAATAGGAGAAATCTACAAGCAAGTCGTAAAGTTTAGTTAATCCGTCTCCTCATATGTGCAGAGCGGAACTCTATCGTCCGGCCAGACTAATAGGACAGTCAAGAGACACGCAGCCTCGTATAAAAACCTGGGACACGCAGCCCCATTTTCAAAACCTGAGACACGCAGTCTCATAACACACACTGAGACACGCAGTCTCATAACACACACTGAGACACGCAGCCTCATATCACACACTGAGACACGCAGCCTCAAAATCCGTATATGGCGAGTAGCTCCTAATGTAAGGGAGACCAAGCTCGAATCGTTTCGTACCCGGCGACCGCAGTCTCCAGTGTACGTAAAATGTAAAATGAACGAGTATATATAATTCCAACTTTAATATATATAATATTTCCTAATGCAAGACCACCCGAGAGATCAAGTGATCAAACGGCTCAGTGGCTAACGGGCCGTCTCGTATCCCATACTACAAGACGGAACGCAGTCACTCAGTCTCTACTCAGCCCTCACCAATGCATATGATCGATTAAATGATTATACTATTGTCCTCTACGAGAAGAGGACAAATAATAGCCTAATATCTATAAATTCTAAACCTATAATTAAATTACTCTACTCCTATTTAAAAGCAGTAAATTATCAATTTGAAGGGGTTATGCAATTTCTAATTACAGTTCTGAAAAGATAAACATGCTCTAATGCAACTACAAATTTAAAGTGCGTATGACAAGTCAAGTGGTCGACTGGTTATAGTACGCCACGAAAAAGTAAATCAGATATCCCACACCTGTAGGGCAAGCTGAAGGCGTGTGTGCGCTAAACACCGGCGTAGTCTGCAGGGTCCACTCCTGCTCCAGTACCGTCGCCCGCGGTATCAGTCCACGGGTCGGGATCGGGATAAGTCGGATGTCCTGAAATTCGTAGTGTAACCTAATTAGGATCGAAGCTAATTTTCGTAACCCTTGCTACCCTTATTTTATTATATATAAAACTTTTAATTGAAAATAATTGTCTTAACTAAATTCTCTAAGTATTTAAAAGAAATCCTATTTATTTACGAACTTAAATTACGTAAATAATTTACCAAGTTAGATAATGCGATATTAATTGTCTAAATGTTCGTAACGGAAATACATATCTTATTTAATTCTCTAATAGTCAATTTAATTTATTCTAAGGTATGTATATAGATAAAAGACGCCACTAACTAATTATTAAATAATCGATATGATACGAAAATCATTTATACAACCTATTTTATAACTTTGTAAATTCTTAAATTACTTATAATATTATAACAAATTTTATTACTAAGTAAAATAGATAATTAAATTACTTAAACTAAATTAACTCTAATTTAAATGTGTTTATCCTAATTAACTAATGTTGAGACTTTTAATTTTGGTGTGTTTCGGGATCATACGGTGCCCATATTCGGATCATTGTATCTGCTCAAATTATGTTATGAGGCAACTGTATCCAGGGCTAGTCTAATCATTTCCCGATCTTTAAGTGAAAACTTCGGATCGAGCCAACCAGGAGGCTCGAGACCCGAAGCAAATAAATCCAATTTTATTTCACTTAAATATCTCAAAAGCCCACTTTTATTTTCTTCCTTATTTTCGGCCAGCACATAAGTAAACCAATTTTTTTGCATTTCAGCCCTTGTAACTTATCAATATTGCATCAAAGGCCCCAATATTTCTCTATGGCCCATAATTCTTCTCAAATTACAATTTGGTCCCTGTCAATTCAAAAAGGCTAGTATTCCCAGAATCAGACCGATTAGCCATCAATATACTGGCCAGTACCAGCTCGGTACCGGAATCAAGTGCAAACAGAGATAAATGCCAGTGCCAGCAACAAGAGAACAAAAGCAAAGCACACCCCATACCACTGAAACAAGCAAGTCAGTGCTAAACCCGACACAGCCAGGAAATCAAACAAGGCACCACAAAGCACTCAAAGAAATAAACCAGCACAGACAACCCAGCAAAGCAAAGGCACAAAGGCCGACAGACAAAGAAAGGCTCAAAGGCCACAGGTCAAGGCACAGCCACCACACAAAAAAAAGAAGGCACACGGCCACAGGTCAGAGCAAGAATAGGCACGAAGGCCACAGATCAAGGCAACAGCCACCACACAAAAAGAAGGCACGCGGCCACAGGTCAGAGCAAAATAGGCACGAAGGCCACAGATCAAGGCAACAGCCACCACACAAAAAGAAGGCACGCGGCCACAGGTCAGAGCAAAATAGGCACGAAGGCCACGGATCAAGGCAACAGCCACCACACAAGAACAAGGCACACGGCCACAGATCAGAGCAAAGGCACGAAGGCCACAGGTCAAGGCAACAGCCACAAGGCAAAATCCAACAACAAAAGAAAAAGGGTCAAGATTACCGGGTGAAGAGCAAAACCGCACGGCCTTGGGTCTCTCGGTCGGTTCCGAGGAACCTCGTCTCGCCTCCGACCGTCAAAATCAGCAAGGGCCTTCTCAAAATCAGCGGTGCTCACAAGTCAGAACCAGTACACGCATAACCTCCTCACCCGATTCTCGGCACAGATCGCGCCACAGCGCAACTCACCAACTCGCTACGAGTTCAGCCACCAAGGAAATTTCAAACGTCACAGTGGTACAGGGCGCGGGAGAGAAAGAGAGGTTTGTATTTTCTAGCACAGAGAGGAAGGCGCAAGCAAAACGGGGTAAGGTCCGGGAACAGGGAGAGAACAGCGGGGGAAAAGTGAGAGGGAAAGTGGAGGGGAAGTGAAAGGGTGGGGGGTCTGTCTCCAGCGAGAGAAGAGAGAGAGAGGGGAGGGATTATAGGGAAGGGGTCCGGATCCGAAAAAGTTCAAAAACAGTTTTTTCTCATTTTTTTCAAATCCGAACTATGTAGTCAATGGTGTAGCAAGTGGATTTGAAATTAAAATTTGAATTTTTCTGTTTTCTTAATTGTCTAATTGATTTTGATTAATGGTAAATTCTGATTATTAGACAATTTAATTATTCTTAAATTACGGGATATAACAGGAAGATTATAGTATTGAAAAAAATTTTTAATATGAACATCGTATATATTTTACACATCATATAATCTTCTTGAAATAATTTTCAGAAAAATTAAATTATTCAAAAAAATTGTACATCATATAAATTAATATGAACCATATTGTATATCTTAAACTAAATGTACATAATTATAACCTATTCCATTTAGCAATTACTTATGAGTTATGACTATTATTATTTATTTATTTTTGAGAAAAAGTATTACTATTATTATTTATTTAAATGGAATTCAAGTAAAGATATCAAAATTATATCAAATATTCAACTAGTAGAGTTCTCATGCTGATAACATGTTATAAAATAAAAATAAAGATAAAGAAACATAAATAAGATAGAGGAATGTATAAATGATGGCTATTTCTTATTATATATATCTCATATGTATTATATGTGTACAATACAAACTTACAAAACTTTTATTTATATGCTACAAATTGTAAAAGAAAAATCATTTAAATTAATTTCAAAAATAATTGAAAACATAAATTGAGATGATTAACATTGAGAATTAAAAAATAGAAAAGTTGCCAAATAAATAGACATTCACATTAAAAAAAATTATCCTTTTGACTCCGTCAGTTTCAGATCCACTGCCGATGTCAAATCAACAATGGAAGATTTTCCGTTTAATTAGATTTCTTTTCGAGCAAGGGCAATCCGAAAAATAAAATTCCTCTCCAAAGTGTTGGGTAAGTCAAAATCGTTAAAATCCATTGTTTACCCAATTAAAGTTGACCTAGATTAACTGCTCTGTGAATCAATTTGCACCAAAATTTGACAGGAACTCAAAATGATTTAAGACCGAATAAATCCTAAATTGGAAATTATTCGAATCCGACATGACTCAACAATGATTCCCATTACCTCTAATTATCATTGCTTTCAGACCGGATATAGCCTTGCACCACAATTTAATTTGTACGAAACAAATCAATGGAATATATGCCCACTGGAAGAAAGTTATATATTTCTTGTCTTACAAAATCAAGGTAAGATTACAAGGACTAAGGCCTATTGGGCATTTTGGCTTCGCTAAAAAAGGAATTCGTATTCTCTGCATTAACTCAAAAAAGAATCTTTTTAGTTAATACATCCATACCGTCCGATCAGTTTTGAAATTCGTACCGATCAGATCTGCACTAATATTAAAGAGCTCCCTGCTTTATAGGCAAGTACCAGATTAGCTCTGCTTAAAATCAGACAGCCACAGCCGAGATGTATTAACTCAAAAGATGCTCTTTTGAGTTAATGCAGAGGATACGGACTCCTAAAAAGTGCCAGTCTTAGACTCTTATTAGTAATAATCAGTGTTCTAAATAGCGCGCTATAGCGCCGCTATAGCGTTTTTGGACCCCAAACGCTACGCTATGACATCAAAATGCGCTATTTGCGCTACGGCCGCTATAGCGGCCGCTACAGCGCTATAGCGGTCCGCTATTTGCGCTATACAATATGGGTTTTTTTTTTTTTTAAAGCAATTTATATGGGTTTTAAATAAGAGATAGGAGTAGGTCCGATGGGCATCGGACCTACAGTTAGGTTCAATTAGCTCTATCACCGTACGATTAGCATCAAGATCTATGAGCACGAAATTAATACAGATTTGTACGGATTTTGATGCAGAGCACACGAATCTTAATGCAGTCGGATGGTCATCACACCCATCTAACCAAGGTAGATCCGATGGGCATCGGACCTACTCTCATTCCTTTAAATAAAGATAAAAAAAATTTCAAACCGAAATTGAATTTGTTGCTACTTGCTACAGATAAATCAATTTGAAATTGGGAATAGAAATTGAAATTTGAATAGAAAAAAAGTCTAAACCGAAATTAAAATTTGAATAGAAAAAAAAAAGATTATATCATGAATCATGATACTTAAGATATTTTTAATAGGAAAAATCGATAGTTTATGATATTACTATGGATATTTTGAACCGCAATTTGGACTTTGTACGGGTTCAATATGAATATTATAATTTCTTAATTACTTTGGTGTTATTATTGTTCTATGAGACTTTAGATAATGTTAATATTTAGTACAAATATTGAATATACGAAATGTAAAAAAAAAACGTTATTTGGAATAGCTTCCGCTATAGCGACGCTATTCGCTATAGCTTTTTTTTTAGCCTTCCCGCTACGACGCTATAAACGCTATTTAGAACCTTGGTAATAATAAAGTAAATGTTCTTGTCTATTATGTATTGTATTAGTTAATCCAAGGGATATATGCGGATCTAAAAAGACAATGAGGGATTGCAATCCCTACAAAAAAATTATTGATGCATTATGTGTTAATTATGAGTAGAAATTTATCAACATTAGATCAATTAAAGATGAAATTTGACATTTAAAATATTATTTTTACTTTATTTATATATATTATATATAAAAACAATGATAAATTTGATATAAAGTCAATCATTTATTTAATTAACGCCATTTAATGAAATATTAAATTACACTATTTTTTTTTTATGAAATTGAATATTATACATGACCGACCTATATATTTGCAACAAATGTCTATAAATTGTTTTTAGTTTTGAAAACTTATTGAATTGATTTGAAAAATATTATCATAATTGTCAAGTTTGTTCATTGCCAATAAATATAAACTAATCTTTGCCCAAAATAAAATGTTAATTGTGGAGTAAGAGGTGGAGCAATATTCTTTATTTAAGCTATCAAATGAAGAGTAGCAATGAAGATCTAGTAAAGCAAGTTAAATCATCTCTTTAGATGGATTAACTTACATTGTATGTATGGTCCATTATCATAGACATATATTTATTTTCTAGACATCTTACTACTTTAGTCGGATCAATTTAAGTCGTGACTTAAACTGTCAAACGAAATGTAAAACAAGAGTAAAATAGAATATGCAATTTAATTCTTATTAAATTCAAGCAGCAACCAAGCATGACCTGTATTATTAACATTCCAAACCAAAATAATAAATTAAACATACATTCTAAACCAAAGTATATTATTAATTAGCTAGAGTGTTGTAAATAACATTTATTATTTTTAACTAGTATCGTACCCGTGCAACGCACGGGACATATTATAAGATTTAACATAGAGAGGCAAATAATAAATAATAATAAAATAAACAACAACAAATGACTGTTTTAATACAACTACATTATTTGCATGTCAGTGCATACACAATTTTTGCGTTATAATTATATTAAATTAAATGTGGAAAGCTGCTAGAGAATAAATCAATAATATGCCTCTTCTCTTCCAAAAATGAATAAGATGTAGGAAATTCGGAAATGAGATATGCTATCTGTCTAAATTAGAAATTAATTTTTTTATGCACCAATTAAAGCTGGAGAGAGATATATGGTAATAAATATTTAATGCTAATTTCATTTGCTCAATTCTTGGTATTATTTGTAACGTATCGTGTGGCAGTACGTGTGGTGAGTATGTTTTTAACTAAATTTAGACTTCTACACATAAAACATATGTATTTAATCAAAAGAATGCAAATTATGTGATTGGAGGGCTGAGATTAAATGTGAAATTTCATCTTTCAATCGTAGCCGTTGACGGATCGGACACCCAACATGCTTAATAATGGAATGGAGATATATAAAAATTCTAGCCTATGCGCCTATAAATGCCACCAACCAGAATAAGCAAATATATATATGTTCTCCAGCAGGCACAAGTGCTTCTAACTCCAAACTTACAGGAAGCTTTCTCAAGGCAACAAAAATGGCATCAGAAAACTCAAATTTTGATGAAGAGAAAGCAGAGAAGTCACCTCAAAAGCAAGGTGGCTGGATCACTTTCCCTTTCCTCTCAGGTGTTCTCTCTCACTTCCCCTTTTTTTCCCTTGTATACTAATTAAAAGGTTATCGTCGCACATACCAGCACATATGGCTTCATTTCAACCAATCGATACAGTACCAATACCAGTATAAGATACTTCCTGGTTTTTTGTGTTTTATCATGATATTTAATCACGGTATGCTCTGGAAAGTGGAAACTAATTAATGTTCAATATACAACAGGACATCACCATTCCAACAAATTATTGTTTTTGTTTTGAAGGGAGTATTCTGGGAGTAGGATTGGCAATGAGCGGGGTGATGAGCAACTTGCTGGTGTATTTGATACAAGAATACAATGTCAGGAGCATCGATGCAGCGCAAATAGTAAACATCATACACGGGTCTTTGAGTTTGGCTCCTGTTGCCGGTGCCATTGTTGCTGACGCTTTCATCGGCTGCTATTCTGTCGTTGCCACCTCTTCAGCAATTCAATTGTTGGTATGTGTGTGCTTAAGTTCATAATTTAATGCAAATATTTTAAATTTTTCTTAGTTGTAATTTCTCAATACAAGTGAAGAAGTGCTATAAATAATCAATACTGAGAAGAATTATCTTCCTCAAAAAAAAAAAAGAATTATAAAAATGAGTTTTTAATTTTTTTTTTCATATCTAATTATATACTAGTATCGTGCCCGTGCGTGCAACGGAGACATATTATAAGACAAATAATAAATAACAATAAAAGAAACAACAAATGATTGTTTTAATTCAACAACCATTTGTGCATGTAGTGTACACACAATTTTTTTTTAGAACTATTTACAACACAAATGAAAAATATATACTAATATGAAGTTGAATAGGAACTAATAACTATTGTATTTCTTCATTCAACACAGATAGTGTTGAATGGAGAAAAAAAATATTCTTATTTATTCAATTGATGATGTCATAGAAATGTGATATTCCTTACTATTTACACCAAAAAAACAAAGACAAAATCGTTTGATCTAGAACAAACGAATCAAATATAACATGAAAAAAATATTCTTGAAGTATCATTGTTATTGTGATGTTCTTCGATGTAGTCCAATATTTCTGAAAATAAACAAACAAAATATGAAAAGTAGAGCTCTCGGATTCATAATATGTGACAATTATATTTATACAAACTGATTCAAAGGTTATTTTTTCTGACACTAAATAATAAATAAATTAAATATATAACGCATACTCTCAAGATTCTTCTTGTCCGTCCGAGACCGCCCACTCCAATTGAGTGGGCAGTTAAGGAGGGCGGGCTCGTATTTCAAAAAAGAAGAGTCTGACACCTGACATTAACGTCAGCCCAAGTCGAGAAATAGTCTTTCTTGGCTTGAACGGACCAAGTAGCTAACCGAGGTCCCGTGCCGATTGAGCGGATAATAGCAGGTCTAAAAGTAATTATGTACAAAAACAAACATCGCTAACGTCTAACGTCTAGAACAATAAACGCAGTGCCAACAGCCAGCACCCATTTTTTAAGTTGGACCTGGCTCTAGGGGTGCAAATGGATCGGATTGAATAGTGATAAAATTATATATGTATTTGTATTTTTTTGGAATACAAATACGGATCGGATATTAAACAGATACGAATACATATCGGATATTAAACAGATACGAATACGGATAGGATATAAACGGAAACGAATACGGATACAGATATAATTCGGATATCTAATTATAGATTGTAACAAAATTAACATATTTTTCAATTATTATTTGTCTCATTAAAAAACAAGTACGTATCGGAAAACAAAATAATTTTTCTAATGTTAAATTTATTATGTCATTACAAAATATATACTTTGGCATTCTTTGTACTCGATGATCCAACTCTGATTTTTGTGTCATAGAAAGAGAGTTGTAGATATTCACGTAACCTTTCTTTTCTAAACACTAAGGGTACGTTTGGATGAACTCTAGAATAGCTAGAATAGCTACTGTTTAGAATAGTAAATAAGAATAGCTACTGTTTAAGAATAGTGCTAACTCAAGCTATTCGGAATAGTGAAAAAGTTGTTTGGATTGCATATTTGGAATAGAGTTTGGAGGAAATGAATAAAGTAATAATTTATGTGTTAGATTAAATATAATACAATATGATATTAATTTAAATATTAAATGTAATATAATCTTATTTTAAATATTAATTAGTATTAAATAAAATATTATATTAAATATAATATAATATTATTTTAGATATTAAATATAATATAATATTAGGTTACATGTTAAATGTAATATAATATTAATTTAAATATTAGATTAGTATTAAATAAAATATTAGATTAAATGTAATATAATATTAGTTTAAATATTAAATGTAATATAATATTAGTTTAAATATTAAATGTAATATGATATTAGTTTAAATATTAAATGTAATATGATATTAGTTTAAATATTAAATGTAATATAATATTAGTTTAAATATTAAATGTAATATAATATTATTTAAAAAATTAGATTAATATTAAATAAAATATTAGATTAAATGTAATATAATATTAGTTTAAATAATAAATGTAATATAATATTATTTTAAAAATTAGATTAGTATTAAATAAAATATTAGATTAAATATAATATAATATTAGTTTAAATATTAAATGTAATATAATATTATTTTAAATATTAAATGTAATATAATATTAATTTAAATATTAAATGTAATATAATATTAGTTTAAATATTAAATGTAATATAATATTATTTTAAAAATTAGATTAGTATTAAATAAAATATTAGATTAAATGTAATATAATATTAGTTTAATATTAAATGTAATATAATATTATTTTAAATATTAGATTAGTATTAAATAAAATATTAGATTAAATGTAATATAATATTAGTTTAAATATAATACAATATAATATTAATTTAATTATTAAATGTAATATAATATTATTTTAAATATTAGATTAGTATTAAATAAAATATTAGATTAAATATAAATATTAGATTAAATATAATATAATATATAATATTAATTTAAATATTAAATGTAATATAATATTAGTTTAAATATTAGATTAGTATTAATATTGAAACTAACAAATGCTATTCCATGTTTTTGTAAGAATAGAGAATAGCCCTATTTTCCCTATTCCGAATAGCTCTATTTCTCGTTTGGATTGTTCTTGTTCCGAATAGCAATGCTATTCTAAGAATAATGCTATTCTTAGTGCAACCAAACATACCCTAATTGATCAATTAAGTGGTATATCTGACCATAAACACGAAAATTATACACTCAGGCACAATTAAATATCTCATTGGTCACACCGCCACCATGATTAGTCTTATTGACAACAAAAAAGTAAAAAATGTATTCAACATTATTAGGAATTGAAACAAACCTTGTATGTTAGTCGCAATTGTAGTCTCTTTCTCGGATGAAGATGAAAAATGAATGCTTCAATTCAATAGATGGGGTTTCTCGATAATTAAATTTTTGCATGTGAGATCAGAATACCATCCTTTCAATAGAAGGGGTTTCTCGGTAATTAAATTTTTGAATGTGAGATCAGCATGCCATCCGAAGGGGTTTCAATTTAATTACCGATGCAAGGGGTTTCTCGGTAACTAGGGGTGGCAAAAAAGCTCGTAGCTCGTGGCTCGATCGTGACTCGCACCTAACTCGTTCGCTAACAGCTCGTTCGTTACTGGATCGAGCTGTTAACGAGCTAGCTCGCCACTAGCTCGGTCCAGAATTAAGAGTTCAAGCTGGAGCCTAGCTTGCTCGCCAGCTCAACTAGGCATCAATTTGTGAATTTGTATGAATTTGTGTGCATTTTATACTGTATAGCTCGGTCCAGCTCGGTTAAAACAAGATCCAGCCAAACCTAGCGAGCTAGCTCGGACTGGCTCGTTACGATTTCAAGCTGAGATTTTAACTCGGATGCCCTAGATCCAACTCGTTCGGTAAGAGCTCGATCTATAATTAACAAGCTGAACTAGAACCCAACTCTGCCCGAACTAGCTCGTTGACAACCCTATCGGTAACCCTATCTAGCTTCACCAAGAGGACATTTTTTTTATTAACCCACGTGTAGATAATGATAATTTCTTGAGTGAGGAGGCAATAACACCATAGTGATATTTGATATAATATATCGGAGAAAATTATGATATCAATATGTCACGCCCTCAACTCAATAATGAAATCTCAAAGCAAGAAGAACTCAAAGGAACACGAACTCAGAGAAAAACACTCTCAATTTTGTATTAAACTCAGTAAGATACAAAATTACAGCTAAGTTGGTTAAAAGGGAAATTGAAGAAGAAAGTTGTTCAAATCATAAAATTGAAATGACAGATGCAATGCCTTTATATAGGCGATGCAATTACAAAAGAAATTATTCTATTTGGTAAAATAAAACGCGCTAACGGATTTCAGCTTGCCACGTCAGATGGGGACCTCGCGCTTAGGCCTGCGATCCAACAAACTTGCAACGGTCTCGCCTACAGGAATACCTCCATTCCCTTCAGCACTTGTGGTCTCCTGTTCTGTGGTAGTGGGTCCCAGCGTCAGCGATTCAATTTGAATTAAGTCGCTGCCCGAGTTCTGAACCGCGCCCTGCCCGACACTGCCCGAATCGCCTTTCTCTTCCTTTGAACCTTTGACTTTGTCAAAATTGGCGGAGAGTACACTGAGCTCACCTTCCGGACTTAACATTCCCCCTCCTTCAAATTCTTCTCGACCTCGAGAAGAAATTCAGGAAATCTGGTCTCAATTTCTTTGTAATCCTCCCATGTAGCATCCTCTTCAGATTGGTTTGACCATCTGATTAGCAATTGGGTTTCCGCCATATTTCGTTTCTTCACCATTCTGCGAGCAAGGATAGCAGAAGGTCTGAGTTGCAAATTACCACCAGGGCTCACTAAAGGAAGTGATGGGGATACAGCCTGAGTGTTGCTCACACGAGCCTTCAGTTGAGAAACATGAAAGACAGGGTGAATTAAAGATCCTTCTGGCAAATTCAACCGGTACGCCATAGTACCAATTCGTTGCACTATTTCATAGGGCCCGCAATAACGAGCGCCTAGCTTCTGATTCTTTACCCCAGTTACTGATAATTGTCGATAGGGCTGTAATTTGAGGTACACCCAATCTCCTTCTTTGAATTTCCTCTCGCTTCTATTCTTGTCAGCAAACTGCTTGCTTCTAGCCTGAGCCTTACACAAATTTGCTTTCAACTGCCTCAAGGCTTCCTGTCTATCCTTCAGATAGCTGTTAACAGCTTCAACTGAACCCTTAGGAACACTTGCTAACCCCAATTGTGGTGGTTCATAACCATACAAGGCTTGAAAAGGCGACATTTTTATCGCACTATGATAAGAAGTGTTGTACCAATACTCAGCCAATGTCAGATACTTCATCCAATTCTTCTGTTTCTCATACACCATACACCTCAAATAATTCTCCAAGCATTGATTCACTCGCTCTGTCTGTCCATCAGTTTGGGGGTGGTATGCAGTGCTCATGCTGAGTTTCACATCTAGCTTAGTCATAAGCTCTTGCCAGAACTTGCTAGTGAAAACCGGATCCCTATCCGATATAATCTCATGAGGCAATCCATGTAGCTTGTACACAGAGTCTAGAAACACTTGAGCAACATCAGAAGCTTTAAAGGGGTGAGATAGAGGAAGGAAATGGGCATATTTAGTTAATCGATCAACAATGACCAAAATAACCTCCTTGCCTTCTGAC
Source organism: Carex kokanica (assembly GCA_025461125.1). NCBI lineage: Eukaryota > Viridiplantae > Streptophyta > Magnoliopsida > Poales > Cyperaceae > Carex > Carex kokanica. The sequence continues at coordinate 1,128,479 of JAJGRX010000953.1, read as the reverse complement.
TTGGGTAACCCAGTAACAAAATCCATTCCAATGCTAAACCAAGCTTCATTTGGCACTGGTAATGGCTTTAACAACCCAGGATTATGAACTCTTTCAGTTTTATTCAATTGACAGACCTCACAGTGACTGATGAACTGATGTATGTCACTTTTAAGATTTGGCCAATAAAAAGATCTCTTAACCCTTTGATAGGTAGCAGTTATTCCTGAATGTCCCCCTAAACTGGAGGCATGTAATTCTCTCATGATTACCTTCCTCCAATTATTTGCATTGCCCACACAAATCCTACCCTTGTACCTGATAATCTGCATGTGCTGAGATAGGTGGTTGTGCTCTTCTTTGTGGGTTGTTGCTTCCTCTAGCTTTGCCTTCAAGCTCTCCACCCATGTGTCACCCTCATAACTACTTTGAATATCTTGCACCCACTGAGGAATCAACTCAGTCACTGCCATCAACTCACTTGTCTCCAACTCCTCTACTCCCTCTCTTCTTGACAGTGCATCAGCAACCCTATTCTCAACTCCCTTTTTGTACTCAATCACATAGTCTAACCCCATCAGTCTACTTAATCCCTTATGCTGACTAGCTGTGTTAATCTTTTGCTCCAACAAATACTTTAAACTGATGTGATCAGTCTTTATGACAAATTTACCCCCAAGCAAATAATGCCTCCACTTATTAATGGCAGTTAGAAGGGCTAGGAATTCTTTTTCATAAGTGGATAACATCTGATTCTTTGGGCCCAACTTCTTACTCAGATATGCTAGAGGCCTCTTCCCTTGCATGAGGACAGCCCCAATTCCATCTCTACTTGCATCAGTCTCAATAATAAAGGGTTGTGAAAAATCTGGGAGAGCCAGCACAGGAGCTTGCATCATAGCCTCTTTCAATGCCTCAAAAGCAATTTGGGCCTCCTCACTCCACTTGAAAGCCCCCTTCTTCAGTAATTCAGTAAGAGGTTTTGAGATCAAGCCATACCCCTTCACAAATTTTCTATAATAACCAGCCAACCCAAGAAACCCTCTTAATGCTCTTACATCTTTGGGTATAGGCCAGCTATGTATTGCTTCTATCTTGTTTGGATCAGTAGCCACACCATCTTTAGAAATTATATGACCCAGATACTCAATTGTGGATACCCCAAATTCACACTTGCTCTTCTTCAGATACAACTGATTTTGTTTCAGAATCTCAAAAGCTTTCTGCACATGCTCCACATGAGAATCAAGGTCTTTACTATAGATCAGAATATCATCAAAGAATACCAGGATAAATTTTCGCAGGAAAGGTTTGAATATGGTATTCATCAGTGACTGAAAAGTTGCTGGGGCATTGGTGAGGCCAAAAGGCATCACCTTGAATTCATACAGCCCTTCATGAGTGTGAAAAGCTGTTTTTGCTATGTCCCTTTCATGCATCCTGATCTGATGGTAACCAGACCTTAGATCAAGTTTTGTGAACACTACAGCTCCCTTCAATTCATCTAACAGGTCTTCTATAATGGGTATGGGGTATTTGTTCTTTATGGTATCAGTGTTGAGTTTCCTATAATCCACACACATCCTCCAAGTCTGATCCTTCTTCTTCACCAATAAAATAGGAGAGGAGTAGTTACTGGTAGAGGGCTGTATAAAGTTCTGTTTAAGGAGTTCTTCTATTATTTTCTCAATTTCAAGTTTCTAAAAATAAGAAAATCTGTAGGGCCTGAGGCTAATGGGTTTTGAGTCAGGTTTAAGGTTGATTTGGTGGTCAATGGCTCTTTTTGGTGGAAGGGTGTTAGGTTCAGAAAATAAGAATTTGTACTCCTCCAATGTAGGCTGCAATTTTGGGTTAATTTTCTGCATCTTCTCATCTTCTTCACCCTCAATTCTGAATAGATGTGTCATCATTACTTGCTCCCCTTTTTCCTCTCCTTCTAAAAGTTGGTTAACTCCCTCACACATGGTCACAGCTGCATTCACCTTCTCCACTTCCAATTTGACTGGTTTGCCCTTACTCCTCATTTTCATTATGCCTTTCTTCCAATCAAGGAACATGGGACTCATACTAGATAACCAATCCATGCCCAACAGTAAGTCAAACCCATTGACATCCAACACCCTCAAATCAGATTCAAATTCATTCTGTTGCAATTTAAAGTTCAGGTTTGGGCACATCAAGTCAGTACTCATCTTGGTACCATTTGCAATTCTCACATTCAAAGGTGATATGGGCTTAGTTGGCAACTCCAAATTGTATACTAGATAAGGGTTAACAAAGGAGTGGGTACTGCCACTGTCAATGAGAGCACACACAGGTACCTGATTGATTTCCCCTTTGAAAACTAATGTTTTGCTGTTTGGGTTATTGTGAAGGGCCTCCAAATTTACTACTGCTAACTCCCCTTGGTCTTCACCTTTTGAATCTCCTTCTTGCTCAATTTGTAATTGTTGCATCATCTCTTGTTGCCACTCATCTGTCTCTCCTTCCTCATCTTCCAGAATCATTAGTCTTTTAGGTTGACACCTATGCCCCTGACTCCATTTCTCATTACATTTAAAACACAAGCCCAAGGCTCTCTTCTGATCCAATGACATGGGGTTAGGATTAGGGGGTGGTTTAGTCATGACAGGTGTTCTTTCTCTCCATTTGATTTCACTGACTGGGGGTGGTTTGGTATTGGATAGAAGTGAGGGTCTATTTGCAAAAGTAGGTCTTTTTAGGGCACTGTCTAAAAACAGCTCAATCTGTTTAGCATATTTAACAGCTTCATTTACTGTTTGGGGGTTAAACATTTCAATAGTGTGTTTGATCTCATCCCTCAACCCTGATATGAATCCCTCAACATAAAAATCCTCATTCACAATCTGTTTCATGTAAGTCAACCTTGACTTAGCCTGTAGAAACCTTTTGACATAATCATCTACTTTACCAGTCTGGTGCACTCTCTTAAACTCATCTACTGGTTTATCAGCCTTACCACTGAAAATTTCTCTGACCAACATCACTAGATCCGGCCACTGAGGCTGGGGATTTGCAATCTTATAACTCCTGTACCAGTCTTTGGCCTCACCACGAAAGTGCATGGTTGCCAATCTGGATTTGAATGCCTCAGGTGTCTGGAACATGTCGAAGTATAGCTCACACTCCTCTTGCCATTCAGTGGGTTCTGGACCTTCAAAGGTTGGAAAATCATAACGAGGTAGGCTATATCGATAATTCTGCATATCCACCTGACGCTGATCTCGTTCCCGTTCTCTACCAGTAGAGCCCGATCCGGTATCACGGTCACCAGTACCGCTAGCCTCGTGGATGACTGGTCGCTCAGTTGCAAAATGGTGGTGTATGGTCCGTTGCACCTCTGCCAGTTGTTGAATCATGGCTGAGATAGCTTGAGTGTTCGATGTTGTATCTCGAGCTATCATACCCAACTGATTCTCCATCAAACTCACCTTACTTCCAATCTCGAGTTGAGAAGAGTCAGATCGATTGAACCGATCGTGAATAGCCTCTATTTCTTGAGCTATTTCAGCTTGTGACTTACTGCGAGTGTTCGTCGCCATGGCAAGACCGGTTTCTCCCAGATGCGATCGATACGCTCTGATACCAACTGTCACGCCCTCAATTCACTTAATGAAACTCAAAGCAAGAAGAACTCAAAGGAACACGAACTCAGAGAAAAACACTCTCAATTTTGTATTAAACTCCGTAAGATACAAAATTACAGCTAAGTTGGTTAAAAGGGAAATTGAAGAAGAAAGTTGTTCAAATCATAAAATTGAAATGACAGATGCAATGCCTTTATATAGGCGATGCAATTACAAAAGAAATTATTCTATTTGGTAAAATAAAACGCGCTAACGGATTTCAGCTTGCCACGTCAGATGGGGACCTCGCTCTTAGGCCTGCGATCCAACAAACTTGCAACGGTCTCGCCTACAGGAATACCTCCATTCCCTTCAGCACTGGTGGTCTCCTGTTCTGTGGTAGTGGGTCCCAGCGTCAGCGATTCAATTTGAATTAAGTCGCTGCCCAAGTTCTGAACCGCGCCCTGTCCGACATTGCCCGAATCGCCTTTCTCTTCCTTTGAACCTTTGACTTTGTCAAAATTGGCAGAGAGTACACTGAGCTCTCCTTCCGGACTTAACACAATATCGGATCATAAGAAGCGTTGGTTGGCTGGATCCTGATATCTTTACTCCTTATAAAACCACGTTGAAATTTGGAGAACTGAATAGCCTATCTGTCCAGAGGCAATCTCAGCCCTCCATTCAGAAAATTCATCAAATCTGATCCATTCATCTGAATATGAGATTTTATGCATACTATTTATGTATCCGTACGCGTACAAGTCTAAAAATAGTTATAAACCAACCTGCTATATACAAAGCCACAAAAAAAAATTTCTCCTCAGTTAGCTGGCGCTATGCGAAGATCCTCTTTCACCTCTTCGATCTCCTTTTTCATCTCCTCCCTCTTTTCTCTCTTCGATCCTCTTTTCTCCTGACTTTTCTCTCTCCGCTTCATCTCCGCCTCTTCGATCCTCTTTTCTCCTCATCTCCTCCCTCTTCTCTCTCTTTTCTCTCTTTCCTTTTTCTTTTTCCTTCCCCACGCGTAGAAAAAGAGAGAGAGAGAGCGAGAGAGAACCGACCACCCACGCATAGAGAGCGAGAGAGGAGAGCGAGAGAGTGCGACAGTGAGAAAGAGGAACACCCGTGTCAAAGACAATAGGGAAACGGTGAGCTTAGAGACTACGTCTCGACTTTCTTTGTCTCTCCTTCCCCCTCTCCTCTTTGTTATTTATTTTCACCATATTTTACAAAATTGATAGGTTCAGCTTCTTATTCCTCGGCTTAGCCATCCATGTTATTGCTGGTTTGTGCTCGCCTCTTCTCTCTAGGTAAGATTACCTTGCCTCTCATTGCTTTGATTAATTATTTTAATTGATTGTATAATCATTCAGTAATTGTTTGTGTGTGCTTCCAGGTTCAGTCGGGTGAAGGTTAGGCATTTAGACAGTTCACTTTTTCTATTTGTCTACACGTTTTCTTTCCCTGTATTGCGGTAAAGCTAAGAAAATCAGTGTTCTTTATTGTCCTTTTTGATAATTACCAATCAATGCTTGTCTATGTTGGTTCCTCCATCGAGGTCTGATAGAAACTTTGCAATATACTGTAAGTTCCTTGTTTAACTATGAATTTTTGCCTGTAAATACCTGAAATAAGTTATTTTGGTAACAAGACCAGAAAACTGTAATTATAGAATAGAACTAGAGAACCAAGAAAAGTATCAAGGATTGCTAAATTGTACAAAAAACAAGAACTAAGTTGTATCTGGCAGTACTTTTGGCAGCGAGACCAGAATTGCAATTGTAGCATAGAACTATAGTGTTTCCCCTCATCTTGTAATGTATGAGACTGGTTTAAAAATTATGAAGAATTGCTAACTAAATTTGTACTGAGGCACGCGGGCTTTATATATTTTCACTAAGCATGCCTGCTTTGTACAGAACTTGTGCAATTTTGAGATGCTTTATATACCTTTTTGTTGGTTTTGCCTGATGACATATGCTATTCACTCTTATGAGTTTTTCTTATGTTATCATTTTTCCTTTTTTTTACCTTTTATTTTCGGTAGAGTTGCTTTTGTATATTAGAAGAAAGGTTGAGAGTGGAAAGCTATCTCCTGATGTTGGCCATAAACTAGAAGAGCTCTATTACAGTTATCAAAATGCGGTATCCTTTTATTTTATTTGTCTCATTGCATAGTATGCCCCGCACCATATAAAATATAATCTTATTGCATTGTTTAATTTATTGTTTGCCTTTAAATTGGTTTTCCTCGAGGAGTAAACATCTTGTTCTGGCCTATAAAAATTAAAAGTGTAGTTAGTATTAAGCAGTAAATTGGCATTTTTGATGTTATAGCTTTTATCCCTGTAGATTTTGCAAAGCGGTTATCCAAATGCACACGAAGTTATACGCGCTAACATGGCCGTTGCATTTGATCGTATGCTGTTGGATGCAGAGGTTGGTCTCTTCTTACAAATTTACATACATGATACATGTTTATACTTTAGTATCTGCCTTTGCTTGTTTCCAACTTTTTTTAATTATTTTTGTTGATAACACACTTTTCTTTCTTGTAGGACCCATTTATCCTTCCTCCTCTTCATAAAGCTATAAGGGAACCTTTTGACTACTATAAGTTTGGTCAGAATTACATCAGACCTTCGGTCGATTTCAGGTGATTATTACCCCTTTAGTTCTCTTAGTTGATTTTAACCAAAAAGATGACATATCAAATTCTGGCTTCATATACTTGTAGTTAACTTCATTGAGATTTTAATTGTCATATTTTATGTGTGGATCAGGAGTACTTGTGCAATTCTTGAAGGGACGTATTTTTAAATACAGTAAATAAAAATGCCTCTCCAGTAGCTATTCTAAGGTTCAATTTTAAATTTTGAAAATGTGTTTTTGGATAACAGGAACTCATATGTTGGCAACATTCACCTCTTTCAAGAAATGGAACAAAAACTTGAGCAGGTTAGATATGTTTAGTGTACATGATCTCATGTTTTATTTTTGAAATAAGTCCAAAATTGACCTTGATTAGGTTTTTACAAGAAGGTCCTGGGCTTTTGTCTATTTATTGAAGGTCCTGAACTCTTGATTTTTATTCAGTCAAACCCAATTGTTAATTAAAGCGCTACTCTTGAACAATCAGTCAATCTCATTGCGAACTGTGGATTTTCTAAGATAACCCTACACTTTCCAAAGGTCCTAACACTGTTAAGTCGGTATTATCAAGGATTTATGGATTTGGTACTAATAATAATCAGCAAATTCTGTAGGGTTTAGGTGTATTATCATCAATTAGAGAACTTGTTGTTTGATTTTAAAGACTTAACTAATGGAAGGCTCACTTAAACAATAAAAAAAGGTGTTGTGAGTCTGGTTCACAAAATTGAAAAATTGAGGGGCAACTTTGGATTCCTGCACCTTTCGAAACCAATACATCCTGTGTATTTATTGAGTATAACTAGGGTGTTCTTGAGCTCACCAATTTTTTGTGAGCTTAACTTCAAAATCTATTGGAATGATTTCAAATGACAAATCCAATCTGTTGAAACCGATCTACTTTAGGAGTGATGTGTTTACATGTCCAATTTATACTTTTTTGAATTAATTTAGTATAAAGTCAAGCAGTCAAAAAAAGAAGGTTTACAAGATAAGTTAATTTTCATACATTCATTTTTCATCGTTTTTTGACCGCTTGACTTTATACTAAATTAATTCAAAATTTATATATTTGACATGTAAACGCATCACTTCTGAAGTAGATCGGTTTCAACGGTGGAGATTTGTCGTATGTAGTCAATTCGATAAGTTTTGGTTCAGTTCCTTATTTTCATCAAATAAAATCGATAGATGACAACTATTAGATTTTATAGGTAATTTGGAAGTTTGAAGGATAATTATTAACCTTTTTTTTTAATTAATTAGACCATGCAGTAGTAGAAAAGCGATCCCTGCCAACTTGGATGCAAGGGGGTCTGGATTATATCATTCTAAAAAGTTTGGATATTGATGGAATTCGTATAATTGGAAGTGTCTTGGGCCAAAGCATAGCTCTAGATCACTATATTAGGTAGGTAGGAAATTTATTAATGTAAAATTAACATTCCTACTCTTTTGTATTTCACATATTAGTATATTACATACCGAACCACGAGTTATTGAAAGTGATTTTCAAGAATAACATATCTATTTTTTATTTTGTGGGTTGATGATATGGTGGAAGAATTATTTTGCCTAAATTCAAGTGTAGTTGACTGCTGTTTGTTGCAAGAGATGTTTTATGGGATGAATTTTCCAAAGATGCAATGCGGTGATGAAAAGAATAGAGTTGTTTTAGTCTACTAATGATACCTTGTGGCCAATTTTACATGACTAAATTATTTTAAATGCGGATAGATGATTTTTGGTTAGTATTTATATGAATTCATTTCCTTTTTGTTTACTTGATATAACAGAAAACATGGCAAAGACTGAGACCTGTAGGTATATTCCACTAGGTATATTCCACGATGCAATTCCATATCCATCTGATAGAATCCGATATCCTATGCATGTCAAGGTATAAAATATCTTACCACTTGCCAAAGATGTTTAATGGGTAAAAAAATACCAACCATACCTAATGCAAAATTGCAGATATACATCATGTTAGTGTTAGCGGGTCCATATCCTCTTAAGTTATCTCAACTTTTGAGTTGATGTCAAAATTGGGTCAGAAAGTATTCCCGGTGCCTATTTAGATGCACGTGCAGTATTAACACAAAATGGATTGCTTTAAGATCTGTGCCGAACGGTTCAGATTTTGTACGGATCAACTCAAATTTTGAGATATGTTACGCGACGCAAATTCAGCGTTAGCAGGGTTGGATAAGCTGCCAACTGGTTGTGCCGTCCATTTTCAGGCTCATGTTACTTGGTACCCTGTTTATGTTATTTCCTAATTTAAGTCCACATTTCTCATTTTTCTAATCTATCACTCATGGCCATTGCAGTGATTCACTGTTCCACAGAGATTCTACTTGCATTTCTACGTGATGGCAGTAATCTTTACAACATGTTTACTAATTCCTACATGGTTCTATGCGTATGCTGAAATGACGCCTTTGAAATTTAAGCATTTAAGAACTTAGAATTATAACTTTTTTAAACTATGGGTTGCTAGACCAGATACCAGTACCAATTCCAGTTTGGTATAATTCAAACTAAAATTCTTTCAATTTTCTTTAATTAGGTTCTTTAGATGTCGTAATGTGCTAATAAGATTAATACTATTGTTTGTAATAGTATTTCTTATAGCATCTCTATTGGTTGTTTGATAATTTAGAAATAAATATGCATTGAGAAAAGGAAGAAAAGAAGCATGGCCTTGAAAAATTGTCTTTGAGAATATATCACACCTTTTTATTATGTTTTTGACTGTCAAATTTCAAAATTAAATTCTGGGCAAACTAATAAACCAAAAATTTTGTTCTTTTTTATAAAAATATAGAAGAAAGTTCAATCTAAATATCTAGCAAGTTTCAGAATTTTTGAAGTTTTGCAACTATGCCTCACAGATGCTTGAATGTAGGGGCAGACTGGTAAATAGTGCAATAAAATAACATTTTTGGCATTTTTTGAAAGTTAAACTTTGGAAATCCTTAACAAATGCTTATAAAATCATAAAAATGTAAAATTTTGGTCCAGTTTATGTGTTTTTGAATCCTCTATCTGATTATAACCTTGATTTTGTCATATTGTCACTGTAGGATTGTTTTCAGTTCAAATTTCTGAAACGGGTTGAGTTGGTCATTTTTTATACCAGTAGTGATTCACTTTGATTTTCTTTGCTTTTTTACACTGATACGAGGCATTGTACTGACTGATACTTTAATAAAATAATTTTCTGTTTTGGCGCAGCAGATTCCCATAGTGTAAGGCAGGACAAACCCAGAAAAGTTAGTTCTGAACTGCCAAGGAGCTATGAGGTACTATATTTTGATTTAGTAGTATATATTTCTTGCTATCTATCACAATTACTAATTTGTTCAAATATTAAGTTGAAAAGAATTACTCAATGAAAGTAGTATATATTTCCTTTTCCTAGATTCTCCGGCAGGGGTTGCCGTCTCCTGATCTAATACAAGCACATATCTTTACAAGTTTGGTGATAATAACACAGGTGTGCGTGCGTGTGCGCCTTTGTCTGCAATTTTGTTTCTTCATGCAGTTTGATGTAACTTTGATGTTGCTGTTTGATTTAACTGCAAGGTTATTCTAATTGATATAGAAAAGGCAAAGGCGGGTTCTTTGCATAGAATTGGCCAATGAAGTTGAGAGCTTGCATCAATTTGGTAAAATTCTCCCTACATAATTGTAATTTTTGATTGATAAGACAAGGGTTTGTGAGGTGGAAAGGGTTTATTCCAATAAATTTGGAGAATCCCCCTACTAGCATTCATTAAATCTAGCATTCACTAAATCAAGGCATCAGAATTAACAGGATTTACCCATTATATGTTGATTTATCATTTCGTTTGTATGTTTAGCTGTTATTTGCAAATAACTACAAATGGTGTAGTTCCGGATGCAAATATAAACATATCTTGCAACTCTTTTGTAATGTATTGAAATTTTTGGGGTTAATAAGCAGAGAAACTCAATTTTATAATGTAATTGGAGGAACAAAATTGCTTTTACTTTTATCATTTTTGTCAGGTTAAGAAAAAGAAAGGAGAGGGGCATACTGGTAATTTATCTCCATCTCCTGGCCCAATTGCAACTAGGTTTAGAAGACGTCTTTACGGTATTTAAGTTGCTAGATGACTAACAATTAGGGGGCGAAATTGACAACCAAATGGTGGCAGTTTTTTTATTTGTGATATATAGAGGAGCAGGCTCGGTCTTGTTTATGAAATCAAGTGACAAAATGAAAACCAAGTGTTAATGGAACAGTCTTTTTTTCTCTGTTATGAAATCAACTGCATTTTGATACAAGTTGCTGTTAATGATTTTTGGTGGGTTCATTTTGTGGTTGTTTTTGCTTGGATTATATGCTGATGTTGAAAGTTTTTCCTATTCTACTTTTCTGAAGTTGAAGGAGATTCCTTTTCTAATTATAAGATCCAAGGGTGTATATATAATGCATATTTGCCACACTGGTTTCCTCTTAGTGATAAGTACCAGAAGGGTAAGTTAATTATCAATGTTTCAGACTTTGAGCATTAATTACAAGCTTTTCTCTTGCTCTTGTTAAGCTTAGTCGGGGTACTCTCTTTCCACTTCCTCCTTCCAGGAGTGAAAACGGAATGGAATATGAGCACACAATGCTTATTGGGCAAATTTCTCCATCTCGTGGCCCATATCTGTTTCTATGTTCTTTCTGATTAATTATTTACATAAAGAAATGGGCGATGAAGTTTAGAAGGGTAAATATGTGAGTTTTTGAAGTTTAGAATGATAAATATGATATTATGAAGTTTAGAGGGGGGAAATATGTCATTTTGATGTTTTTGAGGAGCAGTGGACAAGTCGTCACGTAAAAACATTAGGGATGTTAAAAATGGTATCATTCCATTTTTACCTTAGCTACGGGTTAACTCCTAAGACCGGGCAAGTCGATAACCCCTCTTTCTCCACTTGGCTGTTCCCAAAGTTACTTGTTACTTACGACGGCGACGAAGCCATTAGTTACCTCGAGCTCGTAGGAATAACTTAACTTTAGGGTTGATTTTTATTTATGAGCTGATTTGTGGCCCAAGTTCTAAATTATTGAAAGCAAATAACTTTGAACTTAAGCCATGGATTTAAAATAAAAATAAATGTTTGTTAAACGCATTAAAAATTTGATAATAAATAATTATTATTTCTTTCACTGTGACTTGGACAAATTGTTTGAATCATATTTAAATTTTGAAATTGATCAAATTTAGTCTTATTTTTAAAACTTTAACCTTATTGCTCAAGTGGATAAGAATTTTATTATAATGTTATAAATAAGAATTTCTTCTTGTACATCTTTACTCCTTATAAAACCACGTTGAAATTTGGGGACTGAATGGCCTATCTGTCCAGAGGCGATCTCAGCCGTTCATTGATTTAATCTGAGCTGCTCATCAAAAGTATATCTCAATCTCAGCCATTAATCAGTGATTCGATTGTATGCATTCGTTTCATGTTATCAAACATGTAGAAATCTAAATTCAGATAAAAACGTACCCGTTTCGATGCCATACATAATCTCAGCGCCACATATTTTTCCACCTTTTTTTCTCTGTTGCCGTGCGCGGAACGCGCTTTCCTTCTTCCCGATGCAGAGAGGATGCGTTTTTCCTTCTCTCCTTCCCCACGCGGTCTCCTCCTTTTTCTCTTTCTCCTTCCCAATGCCAGTGACTTTTTCACCGACTCTTCAAACCTAGCTCGGGACGATGCAACAACAACAAAGGCTGAAGGTGACCTCCGCTGTGCTACTCCGCGCCGCGCCTCTCACGTCTCTCTCTCTAGCTTCGAAATCAGTAGCACGACCATTAGCAAGGTGACCACCCCCATCTTTTTCTTCTCCATTCCCATCTTTACTCTTAGCCTGTTGTCTCCAAATCCAATTCATCAATAAATCGGTACGATAGCTTAAACCCTTGATATATCTTACCTCCTCAACCTATCCGATCCGGATCTATTACTATCGTTTCTCTTCTCTTTGACCTTCTGACCGATCGATTGTTTCTTCTTCTTGGTTTTTTTTGTTTGTTACAGTGTTAAAAATGGCCACAAAGAAGAGCGTTGGATCGCTAACAGATGCGGATCTGAAGGGGAAGAGAGTGTTTGTCAGAGCCGATCTGAACGTGCCTTTGGATGACAACCAGCACATCACTGATGATACCCGGATCCGTGCATCAGTGCCTACGATCAAGTATTTGATTGATGATGGTGCCAAAGTTGTTCTTGCGAGCAACTTGGTGAGCCATCGTTCTAAAGTGTTTCCAAAAATGATTCCTTCAACTTTCAAGGGGGGGATGCAGAATAAGGTCAATTTTTACTGAACTTTTTTGTAGAACTTTAACGTCTTAATAGCAATAATTTTAGAGTGTTTAGTCATATATTTTTTTCTGTTGTGTATCATACTTTACTGTCAAGGATTCCTAGCTGGAAGTGCTGTAGCTGCCTTGATTTAGATGAGTATATGCAGGAGTGGAACCAGAAAACTAGAATTGGGGTGGCTGAATAGCAACTGAAATTTATTTGGGGGGGGGGGGGGGTGCAGAGTGTACTTAATACTCGCAACAATTACAAAATTTAAAGGTGCAATGTGTTCCAGTTCATTGTGGGGCCTGGTTTCCCTCTGCCCCTGGTTATATGGGGCTTCCCTGAAATTCTAGGGTTGTAAACATGGCACTTTAAGGTTTTTTGAAGGTTCACACATAGAAAGTCATTTTTCTATCTCACTGCTTTGAGGTACTGAGCCATTTGCAATTTTTATTTATTACTGCATGTTGCTTTATTACTTTCTGTTGATCCGAATGTAGGAAAAATTGAAAAGAAAACTAAAAGCGAGAATGGAGTATACGAAATTTTTACAAGAAACCAGCAAAGAGATGGAGAAAGAAATTGGAAGAACACAGAGTAGTGAGATTAAAAAGACAGCTGAAGACCTTGATGAATTTATGAGCAAGGTCCGTTGTAATTTATAAAGGTTCTTTTTCATAATAATGCCTGATCAGATTGTGTATCAAGTTGTATATCTTTCCAATTTTCTGTTTGTTTTCCATAATTAGTTGGCACATGGTTTTCTGTTGACTGTTTTGTTGCGATTGGTTACAGGAAAATAACCTACAAAACCCAATCCTATATGTTAAAAAGAAAACTAATGGACATAAATGTAATTACTAAAAAGTCACTTCTCATTCTAGCAATCTCAGGTTGGTGAACTTATGAAATGTACTGACGGGATAGTAAGGTTTAATTGCCAGTATTGTACCCCCAAACTATGGAAAGTGGCTATTTCAGAGTCACATGAACCAAATAGTTACACAAAAGTCACAGTAGAGTTCAATGTAATGTAAATTGAGCAATAAGCCTCTGCTGAGGTTGAATCATCATCAGCTGAACTAAAATCAGTAAAAAAATTGTCAATTAAGCAATTAACTACTGAAGGAACAGAGGAAAAGCGAACAAAGAAGGCAAACTGTTCAGTCCGTAAAAAATTTCTCCGTTTCTGTGGTCTCTGTTGGTGGTTTTCTTTCTTGACTTGGTAAGTTCTTAAGCAACTTTTTTTTTTGTATTCCCTTGGCCATTCTTTCTATCTTCTCCGTTGTTGAGGTTACCTCAGGTACCTATCAATTTCATTTACATGTTTATCTCATTTTATTTCATTTTGCGCACACATGGTGTTTGGTAAAATGCTTCACTGATTTTAATGTTTTTATCTGATTCCTAACATTTTCATGCAAGTAGCTATTACATGCATCAAATTTCTACGACTAAGTAACACTTTTGCTAATTTGAAAGAAATTAGTTGATTACATAGCAAATGGGTTTGTTGATTCGTGCCATGCGTTAGTATTTTTGTTTGAACTATTCTAAATGTAACTTGCAAACCATTGATTAAGCATCAAGATTTTAATGTGGGTTGCAAATCACCTCTTAATCTTGATTATAATGATTCCATTCGCTTGGTCTTACTCCTTGACCTGTCTTGAGAATTTCCTTGCTGTACAAAGAAACTGGATGTGCAAGTGTAATAATCGGTACCAGTCTTAAACTATAACGCTCTTTATTAATTTGGAGTTGTGAAAGCAGACATGTTTGCTTGGTCTTGTACCAGTGCTTGCTTGCTTACTTGGTTATTTCATGACTAACCAGGTTGAGAATTGTTGTCTTGTTTATTTCCTTGATACGTGAATTGAATTGTTAACTAACTTTTGCATACTTGGAATGAATATGGATGCTAATTTAAGTTATATTTTGTTTTACTGTTTGCTTTCTCGAATTGTTAGCTAAATCGCTTTCACACAGTAATACCAGCATAATTTATAAGTTTTCGAGTGATTATGTACTGATGGAGCAGTATAGGGATCCATAGAATGAGGTTAGAATTGGAAAATTATTGGAGGATCTTGATGCACTTGCTCGGACCATTGCTGTCAAGGTAATTCTTTTTTGCTCCTTGTTAATTATGTGTATGCAATAATATATGTTGTTGAAAAAAAAGGAGCAGATTTCCCTTGAAACTTATCAAGAGGTACTTCACACTTGTTAATATTTTCAGATAAAAGGATGCATTTGTTGCTGCGTCATTTGGCCTTTTCCCTTTCACATTATTTATCGTTATTCCAATTATAGTACCTTCTTTCAAAATAACTGCATATTTGATTCCTGATTCCATTTAATTAGAAGTTTTCTTTATGAAACCAAGAACCTTGGTAGTAGTACATGCCAGTACTTCAAATAGTTACAAAGTTTAGGCCATTGTCTCTGGATATATACCTATGTTGGTAACATTTTTTTAAAGATGTTACCATTGTCTGACACATACTGGTATAAAGGATGCACATGTGGTATGTATGTATGCAAATTGTGGGTGTATGAAGGATGCAAATTGTGGTAAAGAAAAAGGATGCACATGTGGTGTTGTATGCAAATTGTGGGTGTATAAAGGATGCGCATGTTGTAATGCCTTGGTTCGTAAACATGACAATAGTGCTATTTTTGTGTTTTCTTGGTGTTTCATTCAGAAATATAATAATCATGGCAATACTGTTTTCATGTCAATACTGGTATCAAATAATAGAGAGGTTTAAAAAAAAGAAAATCTTGGACCTATATTTGTGTAGTATACAAGGTGAACATGAGATTAGTGTCTTCTTATAATTGTACTGTTGCTTTTATTTATTTATTTTTTTCTTGGTGAAATTCAGGGAGGCTATGATTCCTTGCATTACTTGCTTTGGGTGGTAATCTTGTTGATGGTATGTGCTTTTTCTCTAACATGTTATCTTTTTGCTAAGAAAAATGTATATTACGCGCGATAATATATTTTAGATTTTATAGTGCTCATATTCAAATGCTGCTTCTGTCTTGAGGCTCCTATCTAGAAAAACAATCCTATTTTTTGTGTTTTTTTCAGGTCCAGGAGTTGGAAGCAAGAGGTTGGGGGTTGCGTACCACTTAATTTTA
Source organism: Carex kokanica (assembly GCA_025461125.1). Classification (NCBI taxonomy): domain Eukaryota; kingdom Viridiplantae; phylum Streptophyta; class Magnoliopsida; order Poales; family Cyperaceae; genus Carex; species Carex kokanica. The sequence continues at coordinate 1,112,766 of JAJGRX010000953.1, read as the reverse complement.
CTTTCATATTAATTACTTGCAAGTTTTGTTCTATTGAATTGTTCTATGCATGTTATTCCTTTTTATGAATTTCTTATGCCTCTTATTTCCTTGTATTATTTTTCATTAAAATTTGTAAAATATAAATTTAAAAAATATACAAATAGATGATCATGTTTATCTTTAAATTAGCGCATGCACGCTGATAGTTCACATTAATTATTTGATATTTAAATTAAAATTATTAATCAGTGATGAAATTGTGATATAGATCGCCAAAACTTGGATACTGTGACTTGGACAAATTGTTTGAATTATATTGAAATTTTCAAATTGATCAAATTTAGTCTTATTTTTAAAACTTTAACTTTATTGCTCAAGTGGATAAGAATTTCATTATAATGTTATAAATAATCATTTCTTTTTGTACATCCATATAAATTTAAAAGGACGAAAACTATATTTTTTTTACCCTTCAATTAGTCTACTCTCAAAATCAATGATATGTGAATTTCATTAAAATTAATTTTGTCACTCTTTAAAGAAACGCATTAAAAAAATTACTTCTTAAAGACATTTTTATGAATCTAACACAAGTTAAATCTTTTACAAAATTAATGTTGTCAATCCCCACCGCAACGCGTGGGCAGTTGACTAGTAATAATTAATGGTCCGATCAAATATTTTTTATTCTCTTTCGATATCCTCCAGCAATGTCAATTATAACGTTGTTATATTCCTTAATCGTGAAATTATGATATCAGGAAATCAAAAGAGAACAAAAAAATAAAATAAGACATCAATAGCTTTCCTATTGCAGCACCGTTAATTTAAGTCTATTTAATTTTAATTCTGACCATAACATGTCTAAATAAATTCAAATTTCTACACGTAAAAAAAATATCAAAGATACATTGAATCTAAAGAAGACAGACTATTTGATTAGAGTACTAATATTCAATCTAAAATTTGTACATGATATATACAAGTGTGTACCATATACAAGTAGGATTTTGTACATGATTAATACTCAGTAGAACTAAAACTGACGCTTGTTATATATATACACACAACAAAATCATCACACATCTCGATTAGTAGACGAGTCTAAATAACGATTCGATCGAGTCCTTAATGATTGTTCGCATGTCTCTAATTTTTTTTTAATAGAGTAATGGGATCAAGCCACCCAAGACCCTTTATTTTAACCTTTGTAACAAAGAATTTTTTCATCTGAGTTTCAAACTCATGACCTCTTACATAAGATACATGTGTCTTTGTCACTAAATCAAAGACTAATTCTTACCTCTAATTTTATTAATATATTAATATGATTCAGAAAGTTTGTGGAGTGTCATGAGATCGATATTGAGTACCAATTACTGAACAAAGTTGCAAACCACTTGGTAGCACCTACGAGCGGCTCCTCAGAGTCGTTAGCCTTAAACATCGTCCTTTTATATTTTTAAAAATGAGACAATGACATTAAAAAGACTAATCCGGCCTTAACTCTTAAGCCTACTTAAAAATCATGTGCCATATACTAAAGTTCAATCATATGATAATAAAAATAATCCCCTTATGATTCAATTTTTTTTTTTGAATGATATGTTATTTTAATTCAGATATTTTTGTCATTTGTGATATTTTAATATATTTTTTAAAGAAGTGGTGGAGCCATCGGTTGGCATATTAGATAGCAACTAAATTATATATAAGCATAAGTGCAAAAATGTAATTAATATCCTATTTTAATTTCATTACATTAATTAATCAGCTCAATTTATTTGATCCAACAGTCACTTGTGCTCTTCACGATGACCGCGGCACTCAAATCCCTCCGACCAACACCATGCCATATTCCCGGTACAGACTCATGCCAGGCCGCATCAAAAGGCCAACTCACTGTGCTGTACAGTGCAGTAGCTCTCCTAGCCATTGCAAACGGAGGAACCCGGTTCAACCAGGCCACAATGGGTGCGAGCCAGTTCGACCGGGTAGAGGACCAGGCGGTATATTTCAACTGGTTCTTCATCTTTATGTACATCTCCTCCATTGTCGGTGCCACCGCCATTGTTTATATTCAAGATAGCATTAGCTGGGTCTTGGGCTTCAGTCTCAGCCTGGGCGCTAGCGCAGTAAGTTTGGTTATTTTACTGCTTGGTACAAAATATTACCGCAGACCGGCTCCCCAAGGAAGCCCGTTCACCGGCCTGTTTCGAGTCATGGTGGCAACTGTAAGGAAATGGAAGCTAAAGTTGTCACAAGCGAGCCCTAGTTATTTTCATGGAAATGATGACATGGCATCTCCAAGCCTAAACTTCAGGTATGATTATTATTAATCAAACCTTAACCTTATATACTTACCGATTTTTCTCATTAAATTCAATGAAAAAAGATAGTACTGTTAATTTTCATCAGTACCCGAATTATGAGTCATTATTCATGTAATCAATGATCATTCAATTTTGCTAAATTAATTTCACATTGATTCCATGACCAGCTTGGAGCAGAGCTGAGAACAGCTCCTTTTTCTTTGATTTACCCATTTTTCTTCCCAACTATATCATATTCCTCTTAATTACGTCAACATCAAAGTCTACCAAGAAAGCTATGAAATCCATGATATCCATCTAACATATGAAATCATCTAAATATCTATTACAGCTGAACCAAATTAAATTTTGAACTTAAACAATGGCATTTGGCAATATATATAGTTGATCTGCCTAGCCACTAGCCAACTTACTCTGTCGCATTTTTAATAGCAATTTCATAGGCATATATATATATCGAGTATGAATTTTATGAAACTAACACGTAATAGGACATTATTATTGGGAGTGGGAATCATAGTTTGCATGTCGCGATAGTTTTTGAAAGGTGAAGGTCTAGCCTACGAGTTTTTTCAAACCTCTGTTTATATTACATAGAATTTTCTCACTTTATGAGTTTCGAACCCATGACATCTCATATGAGAGCTATGTGCCTTTGCCACTAGAAAAAATATAGATATTATCAATCAATTACTAATCAATTCAAAAATTACGTAAATGATATTTAAAAAATAAATAGAAATCAGGACCAAAAGAAGGCTGGCTAAATAAACTTGTCACGAGTACGTGTGACAAGTACGTATAAAAAAAAAAAGTAGACTTCTACACATAAAAAAATATCAAAAAAATACATAGAATCAAAAGAAGGCAAACTATTTAATCAGATAGCTTATATTCAATCCGAAATTTCATCTTTTAATCACAATCGTTCACGGATCAAAATATATACGTGCTTAATATAAGAATAGAGATATGTACTTAAAAAATTTATAACAAAAGATGAGGGTAGAACACAATTTAACATTACAAACTGTATCCAATCTGCAACCTACATATAACAGTATCCGAATGGGGAAGGAATTTAAAGAATAAAATAACTTCAATCATTAAGCGAAACTTTTTAATAGATCTCTTGATTAAATGAGATTGTACTATATTTAGGATGATCATAATAATAACTATATATATACTACAAGAATAGTGACGGGAGTATCCCTTGGGTATACCGATAGTATCTCTGGTGGATGCTGTTCCATTTTTGTATATTAGACGCGCGTGATTGTTTTCTTAAATAATTTGTGTTGGGAATAAATAGGAGGTACTCTAAATTATGTTAAATAAAACTGTTCATACAAAATTTATTGTTTAGAATGAGATAAAAGTCGAACTGCTTTAATTTATTTTTCGTATAGATAAGTTCAAATCTACTACTTTTCACACGGAGACAATATATATTAACCACTAAACTAAATATACTTCTCCCGTACAAATTTCGTTTTTTGGTAATTTTTCAATTTGAATTTCAAATCATGATATATGTCCATAAAAAAATATTTCACTTACTATCCCCTTGTAAAAAAGTTAATCTTAAAATAAATTGACCCTAAATATTCATTCAAAGTTTATTGGACAACAATTAATATCCTTTCTGTCCTTCTTCAACAATTAATATTGGGCAACAATTGATCTTTTCGCTGGATTATTATGCAGTGGAATTGGCCAAACCCCTACAAAGCCAAGCCATCTGTCCACGTCGGACAAGTTAATATTATAAATATAATCTATCATCTTGCCTTAGAGCATCTCCAATGGTAATTGTTATTAAATTGCTAATCTGATGTGTCAATTGCTAATATAATTGCTAGGATGTATCAGAATTTCTAAATTAGCAAATTTGCTTTAAAAGAAAACGTTTTCTTTTTTATTTGATTGGTTAAAATTCTCTCTATGTATTTGTACCGCTCAATTTTTATTTTTTTGACTGACGTAGCATTAATTGCAATTCTAATTAAATTTCTGAGATGGAGTGCTTTAAAAATTATGAATGTCTTTAATTGCTAAATTTAGTGACGTGGAACAAATTAATTGCTAAACATTTGCTGGAATGGAGATGCTCTTAGTAGCGGAAATAATCAATTGCAGCTAGGCGTGCAAACGGATCGGATACCGATCGGATAGTAGTAAAATTATATCCGTATCTCTTTTTACTTTTCGAATACGAACACTAATTAGATATCCATTTTTCTATAACGGTGAATTACATGAAATTTTTATAATATATATTTAATACAGATAATTAAAATTAAAATCATATATGTATCCATATTTATATCAGCACGGATACACGAATATTAGATATCTGTATCTAATTTTCATTTGCACCCCTAATTGTAGCGGTCTAGCAGGGTTGATGATATTGACATAGTACTTTTTCTTTCATGCAGCATTGTTTTAGCTTTATTGTTGATGCGCTGCATGCAGCAAAGTCTACTCTGTCAATATCTTTGCACGTCTAGCAGACCTTGAGGAACTTTGATTCAATTTGGGTGCACTATATATTACAAAAGGAAAGAAAGTTTATTTTAACTAGCTATTTTGTTTAATCATCAGCTTATTCAACCGTGCTGCACTGATTGGCGAAGGTGAAACCAACCAAGATGGCTCAATCGCCAAACCATGGAAACTGTGCACCGTGCGAGAAGTCGAGGACTTCAAGTCTGTTGTTCGTGTCTTACCAGTATGGGCCTGTTCCATCATTATCAGTATCTCCATTGGCTGTCAGATGAACCTTTCGGTTCTACAGGCATTGACGATGGACCGCTCCATCAAGCCCAGTTTCTCCATCCCAGCCGGTTCAATGACTGTTCCGTTATTTCTTGCCTTTGTCATATTCCTCATCTTCCTTGACCACATTTTGTTCCCACTTTGGCACAAGCTAACTCATCACACCCCAACCCCGCTACAACGCATTGGCCTTGGGCATCTCATCAATGTGGTCAGCATGGTTGCGTCAGCCTTGGTCGAGAGGAGGCGGGCCGCGGTTATCAGTAGGCATCAAGTAAAGGTCCATCCTGGCTGGATAGTGCCCATGTCAGCACTCTGGCTTGTACTGCCGCTGACATTGGCTGGGGGGGTAGAGGCATTACACTTTCCCGGTCAGTTGGCTTTATACTATCAAGAATTTCCTAAGGGACTAAAGAACACCTCCACTGGGATGGTGGCAGTGATCATTGCGCTTGGCTTTTACCTCAGCACAGCTTTCCTTAGCATCCTTCGGCATGTGACGACATGGCTTCCAGATGATTTAAACAGATCAAGGTTGGAGAATGTATACTGGTTGATTTCTATTCTTTCCACAATCAACTTTGGTATTTACATCATATGCGCAAAGTTCTACAAATACCAGAATTCTGTTGACACTGAGAAAGTAGCTGTAAGTGAGATATCTGCTAGTTAGGAGTGTGGATTGTAGCAATATGTATCTTTATGGTTTACTGATGGTATTGTTTCTCAAAACAAAGCTCAAATTGCAAATTTCTGTCTCCAATATTCTTTTCATCTTCATTCTTTTTGTCTGGAAGGCTTACTTCCAATACCGAATTCTTTTTGTATGGTTTACTGATAGGTGTTGTCAGGACAGGAGCTGACTGTGGGTCCTCCTTTTCAGTCGGCAAAGGCAGAGCAGAGCCTGAGGATATGGCATCATGTTTTGCTAGCAAGCTTTGCAGCTTGTCATTCAGCTGGAGACTCTCTTCCAATAGCTTATCATCACTGAAAGTAAAAAACAAAGAATATTAGAGAAAGTATAAATTAATTTAAGAAAGGGTGGTACAAGGATGAAAGATAAAATCCATGGCAATATGTACCTTGTACAGTTTATGAACGCCATGAGTTTCTTTTCATTCAAGCGACATTGGCTAACAAGATCTGAGATCACCTATCTTTCAAAGCCTAAATGTAGCAAAAAGGGTACGTGTTGTCCTCCGAGTTAGCTCAAATTTTTATTTAAGATCTGGACCGTCCAATTTAAATCCACACTAATATGAAATGGCTCCGTGCGTTATAGGCGTGGGCCGGATTGGTCCGAATTTGATCGCACAATCCAAAAATTAACTTAAACGGTATGGTACGTTAATGCAGAGGATGCGAATTTGGAGCACCGGAGCAGTTTATTGTTACCATTTGTGTAATGAGGAAATATATATTATGATTTCCTTTTCCTTGCACGAATTTTGTACCGAACCAACGGTCAAAAAGACATTAGTACAACTTTACAAGCAGCATAAAACACTAATGCGAAAGAATTTTGACCAGTCTAAAAAAAAAAATTATATTATAAATATTTAAATATCTTGTTTAAGAAACTTAAAAAAGGAAGTGTACGCATGCATATAACTTTCTTCTTTGATATGGCGATGCAATTGTTCAAGACAGGCATTAGAAAAGGGGTAAAATAGTCTCTGTTTTGAGATTCGTGCCATGTTAAAAGAATCGTCCGATTGTAATTGTCTTCTGTCAGGTAACCTGAGGTGATGTGAATTCTAGAGATAAAGGTGCGCTGTCAAAAGCTGCACCCAAGCGAGAGCCCGAGATCAGTGTTCTGTTCCTCCATTGCCTTCCATAGTTCCATGCAATATCTTCTCTGCGGGCAAGAGAGACGCCAACAACCTCGCCATGTATCTGTCCCTGCTTTAATTTTCAACCCTATGCGTTATGGTTACCTTGATTGTGATTTGCATGATGTTTTGTGCGCCCATTCGGATGCTATTATGACTCACTGCACAAATGGTGCTCCGGATACAAGGAAAGAGATAGCTGCAGGTAGATATATGAGATTTGTTTTGGGAATTTTGTAAAAATGTTAATGACATAGTGAAGGCTGGAAAAGGTTTAAGTTGAAAAAATGTTTCAGGCTTTCTTTGTGAATTGCTGCTAATTTGATGTGGTACTATTTTTTATTTTTATTTTGAGAATCTTGCAATAGATGTCTAATTCCTTTGCAATAGCATTAGTAAAAGGATGTGATAATTTTGAGGTTCTATATTAATTATTTCTAATTCCTTTTCAATCAGTATTTATCACAATGATTGTATCCGTCAAATTAATACTCAAAAGGATACCATCAAATTAATACTCAAAAGGCTAAAACAGGTACCAACCCCCACTATCTATATATATATCCTGATTTAGGAAACAAACTAGAAAGTAATATATACGATAACAGCCAAATATTAAGAAATAAACACTAAACTTTTTTTATTAACATTAAACACTAAACTAGAAATCTTCATTTTAGCCCTTATGAGATTAACAAATTGCATCTCTAAAATCCGGTATAGCTAAGAGTTGTTGAACAGTTCATAACAACTAATTATGATCAGCAGCTTTGAATAGTTTGCATCAGTTTACTTGAAATTGGATCTTTCTAGTCCTGTACAGCCAGCGGCCGTAGTGGCAATCAGATCCAATATTGCATCTGAATTGCTGTCTCTAAGTACTTTTTTATTTTTTTTAATAAAAGTGGGTGTAACCAATCAATTTTATTGAATCGAAATGTTATGAAGATAGTTACCAAACATCTGGTACCAATCTAACCTTAATTGCATCAAAAGATCTATAGTTTTAAGCTAAATGAAACACATTGTTTGTAAAAATCAGACAAAACAACAGTATATCAAAACCAGTTAATCTTGTGAAACACTATTTTATCAAATATTAGTTAAAGCGAGTTCGCACCCAAAACTGAATCTTGTCCTCCTTTATTGTATTGGTTTGGATCTGCACCGGTAGAGCCTTGATATCACAAGGCAGTATCAAACTAAGTTTAAAAAAAATCATACTTTTTTTTTATTTTCACCAAAATGATGCTAAAGCAATGATTTTGGATTCAGTTATCCTAAAAGATTTTGCTGACATATTCCTGAAATAAAATACTATTCTTTTCAAGTGAATTATTAAAAAGTACAGCACATCTTACTAAGTCTACTAGCAATCTATCTTTCAATGATATTTGAGCAATGAGCATCAATTAACCGAAGTTCTTTAGCAATAGAGTATTTGAATTGAAATCCGATCCATTGTATGAGGCTATATATCTAATTCCATATCTGCGCTTGTTAGATTTTGTACAGAGATACAAAGCCGAGGAGAATTGTGTTTTTATTGATTTTTTCTTTCTTATTTTTCTTACAATCTCTATCTTGAGTATATATAGTTTCTTGAGTCTATTTTACCGTTAGAGATAATGGTCACATTATATTTCTATCTTATTTACAATTTTACCCTTACTCTTATTTTACATTTTTACTCTCTAATTTTCTAGTTATTCTCAACAGCGCTACATAATTAAGAGCATGTAATATATAGATGATTTGTGGATTCACGCTAACAACAACAACAACAACAAGGGCAATGTTGATCACCCTTGGATAAATTTTATTTTTAGTCAAAACTCGTTTTTTTAACAACAAAAAGATTTCAATTTTCAAGGATGTTTTAGACCTCCTCATAATAAGAAAATCATTGTTAGGTATTCCTTCAAAATCCAACCAACTAAACAGGGAGTGAACTGACAAAGATCATTAATTAGACATTAGAGGACCATCTCTAGAGAAGTTGATCTTATTTAGTGCTATATATCTAAATGAAAAGAACTAAACTGTATTGAAAGAGCCTTCCACTCCACCAAATATACCCATACTACTATACTAGTTGTCTTTTAAAGTCAAGAGAAAGTTTATTGTTTGCAAATACACCTCATTGAAAGGGCACATTCCAGCTTCTTTGTCTATCCAGAATAAAGTAGAGATACCATTACCAATTATTTTATTAAATCCTAAACTAACAACTAATTGATCCTTAATTATACCTTATCATAAATTAAATGAAAAGTTTGTCAATAGCATAACATAAGGCATGGATCTTTTTATGCATTGCCAATAGCATCTATTATTTTTTACCACATCCCAATATATTTACAAGAATTATCTGACCATTTATAGTGGATGATGCTAGAGAAATACTCTTTGCACCATATCAGATAGAATAATCTCAAATCCCATACTTTTAGGTGGCCCTGCTATCAATTATTATTCCAAAAGGGTTTCTCGGTCTTCGTCTAACAAACATGTGAATCCCACAAGAGAAAACGGATAAGAAATAATAAATTATTCCTCCGTGCTAATTGTCACACAGGTTATTTGATTCAAAGAAAATTCATATTCAGAATGAAATCTCCACACGAGAAACTAACAGTTCATTTCATAATGACGAATGCAAATGCTCAATAACAGTGTCCAATTGAACAACAAAAATTTCATAATTAAATTAGAATTCTAAGGATTTTATCAGAATAAATGGTTTTGGGTCAAAATATCTTTTCAACCATAAAGTCTGGTAATATTTGGTTTCTTAACCTTACAATTTCTAGTCTGATAACACTGACAGATACTATAACATTTATCTGTCATGTTAGGGCTTATATTGTTCTAACTATCCTGACAAGACAGTTTTAACTATCCTGACAATTGGTTAACATAAACAATACGAAATCAATATCACAATATTGTCATTATCGGAAAGAAAATCATTGATAAGACAGTTACCATAGTTCATTAGTCTTACAGTCACAATTCATATTTATTCAATATCCCCTACCCAACCGGTACTGGGTTCAGTTGAGGCCATTCACCATGTGCGCAAAAGGGTCCTGGAGTAAAGTCTAGTAGCTAGCTAGACTTTACGATATATTAATTCTTTTTCTCCACTATATGGAGGTTCAAGGATTACAGTATTCAATATTCAATCAATTTAGTCACTGTGGTCTCAATCAATCATTGGCAATAAGAATGAACCAATCGATAAACAATATCAACATAACAGTCAACAGACTTACCTGTAATTCATTTCAATTGTATTGGGTTATGCATATGATGTAACAGTTCAACAGTTCAATCAATGCAGTCAATCAAATATTCAAAATGCACAACGAGTTACGATTTAATTCCTAACCATGAATCTCAGACTCATCCAATAACCTCGCACCTGATATCGTAGAGTAATAGATGAGGTCGCTAACAGTCTGTTCTTCCTAATCATTCTGTCTCATCAGTCTTTCTCATACAGTCTGTTCTTCCTAATCATTCTGTCTCATCAGTCTTTCTCATAATTATGCATATATTAACAATAATATATATCTTTAAGTACTTTTACAATCATTCTCAATCACTGTTTAATAATTAAACAGAAATACTCATTTAAAATGAATGGCATTTTTTTATTAATTATCTTATCATTCCCTTAATCTCTGTTTTTTTTATTTAATTCAATTTCAATTCAAAAATCCCAATCTACCCAATAAATTCAGTCCAATATCATTTATCCTTCTTAATTTATTATTCAAACCCGAAGGCCCATAATCCAAATTAATTTTCATTATTTAATTTCCAGCCAATATATACATATAGATTTTCACTAAGACCCCCTGACGAGTTCAATTTACCAATTCACCGTGCTTTTGTAAATTACACCCTCCCTATCCTATTTATCCTGCAATCAGACCCCTGAAAGCTCATATAGGTACCAATACGGACAAGTAGCAATTTTCAAATTGTACCATATATCCTGCGAACCACTTAGCAATGCACTAGAAAGCAATTAAACAATTTGTACAAGTGGAGTTCGGTACCAAAAAGAAAAGGTATTATTACGGTTGAGCTCTAAACCAAAAATTTGACAATTGAACCGCCCAAGTAATCATGTTACAAAGGTAAACACCATAACAATTTTTCATGTTCGAATTCAATTAAAGAACACAGGAGCAAAAGAGAAGCCTTAAGCAAATCCTTTAAAATACATTATTAAACAAATTTTCAATTAAATTTCCACAAAATTTTAGCTTGTTTTAATTATTCAATATTTTAAATCAATATTAATTCCTTGAAATATAGTAACCCAATAATCCTTTTAATTTTCTTAACAAGCTTTAATTAACTTGCGGATTTTCATATTTTACCAAAAGTCTAAATTATATTAAGGAAGCACAATATAGAGAAAGAAATGAAATACCTATAGAGTATCAACCTTGAATTTCCAAGTAGAAACAAAGGATAAATACCAATCTCATTACATAGTTTCTTTTCAAGAGATATTCCTCTCTGTTGCCTAATTATAAATGAAAATGAAAAGTTTAAAAGAGAGAGAGAGAGATAGATAGGCCATTAATTAAGGGGTATTAAAGTAGGGGTGTCAACCAGCATGGGCCGCGTGGCCTTAATGCCACGTTGATCAATCTTTTTTTTTCTTTTTTCTTTTTTGTTAATTTTGCATTTTCTCGTAATTAACCTTTAACTTTTCAAACTTTGAAATTTAGTCCAATTACTTAAAAGAAGATTATAAATATTACCATGTATTAGCTTTCTATTATATCTATTTCGTATCAATTCTGAATTTTTAGATATTCGTTTCGAAGTACCTCATTGTACACATACTTTGTTTCAATATAATAGATTTTTCAAATAATCTATTTATCATATTTAACCTTAGATTTAGTTAATTATCTTGCTTGTCTATTCAGATAATACTATTTGCTCGTTAAATGTTACTTATTTTATTGAAAAATACCTTCAAGCATTTGTATACTACTTACAGTCATTAAATTTCATTTACGTATTTGGCATAATGTTACACGGACCAACTGTCTTTCTCTTTGAAATTCTTTTTACGTCTCTCTAAAATTTTAATCTGTAATTTGAATTAAATTTATAATTAAAATTAAAATAATTTTTTTTGAAATTGGAAGTCGGAGAATTGAAAATTATAAGTTAGAGTATTGTTTTTATCTATTACCTGATTAGATAATATATTTGAGTTGCACGCAATATCTTCTCAGCGGGCAAAGACAGTAGGAGAGAAGCCAACAGCCTCGCCATGTACCCGTCTCTGCTTTAATTTTCAATCATACGCTTTATAGTTACCTGGATTGTGATTTGCATGATGTTTTGTGCGCCCATTCGAATGCAATTATGACTCACTGCACAAATGGTGCTCTGGATATAAGAAAAGAGATAGCTGCCAGATAGATATATCACGCACGCATGACGAATGAAATACAGGCCAGATCAATTTTCTGAGGCAAGCTCCCACCACCTTTGAATTCTCCCGCGAATATCTGGCAAATCGGGCGAATCAGATTTCGTTTTAATCAAATTGAAATAATCCGAGTCCAATACTTCAAATTCAAAGCATGTTTCCCTTTTCCAAAGACGAGAGAAGTAGCTAGCATGGACCTAGCTCATAGGCGAAGGGGACTAGTTTTGGTAGGAAAGAGGAAACATGGTGTTGTCAGTTGTGCCAGCACCTATGATGAGTCCGCTCCTGATACCTACATCAAGTGTATCTGGTTCACTGTATACGAAATAGTAAACAAATAGTAAACAGTGATTCCGCTTCTGAAAATCACTTTTTTTAGAAGACTGTGGACCATCCAAAACAGTGAGATTTTGTACTTATTTAAAAAAATATTAAACAAATTTCAAAAAATAAATTTTGTTGTCTTCAAGCACATTTTAATATGAATATCATATTGAGCGGTTCAGATCAATTGTTCGAACTTTGAAAACAGAAAAAAAGACATGGAGCATGATTGGAGCACAAAACCAATGGTGCATTTTAACCCTACTCATATATTATAATATTATTATAATAATTATTAAATATATTAACAATATAAGATATTAATTATATAATTATATACTAATAATAATTATTAATAATAATATACTAAGTATATACTAAGTATATACTAATAATATATTATTATAATCATTCGAGTTAGGCCATGACATGCAATAAAATTAAACTACCATGTGAAGTGGTTTAATTTAGGCCGATCTAAAAATCGGCTTATGTCATTTAGTCCGGCTCAATTAATGCTCATTTGGTGAAATAACAAGAACTAAACTCCTTATTCCATCGTTTAGGCCACAACTAAATATGGGGATTACTCTCATCCTCTAAATTCCTAAATGTTTATTTAGAATACTCCAAAAGTATATTCGTAGATGTTTATTTATTTTTTATTTTTTTTTGGTAAGAATAAAAATTTCGGCAATATGATACTAAGCTCTTCTACTTGACAACTTTCTTTTTCTCTTATAGAACAGTATTGTAAATAACAAGTATGTGCTCGTCAGACGGACAGGGTACTGCTAAGTATTTAATCAAAAATAATTGACTATAATTGAAAATAATCGACTATTTAGTCGGAAAAATCCGTAACAGATTGGTCACCACTAACGACTAATCGGCCAATTTATCGGTCTAAACGGACGTTTTTTAAACACTGTTCCAGAATATTATCCTTAATACTAATAATTTTTCATGGTAAAAAAAAATAAAAATGCTTGGATAGGTTTATTATTTAAAAATTGTAGTTTGTTCACTAAAATAACTAAAATTATTTGTGTGAAATTATTTTTGGAGTGGAAGGGCAAATCATGTATGATTTTGAAGGGGCGGAGTAAAGTAGAGAGCCCAGGTATTCATTCTCTATTATACAGAACAAGACTTTCGAGTATGTGCAAAGAGGAGGGTTCAAATGCATCCACATTTGTGTGCTCCTAATGCACTCACATTATTTATCTCTGTTTTTAAAGTCCGAACAGTCGATCCGAGCCGCTCAACATAATCTTCATAATAAAATATACTTAGAGACTAAATTTTATATTTTTTAGAATTTATTTACTATTTTTTTATATAGATACAAAATCACTTTATCTATGGTCCAGAATCTCCTTAAAACAGATTTTGTATCTATCCAAAAAAATAGTAAATAAATTCTAAAAAATATAAAATTTGGTCTCCAAGCATATTTTATTATGAAGATTATGTTGAGCGGCTCGGATCGACTGTTCGGACTTTAAAATGAAGATATATATATTTTTTTTTTGAGTGTATTAGGAGCATAGAAATTTGTGCATTTGAATCCCTCATGTGAAAAATGTGATTTATAACAGTATCGTCTAAATATCCGATCCCGGTTCAATCTCCTGACTGTGCCTCTTTATATTTATTTTTTTCCATTTTTTATGAATGTGTGGGTTGAAGAGGGAGAGAAGGTAGCATTTATAACCATTAATATATATGTCATGATCGCTAGATAATCAAACAGGATACGTTGAAATAATCCAACATCCGCTGAATAATTCAACGGGCCCGGTATTGTTGGAATTTCTCCAAAAGCATTGGTAGATATATATATAGAGAGAGAATGACTAAGCTCAGAACGTTTGTTCCTGGGCTCAGAAACAAACGGGTCGGTTCTCCAATTTCCGAAGTTCAAACAACAAATCCAAACCGTTAGATGTTCAATCTATATTAAAATGTGCTTGGAGACCAAATTTTATATTTTTTGGAATTTTTGTACTATTTATTAAGCTGGTTTGAAAATCGCTGTTTTCTAATGGCACAGAATTTTAATAAAAACAGCGATTTTCAAACCAGCTTAATAAATAGTAAAAAAATTCCAAAAAATGTAAAATTTGGTCTCCAAGCACATTTTAATATAGATTGAACATCTAACGGTTTGAATTTGTTGTTTAAACTTCGGAAATTGGAGAACCGACCCGTTTGTTCCTGAACCCAGGAACAAACGTTTTGAGCTTAGCCATTCTCTCTCTCTCTCTATATATATATATATATATATATGGGCTATTGTGCTTTGCAAAGTAAAGCCATCGTTTTACTTCGGCTTACTTTTTGAATTTTCAAAGTTCAAAACGTCGATCCGACCGTTCAAGTTGATCTACATATTGAAGTGTGCTTGCAGACCAAATTTTATATTTTTTGGAATTTTTTTACTATTTATTAAGCCACTTTGAAAATTGCTGATCACATGGTCCAGAAAAAACAGTGCAACAAAATTCTGGACCATGTGATCAGCAATTTTCAAAGTGGCTTAATAAATAGTAAAAAAATTCCAAAAAATGTAAAATTTGGTCTGCAAGCACATTTCAATATGTAGATCAACTTGAACGGTCGGATCGACATTTTGGACTTTGGAAATCCAAAAAGTAAACCGAAGTAAAACGATGGCTTTACTTTGCAAAGCACAATAGCTCATCTCTATATATATATATATATATATTTTTTTTTTTGGTATGAATAAAAATTTTGGATCGTATAATGTAATATTATTTTGTAGAAACTTGGTAATGTATGTAATACGCTTAATTATGGACGTACATATACATGAGTTAATTTATTTAAAATATTAATCACTTGATAATTGTTATCTTGACAACCTTAATAATAATTCATATCAATTCAAACAAAATTTATTTAAGAAAATAAATTTATCAATGTATTGTTCGGATATATAGAATATATTAGGGGATTGTGCTGACAATACATTATGGAGTTATGTTCACCAAAGATTTTGGTGATCACATCACACTCTAGTTCTACTCATATATAATTAAGTATATATTTGATGTTGATATCGATCTTTCTCGTTTATGATCGACTCTATTATTTATAGGTTCTTTATATTGTATACTAAAGAATAATTATTTTCAATGCTTAGAAAATGACTATTAATTTTTTGTATCATTTTCAAATCATTTTCTAAGGTTTCAAATTCAGTGTCGATGTCAAATCAATAATAAAAACTCTCCTCCAGTGTGTGATGATCCCATCGCATAACCTTTTTTATAATTTTATATATTTTCCGTTTTATTTGATTATTTCAGTGTTTAAAATAGCGACGCTATAGCATTTTCGGAGCTTATATGCTAAGTTATGAATAAAGTGTGTTATTTCAGCTATAACCGCTATAGCGCGTAGCATGTAACGCACGCTATAATACATAGGTTTTTATTTCAAGGCCTAAATTGAAAATTTCTTTTAAGGACCAATTTTTTTTTAAGATCCAGCTTGTTTTTGCTTCTAAATAAAAAAATATATATAGTTTTATGACATGATGCTTAAGTTATTTTGAATAAAAAAAAATATATATAGTTTATGATATTACTAGGGATATTTTGAAAAAGAATTTGAATTTTGTATTGGTTCAATATGAATAATATAATTTCTTAATCAATTTGATGTTACTTATTGCTCTATAAGACTTTATATAATATTGATAATTAATAGAATTATATAATATAATTTTTGAAAACATAAAAACGCTATTTGTAATATTTTTTTAACACCTTTCCGCAATGACCGTTATTTAGAACCTTGATTATTCAATTAAACCAACTCGCGACTGATACCAACATGAACTCGATTAATCCTCAACCTAAATCGATGTGTACCTTGTTGATTCGTAACCTGAAGTAAATTAAATTATATTAAATGTATGTGTCTAAATCAAAAGTTGAACTACATTAACTCAAAATTAAATTATATTAAATGTGTGTCCAAATCGATGTGTGAATCAATTTGCACCCAAAATTGGCAGGTATGAAAATGATTTAGAGCATCTATATTCCAGCAACTCAAATGAGTTTCTAAATAACTGTTAATCACTTTTTAGAAATTAAGGTCTTTAAAGTTTTTAACTCTCACATCTATGAAATTAATTTTAGAGTTTCTATTAAGTCATATCAACAACAAATTAAAAATGAGAAAAAAAATTGAGCCAATTATTTAATCAGCATGGAGTTTATAAACAGTTTCTTAAAAAAAAAAAAATTACTGCATAGTTTTTAAATAAAAATCCTCTTACATCTCTGAAACTGAATTAGAAACTGCTACATCAAATTAGAAACTCTAACAGTACAAGAAACGTAGATGCTCTACCCAAGAAATCTTAAATTGGAAATTATTTGAATCCGACACGACTCAACATTTGTTTTTTTTTTTTAGGGTAAGGTGGCAACGACACGACTCAGCATTGATATCACCACCTCTTAAAAAAAAAATATCACCATGTACCTCTAATGATCATTGCGTTTAGACCGGATATAGACCTGCACCACAATTTTTGTAAGAAACAAATCAATGGAAATATGGAATAGATGCCCACTGGAAGAAAGTAATTTTGTTGTCTGACAAAATCAAGGTAAGATACATGGACTAAAGCCTGTTGGGCATTTAGACTTTATTGGATTGATTTGAAATATGAGGAGGAATCAAAAGACACAATTTTTTTGTGATATCGGATGATACTCTACATTTTAAAGTTGAAACAGTCGATTCAAACCGTTCAACATGATGAATATATTAAAATGTGCTTGCAGATCAAATTTTGCATTTTTTTTGAATTTTTTTTTACTATTTATTAAGATGGGTACAAAAATTCAATGGTCTGAAAACAACGATTTTTTAAAATACTTAATAAATAGTAAAAAAAATCAAAAAAATATAAAATTTGATCTGCAAGCACATTTTAATATATCCATCATATTAAACGGTTTGGATCGACTGTTTGGACTTTGAAAATGCACAGTGTCATCCGATGTCACCAAAAAAGGGTGTCATCCGATCCCTCCTCTTGAAATATATTATCATAATTGTAAAGTTTGTCCATTGTCAATGAATTTCAACTAATCTTTGTCAAAACCAAAATAGGAACCGTGGGCAAGGAATTCTTGCTAACACAGTTCATCCATCCACTCATGCTTTGAACGGTCATGATTAAAATATTAATTTTGTCTTCTCAAAACTCAAATACTCTCTTATAATTCAATCCCCACCATTCAAATCATGAATGGATGGACTTTGTTGACAGAAATTTCCTGTCCACCAGAAGATTCAGTTAAAAAAAAATGTTAATATTTCAGCCAACTCCTAAACACATTAAAACTGTATTGATAAGGGTCAATTATCGAGGAACTTTTTAATAATTCGTTGCATAATTTTGAAAATGCTATTCAACCTCCAACATTAGTTCAAAGATAGAGATGTTCTATCACAATTAATGTTGTGATTATGACATGGTAAGGTAATCAACCAAGTGGTAAATGCATAGAGGTGGAGAAAAATTTGACTGCTATCTGCACTACATTTTGACTATATTTTGAATATGGATTAAGAGGTGGAGTAAATTTCTTAATCTTTATTTAAGATGTCAAATGAGGAGTAGCAATGGAGGTACGATAAAGCAAGTTAAATTATCTCTTCACATGAATTAACTTATATTGTATGTATAGTCCACTATCATAAATAAATATTCATTTTACAAACATCTTACTCCTTTAGTTGAATCAATTTAAGCTATAACTTAAGTTGTCAAACGAGATGCAAAACAGAAGTAAGATAGAATAAACAATTTAAATCTTATTAAATATAAATAGTTACCAAGCATGACTTATATTATTAACATTCTAAACCAATCTAATAAATTAAACATACATTCTAAACCAAACTATATTATTAATTAGCTAGAGTGTTGTAGTTAAATTACATTTCTTATTTTAAATATATTTGTTGGCGGACACCAAATCCGCTAACCTCCAACAAACAAAAAAAGCATAAATTCTTGCCCATGCGCCTATAAATGCCACCAACCTGAATAAGCAAATATATATATGTTCTCCTGCAGGCACAAGTGCTTCAAAAGTTCAAACTCCTAACTTACAGAAAGCTCTCTCATGGCAACAAAAATGGCATCAGAAAAATCAAAATTTGATGAAGAGAAAGCAGACAAGTCATCTCACAGGCAAGGTGGCTGGATCACTTTCCCTTTCCTCTCAGGTCTTCTCTCTCACTTCCCTTTTATTTTCCCTTAATTGTATACTAATTAAAAGGTTATCGTCGCACATACCAGCACATATGGCTTCATTACAACCAATCGGTACGGTAACAATATATACCAGTATAAGATAATTCCTGGTTTCTTATGTTTTTAATCATGGTGTGCCCTGGAAACTAATTAATGTTCAATATTACTATACAAGTATAACACCTATGGCAAAAAAACTAGATGGTAACAGGACGTCGCCATTCCAACAAATTATTGTTTTTCTTTTGAAGGAAGTATTCTGGGAGTAGGATTGGCAATGAGCGGAGCGATGAGCAACTTCCTGGTATACTTGATACAAGAATACAATGTCAGGAGCATCGATGCAGCGCAAATAGTAAACATCATAAGCGGGTCATTGAGTTTGGCTCCAGTTGCCGGTGCCATTGTTGCTGATGCTTTCTTCGGGTGCTATTCTGTCATTGCCGCCTCTTCAGCAATCCAATTGTTGGTATGTGTGTGCTTTAATTAGTTCACAATTTAATGCAAATATTTGTATATTTTTCTTAGCAGCAATTTCTCAATACAAGTGAAGAAGTGATATAAATAATCAATACCGAGAAGAAATTAGAAAAGGATTTGTTTACTTTTTTTCATTTCTAATTATTATACATTTTATTAAACTGAAAGAGAATACATTGTTTTACAATATATATGCTGGGTAGTAGTAACTAGAAAAGGATATAATCCTGTTTAAGCACATAAACATGAAAAGTTAAATTATCATATTGAAGCACATGTACATGCGGTATAAAGTCACACCCAATTATTTGGATCATGGTGGGGAGTAGTTTTTTTTTTTTTTTAGAAAAAATGTGGGAGTCTAGCTCCCAGATTCCATTAATAAAAGACAAAACCAAAAAAAAGAAATGGTGGGGAGTAGTTGCTTTCCTAAAGTGTTCCATCCAATTAGGAAAATAGTTGTTCATTCAACAGTCAAATCTAGGTAAGCTTTATTAGACAAAAAGAACTTTGAACTCGCTTTATTAATTGTTCAGGACAAAAACAGAGGTAGATATATAATTATCAATAATAAACTGTTAGTTTATATACAAATAAATCTTAGGAAAAAAAAAAAAGATTCTCTCTTCCGCAAACGACGACCATGCTTTGTCATATGTCCTCTAATTCTTATTAATATAATACGATTCAGAAAGTTTGTGGAGTGTGTCATGAGATATTGAGTACCAATTATTGAACAAAGTTCAATTTCTAATTTCTTTAAGAGACATCCCACGAGCGGCTCCTCAGAGTTGTTAGCCTTCAACATCAATCATCCTTTTGTATTTTAAATTTGAGACAATGACATTAAAAAAACTGATCAGATCTTAAGCCTGCTTAAAAAGTTTTGAATGATATGTTACTTTAATTCTGGTCTTTTTTGCCAGTGTTTTGATATTTTAATATTTATTTTGAACGAAATGGTGGAGCCATCGGTTTACATATTAGATAGTGACTAAAATGTAATTAATATCGTATTTTAATTTCATTACATTAATCAGTTTAATTTATTTGATTCAACAGGCACTTGTGCTCTTCACCATGACCGCGGCACTCAAATCGCTCCGACCAACACCATGCGATGTTCCCGGCACAGACTCATGCCAAGCGGCATCAAAAGGACAACTCACTGTGCTGTACAGTGCAGTAGCTCTCCTAGCCATTGCAACAGGAGGAACCCGGTTCAACCAGGCCACAATGGGTGCGAGCCAGTTCGACCGGGTAGAGGACCAGGCGGTATTTTTCAACTGGTTCTTCATCTTTATGTACATCTCCTCCATTGTTGGTGCCACCGCCATTGTTTATATTCAAGATAGCATTAGCTGGGTCTTGGGCTTCAGTCTCAGCCTGGGCGCTTGTGCAGTAAGTTTGGTTGTTTTACTGCTTGGAACAAAATATTACCGCAGACCGGCTCCCCAAGGAAGCCCGTTCACCGGCCTGTTTCGAGTGATCGTGGCAACTGTAAGGAAATGGAAGCTAAAGTTGTCACAAGCGACCCCTAGTTATTTTCATGGAAATGATGACATCGCATCTCCAAGCCTAAGCTTCAGGTATATATGTGTTATTATTAATTTATTATATCAAACCGTAATCTTTTATACTTACCGGTGTTTTGCCTCAAATTATGTGTTATTATTCATGGTAATCTTTTTAAATAATGATCAACGGAAACATACAAAAATTCAATCAATTTTGCTAAAATTCCACATTGCTTCCATGACCTTGGAGCAGAGAGCTGAGGACAGCTCACTTCTTTTCCGCATTGCTTCCCAAATATGAAATGGACTCTGTTCCGGATCCAACCATTCAAATTTTTTCCATTCGCGTATCTCAATAAAAAAACATTTTCATACACAAATCTCGACGAATTTGAATAGTTGGATCCAGAAAAGCAGATTCTGCATCAGAGTCGGACTCCCCAAATATATATCATATTCCTCCTGTCAACATCAAAGTTCTACCAAGAAAGCTATGGAATTCATGTAACATATGAAAACATCTAAATATCTAATACAGATGAACAAAATTAAATTCTGAAATATAGTTAGTTGATCTGCCAAGAGGTCGCTCAACTAATCCTTGTCTCCATTTCATTAAAATGGATACTTCGGTTTTCTTTTTCTCTGTCGAATAACTTTTTTTGTTTTACTAAACATTTCTTTTAAAACTCAAATCTACCATCAAAAACACAAAGAAACTCACTTCATAGGCATATATATATATATAGGACATTATTAGGGCCTGTTCGGCAACATGGGAATTTTGTGGAAATGAGAATTTTTAATATGGGAATGAGAATTTAAATTTGTCAAAACCAAAGTTATTTAACCCATGGGTAATTTTAGAAAATAGGTGTTCGACAAATGCATGGAAAATTTGTTAGGATGTTAGTTTATTTTTCTTTTTATAGAAGATGTAATACTACAATTAAACTATATTAAGTGTATTAATACTAATCACTGATTATCATTAATATAATTATATATATCAGATTCTAAAAAAAATTAAATTGTTTAATTATGCTTGTTTAATAATTAAAAAAAATTAAATTGTTTAATTATGCTTGTTTTAAAAAAAAAACTATATCAGATTCTAAAAATTAAGTGTTGCTAAAAAAACTATATCAGATTCTAAAAAAAAAATCTATATCAGATTCTAAAAATTAAATTGTTTAATAATTTCTTGTATTATTAAATTGTGTTTGTTTAATTAATTTTAGCCTTTGTATTATTAAATTGTATTTGTTTAATTGAGTGCTAGATTATACAAGTTAATTTCAATTTAATTAATTAAACAAGTATTGATTAGTATAATTCCTCTTTTAATTAATTAAACAATTAACTACATATTTTAATTAATGAACAAAAGTTATTATTTTAATTCCTCTCTTCGCAAGAGACGCACCATCTGGGAAAAAAAACGGAGCTCCAAGTGAATGCATTTTTCCCATAAAAATTGAAGAGAACAAGGACAAGATACCCATATGAAATTGTGAAATAAGAAATAAAATTTGTATGCCAAACGGGTAATAGGAAATGTTCCGATAGACAAGCAATTTCCAAAATAAAAACCATGGAAATCAACCCACCGAACAGGCCCTTATAGGTTGCATGTCGCGTTAGTTAGATCTTTTGTTGAATGGGGTTGGTGTACTTTCTGATTATGACTGTCATTATATTGCTCGTGATCAGGATAGATACAAGCGAGGCAATTAAGGTGGAAAAGATATTGTCTCCCTTGACTTTATGACCTTTACTTGATTCTTGAAAAGAAACCTTATCAAAAGTAATAATTTATTTCGGAGTTATTACATGCACTGACAGAGTGACAGTGGATAGATAGATAGCCCACATGTCAAAACTGCTATCTTAATATTTTTATCTCATTTCCTCCTCAATCAATCAAGCAATCAACTAGCGCAACAATATTATAATGATTTCTTGGAACTATGGTTGGTTAGGTTTGATTAGTGGAACCGCCACAAATGATTATGCGAAAGAAAAAGGTTCTAGCTAATATATATATATATATATAGAGAGAGAGAGTAGAACTAGGGTGCTCCTAAGCTCACCAAGCCCTTCGTAAGCACGACTCTAAAACCTATCGAATTGACTTCAAACGACATTTTCAAACCGTTAGATGTTCAATCTATATTAAAATGTGCTTGGAGACCAAATTTTATATTTTTTGAAATTATTTTACTATTTATTAAGATGGTTTGAAAATCGCTGTTTTTATTAAAATTCTGCACCATTGGAAAACAGCGATTTTCAAACCATCTTAATAAATAGTAAAAAAATTCCAAAAAATGTAAAATTTGGTCTCCAAGCACATTTTAATATAGATTGAACATCTAACGGTTTGAAAATGTCGTTTGAAGTCGATTCGATAGGTTTTAGAGTCGCGCTCACGAAGGGCTTGGTGAGCTTAGGAGCACCCTAGTTCTACTCTATATATATATATAGAGTAGGGCTATTGTGCTTTGCAAAGTAAAGCCATCGTTTTACTTCGGCTTACTTTTTGAATTTTCAAAGTCCAAAACGTTGATCCGACCGTTCACGTTGATCTACATATTGAAATGTACTTGCAGACCAAATTTTACATTTTTTGGAATTTTTTTACTATTTATTAAGCCACTTTGAAAATTGCTGATCACATGGTCCAGAAAAAACAGTGCAACAAAATTCTGGACCATGTGATCAGCAATTTTCAAAGTGGCTTAATAAATAGTAAAAAAATTCCAAAAAATGTAAAATTTGGTCTGCAAGCACATTTCAATATGTAGATCAACTTGAACGGTCGGATCGAAGTTTTGGACTTTGAAAATCCAAAAAGTAAGCCGAAGTAAAACGATGGCTTTACTTTGCAAAGCACAACAGCATAATTCTATATATATATATAGAGAGAGAGAGAGAGAGAGAGTAGGGCTATTGTACTTCGCGAAGTAAAACGACTTCACGCTTATATTCTTATTTTCAAAATTCAAAACGTCGATCCGAACCGTTCAAGTTGTTCTCCGTATTGAAATGTGCTTGGAGACCAAATTTTACATTTTTTTGGAATTTTTTTACTATTTATTAAGCCACTTTGAAAATCGCTGATCCATTGTGAACAGTAAAAAACAATAAAAAAATTTGGACCAATGGATCAACGATTTTCAAAGTGGCTTAATAAATAGTAAACAAATTCTAAAAAATGTAAAATTTGGTCTCCAAGCACATTTCAATATGGAGAACAACTTGAACTGTTCGGATCGACGTTTTGAATTTTGAAAATGGAAATATGAGCGTGAAGTAAAATTTCGTTTTACTTCGCGAAGTACAATAACACAATTCTATATATATATATATATATATATATATATATATATATATAGAGAATGGCTAAGCTCAAAACGTTTGTTCCTGGGCTCAGGAACAAACGGGTCGGTTCTCTAATTTCCGAAGTTCAAACAACAAATCCAAACCGTTAGATGTTCAATCTATATTAAAATGTGCTTGGAGACCAAATTTTACATTTTTTGGAATTTTTTTACTATTTATTAAGCTGGTTTGAAAATCGCTGTTTTCTAATGGCGCAGAATTTTAATAAAAACAGCGATTTTCAAACCAGCTTAATAAATAGTAAAAAAATTCCAAAAAATGTAAAATTTGGTCTCCAAGCACATTTTAATATAGATTGAACATCTAACGGTTTGGATTTGTTGTTTGAACTTCGGAAATTGGAGAACCGACCCGTTTGTTCCTGAGCCCAGGAACAAACGTTTTGAGCTTAGCCATTCTCTATATATATATATCTGTCCCGAGAGAGTTGTTATGATAACTACATGTATACCAATCGATATCTAATTGTTATGATATATTTATTTAATTCTTTCAAAGATAATATTCAAAATAAAAAATAAAAAATTATATGAATTGTTCATCATGACATGTATCAAATTAGGATTAATTTAAAAGTAATTTTTGCCTTTCACTAAATAAATTAAAAATAATAATAAGTATTTTTTAATAATTCTTGATGCGTGACTAGAATTTTTTTTAATTTAATCAAATTTGATAGAAGCTGCATTTAAATAATGAAGTTTACATTCGCAATTTTATGTTTTGTTTTGAACATTAATATTTTTCAACGTATGAAATAGACGTAAACTATAATTTAATTATTCTTTTGTTATGGCCCATAAATTATTCTTAATCTTGTATCAAATTACGATAATTGTGCCTCTTACCTTAATCAAAGACAGGCCCATTAGTGAATAGCTTCTTCCATCACAAAAGGAAACTAAAATATATAATAAACAAACAATATATAAATAAATATATAAAAGAAACAAGGTGTAGAATTTAAGCCGTTCAAGTATACACAATAGTATCGCTTTTTATCACCAAAAGAAGAAAAAATAGTATCACTTTTGAAGTTTAGAATGATAAAATCACCGAAATTTTTATTTTTACCATTTATAAAAAAAAAGATAAACAAAAAAACTACAAAATCTGAAAAAATTTATTTTTAACACGGATGCAACTTGAAGTTGCGTTCAAATTCTTTTTTTTTTTTTTTTGCACCACCTTTAACTTTTAAGCTCATTGATTGGCTAGTCAAAAATAGAACCCACAAAATTTCATTTTGAAGCGGATTGTAGCAGGAAAAAAATTATTGTTAGATAGTCTACAACTTCTTAGATTGATGGATTTTTCTATGTAAAATAAGTGGAGAAAAAAAAAGATATATATAATATTGGTCTCTAATAAAATTTCAACATACAAATCAAATTATGTACTATTTCCATACTATTTATACCAACCAAAAATTATTATTATTATAGTATTATTTTAACATTATTATATAATTTAACAAACAACCTTTTTTTTATCATAATTTTAACGTGGAACAACTCAAAAAGTTTCTAACGAATGAACCAATACTTGGCTATCATTACGAGTTATTCCTGACTACTTTGTACCAACCACGAAAAGCCATATGAAAAGTACATGCACAGTGGCATTTTCGTTTCGCCACGCAAGGTAGAGTGGGAAAAACGTGCTGTGCCGTGTCGTGACGTGACTAACACGCCGTGACTTTGGTCACGTGCCGTGCCGTGTCGTGATCAAGTAAATTTTTCACGTGACGTGCCGTGCCGTGACAAAAATTACGATGAACGGTCACGGCACACGAGTTATGACGTGACTCGCGTGCCGTGACTAAGTCGTGCCGTTACCAAACGTATGTTAGTCACGTTTGATCGCATTTAACGTTTAAAAACAAATTATGAAACGATTATTTAAAATTCAAATGTTTTAATTGAAATTTAAATGTAAATATATTAATTAAAATAAAATTATATCTTATAGGAAGGTATGTTAGTGTATTGCCTCGTGACTGCCGTGACTGGTGTGTCTTCCGTGTCTACCGTTCCGTGACTCACATGTCCAGTGCTGTGCCGTACCGTGTTCCGTGCAGTGCCGTGTCTTCTTTGCCAACAATTGGTCACGGCACAGGACACGTGAGTCACGGCACGTAACCGACATGCGTGCTGTGCCGTTCCGTGATGGAGCCAGCTCCGCCGTGCCATTTTTCCCACTCTGACGTAAGGTGTTCTATAAAGTAAAAAAAAAAAAAAAATTAAGCAATATAAAATCAAAATTAACTTTTTAACAAAATAATAAACAAATTTGAGATTAAATGTAGCTCCGACCCCCTTAAATATTTTCGTTTGGAAGGAAAAAGATTAAAAGCTTATTTGAAATTTCGATCCTTCATATATTGTGAATCAGCTTTTCCTATTTTTTATTTTAAAAAAAAAAAATCTAAGTTTGGGACAAAATTTGAAAAAAAAAAAAAAAATAGCTCTTTTTAGGATCAGACATTTAATCAAGTTTAGGAATGATTTCATATTCTTAGTCTTTCCAAATTTCGAATTTTATTTAATATTTTTCTAAAATATTTAGATTGAAATTTTAAATTTCTTAAATAAAAAATTTCGTCACTTTCTTTCTGCTCGCTAATGCCAGTTTATACTAAATAAAAACTTTGTCAGTTTAATGATTTAGAAAAGTTAGAAAATCTCAGTTTTAGTTTAGGGTTTTTTCTCTTCTTCAGGGGCGGACCCAGTGTATTCTAGAGGCAGCTGCCCCCCTCTGAATTTTGAGTTTTAGTGGAGATTTATCGGTTCTGACCGATTTTGTCTCTCCTGAAATTTTTTTTGTCTCCCTCTGGACGTTTGATTTGTAATTCGGATTAAATTTAGGGTTAAAATTGAAATAAATTTGTTGAATTTTGATTGGTAATTAGAATTATAAGTTAGAGAATCAGAAATTACAAGTCAAAGAATTGAAAAGTATAAATTAAAGCATTATTTTTTATCGAGTACCCAATTGGTTAATGGATTTAAATCCGATTAGATAATTAAATCCGATTCGATATTTGTTTGCCCTCCATACGAAAATCCTGAATCCACCCCTGCTCTTCTTTGATTATTTTTTTTTCATAAATCTCAGTTTATAAACGTTGACAGTTGTTATCATCCTACTTAAATATTAAAATGTGATAAAATTTTGCTGATAACTTTAAAATAAAAATGATGGCTGGAACTATATTCAGCCCAAAATTTACAATTTCGTAAATAGGTTGCTGTTGCCTGGTATACTTCAGTTTTTTTCAGTGTTCTAAATAGCGCGCTATAGCGTTTTTGGACCCCAAACGCTACGCTATACATCAAAATGCGCTGTTTGCGCTACGGACGCTATAGCGGTTCGCTATTTGCGCTATTTGCACTATACAATATGGGTTTTTTTTTTCTTTTTTTTTAAAGCAATTTATATAAATTTTAAATAAAGACCCAAAAAAACTCAAACCGAAATTGAATTTGTTGCTACTTGCTACAGATAAATCAATTTGAAATTGGGAATAGAAATTGAAATTTGAATAGAAAAAAAGTCCAAACCGAAATTAAAATTTGAATAGAAAAAAAAATAGATTATATCATGAATCATGATACTTAAGATATTTTTAATAGGAAAAATTGATAGTTTATGATATTACTATGGATATTTTGAACCGCAATTTGGACTTTCTACGGGTTCAATATGAATATTATAATTTCTTAATTACTTTGGTGTTATTTATTGTTCTATGAGACTTTAGATAATGTTGATATTTAGTACAAATATTGAATATACGGAATGTAAAAAAAAAAACGCTATTTGAAATAGCTTCCGCTATTCGCTATAGCTTTTTTTGTAGCATTCCCGCTATGACGCTATAAACGCTATTTAGAACCTTGGTTTTTCTTGATATCGTATCCCTCTTTCTGATATACTTCCTTTTTGATTTGTTAATATATCATTTTCCTGATATCGTAATTCGTATCCCTCTTTCTACATAGTTTATATACAATATATCAAATCTTGCTTGACAAAAAGCAGACTTATATTAATACAACGTATACGTTTTGTCGTTTGTACAAATTTTCACGGGTGCTCTATTGTCCATGCGCTGCATGAAGCAAAGTCTACTCTGTCAATATCTTTACCCGTCTAGCAGACCTTGAGGAACTCTAATTCAATTTGGTTGCACTATATATTACAAAAGGAAAGAAGGAACATAAACTTATTTTAACTAGCTATTTTGTTTAATCATCAGCTTATTCAACCGCGCTGCGCTGATTTCTGAAGGTGACACCAACCAAGACGGCTCAATCGCCAAACCATGGAAACTGTGCACAGTGCGAGAAGTCGAGGATTTCAAGGCTGTTGTTCGTGTCTTACCAGTATGGGCCTCTGCCATCTTTCTCAGCATCTCCATCGGCTGTCAGATAAACCTTTCGGTTCTACAGGCACTGACGATGGACCGCTCCATCGGGCCCAGTTTCTCCATCCCAGCCGGCTCAATGACCGTCCCGGGATTTCTTGCCTTTGTCATATTCCTCACCTTCCTTGACCGCATTTTGTTCCCAATTTGGTACAAGCTCACTCACCACACTCCAACCCCGCTACAACGCATCGGCATTGGACATCTCATCAATGCGGTCAGCATGATTGCATCTGCCTTGGTCGAGAGGAGGCGGGCCGCAGTTATCAGTAGACATCAAGCCGAGGTCCATCCTGGCTGGATAGTACCCATGTCAGCACTCTGGCTTGTACTGCCACTGGCATTGCAAGGGGCCGCAGAGGCATTACACTTCCCTGGTCAGGTGGCTTTATACTATCAAGAATTTCCTAAGGCACTAAAGAACACCTCCACTGGGATGGAGGCAGTGATCATTGCTTTTGGTTTTTACCTCAGCACAGCTTTCCTTAGCATCGTTCGGCACGTAACAACGTGGCTTCCAGATGATTTAAACAGATCAAGGTTGGAGAATGTATACTGGTTGATTGCTATTCTTGCCACAATCAACTTTGGTATTTACATCATATGCGCAAAGTTCTACAAATACCAGAATTCTGTTGACACTGAGAAAGTAGCTGCAAGTGAGATATCTGCTAGTTAAGAGTGTGGATTGTAGTAAAATGTACCGTTTATGGTTGTCTAATGTCTATTAATGGTATTATTAATTTATCAAAACAATGCTCAAAGTGCAAATTGATGTCTCCAATACCAAATTGTCGGAAATTAAAAGAAAGGGCACGGAACTAAGGCAATAAAAGTTTAACCAAGGCAATAAAAGTTTAACTAAGGCAATAAAAGTTTATATTTGTTTTACAATGTGTAGTAATCCTCAAGCATGCACATAATATTATGTTTTTATGTTGACATGAATATAAAGACTAAATGTAAACAAAAAACAAAAAAAAATTGGCTCACATAAAAAGGAACCTTAATTGTTTATTCAAAACCATACTTCTGATCATTATTTACACATGACATGTTGTCATAGAATGGTCAGGTATACCAACCATCAATTCAATCAAGACCAACAATCAAAAGAAATTATAAAATTTACACAGAAAAACCAAAAACAACTGAAAGAACAAAACAAAACCTTAAAAAGAGCCTTCAAATTTATTTCCTTCCACTATTCATAGAATAACTTGGTGAACCAGTTGAAGCAGAAACACCACCAGTTGTTCTCACAGTCCCATCAGCATTTCGAAAATCCACAAGATCACCAAAGAACGTATTTGAAGAGACATAAGATGGTCTTGGTTGCGCTCCTGCTGGTACATTTGGTCTCAGTTCAACTGAACCCAACTGTTGCATCGGTCTCATACCATGTGACGGTGAGTTAACTGGGTACTGTACTGCAGCCGCTGGTGCAGGAATGGTGGAGCCCTCATCAGATGGAGTATCAATTTCCCAAGGTGGAGGCGGGTAGGTCATCACAGCACTCTCTTGAGTGTGGGGCTGAGGCTGAGGCTGTGCCTGAGGGGGAACCCAGGGGGGCATGATTGGAGAAGAGGTTTTATTCAAGGCCTCTTGAGGCTGAGGTGGGGCCCAGGACACAGCATAACTATTTCCCGGGGAAGTTCTAGGAGAGGGGTTTTGATTTGAGGTGGAGAAAGGGGTTAGGGCAGGGGTTGTAGGAGTGAGAGAGGAGGATTGAGGAGCAATGGAAAGGCTAAGAAGGTTTATGATATCATCCTCTTTGCTGCCAGTTTTCACAGGGGCCGGTGGGTTAGGGAGAGATAAGGAATTGCTATGAACAGAGGTGGATGGTTCAGGGACAGTACTTGGGGACGGTTGAGAAATAATGGATGATTCTGTGCTTACCGACTTCATTTTTGACTTCCTGTTAGAAAATAAGAACAATTTAATTGCCTTAAAGATAGTATAACAGAAACTGATACTATATGTAAAAATTATTCAACAAAAAACACCTTCAGCTGTGGTACTTGAAACCACGATGAATAGGCAAGTACCAACCTAAAAGGTACGTATTGAAAGTTGAAACACCACAAAACATGGTATTCTTTATTTTTAAAATTAACCCTTGAAAGTAACCTAGGGGTGCTGGTCCTGACTATATGACATAAGGTACACTGGTATGGTAGCGTACCTGCGAGCAAGCTGAGCAAACTCATCATCCTCCTCTTCCTCCTCTTCATTGGCCACGAGATTTGTCACTTCAGAAGTAGACGCAACAGCTACAGGTGCTGTCAGGACAGGAGCTGGCAGTGGGTCCTCCTTTTCAGTCGGCAAAGGAAGAGCAGAGCCTGAGGCTATGGCATCATGCTTTGCTAGCAAGCCTTGCAACTTGTCATTCAACTGGAGACTCTCTTCCAATAGCTTCTCATCACTGAAATGAAAAAAGAAGAAAAAAAATTAAAGAAAGTCTAAATTTAAGAAAGGGAGGTACAAGGATGAAAGATAAAGGCCATGGCAACATGTACCCTGTAGAATTTATGAAGGCCATGAGCTTCTTTTCATTCATGCGACATTGGCTAACAAGATCTGAGATCACCTCATCTTTCACAGCCTAAATGTAGCAAACAGAGAATTATATATATAGTTTATACACCCTTAGCATTTAGTGTAGATTGTAGAACTACTTATTCTGGAATATGCATTTATACCTCCCGATCAGTAGGATTAACAGCTCTAAGCATCTCATTTAGCAGCTCCATTACACTACACACACTATCCAAATCTGATAGGCTGGATACATGACAGTATAGCAATGTGAATTCAGACCAAAGAATGGAAAAACAAAGTTCAATTGATTGTATCAAAGAGGAATATACCTTAAATTGGCCATTTCTGAAGCCATTGCCTCATCAAGTCTTAAAGAAGCATTGACAGGCATTCCATAAGACGGGTTGGGAGCATTAAGCGGCATGCCATAAAATGGATGTGGCCCATAACCTCTTAACCGGGTCCCATCACCCAATGGTGGCATCCCATAACCAGTACGAGGTGATCCATAACTCGGCTGGAGGGACCCATAACCTGGTTGTTGACTAGAAGGTACAGCATACAGAGTTTGAGGAGGGCTTGGTAATGGAAATTGTGAAGGCAAATGTTGAGTCACAGGAGGATCAATTGCAGTAGGATGTGTAGCAGGAGGAGTTATTATTGGAGCATCATCATGTGTTCGCTCTGGGAATATCACACCATAAGCCTATAAATTTAATATTGCATTTATTAAGATGCTAGCTATTAGTTTTATCTTACAATTGGATAAACATAAGCAAAATTAATAAGGTCTTCTGGTGTGTCCTTAGAACATTATGCATGCTCGTGCAAAAATGAATTATCACATCCTGATTAAATATCTATATAACATCATTAACACTCCCAACCTATTTAGTTCAACTTAGCAAACCAAAAGTACCCCCTCCCCATTTTATTTTTCTCTGCTCATGAAGGAAGACTAGGGGTAGTTTGGCCACATTTTAAAGAGATGATAGAAAAACAGCTGGTAAGATACTGATACTTTTTGGGGCTTTTAGCCAGCTATTTCTACGTTTCACGAGTGGATGCAAGATATATTTCTCAACTGATACTTTTCGGTTGTACAGAAAATTTTCTTAAGTAATTAAGTTCAGATATAATTCTCGTGGGTGTACAGCAAAATTTCTAACTAATTAAATTAGAAGGGAACAGTAGTTTACAAAAGTACCTTTAATTCAGAATAGGCCCAAAAGTACTGAGGATACTTCCCGGTGGGTCCACCAAAGGCCTCTTGCCATGAGTCTATAAGCAACAAGATTTTATCCCTGACTGGAATGTCCGACTTTTTCTTGACGATTTTGACCATTTCGTTGAGAATTTCACGCTCTTGCACTTGTTGGTGCACATAATCTCCACAGTTCTTCATTAATGTCTCTAACAGCTATTAATCAGATAAATGTTGTGTTTAATAGGATTAACAGCATAATTATTGCAGACTCCAGATCAAATTAGTGATCATTTGAATTCAAGTACGTACCGTCAAAGTAAGAAACTGAACCGTCGAACTCTTGTGGTGAAGTCGTTTCTTTATTGCTTTGATCACATCTCTGGCTTGCCTGATTAGTCACAAAGTTTCAGCACTACATGTTTAACTCAAAACTCACTCATGCAAACAAAGTTCATATAACAGATTAAAAAAAAAATTACAAATACATCTAATCTGACAAACAACTTAACTTTATGATAGAAAACCCAATAAAATACACAAGTTCAAGAAGTTCACCAAAACCCAACAAAATACAACTTAATTTTAAGATAGAAAATTCAATTTTATTAGCATGTACAACCTAAAAATAGTATCAAACTAAGCAAGTCAAGCAAAGCACTCAAGCTTCTGAAGCATTTTCTTCGTTCATTGATCCTATTTTCTTTCCAAGTACTAAATAGAGCGGCAACTTTATGCCCATAATCACTGAATAATTCAAATTTTACTTCAAAATCAACAACTTCACGAGATAAATCAACTAAACTGTACCCATAATCGGAATTGACAGAATCGCAGATATCCATGTTGAGAGCCCAATCAGGCGAGAGCAAGAGGTCGCTCGTCGCCTTCTCCACCTTCACCGTCACTGACGTCATCTCCGCTACCTATTATCGCTAGAAGAAGAAACTCTTAACAGAAACTGGGAGGAGGAGGAGGAGGAGGAGGAGAAATAATCAACAATTTTTCTTTTATCGATTTGCTTCTCTTGGGCTCTGCTGCTGTTCTTTCCGTCTCCTTTTTCAATTTTCTATTCTTGTTTTGCTTCCGCGTGTTATCCCATTTCCCAGTATTTCTGTGACTAAATATAATATTCAACCGTGTTTCGGGTGATATATGACCACCTCAATGAAAGATTTCTATACGCCATTTGTGGGGCCCATGACAGTGTCTTACTGCATGATAACGTGCAATCAGGCAGATAGTGAAATAACAGTGGACTTGGATTGGGATTTCGGCAAGAATTCACATCCTCTAGATATCTCAACTTTTGCGTGTTTTTCCGGAAAATCACAACCATTCAAATAGTTACGCACGAATCTCAATGCACAAATAATACTTGCCCCCTGCGCTATCCCCGAATAGGCACCGGACACGTCGGTCACGCAAAAGTTGAGATATCTCAGAGAATACGCACTCTTTGGGCAATGGGCATCTTTTTCCGAGGAGGCCCAATGTTCCTTAAGTAGCCCTGGAAAATTCTATATTATCAAGGAGTAAGATACCAAACAATGCATGCTCTTATGAAAACTTGGTTCTAGAACCTAACATAGCTACTTGGTTTTTTTGTTGCTCGTAGCTACATACGTCAAGTCAAAGCATAATTTAATTCCTAGGTCCAACCGCCCAAGCACACTAGACCGTATTTTCAATATTTTATTGTAATTATAATTCTTTCTACCTAATTTGTTGAACTTAATAACATCAGGGGCTCGTACAAATTAATTACAATGTCATTTTTTTTTTCTTTTATAATTTTTAACTGGAGCGCTAACATTCATCCTGAATTAAATTGCTAATGATATGGTATATTGGTATGTTACACATCCATCCTATATGAAACAAATACAAATCTATTTATGACAAATATGAAATATATACCCATTTATTTCGCATCTAATTAAGGTATTGACTTTTTTTTTCCCTTTTTTTTTCTTTACAGTGGGTCAAAAAGAAAAACTATGCATTGTATTTCTTTTACATATTATGAAATAGTTACTTTTTTTCATGCAATAGTTTTCATTCTATATATTTTACATATCATAGATTGACTTTGTAATTTTCAACTCTTTATTTATATTGTATATGATCTATGCATTGTATTTCTTTTTTTTATTTTACTGGATATGTTTAAAAGTTTTACATGATATATATACAATAGTTTACAGGAGATATGCAATATTTACAGGGTCTGTTTTAACAGTCTTACTAATTTAAATTTTCAGTATTTATCTAATAGATTTACATGATATAAACAGTGTTTTACATGATCTATGAAAAAATTACAGAATCTGTTTAATAGTTTTACTGATTTAAATTTCTAGTATTCATCTAGTAGGTTTACAGGTTTTATACATTATTTTACAGGATATATTAATCAGGTCTAAAGGTTTTGTACAGTATTTTATATGATATATTTAACAGTTTTACAGGATATATCCAACAGTTTACAGGATCTATGCATCGTTTTTCTTTTATTGTTTTTTACATTATATGTTTAACAGTTTTACAGGATATAAGCATTATTTTACATGATATATGCAATTGTTTTCACATATGTCAGTATTATTTTGCAGGATATATGCAATTGTTTTTACATGATATAGGCATTAATTTAACAGTTTTTAGGATTCTGCCAATGATTTACAGGATTAGGACTTGAAGTTTTTATTAATTTGTTGATATTATTTTTTTCTTTCAGCTAAACTAGCTCGAAAAGATGTTGGTATTATTAAAGAGGCATGCCCAAAGTAGGGAGAAGGATCAATGAACTGTGCAATTTTTATTTTGCGCTTTATCTACAATCTGATCACCGAGATGCCTCTAACTTTCACACAGGTAATTTTTTTAATTTGTAAGTTTATGATGTAATTCTTATTTGTAATTTTATTCTCTCAGCAAAGTAACTCCAATTTAGAACTTTTTTTTTTGCAGGATGATATTTCGAAAGAACGTGTGGTTCTAACGATGAAGTTTCTCACTCATCCAAATAATGTGCACTAGAGGGTTATGGAGTAACAAACTCCAATGTGTTTTATTGTATTGATGTTAGTGAACAGTTATTGTTTGTGGTTGTTTGTATATGATGTTAGATACAGTAGAGTTAGGAAAGTCAGAGGTCAGAGGACAGCAATCAGTCGTGGTAAAATGGTACAGTTGATGTAGTGTAGGATACAGTTGATGCTGTTAGATACAGTTGATGTTAGTGAACATTGAAATCTATATCAATTTTTGTATCGATCAGGAGAGTCAGAGGTTGCTGAACAGTTATTTTTGTGACTAGTGAAATTTTATAGTTTGTATATGCTGTTTTTATAGTTTCATGTGTCAATTTTACAGTATTGAAGTATTGTATTTCACATTTGTTAGTTTTATAGTTTGCATCTGCTAATTTACAATATTGAAGTCTTATTTTATATGATATAGATTCATATATAAATATTAATGATTGAAGAAAAAAATGATGATTTTTTTATAAAAATTTTAAAAAAAAATTTAGTTTTAATTTCGAATAAAGAAAATTCTCATTTTGATGCAACAAAATTAATTTTGCATAATTTTATGTGTTATTTGTAAATAACTACAAGTTTTAGAAGTGGTTTGTTTTTCAAATCTTCTAGAAGCCGGAAGTACAGGTAGTTTGCAAGTTGCTAACGGTTTGCAACTAACTTGGGACCACTTGCAAGGGTCGCTGGTTGTTAGAATTTTGAACTAGATATTATACATGATTTGTTGTTGAAGATACAATATTAGTTATAGAGTTTTACAGTATTCGCGCAAGTTAAATGACAGTTATTTTAAGTAAAAACTGAGTACAGAAGTTTAGATACAATTAGTAGCTTCCTATATTAATAGTCTTTTACAGATAAAGCTCATAAACTGAATGCTATTATAAAAATTCAGCTACCTCTCTTTGTGACTGAGATTATCACTGCTTATTTCTTATAAAGAACTCGAAATTTAACATAAAAATAATCTTTATTTTATATTTTGTTTAGTGTCATAAACATTGCTTACATGTACAAAATATGTAAATTTGAATTTGTTTTTTGAGTTTAAAACTTTGAAATATTAATGCAAAATTATGAGACAATTTCGATAGCACCAACATACTATATTAAGGAAATACCCTTCAACCTTCTTATCTGCTATACAATGCTCAAACAGAAAAATATTGGAATCCAAATTGAGGATCCACTTACATTCTTATTTGGTGACGCCATATTACATTCTACATTTTTCAAAGTCCAAATAGTCGATCCAAACCGTTCAACATGATGAATATATTAAAATGTGCTTGCAGATCAAATTTTACATTTTTTTTGAATTTTTTGCTATTTATTAAGATGGGTACAAAAATTCAATGGTCTGAAAACAATGATTTTGTAAAATACTTAATAAATAGTAAAACAATTCAAAACAATGTACAATTTGATCTGCAAGCACATTTTAATATATTCATCATGTTGAACGGTTTGGATTAACTGTTTGAACTTTGAAAACTTTGAAAATATATGATGTAATTCGGTGTAAAAAAAAGAGGGTGTAAGTTGATAAGCCTCAATTATATACACTCTCGGTTAAGGTTTTACCTCTAAATTGTACCAAATTTCTTGTGTTTTACCCTAGTTTAATAGAGAATTCATTCAAGAACCAAGTTACTGCTGTTGCCTTGTCTAATTTGTAGGAATCAAGCAAAAAGGAGCAATTCTGCGAGTTTGTGCGGGCCGCATAGAATTTTATGCGGGCCGCACAAAAATAAATTCATCCGAAAATAAAAGTCGGAAATCCACAAGTTTTGCTCGGCTGAGTCAGAGAGTTTTGCGGCCTACGGTGCGGGGTGCACCTTGATTTATGCGGGCCGCACGAATCTACCATGACACCAAAAAAAAAAAATATATTTTGTGCGGGCCGCACGGGATGAACAGTTGGCACATTGAATGGGCGCGATTTTTGGAAACCCCCGTTTTTCCTCTTTTAAACCCAACCCTCTCCCTTCCTTTCTCTCCCACCCCTTCTATTTTCGGTTTTTCCTCTCCACAAACCCTAACTCTCTCCCTCCCCTTGTCGCCACCCTCTCCCTCTTCTTCTCCATTCCTTTGCAGATCTCCACCACTGCCCTGCCGCCGGCCTCACTACTCCTCTCTCTCACGGTGCCGCTCTCCTTCTCTCCCTCTTAGAACTGGTGTCTCTTCGCCTCTACACCGAGTTCTTCGCAAACTCCCTTCGTTTTTCGCTTCAAAAAGGTTAGATTTTTCTCTTCTCCTTTGCTCTTGCTTAGTCTCAACCGATTTATGCCAAATCCTTGTTCAAATCGTACCAATATTTGGCAAACTTGAACTCAAACCCTAAGTTCGGCCAAAACAGAGCATTTTCTGAAATTTTCTAGATCTGTGCGGGTGCCGTGCGGGTACCATTGGCCGCACGAAATTTTCGGCCGTTTTCCTGTCCATTTTTGTCATTTTTGGTTTTGTGCGGGCCGCACAAAATTTTGAACTGCCCGCACGAGAGGCCGCAGAAGTCTCTGTTGCCCCACTGTTTTTCCATCGGTTCAACCAATTTAATTCCTGCGGGCCGCATAAAAATTTGAACTGACCGCACGACAGGCCGCAGAAGTCTCTGTTTCCCACCAAAAATTTGAAATTTTCATTTTTCATTTTTCTTTTCTTTCATTGTGTTACTACACCTTGGTACCGTGTAGCTACACCACCCTTTCTCTCTCATCTAGTCTTTGCAGATGCCTCCAAGAAGAAACCCGAAGAGACAAAAGGGGGTTGAAGGTCCCGGTGAAACAAGCGGGGCCAATGCACCAACACAACCA
This sequence comes from Carex kokanica, assembly GCA_025461125.1. Taxonomy (NCBI): domain Eukaryota; kingdom Viridiplantae; phylum Streptophyta; class Magnoliopsida; order Poales; family Cyperaceae; genus Carex; species Carex kokanica. Next base: position 1,074,289 of record JAJGRX010000953.1, on the reverse strand, counting down.
CCTATATCCTTGCAATCCTACTTTGAGGGTTTCGAGGCACCTTCCGAGATCCAATACCGCGAACGTCTCGATCACCTTCTTAACAACCGAGTACTCCACTCTTCTAGATGGATTGACATCCCTACCCTCCGGGAACTCGGTCTTCTCGACACTGTCAGGATGCTAACCGAACGCATCGGCCTGTGGCACTTTCTAAGCTCCCCTTGCCAAACTTTCCGCGGCATCACCCTCGAGTTTCTCTCCACATACGAGTTTGATAGGGCCCAAAGTCTCCTCACCTTCCGACTTGGTGGCCAGTCCTTCGTGCTAACCGCAACCGACCTTATGGGTCATCTCCAACTACCCACCACCGATGCTTATGCCATGAATGAGACATGCACCTTCCAATCCGACATGTCCGAACTCAGTTTCCGAGCCGATCTCATTGATCGACATTGCGCACTCAATGCTCAACGGGTTCGCCTCATTAAGCATCCGGCACTCCGCTACATTCAGCGTGTTTTGGCACTTACCCTTTTTGGGCGAGGTGAGACTTGCTCTTGCTTTAAAAAACCCGAAAATTTCTATCTCTATTGTATGTTGCGTAGGAACAATGAAGAGATGCACTTTCAACCACATTTCGGGTACTACCTCGCCAAGCACCTCCACTCCGTAGCTACCGAGCACCGGACCAACGGCAGCATCTCTTGTGGTGGCGTGATCACCAAAATCGCCCGTGCCCTAGGCGTCAATATTCCAGATACTCCACTCGAAGGGCCAATCACTCTCGATATCCCCGGCCTCCTGCACATGCAGCTCCTCCGCCGCTCGCCTGACGACACTTTCTGGATAAGTGATGGCCCGGGCAACTATGGCTATCGCTTACCTCTCACCACTGTCCTTGACCCACTGATGCTTTCCACATGGAACCTGACGGACGAGCCCATGATTCTAGGTCCAGATGCCACCGCTCATCCACCACCACCTGCTGCACAAGACGTCCCCGCCCAACCCGCGCTTGCCGGTCCTACCAACCAAGCACTCATGGACTACATGGTTGAGATGCACAAAACTTGGACGCAAAACTACTCGGACATCACCTCTCAATTAAGCACCCTCAACCTCCGCATGGACTCTTTCGAAGAACCTCTCCACCAAGCCGAGAGAGATGCTCAACTGGCACGGTGGTATGCTCAACAAACCTTCGAGAACTCCGGCGTCGAACCCACTGAGGATCCGCCCACTCCACCACATGAGCGCCGCAGCCGTCGCCAACGCCATGCAGTTTCCAAGAGGCCACGCGGCACACCCTCTCAGCACGAGCGCACTCCACCGCAGCAGTGAGGCGCCTCCGCCTCCTTCTCCCTTTTCGCTTTCTTCAACCCTTTGTAAGTTTTATTTTTCCTCTTTTTTCCTCCTTCTTGTGTGAATGTTTGCATTGAGGACAATGCTTTGTTTAAGCTTGGGGGGGATCGAAAGAAAAATTGTATCTGCATTTAGGACATGTTTAATTTTTCGCAAAATTGCATTTTTAGGCGAGAAATTTGTGTGATTGCTAGAATTAAGGACTTGTTTGAAAATTTTTGGTTATGATTTGGATGACTTTGATAAATTCGAACTAACCCTATATTTGATCAAAGAATTGCATTGGATGAGATGTTTTAGGATTTTGGAAAAAATGAAAAATTAGATTTTATCGAAAAAGTATTTTGAAACCAAGGTATACCTTTCTAATTGGGAGATTGGGATTTACAAATGAAAGAAAGGTTGTAATATCCATAGGTATGAAAGAATACCTTTGGATGTGTGTATTCATGATATTTTTGCTTAAGTTAATGAAATGATTTTAATGAAAAATTTGTGAAAATTCAAGTCGGACTCCGCTTACCTATGTTACGGCGACATGACGTACTTATGGTTATGAGTCATTGACACTTTGTTCCGCTAGTTCACCCGATAAAGTGGCCGAGTTTACACCACAAGTGTGAGTTCATGTCATGGAAGGGTTGAACCAAGAGCATGCAATTGCACTTTTGAATTAAAACGGTTGGGTATGGTTAACTACTCATAACTAGCCGGTTTTGTATTAAGGATAAAGATCATAGTGTCACAAAAATAGCAACAAAAAGAAACACAAAATAGAATTTTGCATGATACCAACACGCGAAAATTTACAACTTTCTAGCCCAAGCTTGGAACAAGCTTGGGGGGGCGAAAAAGATAAATCACCACAAAATGAGGGCATATTTTTGGTAGAAGAATGAAACATTGATAAATCCAAATGATTAAATCTTGCAAATATTAAGGCATCTTTGAATATGAAATTTGATTGATCAAGCTGTGGGGTGAATTAAAGTTGATCAAGGAAAGTTCAAATTGTTGATCAAAAGGATTCTCGAAGTTTTTAACAATAGCAAGATCATGTGAATTTTTCGCACTTAGGAATATTCTTGGAATTTGGTTAGTTTAGAAACCGGACTCATACCTAGGTTTAGATTTTTTGCTTGAGGGCAAGCAAGGTTTAAGCTTGGGGGATTTTGATAAGCCTCAATTATATACACTCTCGGTTAAGGTTTTACCTCTAAATTGTACCAAATTTCTTGTGTTTTACCCTAGTTTAATAGAGAATTCATTCAAGAACCAAGTTACTGCTGTTGCCTTGTCTAATTTGTAGGAATCAAGCAAAAATGAGCAATTCTGCGAGTTTGTGCGGGCCGCACAAAAATAAATTCATCCGAAAATAAAAGTCGGAAATCCACAAGTTTTGCTCGGCCAAGTCAGAGAGTATTGCGGGTAGTCGTGCGGCCTGAAGGAATTTTATGCGGGCCGCACAAACAGAAAATGCGGGCCGCACAAACCCCTTTTTCTCCGCGCAGTTTTCGGCCAACTCCTCATTTTGTGCGGGCCGCACGGATTTTGTGAAGGCCGCACAAAGGCCGCACCAGCGCCATTTTAGCCTGATTTTGAGGGATCTTCTCATAACTGCTGCCAGATTTCGGGATTGATTGGGGGAGTGACGAAATTGGCTATTAAAGAAGGGAGAGGCAGCAGGAGAAGGGGATCTCATCTTCCACCTTGCTCCTAAGTTCTTTTTCTCTCCATTGTGGATTCTCTCCTCTTCACAAGATCAAAGGCTTTTGGATTAACGGATTGAAGGCTTGATTCGAGCGAGCAAACATTGAAGACAAGGGCAGCAAACTAGGAGATTGGTGTATTCTCTTCTCTTATTTGTTTATCTAGTTTTTTTAGTCATGTTTACTCTTTTCTATTTCTTGGATGTTATTGCACCCATGAGGGGCTAGATTCCTCTCTAGGGGCTTAGGCTAAAATCATGAACTTGTATTAGATTCTATTTTACGTGGATAATATTTCTATGTGATGATTGTTTGTTAATTGATTGGTCTTAGTGATTTTATAATTCATGTGCATAAGTGATTTGTGAATTATTAATTAGTGTCCCGCTTAAGTTTAACCAATTTAAGGTGTTAGGATCAAAGAATTGATAAAACCAAATTACTTGCATGAATAATTCTAGGATTGAGATTAGAAATGACCAAATCTACTTCTTAGTCCGGAACCATAAGACCAATGGTTGAATTGAGGCGAAGAACTTAATCGTGAAGCCTCATATTCAATTGGGACCCCTGAGATTGAACCGAATTTTGATATGAAGGACTTAACCGTGAAGTGTCGATATTTGGGAATAAATTAGGCTAAACATGTGCTTATGGTCTAGATAATTAGGGTGAGGAACTTAATCGTGAAATCCGAACTATCTAGACGCGTCATTAATTCACGAAAGTGACCCTTCTTGACATATTAGGTTTAGAAACCCCAAAATAACAAACATGAATTTAGAAACCAAGTAAATGTGAATTTGATCAAGGGATTGAGAGCCGATAGCCCTTAGATTCCATCTCTTTGATTACAAACTCCTTTTTATTATTTGTTTAGAATTGTTTTGTCTTGTTTCAACTCCAATTCGGGTATTGAACCCACCATTTCAGTCTCCAACAAAACCCCCCCATTTATTTAAATTGCATTATTTTAGAATTAATTAATTTAGTAGAAATTAACTTCTCCCGTTATATTTGGATCGATACCGATTTTACTACAAGGATAGGTTGTATGCTTGCAACCAATCTATCATTGTGTATTAAGGTTTTATAAATTTAAAGCATAGAGTGTATTACAAATTGACCCACATAATCCAATACCAAAAATACACAACATAAGTGGATCCTACTCATCCAAATTAACGGCTAAATAAAAATGTATTTCAGAAGCATTGCGTATGGATAATGTAATTTTTTGCTTACCCTCTGCAAAAATGTTTAATTTCTAAATTGCAACCGGGACCAGAGACAATTGTTGTTTTTTACTTTAAAAGAGGAAAGTTTCCTGGACCACTAATTAATAATTATTCTCGAGTAGAACTAGGGTGTTCCTAAGCTCACCAAGTTCTTCCGTGAGCTCGACTCTAAAATCTATCGAATTGACTTCAAACGACATTTCCAAACCGTTAGATGTTCAATCTATATTAAAATGTGTTTGGAGACCAAATTTTACATTTTTTGGAATTTTTTACTGTTTATTAAGCCGGTTTGAAAACTGCTGTTTTCCAATGGTGCAGAATTTTAATAAAAACAGCGATTTTCAAACCATCTTAATAAATAGTAAAAAAATTCCAAAAAATATAAAATTTGGTCTCCAAGCACATTTTAATATAGATTGAACATCTAACGGTTTTGAAAATATCGTTTGAAGTCAATTCGATAGGTTTTAGAGTCGAGCTCACGGAGGGCTTGGTGAGCTTAGGAACACCCTAGTTCTACTCATTATTCTCTATAGAGATTTCTTTTTGCATTTTAATTCTTTAAGAACAAAGAAATTAATTAGAAAGATATTATGCATAGTTGTACACAAAACACAATGATGGAGTATTTGGTCTCAATGAGAAAAATTCTACAATGTGAACATCTTCAGTGTGTTGGCAGCAGCTGGCAAGCAATTATAAAAAATAAATATCTTCACTATTAAGATACTCCAAAAATTTATGATGTGTGCCTTAACCACAATTTTGCATTAAGACAGATGGCTTTGACATTCATCGATGTGTTTATTTAACAATCTTATTAAAATATTTTAGATCAATTTATATAAGAGGAGGGATCCGATTACATCACTTTTGAGTTACCACAAAGTTACCCTCTTTATTTTTTACATTTTCAAAGTCCAAATAGTCGATCCAAACCGTTCAACATGATCTAAATAAAATGCGCTTGCAGATCAAATTTTACAGTTTTTTGAATTTTTTTACTATTTATTAAGTATTTCACAAAAACTAGTCAAATTCAGACCGTTGATCAGAATTTAATATTCATTGATCAGTTCTTAATTCTCTCTAATATTATTGAACATTTTCACAATTGTATGCACTATGAATCTATCTATCGTTTGTTCCCCTATTTGAGCTCAAATTATAATAACTACGATGCCAAGCAGCGGGTCTATTTTCTAATGATTAATTAACTTTCAATTGGTTTATAAAAATTTTAACTAAGAAAAAGAAATAAAAAATTATAAGAGAACAATTGGTCTCTTATAATTTGTACGTAGGTTAAGAAATAAAAATTATTTTGTTCCTATTTAATCATTTATCTTAATTGGATAATGCTTCTCTTCTTGATTTTTCAGTCTGCATTTTAACATCCTATGATATAAAATATGAAAAGAAATAAAGACATAATCAATTAATTATTAATCAATCCAAAAATTATTTAAATGACATTTAAAAATGAAAAGAAATCAGAACCAAAAGAAGACATACTAAATAAACTTGTGGCGAGTACGTATATAAATAAATTTAGACTTCTACACATAAAAAAAAAAGATGCATAGAATCAAAAGAAGACAGATTATTTAATCTGAGAGCTGATATTCAATCTGAAATTTTATTTTTTAATCACAGCCGTGCGGATCAGGACATTTACATGCTTAATTTAATAATGGAGATGTTGAACAACTTAAAACATTTGATGAATATCACTAAATCACATCCTTTTTTATAGACATAATTAATATTATACTATGTATATTATGTGTTAAATTTTGAAAATAAACCTCATTTGCAGGTGTTCGGTGAGATTGCTAAAGTCGAATCGACTATTTTTTTCTTTATTTTATTTAAGAAATTAGAGGGTGAAGAAATCAACGCTTAGCTTGCTTATTTGACTAAAATAATATTTTTTGTATAAAAATATATATATATATATTTAAAACGTTTTAAATAATTTCAATTGAATACCATAAGGACCCGTTCAGATGCCTCTAAACCTATAGGAATTCGAAAGATTTTGAAAATAATATTTTCATTTTTAAACCCAAATGTTTGTTATTTGGTGGGAACAAAAAAATTTGGTCAGACTGCATTTTTTCTTTCCCAAATGTTATTGTTCTCTCCCTCTTCATTAAGAAAATATTAATCCATGGCAATGATGACATGCTGATATTTATTTTATTCTTTAGATAACATCGTTGCTATGAGAGCATACCAAAAAAAAAAAAAAAAAAATTGTGATATCACCTCTATTTTTTAAATTGTAATAATTATGTATGTATTTAAACAAATTACAAAAATTTAGACTTTATCGAATTGTTTATATTTATGAATATAAACAAGTTATTATGCATATAAGTTATAACCATTATTTTTTTTCACATAATTTAATTTTCTAATTATAAAAGAACCTTCTCACTTGTAAAAAAAAAAATATTGTTTTTTGTTATTATTTTAATATCATTATCAAAAAATCATAATTATTTATTATTTTATTATTTTTCCCTAAATTTTATTGTAGGTTAATTATAAGCTATTATTCATAAAATTAGTGTTGATAATCATATCAGAAAAAAGAAGTACAGTTTCCACTAATATATTTCTCAAATTAGAATTTTCCACAACTAATTTTACGACACAACCGAACACTCATTTGAGCATATTTCCATAATCAAATCCTTGTGTATCCATACTCATAGGTCTCCACTTTTTCAAAAAAGAGTTTTCATCTCCGTCAAATTTCATCCTATATAATTCTGTGACAAATGAACATGTCCTAAGTAAAAATTTCAAATTCTTTGCTCAACTCAAAAGAGACATTAGAATGGGAGAGGTGCATCTCACGAAGGAGATAGGAGTAGGCCCGATGGGTATCGGACCTTCTTTTAAGTTCAATTAACTCTAGCAGACTAGCACTGTACGATTAGTATTAAATCTGTGCACACAGAAATTGATATAAACTCACACAAATTTTAATGCAGAGTGCACGAATCTTAATGCTGATCGGATGGTCATCACACTCATTGAATCAAAGTAGCTGAATTCCACACGGAGATTGGGATATTTAAAAGAACCTGTACCAGATCTCCTCAAATTCTTGCAATGATGGGACCGCATGTTTGGTTCCTACTTCATCCTTTTGTCGATATTCATTATAATTTTTTATTTATAAAAAAAATAATAGAAAAATAAATGAATTACCTGGAAAATAAAATGGATATTGGGACTTGGGAGGATGTGTATGGTAGGGCACGTGGAGCCGAGATTTTTATTTTTACCCAAAAAAAAAATATTTTAATATAATTAACCAAGTTTTTGAAAAAATTAAATTTATACCCAAACCGTAAATTTTATTTACGGTTTGAATTTTTTTTTTTTTTTTTGAATTCTTTTTCAAACCGTAAATTTTATTTACGGTTTGAAATTTTTTTTTTTTTTTTGAATTCTTTTTCAAACCGAATTTGGAGCAATTTTTGAGAGATAATATCTCACAATCTGTTTCGAGATTTTGCATGAAACTTCACAGTCTTGTTCTACGAAGTCAAGACTGCATGTCGGCAAATTTTCATGATTTTTGAAGTTGCCTTGATATGTTAACCAGAGGTGCAAAGTAGGGCTCGGACGCACAACTTCAGCATTTCGAGCAATTTTTGAGAGATGATATCTCACGATCTGTTTCGAGATTTTGCATGAAACTTCACAGTCTTGTTGTACGAAGTCAAGACTGCATGTTGGCAAATTTTCATGATTTTTGAAGTTGCTTTGCTATGTTAAAACCGTATTTATACTTATCGTACTGTTGTTCTTAATTTTATTCTGTTTTGAGTTTTTTTTGTGTTTTATATATATATATATTTTTTTGGATGTTATTTTTTGTTGTTGTGTAACATAATAAATAATACCATGAAATGATAAAAATATATAACATACCTCCAACCATATCATAATAAAACATAACGAAAGTACACTACACTAAAAAATAAACTGCAAAACTAAACTAAAACATAATAAAGGATAACATAGCTAAACTGGACTAAAACTACCAAAAAAATCCTCTATCAACGGTACTGCGAAGGGGTGTATCGGTGAGGTGGTCTACCCCTATTTTCCCTACTGAAATTTCGGCCCTGCCAGTCATTCCATTGTTGTTCTCCGTCCTGCGCTCTGAGAGCTGGTGTAAACTCATCGTATGGCTCGGCAAGGCTGAAAGTCAAGCTCTCATCCTGCACAGACTGGATCTCTGGAGGCTCATGCTGCTCAGGCGGTGGCAGCATGTATGCAGGACCTGGCGAGCACCTTTTCGGCCAGTGGGGGTATAACCATCATCGTCGAAGATCATCGAGCGAAGAAAATCGCCGTAATCTCCCTCTATATACACCGAAGCCATGCCGACACGCAGGTACCAAGCATGTTGTGCCCAAAAATTTGCCGACATGCAGTCTTGACTTCGTAGAACAAGACTGTGAAGTTTCATGCAAAATCTCGAAACAGATCGTGAGATATCATCTCTCAAAAATTGCTCGAAATGCTGAAGTTGTGCGTCCGAGCCCTACTTTGCACTTCTGGTTAACATATCAAGGCATCTTCAAAAATCATGAAAATTTGCCGACATGCAGTCTTGACTTCGTGGAACAAGACTGTGAAGTTTCATGCAAAATCTCGAAACAGATCGTGAGATATCATCTCTCAAAAATTGCTCGAAATGCTGAAGTTGTGCGTCCGAGCCCTACTTTGCACCTCTGGTTAACATATCAAGGCAACTTCAAAAATCATGAAAATTTGCCGACATGCAGTCTTGACTTCGTAGAACAAGACTGTGAAGTTTCATGCAAAATCTCGAAACAGATTGTGAGATATTATCTCTCAAAAATTGCTCCAAATTCGGTTTGAAAAAGAATTCAAAAAAAAAAAAAAAATTCAAACCGTAAATAAAATTTACGGTTTGGGTATAAATTTAATTTTTTCAAAAACTTGGTTAATTATATTAAAATATATATTTTTTTGGGTAAAAATAAAAATCTCGGCACGTGGAGTGACTAGTAAGGCGGTATATTAATTTAAATTTTTAATAAATTCTTAAAAGAGCCGAGTCATTGATTCGGTTTTTTCTGTGACATCTAAATATCCGGTTGTTCATCATTTTCCCTATATTATTTTTATTTAATTGATTTGGTTCCTTTTGTGACATCAACATACCATGTCATCCATTATTTTTGTCACACCCCGCAGCCAGGGGTCGCAACAGTTCCCTGCCGTAAACATACAACGCCGTGTATGTTTACAAGGCAATTAACCATTCAATCAGAATATGTACACTTAATTAATATCAAACACATCCCGATGCATATATATATATATAAATCCAAATATAAGGTTATACAGTCTGGTCAAATATCATACAACAAAAGTATCTCGTACAGATACTAACCATCAGGCCTACCCTAAACTATACAACAAAGGGTAGATTAGGCCACACAGAGGCAACTACCAAAGGTCTATAGCTCGCGTGCCTCTCCGGAACCCGACGCCCCAGATCCTGTAAAATAACCCAAGAGTGGGGGTGAGAATAAATTCCCAGTGCGAAATTTGCCACAGTTTAGATTATTGGACTTGCAATCAAAATCTATATTCAGAAATGAAACCATACAAAAGCAGTTCAGACAAATGCATATTCATAAATAAATCAAGTGCATATGATCGACAACAATTCGCCAAATGAAACACAAGTGACGGAATTTCCAAGATGAATGTCAAACACGCACGTTTCTGGCTTAACTCAGTTTATTACAGCTGGTAGCACCTACGGATGTCCCACCAAGCTGGACCCTTTTCCAACCCACATCTGTAGTGTCATTGACCCCTACAGATGGCCCACCAGCTGGACCCTTTATCTGACACCCATCCGCAGTGCTTTGGCTTAACCATTAACTAAGGTCTGGTTCATAATCGGATAAAAATTCGTATGCAATACGCTCAGAATCGTCCATTCGCAACACGTCAAACCAAACTGTCATTCCTGTCCCAGACTGGATATGACACCATTTCATCGTTTCCTCACAGTCACCCAAAGTCTCCGTCACGATCAGTCATTGCCCAGCATCGACTGATCTTAATCAATCACTGCCCAGCAGTGATTAATTATTCTCATATGCGCACATGGTTTCGAGTTATCGCCCAGCGTTGATTTCGAAACATTACCGACCATCCTAGATAGTCATAAATTGTTGGGGACTTCCGACCGTAATTCCAAAACAAAAACACACAAACAAACGATATACCATTCAACATGCAAATATAACTGTAATATTCATTATGGACTAAAAATGGGGTTATTGCGGCTCACAACTTAATTACCAGACAATTTCCAGCTCCATTTGACATTTTTCAGGCTCTCATTGCGGCCCGCAATGGATGTGGTTGCGGCCCGCAACAAAGCAGTCAGAGAGTTTTTGAATTCTACTCTATTCATTGCGGCCCGCAATGGATTCATTGCGGCCCGCAACAAAGTATTCAGAGACTATACTCTATTCTGCTACATTCATTGCGCCCGCAACAAAGCATTCAGAGAGTTGTCAGCCTGCATTTTAAGCTACGCTGTTGATTGCGGCCCGTAATAGGAGTTGTTGCGGCCCGCAATAAGGCGATTTCAGTACATATCAGTTCTAATTTAATACGGTTATGCATATGATTCAAATAATTCGATTATGCAATCAATCAAGCAATTCAACATGACAATTGGAAGCAGTTTAATTCATGAATCTAAATTATCAAACAAGTCCAAGAATCCCGCACCTGCTGGCAATAGGCGTATCGCGTGACTATCGATCCGGCGCCTCGGAATGTCTCGCAAACCTTTGCTCAATCGAGCCTACACCTACATTACGTATACCATCTCAATTAGGTCTCATTCCGGTACTGGTTCGCTATTCTGGTTTACGCATCAATTCGATTGGCCGGTTGGTGTAACCCTAATTTGGTCGAAACCTCAATTGAACCATTACACGTTCTAACCTTTCCCGATCCAGCGGTAACCCTACCGAGGACAAATCTAGTCGGTCGGATTAACCTAATCAATCAATCCCGCGTTTCAATTCGGGATTTGGTATCAAAACCCTAGAATTGGGAAATCCAAATTGGGAGACGAAATCACAGAGAAAATCGGTAACCGAGAGATGAGAAACTCAAAGGAGTTAGAGTTCGATCAATTCTAACCCTAATCTCGGATTTAAAACGAACAAACCGCGGATTCGAGAAATCTCGGATTTTCAAACGAAGAAGGGAAAAGAAAAATTACCGACAGAATGGCTAGGAGAGATCTACAGCTGCCTTCTCGGTTTCAACCTCGATTTCCCGAACGGTGACGCAATCCGACGGGATTTCGGAGCTCTCTCTCTCTTTTCTTCTCTCTCTCTCTCTTTCTCTTTCTTTCTCTTTCTTTCTCGTTGGCAGGCCACACACAAGGGAGAAGGGAGGGGGGTTAGGGTTTATTAAATAGGGTGCTTCGCGATTCGTGCTAGGATGGATCAATGGTCCGAATAATTCTAAAATTCATAAACCCATTTAACGTGTTTTAATTTCTCATTCCTCGCTCGTCGATCAAATTTCGATTCCGTTTTAACCATTCTAAATTAACAAATGATTTAAATTTTATTATAAAATTTTCTTAACGTGACAATTTTCCTTGTATTAATTTTGAGTATGGTTAAAATGCATAATTGGTTTTGTGCTTCAATCATACTCTACGTCTTTTTCTCCGTTTTCAAAGTTTGAACAATCGATCCGACCGCTCAATATGATTTTCATATTAAAATGTGCTTGAGACAAAATTTTATATTTTTTGAAATTTATTTACTATATTTTTTAGATAGGTACAAAATCACTATTTTGGATGGACAGTGATTTTGTACCTATCTAAAAAATTAGTAAAAAAATTCCAAAAAATATAAAATTTGGTCTCCAAGCACATTTTAATACAAAGATCATATTGAGCGATTCGGATCAATTGTTCGAACTTTGAAAACGGAGAAAAAGACGTGGAGCATGATTGGAGCACAAAACCAATAGTGCATTTTAACCCTACTCATTAATTTTATTAATTTTTATAAATATTTTTTTTTTGGATATTCATTGTTCATTTAATTTATTTTTATTTCAGCTTATTTTTGGCGCTGTTGTGAGAAGATGAGAATGTTGGTTTGAAAGGAACCGCAGTACCAATGACAGATGAGATAATATGAAGAGAATTCAAATTCTCTATTGACACACATACACTGTGACTTGGGGGCTGCAACTTGTCACTGACTATGACAAGTATAGTCTAGAAATTAAAATCGTTCAAAATTCAAAAATGATTTCATTCAATGGCTAAAAATTCTCTCTTGCTACATATAATGTGTTTAAGCCAAAAACAACAGCCGCCGGGACCCCACAAATTTTATCTTCATATATATAATTCAATTTTGGAGTTGACTAGGGTTCTAAGTGCTTATAAATTTCCATACATCTTAATCCATAGTCAGAAAGTTTATCATTCGGAAATGATTACAAGAATCAAACAGTGGATATTGTCCGTATCTCTAATTCGACGAGTTGAAAAATAGTAGAAGAGCTGAATGGACGGTCCGGATCTAAACAGAAATATTCTATTACCTCGAAGGATTTGGACTAATAAACATTGAAATTCTATTTAGGTCCAGTAAAACTAATAATGTAACGGATATGAAAATATAAGGCCCAGTTTCACAACCAAATACGGGCCGACGTGGCCCGTTTATTAAATAAGTGCTAGTTGTCTTGGAACTTTCAAATTGACAATGGATTTTAAATTTGGTTTGTTATTATCGGTGCTAGACATGGACGAAATGGAACCACATTAGTTCTGTACTGTTTACCCAAGTCTGAAATTTAGGCCCATTTAACCCCGGATAGCACTGGGGTCAGGATGAATTCGTATCCTCGAAGTTATCCCCTGCGGAGTCGTGCGGAGCTTTTGATCTGGTCCGTTTGTTTTGATCGGACGGACCAAATTAGATCTTGCCCGAATTGAAAACAAAAAAACAAAATTCCCCTGTCCGATAAGATCTGATCTGGTCCGTCCGATCAAAACGAACGGATCAGATTAAAACTCCGCACGACTCCGCAGGGGATAACTCCGCAGAGGATACTGGTCTGGGTCAGGATCCCCTAAAGTAACCCAATGTTTGGGTTTTGGATCGGGACCGTCCGATTCGAATCCGTTGCTCAGAATTGTCTCGGAATTCGAATCCGTCGCTCAGAATGTGTGCACTCCACTTGAAATGGATTGTTATGAATTTGAATCGGACGGTCCCGATCCAAAACCCAAACATTGGGTTACTTCACTGGATCTCAATTCATAGCACTGCGCCCATCTAAAAATTTAGCATCAATCAACCTCTTTTGTTTAATATTAAGCTTAAGTTGCATCAATTGCATCCAAAAAAAAAAAAAAAAACCAAAAATCTTTAACAACAATATTCTTATTTTAAATATTCGCTTGCATTTATTCAGAAATCATTTTGAACTGGTACTTTTAGAAATCTAAAAAAGCTATATTCTTATTTTAAATATTCGCTTGCATGTATTCAGAAATCATTTTGAACTGGTACCTAAGAAATCTAAAAAAGCTGATTTTTTTTTTTCTAAGTATCGAAACAACCGACTGAAAGCAGACATACTGATCGAATGCGTTTAGGATGTCTTAAACTATAAACGCAGAACAATGATTGCATGCATTCAATGCAGATCGAAACAGTGAATGTATGCACTTGGAGTAGAGGGGAAAAAAAGTGCCGTGCCGTGCCGTGACGTGACTAACACGTCGTGACTTTGATTTCGTGCTGTGCCGTGCCGTGACTAAGTTAATTTTTCACGTGCCGTGCCGTGCCGTGATCAAAATGTCAAGGGGTGGTCACGGCACGCGAATGGTCACGCCGTGCCTAAACGTGCCGTGACCATACGTGACTCGCGTGACCATTTAATTATAATTTAGGTTAGTTTATTCAATATTCACCATTAAATCAATATCTAATGTTCCTAATTACACGTGACTCGCGTGACTACGTGTCGTGCCGTGCTGTGACTAAATCTTTCACGTGGCGTGCCGTGTCGTGCCAAAGTTTCAAGAGATGGACACGGCACGTAACTAACACGCGTGCCGTGCCGTTCCGTGACGAAGCCAGCTCCGCTGTGCCATTTTTCCCACTCTAACTTGGAGTGTTGACTACCTTTTTGTAATCCAATTTTTTTTATATATAGGACTGTAGGCCACTTCGTACCGGAATGAACTCTGCTGTTATTCCAATAGAAAAGCACAGTTCTGCTTTTCCGATCTCAACCATTCAAAAATTTTCATTCGCGTATCTCGATAAATAAACTTTTTTCATGCACAAATCTCAATAAATTTGATGGTTGAGATCGGAAAAGCAGAATCTTGTTTTTCCATTAGAATAATAGCAGAGTCGTATCCCTTCATACCACAAATCCACAACACATATATTCATGACCTACTTCATAAGCGGAATTCAATTCTATGCTCTTCCACATAAAAAACTATGACATTACTAGTGAAGCAATAATCTTTTTGTAGTACGGTTGGTTTTTCCTTTCCGGTACTATTTTTTTAATAATATGATATTTTATTGAATAAGTAGTTTGGTACTATTAACGTGTAAGAGCATCTATATTCCAGCAACTTAAATGAGTTTTTAAATAACAATTAATCACTTTTTAGAAATTAAGATGTCTAAAATTTCTAAATTCTTATATTTCTAAAATTAATTTTAGAGTTTTTATCAATTTACATTAGTAATAAATTCAAAAAATTTACATTAGCAATAAATTCAAAAGAGAAATAATTTGAACTAATTATTTAACCAGCAGCTAGAGTTTATAAATAGTTTCTTAATAAAAAAAAAAAATTCTATATAGCTGTTAAATAAGAAATTTCCATATTAGAAACTTTAATAATATTAAATGTCATTTAAGATGCTCTAACAGAAACATTAGATTAGATAGGATTCAATGCTGGTTCCAACCGACTGATTTGGTACTATTTTGATTTTTGACACTGGTGCGAAAGACTCCGACCGTTCTACTTGGGGAAGAAGCAAACTTCCAATTGGTCTTCTTTTCTCCGATTCGAATCTCCAACAAATCACCCACTAATGAGGCCATCGGGCCATGGCGTCGTATCCTGTAATACCAGCACCTTGGGAGATACCAGTCGACTACAAAATTACCAAATCGCCCTTCCCCTTTTCCCCGCGCCATCTTACCGTCTGCGATTCGGGCGGATCTCTCGCTTACCGAGTGATTGACGGTGGATCTTCTTCCACGTCACCCGGTCGACATGTCATGACTCTATTCGACGCCTCCGGTGCTGCGCTGATTACTGTCGTCCATGAGGAAGTAAGCTTAATCTTTTCTCTTTGCTCTTTTCTCAGTGTTTTTGCTTTTGCTTTTTATGTTTATATATTTTTAGTTGAGAAAAATCAAATTAGTTGAAATTGGAATTACTAGTTCGATTTTTTTTCGCAAAATGATATATAAATCTTGTAGCTTTGCATACTAATTGAACATAATGTGCCCAATAATTAACATTGTTAATGGTGTAACTAATCAGATAAAGCCTTATAAAAGTTAAGAAGAGCGAGGAAATTGGTAATCTGAACTACCAGCATAAGTTGTTTTTTTTTTTTCTATTTTTTGTTAATTTTTTTGTTAATTCTCTGATGTAGGATGAGTGGAAAGCCTTCAGAGGGCATGCTCATGAATTCAAAGATTTGATTTTTACAGCACGCAATCTGTCTGATTCAAGATTTAAGACAGTGATAGATGTATTCTTGTTAGAAAGAAATCTTGAAGATTCAAAACCGAGCTTCAGGTTGACTGGTAACCCATTCAGCAGATCCTGCACTATCACTAAGGAGGATACTGTAGTTGCTCAGGTAAATTATGGCAGCATAAGAATTTCATAAGCTGGTTCATATTGATATTGTACTGATACTTGCTTATTTAAAATTGGGCCAGAACTAAAATTAAGAGCTACAAAACTTAATTAATGGTTAAAGATCATAAAGATCATATTAGTCGAGAGAAACAAAGTAGAAATTAAAATAGGACACTGCTGGTAGACCAGCATGTAATGGTACCATAGTGGTACGGACCTGATCCATAATTTCCAAACTAAAAAATTGCTCCCTCCATCAACTTCATAATTAAGAAATGCAAATAATTAAGTTAGGATAAAGAAGTAAATTATAGACAGGAACCTTTAGTCTACATGTCTGATTTATTTTCTCTTTTATTTCTTTTGCAGACTTATCTGTTGTATAAATTGAATAAGAGAATTTATTCACGGCGAAAATTCCGATTAACAATGTATCCAAGAAATGACCATGTTCTTGTTTTGGCCATGCTCATAACATTTTTTGGGAAGAGCTGATTGACATAAATTGTTTTTGTATAGTTGTTCAGCTGACTAGCATTCCTGTGGTGGAAATTTTTGCCACATCCATTGTTCCAATTTGATCTGCACAAATCATGTGTCTGAAGTTCTTTTTACTCTGGAAACATTTTTGTTATATTTTGGAAAAATTGACTCTCCTATCATTGCTTACATTTGTCTGGAAATAGTGTTAACTGTCTTATTATTTTGCTTTTTCTTTTTTTTTTAAATAGCGGCCTTTGGATTGCCACCAATTCCATTGAACCGTTAGATTAGTTATAAATGTAGACATCAGTAATTCAGATAGACAACAAGCAAATTGGAACACAAGTCCCTAATATCCACAAAACACAGAACATCATAAAATTCACAGATGACACAAACAAAATATGGCTCAACAGAATATATAAAAAAAAAAAAAAAACACAGTGAGGATGGTCCGGTGAACTCACCATGCTCCGGTAAACTTCTAACGGTGATTGGACAAACTTACGGCATTGGCTCGTCAAATTTCAGACGATGTGCTCAATTGGGGATTTTGTTTGAGAGGTATCAGGAAGATCCACAAATAAAACAAAAGAAGTGTAAAAAAAAACTAATTATTTAATATTATTGTCTAAGAAATTAGTTTGTTTACTTTAGTTCTGAATATGCAACTTATCTCCATTCTTATATTGAGCACATTGATGTCCTGATCCGCCAACAGCTGTGATTAAAATATTAAACTTTTAGTTAAATATCAGCGCCGCAATCAATTAGTATATATGTCTTTTCTTTATTCTATGCATCTTTTTCATGTTGCTTTATTTGTAGAACTCTATATTTATTTAATGAGTGAGGCTATGGTGCTATGCATAGCACACATGCCTAGTGTACTACGGCTCAATATGGTACTTTTTAAAATCCTAACGGTCGATCCGACCGTTCAATGTGATAATCATATGAATATGTACTTGCAAACTAAATTTTACATTTTTTCGAATTTTTTTACTATTTTTTTAGATAGGTAGAAAAATCAGTGTTTTTTGAAAATTCTGGACCATCAAAATTCTACATATCTAAAAAAATAGTAAACAAATTCGAAAAAATGTAAAATTTAGTTTGCAAGTTCATATTCATATAATTATCACATTGAACGGTCGGATCGACCGTTAGGATTTTAAAAAGTACCATATTGAGCCGTAGTACACTAGCCATCCGTGCTATGCATAGCACCATAGCCTCACTCTTATTTAATTACATGTACTTGCCACATTTTGATGTCATGATTTCTTCATTATTTTCGAAAACATTTCTACATCTGCCTTATTTGATTGCTAGCTATAGATACTCGATTTTCTTATTGGTTCTGATTTCTTTCCATTAAAAAAATATCATTTAAGAATACAGATGGACACGTAATAGAAATAAGGATTACAGATCCACATTAATAGCAAAAACTATACAAATTTTCAAGCAACAAGACTATATAGATTGATAAAATAGTAAAATAATAAATTCCAATTATTTTACTGTAATAGAAAATACCACACAAAATCAACGTACTTATGAATTAAAAGGCCCCAACTTATTTTCTATGAAATATTGAATTTTGAATATATTTGCTCAATTATAATATATGTCTCCGTTCCAATCTATTTTAATATCATGACCGCCACTTCGTACTCAAATTGAGAGGCCTTGATTCTTGGCACACATTATTGCAGCTTGGATTTGTTTTTCATGATTTGTTTTTCTTGGCACACATTCAGTCAGACCACTTTTTATTAAATTGTAAACGCATTTTTGCCGTACCACTCGCGTCAGTACTTCATAATTGAGATATTTTATTTTGCTACCGTACGTGTGTTGAACAAAAGACTCGATATGTTTGATAAATTGGTTATCATTGCGCTAACGTTTACTTAACATACTTTATTGTCCAATCAATATCAAACTTATAATTGTTTTTTTTTGAGTAAAAATAAGGATCTAGTCTTTATTTGTATTTATTGAATAAAAAGGTTTCGATATGAAACCTGGTACAAAAATTACTATTATTCAAGCAAGTTGAATATTTAAGAAAAAAGAAGCGATAAAAAAAAAAATGAAACATAAAGAAATTGCCAAAAATTTCAGGGTTTAAATTGAAAAATTGTAAAACTCTTCTTCTCAGTGGAGAAAATTCCACTGTTCTTGAACTTCCTCAGTAAGTTGTCAGATCTCTTTGCTTTGATCTCTGAAAATTCGAGTGCATCGCTCCCTCCAACAAATGAACATGGCTAGCAATATTACCTCCCTCGATTTTAGATCTCCTTCATTCTGTACAGTCCATTGATGTGCTCCATCTCCTTGCAATGTCCTTCGCCAATTTCTTCTTGGTAATTGGAATGTATCATTAAGAACGGTGTAAACTTCCAGAGTGAAAGGACATTCAGAGAACAAATGCCGAGTTGATTCAACATTAGCCTTGCATAGCACACACATGCTTGAAAGATTCCATCCTCTCTTTTGTAAGTTCTCCGTTGTCAGAATTTTATCGTAATGAGCCAACCAACCAAATACCTTAATTCTCGGAGGTACCTTCATTTTCCAAATCTTATGAATTATTGCCGTGGTTCTGTGTTGCTCTTTCACTTTTTGGTACATGGATTTAACAGAGAATTCCTTTGTCACTGTTAAAATCCATTCCACCTCATCTTGGGCTGCAGTTAGGAGAGTATGAGGTGCTAGTAAACTACGCAATTGCTGGTACTGTGCCAGTACCGATGCTTGCTGTACCAGTCCAGTAATTATCACAAGATCATCTAAATTGTGTTGAAAAGCTTGATGTACTGACAGATTTTTATCTGAAGCTTCTTCATACAAGAGTGGAAAGTCCTTATAAAGAAAATCATACCCCCAATTATGTTCCCAAAATTTTATCCGTGTTCCGTCTCCTACTACTCTTGTCATATAATTGTGAAAAGGATGTTTCAAAAGTAATTGTGATTTTTAGAAGAATAATTCTGAGAAGGACACGTTACTAAAACGAAATTCCCAAGTCCAATTTTTTTGGGCCTATCAACTATCACTATAGCAAAATGACCCTTCTGCGACCGGCCAAATCGGTCACAGAAGAATAAGGCGCCGGTCGCAGAAGGGTTGTCCGGGTCGCAGATGGCCGAAAACGGTCGCAGTTGCTACGGCGCTGATGCCCTCCCCGCTGACGTCATCGGTCGCTGAAGGTTTAGGCGCCTGTCGCAGATGACACTTTAGCTACCGATGAGATCGGTCGCTGATGCTATATGCTGACGTGGCTGAAGGCCATCAGAGATCGATTGGGCGGTCGCTGATGAGCCCAAAATCGGTCGCAGAAGGTTAATTTTTTTTGGGTACTTTTTGTTATTTTTCTTTTCCCCAATTAGTACGAAATGTACCAAACAAATATAACAAACCATTATGTTCATTTATTTTTCTCCAGTCCCAAACAAATATAACTACCCACAAATTAAACCACAAATGATACATAATTGAACCACAAATTACATGCCATATATCCACAAGACATACAAAAAGCCACCAAATTATCCAACTTAATTGCTATCAAAAATCCATTAGCTTGACTTAAATAAAAAATGGTTCTCTTTCTTGCAACCTATAACTAATATAAATGATAGTACCATCCGAGAAGAGATGACATTCAATCGACGAGGCCTATTCAACGTAATCAACCTCACATTGCCACTTCACCTAGTACAATTAACTATGGAAAAATACAGTGTTTGAGGCTTGGAAAAAGAACATGTAGAGTTCCTTGTATGAAGGGCACACTTCAGTTTCAGCTGTGACAAATTTTAAATACTCATCCTAAATTTCAAGTCAACCTATGAAATCGTTTATTTTCTTAGTGATGTATTCTCTTATAACAGAACATTGAAGTGTGCCCCAACCTATGGAACCGTCATTCATCAGAGATTCCAACGTACACATCTTCGAGTACCACCACATGCTCTCCAATCTACAACCTAAATTACTGAAAGAAATTATTATGTTGACCCAATTTATTCTACTGTCATGAAATAAAAACCATAAGCTTCCTGTTCATATAACATTCAGTATAGAAAAGATGGCGTCTCTTCTTTTCTCTCGTCAGGAAGCGACCCTCAAGGCGATCACCAAAAACCAAAACTTTCCAAACCACCAGCCCCATCTCACCTATGCCCAAGTGACAGCCAACACCTCTGCAACAGTTAATGAAGACCTGAACACCATCCAGCAGCCCCTAGTACTTTTGCGCAGGAACCAAGCCACCATTAATGCCATTCGTAGAGCTACAACAACAAGGACCTATGAGACTTCTAACACCACCAAGGATAGCTCGGTATTATTACACAGGAAAGAGGCAACTGTGCATGCTATTCGGATGGCCAATCAAGATATGACAGCAGGAAAGACACTCCTCCACAGGGAGCACGTCTTGAACCAGGAAGCAAAACCATATCTCGGAGAAGATGCAGCATTTAAGCAAGATGAAGAGAATCAATCACCAAAAGAGGAAGCATGGACAACAGTGCACAGGAAACATTATATGCGCAAGGAAAAAACTAGTAAATATACCAACCCCCACCTTGAAAAGAAGCTGCAGCTATTGAAAGGCCAAGGGAAATGTTTCAGATGTTTGGAGAAAGGACATACGCAAATTAACTGTAGGAATAGCATTAAGTGCTATACTTGCAACAAGCATGGCCATACCTCGGGCAGATGCAAAAGGAAAAGCTTCACCAATACAAATAGGCCTATACACAACAACATCAAACCACACAAGCCACCAGCTCAGAACAGAGGAGAACATAACCCACCTAAGAATACAGAACAAGAGAGTGTTGAAGGAAAAGAGCCAACCATGGATAATTGGCAGACTATGTCGATGATGCCCGCAAGCTGTTTGCCGGGTACAAGACCTGAACAACAGACGGTTTACGTGCCTAACAGAGATGGTTTTCACCCAACAAATGAAGAGTTAGATAGAGCCGCAGCAGTGTATGCCGGACCCAACGTCAACAAACAAACCTTGCCACAAAGGTTGTCGACAACTTTAGCCGCTCAACTCGGGCACCACCCGAGGGCTTTCGAGGTCGGGCAACTTGATCCAGCAATGGCCGACTGCATAGTAATATTCCCAACGAAGGATCTCCGTAATCATGCCGTGCAGGTGGGAGTCTTTGCTATTGACTTTAACACTTATGTGCAGCTGGCCGAGTGGAAGAAGAGTCAGGGCATGGTCTACGACCCATTAGAACACAAAGCACGCATCTGCATTACCGGTGTGCCTCCACACGGGTGCAATATTGACGATATCGACCAGCTATTATCTGGAGTTGGGCATGTCGTTAAAATGGCACTGGTTTTTAAAAATGGAAACTATCACTCGGTCCGAGTCCTAATAGCAACTCAAAACCCATTGCTCATACCAAAAACCATGTTAATGCGGTAACACCCGTATGCAAAACTCGTTTATCTGAAACTCGAAGGATGGCTACACACTCCGACTGGCCCGGCACTTAACGAAGGAGGTGATAGTCGTATTAACAACCCAAGACATGGTGGGCCACGCATGCCACCGCAGAACCGTCGCAGAGACTCTCCAGACTCTAGTGACTACAACTACTCAGTCACGGATGAGTACCGAATGGGGGCTGACTCAACATACTCAAGGAGGGAGAGAGAGATTCAACAATGGAGTCTGGAGAATAATCTACTGGAGGCACAAGTTCAGAACAGACTGGAGATCGGCCAGAGCTCGGCACAGGAATTGAGGTTTGTCTTGGTAAATGACAAACTGCTTCTGATCAAAGACAAGCAAAAAGAAGTAATTTTAATCTCTGGAAACCAAAATCGGCTCTCTGCATTACCAAACCTGGCTCCCAAAGTCAACAATGGTACAAAGGCAAATGAGACCAAGGCACAGGAAATCACTTTTCACATGACTGTTGCCTCCTTGGGAAGTGTTCTCTTGCATGCGCAGTACAGCCAGGACAAGGGATTCAAAATAGCTCTGAAGAAAATCAACCTTGCCAACCCCACACGCTACCCAGGAAGCATGAGCTGGAAAGCACAAACTAACAACAGTCAGCACCCACCTTTCTCCATCTTTTTTGATAAAAATGCTTCGGCCCAAAGCCCATTCAAGCCTTTACAACAAACCTCGGCCTCAAGCCCAGTTCACATTTCAACCAACAGCCCAAATCTCTTGACAAATGGGCAGCCATCTCTGAACCCGAATTTGGAGGAGTCTTCCCTGGAGTTTGACGGGCTGCAATCACCACCAGGTTTTGAGGGCCCGCCACGGTTCAAAACTGATGTGTCACCTAGAAGAAGTCCAAGACTCAAGAAGAAGAATGATGGCCCTTATATTTCGGCCATAGACAAGGCCTGTGCAGTATTAGGTTACGATGGCAGCAGTTGCAACACACCAAAGAAGAATAAGAGGAAGTCGCTGCATGAAGAAGTCGAGCTGAGCTACCTACGCTCCTATGACCCGCTGACAGAAATACAAGCACAGCTGATTGTGGCAGCAGCAGGCACTCCAATAACCAGTGAAATGGAGGCGCAAGTTGGCTTCTTGGTGCGTGATGGAGAAGGCAGCAAGGGGCCGATGGTGGTCAACTAGTAGTCAAAGTGAAAGATGAAGGTTTCAGGTTATTTCTGGGTTGTGTAGTGTGTTTGTTTTAGTTGCTTTAATTGTTCTTATATGGAAGAGGCAAGATTAGTTAAGGTTAGAAGAAGGGTGGTGTTCTCATTTTATTTTCAAGGCAAGATGCCTTTGTATCCAGAATTGTTGAGGGAAAAAAGATGGAGTAAATAATGCAAAGTCTAATAGAACTAGTGGTAGTAGCTTCTTAGACTTAGCTTTTCTGTTTAGGGAAGTGGATGAATTAGGAAAGGTTAGCAGCAGTAAGGAGATGAATTTGTTTTATGTTTTCCAAGATCTGAGACCTTTGTACCAGAAACGTTTTAGTGAACAAGTTGGAGTTAGTAGAAAGGAAAATTGTTATTGTTCCATGCACATGAATGAAACATTTTCGCGGATAGTTAAAGAAAAAAAAGGGGATGAGTACCAGCACAAAGTTGTGACATATGTGATTAAATGAATCAAAACATCAAACTCAAATTCATCTCATGGAACGTTCGGGGGCTGAATGAAAAGAAAAAAAGACTAGCGGTACGGGAAACCTTTTTATTGGAGAAACCTGACCTAGTTTGTCTACAAGAAACAAAGTTAGACAAAATAGATCAGAGAGTGCTTAAAGAAACATGTGGATTTAGATTACAAGAACATGAAGCAATACTGTCACAAGGAACCAGAGGGGGTATAATAATTGCATGGATGCCGGCAAAATTTACCCTTATACAAACAGATGCCAGAACTTACAGCTTAAGTCTTTTACTTAAGAATAATTTTGATGGGACTAAATTTTGGTTCTCCGAGATATATGGACCATCAACACCGCAAGGAAGAGCTATGTTCTATGATGAATTATCTGTGATTAAACCAATTGATAATACACCTTGGATAATTGGTGGGGATTTAAACATCACCTTGGATTCTGAAGACCGAAACAGCAACACACAAGCAGAGATGAGGACAACACTAACCTTTGCAAATCTGATTTCGTCACTGGGATTAATAAACACGACATTACACGGGAGGCGGTTCACATGGTCTAATGAAAGGCAGCAACCACACATGGCAAGGTTAGACAGATTCCTAATCTCAACATAATGGAATATGAAATACCCGAACTCAAATCAAAAAGCTTTAGCCAACACTTCATCGGATCATTGCCCTATCTTGTACACGGCAAGAACAAGCTGGGACAGGTCAAAGCTTTTTAGATTTGAGAACTGTTGGCTCAGGCAGCAACAGTTCACAACAATGGTCAAAGAAACATGGCTTGGGATGGAACATGCACAATCAGCTGAGCAACTACAATTGAAGATAGCCAGAATCCAGAAATGCATAAAAGAATGGACAAAGAACAAAACAGGAAACATCAAGCAGCAACTTCAGGTCTGCAGGGATTATCTGGAATGGATTGATAAAGTCAAGGAAAGCAGAAGCACGACTCAACTCGAAAAATACATCACAGCAATAATCAAAGCAAGATATGCAGAATTAGCATTGCATGAAGAAGACATGTGGAGGCAAAGAGCGCGTACCAAGTGGGAATTAGAAGGCGACAAAGGTACGAAATATTTTCACACCATTGCTTCGATAGCAAAGAATCACAACAAAATAACGGAGATAGAGTATCAAGGAGAAATCTGCCTAGATCAAACCTCCAAGGCAAAGGCTTTCTTCGACCATTATGTCAACTTGATAGGTACGCACTCCCACACGATGCCACACATACAATGGGACAATTTATACCCAGTATCAGAGGAACTGTCAGACTTAGATAGCTTAGCAGTACCTATCACAATACTCGAAGTCAAAGAGGCCATCAGGCAATGGCCTAACCACAAGAGTCCCGGACTAGACGGTTTCTCGGGAGAATTTTACAATTTTTTCTGTGACATCATAGCACCAGACCTTTGTTCAGTATACCAAAATACAACAGCAAAAAAGGAGTCTTTGACATTCTTGAACAGTTCCTACATTGTATTGTTACCAAAAAAAACCGGCTCCTAACACGGTGCATGATTACCGCCCCATAAGCCTTCTACATGGGATACAAAAGATTTTTTCTAAGGTACTAGCAAATCGGTTACAACACAAACTACCAAAGCTGCTTCACAACGCACAGACAGGATTCCAAAAAAATCGACAAATCACAGAAAGTTACATCTATGCGCAATGCATCCTGCATAAAGCCAAAAGGACCAAACTCCCAGTTGCCATTTTTAAAGTGGACTTTGCAAAAGCTTTCGATACGGTCAGTTGGGAATTTATTGCGAAAGTTCTGCGCCATCAAGGCTTTCCGAATGAATGGATATCTTGGATAGAAAAAACAGTCTTAACAGGTTTTTCACAAATCATGATAAATGGCCTACTTGGGAAGAAAATTCAGCTAAAGCGCGGGGTCAGACAGGGAGACCCATTATCACCACTTCTATTTATTCTCGCAATCGATTTTCTTGCTCGATATGCACAAAAGCTTACGGACATACAAGCACTGCGAATGCCCTTTCCGGATATGACACCATGTTTACTCTATGCCGATGACGCGCTTTTCTTTGTGAAACCGGAACTCCAACAGTTGCAGGCACTGCAGATTATGCTCATGGTTTTCGGAAAGGTATCAGGCTTATCTGTTAATTTGGCAAAGTCTGAATTACTAATTTCTCAAGGAGATCAGGCAGAACAGCGAGTTTTAGCAAATGTCCTTGGATGCAAACTTGGTAGCTTTCCCTTCACATACCTCGGTCTCCCATTATCCAACAAAAGACTACCTAGATCAGCTTTCCTACCTTTGATCCAAAGGATGAGTACGCGGCTGGCGGGCTGGGCTGCAAAGCACCTTTCCATTGCAGGAAGGATAGTGCTAATCAACTCGATAGTGACATCAATCCCGACATATTACATGACATGTCTCAAAATGCCTAAGTGGGTACTCAACAAGATGGACAAGATAAGAAGGACATTTCTATGGCATGGAGTTTCATCAGAATCAAAAAGAATGAGCTTAACGAATTGGAACATAGTGTGTACACCGAAAGAACATGGAGGGCTGGGAATCATGGACTTGGAAAATTTCAATCAGGCACTTCTACTCAAGTGGGTCTGGCAATGGGGAAGACCAGAAAAGACACTCTGGAAGCCAATCATGCAGCATCGTATAACACCACAAACATTGTTGCCAGATGTACCGCTCTTCACGAAAGAGAAAGACTTTTGTACAATTCAGCCGCATGTCCTTTCAATACAAACCAGGTAATGGACGGAAAATTTCTTTGTGGCACCATAATTGGGGCAATGGTATCTTAAGACTTGAATTGCCCAACTTGTTTACACATGCCCGGGATCCTGACATCACCCTAGCAGAAGCTAAACAAGTCAACACAATACAAGATCTGTTCATTCATAGGCTAACGGATATGGCATGTGAGGAGTTAGACATTTTGCAACAAAAACTGGTACAAGTCGCTCTAAATCGGCTCGAGGAAGATGAAATTTATTGGCAGTGGTCGGACACAGGAACATATACAGTCAAAAGCGCATATCAAAGATTGACAGATGGGCCACGAATACAAACAACAGTTCACAGAATTTGGAAACTGCATGCACCGCCACGAATGAAGGTATTTGGGTGGCTTTTGATAAGAAACAAGCTAGTAACGATCGACAACCTCAAAAAGAGAGGATTTCAACTAGCCAACAGATGTCCTCTATGTAAGGAAAATCAAGAAACTGCAAGACATTTGTTCAACTACTGCCCTTTTTCAAAAGCTCTGTATGAAGAAATGACAAGGACGATACCCGAAAAAATGGTAGTGGTGAACGATAGAATCAAGGTCCTCACAAGAACAAAAATTACAGTACAGCAGAGATCGGCCTTATTAATGACACTCTTCATTCTATGGCGTGAGCGGTGTGCTCGAACATTCACAGAAGGTAGCAAGAGCATCGAAGAACTGAAGAACGAAGTCCTTTGGCAGATGCAATTTTTCGAAGCAAGATCATATAGGACAACAACACCTTAGCATAGATAGATATCCATTTTGGCTTTATTTTCCCTTTTACTGTCTTTTTCGGTTTCCTTTTTTCTCTTTATGTTTTTGTCTTTTTAGGCTCAACTGTTTTGAGCCTCCTTGATTTTTACATTATATGTTACAAACCTTTTGTAATTGACTCTATCAATGAAAACATGGGCTAGACCCATATTTTTCTTCAAAAAAAAAAAAAAACAGAACATTGAAGTGATTGGTGTGAAAAGGATCTGATACTTGTCCTATGTGTGAGAAATATACTCGTTGCAAGGAGTGGCAACAAAATTAGTAAAAAGTCAGGGTCTAATAACAAACAGGTGGATATATAACACTCGTCAGCTGGTGGTAGTTCCACCAAAAGCAATATTGTTTCAGTCAATTTCTTTCTAAGATTACAAAATTTGGTGTTACATGGGTACAACAAATAAAATATTTAAGTAATGTTCAATGAAGAAAAAGAGGTCATGGAGAAATTTGCTACATTCCACCTAACAGCCATCCAAAAATATACACAACAAAAAGAGCACCAATTTAATAAAGGATATAAAGATTGACACATACCTCCCCTCCATCGTCTAAGACAAAAACCTCTCCATGCTCAAATGGTGACATGGTCCCCGCATCAGTGTTTAGATATGGATCTATTTTAGTAAATCCATGTAAAATTAGTCAATTTTTTTTCTCAAATTGGATTGAATTCGTTAGCCTACTAGAACATTTGTCATGCCTGCAAAGCTAATTATTACCTGGGTCTTTCAGCTTTGAATTACATTAGTAGGAGGAAAGTTGATATGGAGTAAAAGAAAATCTAAAAAAATGGTAGCTATACATAGTCAAGGTAATTATGTTAATAGTGAGAATGTGTAAGGCTATACAAATTGTATTGAATCTTGAGGATGCTATACAAATTGTTCCGCATGAATATTATTCTCATACATAACAATCTACCCAATTTAGATAATTTTGAGAAAACAAACATAACATGATTTGAATAACTTTGAGAAACAAACCTCACCAATATCATGCCCGTGCCTGAACTGCATCACAACCCGTGCCTAATACTGTTATTCCAGAAATCACCACAGAAATCACTTACCATTATAGAAAATTCACTGTTTCTTCATATTTTATCAATTCTCCTACATTTAAACAGACTACACAATTCATTAATAAATTTCTGAAAATTCATTAATCGATTTCAGATTTTTCGTAAGGTTCTCGATCAACAATTAAACAATTCATAGCATAAAAATTAAGGGTGACCAAGAAGTTGGGGCTCAGTTCACATACCATTAACAACCACATAAACAAGGAAATCAAAAACAAAGGGCTAAACCCTAAATTTCTTCAACAATTCATAACCTAAATTTCAAGGTCATCAAGCAATTTGAGCCCCAATCAAGCAAAATCAGCAAGCAATTCGCAAAGGCACAGATTTAACTCAACACGAGTTCAGATTTCAAGCCTTACAAGGCACCACAGAGAAGAAAAAAGAAATGAGCAAGGAGGCGTAGAGGGATTTACCTAAGAAAAGCTTCAATTCACGAAAAGGGGCGAAGGTCTGTGTGGGGGTGAAGCTGATGGCGCATGTTTGTGCTGGGTCGAGGTATGAGGCAAGAGCCGGGGTGGAGGGGTCGGCGTCAGCTGAGCGGGGGCGGAGTGGTCGGGCGAGTCAAGGGCGGCGGCGTTTTTTTTTTTTTTTTGGCTAAACCTAAAACGTGGGAGGAGACAGAGTGAGAAGAAAAACTCACGCGATTTTTTTAGGAGGCACCTTTCTGTGACTGGCCAAATCGGTCACGGAAGGGGAAGGCGCCAGTCGCAGAAGTGTTCGTCTCTTTGTTTTTTGTTTTTTGGGGGGTCTTCAGCGACCGGTGATAGAACCGGTCTTTGATACCGGTCGCTGAAGACAGATTTTTTTTGTAGTGTACGAATTTTTATTTTTTATTTTTTTGTTACTAGATAAAGTTTGCGATTAGGTTTCTCAGTGCATTTTAATTTCAAAAAAAATCACAAATGATCGTCGACCATTTACCAAGACTGTCTTGTTCTCGAAGGACACGTTTAGCAGCCCAAATTCGGAATGCAACAGAGGAATAGATGATATTCAAGTGCCAAACACCGAATTAGTCTCTAATGGAAAATTTTACATTTTCACCTTCCTTTAAAATTTTAATACACACTGCTCTTCCTTTCAAAAGAAAAATGATACGCCATGTTTCTTGTAAGCCATTATTTGCTCTCCCCTCCTCTTTACTTCATGCTACTCTATGTTCCATGCAATCCCCCTTCTTTATACTTTGGTTTTTCCTTTTGACCGAGCATGATGATTCGACAGTTATATATATTGGTTGCAAAGTAATGAAAGAGTTTTACATGACTATTGTGTAAGATTGTACCAACTTTACTATAATTCTAAGGCGCGCACACACGAATATTGGGTCATAATCTTTTTATTTGATTTGTCATGCATCTCATGACACTCAGAACACTATTCTATTCTAATTCGTACGTATATAATGAAACAATATTACTTTATATTATTTGTAAGGTTCATGTTTTTTCCATGTACACATGCAATTTGAATTAGCTCTCTTCATGCAATAGCCTAACACATTTCTTGAAAGAAAAGGTTTGGCCTCCCCTGACCTCAATCCCTCAAATTCGTCCCACAACTTCGAACTCCAGTAACCACTTCTTTTAACTTTCTTTTAACTTTCTTTTTCTCTCCCTCCTCTCTTTTACCTCCTGGTGCCCACTATGAGGCCACGAGCCACACCCTTTCTTCTCCACCTCTGCCGCCACGATCCCTCTTCCTATTCTGTTCTTCGATCTCTCTCTTTCGCCTCCTCCACCGCCAAAGACATCTCGATCTCTCAACTTCTTCATTCCCTCCCTTTCATTCCCGTGCAAAAGTCCTGATCACAATCCCAACCCCAAACTTTTTAATATCTTAGTTATTACAATAAAGAATTTCTCCTATCCGGATTTCGAACCCATGACCTCTCGTATAGAGACCATGTGCCTTTGCCCCACTAGACCAAAGGCTAGTTCTTGATCGCAAGCTATATTTGATTAATGAAATATATGACCAGAATATAGTGGTATACGACAAGCTAAATTTACTGAATCCCTAGACTGAGAAGAAAGGTAAAAGAAAACGAAAATTCTTGTTGACATGTAATCCATAGTGTTCTTTCTCCAAAAGAAATGGACAAATAAGGACAAGCATATAGAACTGACAAGCATATAACATAGCGGAAACGCAGTCAAAGTAAATAGAAACTATATAATTGCAACTATCTCCATTATAAAACTTTCACTGTTAATTTATTGAATACAATACCCAGCGATTTCATAAAAAAAGGAAAAAAGAAACACAGAAATAAAATATCTACTCTTTGCAAGCATAACACATATAGAGGCTATTGCATCTTATTTTTTCTTATTTTTTTAAATTACAGTGATTACACAATATCTATAATTTAAGTTGTCATTTGCCTAGGTTTGGCAACCAACTCCAGGTCCACCTTCCTCTTGAGCGAAAAGCTCGGTGTCTCCGTCATGTCAACATCTTCTGGCATCATCCCACTCGGGAGCTCCCAATCAAATATCCTCAAGAGATTTGCCAGTGCTAGCTCCAACGTCAGAAGCGATAGCTGCATGCCGGGGCAAATCCGTCTGCCTCCTCCATAGGGAACTATCCCGTAAGTGCTGCCATTATAGTTGAATGGATTATCGACAAATCTCTCAGGCTTGTATTCCAATGGGTTGTCCCAAACCTCTGGGTCTCTGCCCATGGCATATGTATTGACAAAGATTCTTGATCCTTTTGGAATGTCATAACCTTCAATGTTACAGTAGTCCGTGGATTCTCTCGGAACTAGCGGGGTTGGGGGGTGTAACCGGAAACTTTCGGTGATGGCGGCCTGCAGGTATGTCAACTTGCTCACATCTTCGGATTTGAGGAATTCATTTTGCGACGGAATCTGACGCACCTCCTCTTCTAGCTTCTTCAATACTCTAGGGTGCCTTAGGAGCTCTAGCATGGTCCACTCCAAACTTAGGGCAAGAGGTTCTGACCCGGCTGTCAATGATTGCTGCATACAGAATTAAACAATTAATGAATTTATTTTTAGTGTGAGGCAAAATAAACATTTTATCACGAGGGTTCAAATGCCTTCATTTTTTGTGGTTCCATTATGCTTTTATTTTTAGAACTATACTAAATTAAAATTTAAGACTTAAATGTCAAAACAAAACAGTAAGATGTGATCGACATCATTTTTCTATACACACGTAAAAATATCTTGGCATTTCAATTTTATTTCAGTTAGTATCAAGAGATTAGACAAATACATTGATATGGATATATTCTCGATGTTGATTTTTCAACTTATTGATTTATATGAAATCAAAGTTGTAAATGATAATGTTTTAAGTGCATGTAGAGAAAATAATATAGATCATATTTAACGGTTTTATTTTGCCATATAAATTATAGAACATTTGTTATTATTAATTTAAAATTTTGAGGTATGTGGAGGCACATGAAATAGAGGTATTCGAACACTCATTTTTTTTTTTTTTGCTTTAAAAACCTTGCCTAAGGGCATTTGAAGCCAAAAAAAAAGTTTCTTCAACAAAGAATTAAAGATGTATGTATTATGAACTATAGCTAAGATATATATATTTTTTTAATTCGAAGATTTTGTTCTTATGCAATAGGAAAAGAAAAAAAAAAACTCACATAGCATAGTGCTTTGATGTGCAAATCATTTATCTGGAATTCTTTCTTTTGTTTTTCATCCTTTTGAAGTTTGAGTAAGATATCGAGAAAATCTTGATCACCATCACTCCTCCCTTCAATACGATCGTTGAGAATCTCGGTCATCATTGCGTAGCCGGTCAAAAATATTTTTTTTGCTTCATTTCTCACCTTTGAACCAATAATAGGGCCTATCCATTTGAGAGAAGGAAAAATATCCTCTGGATTAAACTTGCCAATGAGAGGGATGCTATCCAATACCATGTTCATCAACTTCTCCTCCCTCCCGTCTCTCCTAAAAGACTCTCCACTTATCATATGACAAATGATATCATTCGTGAATTTGTAAAACGTTTTTCGCATATTCACGATGCCTTCGGGTGATGCTGCTGCCTCTTCTTTTACTTTGTTTAACATGACCAACACCTCTTCCTCCCTTAACGTCTTGAAAGTTTGCACGACTCTTTTGGAACTAAGTAAGTGCATGCTGGTGATCTTTCTCAAAGACCTCCATTGCTCACCGTATGGCGCAAAAGCAAAATCATGGTCATTATATGACAGGATAGTGGCGGCTTTAAATTGTGGTCGGTTTGCAAAGACGGGATCATGTGTCCTTAGAACTTCACGTGCCATGTGCGGGGAAGAAACGACAAGTGTTGGTATTTCTCCAAGGTGAAGGAGCATGATGGGTCCATACTTCTTCGAGAGCTCTTGGAAAGACTGATGCGCTAATGGATCGAGTTGGTGGAGGTTGCCTATTAGCGGGAGCTTCGGAGGAGATGGAGGGGGGCTGAGCTTGTTGTTAAACTTTTTTGTAAACACCAGGAGCAAAAGGGTTAAGGTGGTGATAAGAGAGATGAAGAATAGTGGAGGAGAAGAGTAGGCTTGTTCAATAAGGAGAACCATCGATCTCATTTTGGGAGTTCACAAATTAAACACAATTTCTGTTTGTGAAATTTTGTAGTAAAATACTCATATATATATAGATATCTGGGCAGGGGGTAGTTAAGGTATGTTCGCATCATTAACACTACACCAAATTTAGTCTTTTGCAACAACACATGGCAACTAATGAACTAATTGGTTGCATTAAATTAATAATATTGCTACCAAACTAATTAGTTGTATTAGAATATATTTATTGCAACGAAATAATTCTTATTGCAACTAAATTTAACTGTTGCCCGAAAAAACAAATTGCAACCAAATAACATTTATTGCAACTAGTTATTTTCGTTGCCAAGTCTGATTTAATTGAGGTGGCGGCTTCGAGAGTGCGCAGGCCTAGCTGTGGGTGGAACAAAGAGGCCCGAAATTGAGGGGCCCGTTAGCTTTAAAAAAAAAAAAAAAATTGAGGGCCCCGGTCGCTGCCAAATTTCAACTTTTATTAATCGGCTTGTCTCTAACCGCTGGGAGAAAGGAAAATGCTCGTTTCATATTGCATATGTTGGATACCATGTTTTTATTATTAAGATATAATTGGTGCATAAAATTATTTAGTCAACACCCTCTCTAAAATTTATTACTTGGCGTCCAAGCTTTCTGTTGGTAAATATTACAAGGACGCAGTTATTACAGGAGGCAGTTATTCAAAGTTGGTTTTTCACTTTTTTTAGTTCAATGTTACGGTTTTAATTCTTTTTTTTTTTATCAAACTGGTTTGGCGCGCATATTGGTTCGCGCCCTGAGAAAAAAAAAATGGAAGAAAATGTTATTTGGGAGCAATATTTAGAAAAAAAAATGTTAAAAAATAATGCGACCTTAATAATTCATTCTGTCCATTCATAATTGTTCATCACCTCCAATATTTTTTTGAGACACTACTATTCATCCCATCCAATGCGGTAGAAAACTAAAAGCAATAAATTTAGATATACTTATTTTTAAATTAGATTTATTTTCAAATTTGAAGCGGAATTTATTATCATAATAGTATTTTTAAAATAATTATTTTTTAAAATTTAAGAATAGTTATTAGTCAAAATTTCATTTTCAAATTATTTGTGAATGATATTCCTGAAATATTTGCAAATAATTTGAAAAAAATTAAAAATGTCAATTATAATTAAGATATGATAGACATTAAATCCGATAGTGAATGAATTTATTTGTTTATTATCATAATTGATATTAGTTTAGAAATTATAAATTGTTACCATATGAAATATTATTTTAATAAAATAATATTTTTTGCTAATTTTCAATTTTGTATAATCCAAACGAGTAGGGATCACTTGCTACTAAATGATCTTGAAACTTTTGACAATTAGAAAACAAAAATAAACTTAAATTTTAACATAGTAATTATAATATTATACCTTTCGAAATAATCAGACATATGAAATATTATTGCAACCAAATAATACCTATTGCAACCAATTTTTTGGTTGCCCGAAATAGAATTTGGTGTAGTGATTCTAGAGGTAGTTAGTGTTTTTGATCAATCAAAGTGATGTCCAAGAACGACTTTTGCCATCATTGTTGAATTCAACTCAAATTCAACAAAGGCAGCTACAAAATGTTGGCACACACAAATTCAACTCAAATTCATTGTTGAATTCAACTCAAATTCAACTCAAATTCAAATTCATTGTTGAATTCAACTCAAATTCAAATTCATTGTTGAATTCAACTCAAATTCAACTCAAATTCATTCTAGAGGTCATCTTGGTCAAAAAAGGCAGCTACAAAATGTTGGCACACACACACAAGAAAATTCTGGAAACATCAAAGCCATGCTATGTCAGCAAGAAATAAAACAACAAGGAAAGAGAAGTCAAATGACAATTTGCTATGATCTGTTACCCTTATTTCTATTAATTACGTGTGCATCTGTATCCTTAAATGATATTTTTTTAAAGTAAAGAAATCAGAATCAATAAGAAAATCGAGTATCTATAGCTAGCAATCGAATAAGGGGGATTTAGAAATGTTTTCGAAAAAAATGAAGAAATCATGACATCAAAATGTGGCAAGTACATGTAATTAAATAAATATAGACTTCTACAAATAAAACAACATAAAAAATGTGCATAGAATAAAGAAAAGACATACTAATTGATTGCGGCACTGATATTTAACTAAGAGTTTAATATTTTAATCACAACTGTTGGCGGATCAGAATATCAACGTGCTCAATATAAGAATGGAGATAAGTTACATATTGAGAACTAAAGTAAACAAACTAATTTCTTAGACAATAATCTGAAATAATCAGTTTTAGCAAATAATCAAATAAGCATCAAAATTAACTTTAAAATAAAATTCATAGTTGTTACACCTTTTGTTTACCGAGGAGTCTCTAACAATTATCACACCTTTTGTTATAATGATTTTGGTATACCCAGGAGTCTCTAAGATTGGTTCTTACTCATAGTTGTTAAAATTTAAAAATTTATTATTCAAACAACGTAAATACTTTTCACTTAAGATTGGTTCTTACTTAAATTAGAATTAAGTTGTTTACTCCATCTTACTCGTTATGTTTTACATCTCATTCGACGTACAGCTTAAGTAAAATGAATATGCTTACATATTATTTAATTTACAGTGGTAGTTGGAAGCAGTGTTTCGTACACGGTAATTAACTTATGATGGAAAGTTATGCTTTATTAATATGCGAATTTGACTATATTAATTAATTTGAACCGTGTATATATATACGGCTACACGGGAGCATAACATATTATTTAATTTACATAACTTCTTGAGTGTATATCCGGTGTGGAAAGTTGAATTTCATATTTTAAAATATTGATTATTAGAGTAATATATCAATAAATATTAATAAGAATAATGTTTAATTAGTGGATTTGGTAACGAAATATGGAATAACAGTACTAAGTATCATTTTTGTTTCCTGCATGTCTACTCTCTTTCATTATTATAATCTTTTCTTTAATTATATTTAGTTGCTAGTAGTCTACTCTCACAACTACCTTGTATGGATTAGCACGCATTGCTACTCAAAATAGGCAACGCCGAGTTGTCAAACATTCTCTTATACTTAAATATGAAATAGATTTGAAATAATAACTATATAATATTTAGTAGTCTGAATACCAAATATTCATTAGTTAGTACACTTCAATTTCTGTGTATTATTTTAGATAAATAAGAAAATTACTTGGAGTTAGAAAAGAAATAATTAATTATCAAGTACAAGTTAGTGCCTTAAAAAATGAAGTATATGTTTTTCAGGTTTATTGCATTTTTTTTTTTTTTTTTGATATCTTGGCAGAGGCTGCCAATTAAAGTCAAGGTTACAACAGTATCTCTAAAACAACTATACAACTGTACCACTATTCAGGTTTATTGCATTGCAGAAATAAACTACAATATCTACAAGTCCACGTCTATTAATCGTGATATGTTGAAATTGTAAATATTCAAATCTGGTGTCTGGAATTAAGAAACACGCTACACATGCATTTGTTTTTCTTGATTCTATATTAATTTCATACCACTTCATCCATGATGCATAATCAACTCAAGTTTTAAACTAGAGCTTCATGCCAACTACCGCAATGTTGGGTATTAAGCACAAAGGGAATTTCATGATGCAGTACTCAGATCAAACTATAAGCAGCCAAGACAAATTCAGTTAATAATTTGTTCTGGTATATATGGACAACACAGTTGCAGAATCTTCAGAAAAGAGAGCAAAAGAATTCAGCTACACATGATGAAAATAATGCGTGAATTCAGAACTAGGTTCAATATAAAGTAAAAAGGTTAATATAAAGTTTCTATGTCAAGTTATTTTGGAGTTTGTTTCTATGCGTGAATTCAGCACCACATTAACACTATTTTCACACTAATATGAAAATCCTTATTTTCTCTCTATTATCATCTACTATTACTCTATTTTGACATTAATCCTTGTACGATCCAAAACATAACAATAATCACTACTAGAATATGAGTTTATTGCATGGGCCAGAAAATGGCTTGTTGCATGGAGATAGCCATGCAACAAGCCCGAAAAGACTTGTTGCATGCGAATAGCCATGCAACAAGCTTCGATACAAATACTAAGTATTTGCATGGGCGCCCATGCAACAACTCTGTTCTGACTTGTTGCATGAGATTAGCCATGCAACAACAGCCCATGCAACAACTTTCAGAGTTGGCCCCTTTTGGAGTATTTGCATGGGGAGACAACGTGGGCCCCATCAGGTTATTTGCATGGGCAGCAAAGGGGGGTCCCACCAGACTATTTGCATGGCTAGGGAACGTGGGTCCTACATGACTATTTGCAAGGCTAACACACGTGGGTCCCACCTGACTATTTGCAAGGCTAACACATGAGGGTCCCACCTGACTATTTGCAAGGCTAGGGAATGTGGGTCCCACCTGAGTATTAGCATGGGAAGACTATTTACGTTATTGCATGGGTAATTATTTGCAAGAATATAAATTACATTTTTTGCATGCACTGCAGTTGTAATTATTTGCGTGAATGTACCCAAAGTAATAATAACAAGAAATGAGTGCAAATTAACATGCTCTAATTCTACAATTCTCCCTCCCTGTACCAATCTGGTACGAGCCCAGTGCTATTTTAAAATTCCCAATTCCCATTCATCAAGAATTACATAAATCACATTTGAGAAATTTGTAGAAAACTAATAAACAAAAGAGCAACTAATAAACAATGACCAACATAGTATAATTGTCATACATAGAACCAAATGCTACTGAATTTGAGATTTGATCCTTAAGGAAAAGTTCAATCCTCTGTTGGTCATTGAAAGAAATCCCCGGATCGGTTAACGGGTTGGTGGTTTCAGCTGAGAATGGTGCTGATGATGATCTTTTTGCTTGAATTTGTGTTGAGAAAGCAGAGATAGTGCGACCAAGAACCTTGAAGAAATTATAGAGGCCATCACCAAGGATCAGTGAAATGGCTATAAGCACCTGAGAAGAACATACATAGAGGGCATTGTCCATGATTAGATACCATACTTTTGATTCTATCTTGATTTGACTGGTATATATATACTAAACTTGAACAAAGAAGTATTGACTTGTAAAATGATTTTTGTTTATGGAATGGAAGAAATGATAAAAGGGGGATGTTAAAGAAGAGAATATTACTCTGTAGCCTTGGAGCCCATGAAGGCTAGTTGAGGGAAGATCAGCAGGGAACCAATCACCTTTCATTCTCTCTATCAGTGGCCACATTATTCCCCATGAAAGAATGCCTCCTAATAGAACAGATACGTTTACCAAATATGGGCAGATCAGACCAACTCCGACATAAGTCGCTAAGAAGTCGAAGAAGAACCTACAAAGAAATCACCATAAATCAGAAATGAAAAGAAATCAATCTCAACAAAAGAATACAACGTACATGATTAGAAAGGCCTAATGTACGTAGATATCTATTGAATTATACCAAGTTCCTGACTTCCTGTTATTCAATGACCAGAATGAACAAGGTATCTTTATTCATAATTCCAACTTCTTTTTTTGGTTCTTTTTTCCACCTATTCTCACACTTCGAAGGAAATCATATAAAAAAAATATCAACCTATCTGGATTGAAAAACATCAACCTATTAGATATGTGAAATCACTATCTGGATTGAAAAATATCAACCTATTAGATGCTATAGGCTTCTTTTAAAAAAAAAAAAATTAGCCTGACAAGTTATCCTATACCATATGTCAAAATAATTCTTATCCAAAATTAAAAATTACATAAAACATAAATGCTACTCATCCAAATCTAGAGAAGAATAAGAAATCTAGACATTCAAAATTGAACAAAAAAAAAACATTCTAGACATTCAAAATTGAAAATTCAGTGACCTTGAATATCAGGGAAAAAATGAAGTACAATATTTGATGCATATATTGAACTTTTGAGTATTGGACAACATAAGAAAAGATATTCTGGTCAGCAATTATATGAACAAGGCACATACCCATGACAATTATATGAATAAGCTATATGTAAATCTCTTGCCTGCTCTTTCAATTCTTCAAAATCCCAGCAAGCAGTCAACAGCGAGAGTGCAAGTTAGTGCTCTCTCTGTTTCCATTCATGGTATTAATTGAAGAACTTGACCTGTAGTTGAAAGTTCTTTTGTCAAATCAGGGACTTCTAGAGAATAGTATTAATAATTACATGATTACAGAACTAAACTAGTGAAGTACACTTCATCAACAAGTCTGACAATTATTTATTGTGTTCCTTTTTCTGGTTTGTTTTGTGCTTTTTACACAAGGTTATAAGAGACTCAATTGAGTTCAAGTGAGCCAAATAGAGTTGAAATGGATAAAATAAAGATTAATTACAAAACAAATCAGTGTCAAATGAACCAACATTGGCAATTGGGTTAAACTGGGACTTGTCATATTTTGGGGATGACACTGTAATCCTTGCAGTACAGAATTACTAGTTAAAAATTGAACCCACAAAATCACTGTAATCCTTGCAGTTGAGATTATCGATAAAACCCACAAAATCAAAACAGTACCAGTCTCCAAATTTGACATAACTCAAAGAGAGAGAGCACCTGAGAGCAACGGAGCCATCGAGATGAGAGATGAGAGAGCCAGCGAGAGCGCGAGGTTTAGGGTTTAGGGTACCAGATCAGAACAGATGAGAGCGACATGAAAGCAGGTGAGAGAGCCAGCGAAAAGAGCTTGTGGCTGGGTTCACGGAACAGAAGGGAGGTGGCGGAGCAGCTAGATTTAGTGGTGGAGTAGCGGCGAAGGATGCCTAGAGAGTGAACAGCCAAGGTGGTGGCTAGGGTTTAGGGTGTGACGAGGTAGTGGCTAGGGTTTAGGATACGACGGAGCGGGTGGTGAAGTAGTGGCGAAGGAGGAAAGGTGAGGGAGACAGGCGATCGCGATCTGTGAGGAAGAGGGAGCGTGGCGAAGATTGTGACTAGGATATAGCGAGAAAGAGGGAGAGCTGGAGATGAAGTTTTTTTTTCTGAATCAAGAGAAAGAGAGCGGGAGATAATAATTTGGTGAAATTTCGTCACCAATTTCGGGAGGGAATTGAAAATTTTAGGGTTTTGGCACGATCGTGCTCAGTTTAAAGTAGAGAGAGTACAGAGAGGAGAAATGTTTCAAGTGGGATTTCAAAGAAAAAATGCTGTCCCGAGAGGAAAGATGGAATTAGAAGGGGTGAATTCATATAACTGAGGTCAAGTGGGACCCATTTGTCATCCTCTATTTTATCTCCAATCCAGAATTAATACATTAGAAAAAGGGTCATATTCATTGATAATCAAAACAACACATTTTCAATCGGACGGTTCAGATTTACATATGAGTACAAGAGAGATGGCGGGCGCCTAAATCTCCCTGGGAGCGATGAATTCAGATCCAGTGAAGTAACCCAACTTTTGGGTTTTAGATCAGGATCGTCCGATTCGAATCTGTGAAAATTATATAAATTAAATTTATATAACATTATTTTATCATTTTGGTAATCTGAATAGGATTGAAATTATATATGTTATCACAAATAATATGAACACTTGTGACGTTAAATTTAGCAAAAATTTTGAATTGCAAACAAAATTAATGAAATTAGCACAATAATGAATGGAAGAACATGTTTATGAATTACTAAAAGATTTGTAAAAAAAAAATTATATAGCATAACATGCTTGTTGCATAAATGACTCACATCCTTCAAGTATCAACATAGAACATGAACTCTCGTAGTGTGAGTTAATGAAGATCCCTATTTATACGTTGTCTGATGGTCGATCGGAACCGTTCAAATTGAAGAATATCACAGTCATTTCATTGTAGTGAAGTTTGATAAAATTTTATGTTCATCTACCTATCCATCAAGCCAACAGAATATACAAACATCGTAGGGCCACAGACACTTCACGTCGGATCGAAGCTTTGACATATCGAAACTTCAATTTTTTTTTATTGGTTGCGTTCACTTTTTTCCCATGATCATTTAAAAACTAATTTGAAATTATTTCACTACAGATCGACCGTTGATTACTCATTCAAAAATGAACGGTCCGAAATTATTGGCTCAAATTTAAGAAGCAAATAACAATGAAATTATATAAAATTGACATTTATAAGTAATATTTGGCCATATAAGATGTAAAAAAGTAGAAAATATTTATTTTGAATTTTTTCATACTATTTGCTATACAATTATTACTTAAATTTTAGATTTGTAAATCATAGCCGTTCAATGGGAGATGAATGGTCTTGATTTCAAAGGAGGTGTCCATTTTAGAGGCTGTGGGTAGGAGTCCAAATTCTCTTGGGTATCCTAATATTTCTGTTTAAATCCCCCCTACGTGAAAGGCAGTAGATCCTTCAATATTCGTGCAAAAACTGATCTGACGTCTCCTATGTAAAATTGAGAAATTTGATTACCTCAGGCGATACAATTTGTTGGTAGTGTCTAGTGTCTTTAAGCAAATGTGATACAGAGAGAGAAATTTGTTCTCTGGATACTTGGTGATTTTTCTAAAATCCAAACCCACCCCCTCTCTTTCAAAACCAAATCGAAACCCTCAGTACTCCTCTCCACCATCCCTCAACTCTCTAAGCAAATCTGATCGCAGTCGCCGTCACTGACCTCTCCACTCTCTCCTGGCGACGAGGGCGATCACCAAACCACTCTCTCTAGACCACTTTCGTTGTTGCCGTAGATCGGAGAAATAGGTACGAAGATTAACTTTAAAAATAATTCAACTTAGAGGTTGTACTTTGTCGTATGGTTCCAGTTGAGTGCGCGTACAAGGCACAAAGTCTATGAAGTTAATTTGTTCTCGAATTTGATAGTACCAGAAATATTTAATTTGTTCTATGAAGTTTAACCACATTAGCCCCGGATTGAGGTCAATTGAACAATAGGCAGTAATTAACTATTACTAACCTCAGTTTATCAATTAATCTACTCATTTTACAAAATGAAGGTTTGACCCTTATTTTTCACTCAAAGAAGGAAATAGCAATGAGAAACTTCAAGCCTACCAGATTATAATTTGACCTGGTTTTTACTTGTATTTTCTCAATTTATCTGACTGGTCAGTCTCAGTGTTAAATAAAAACTATTAGGATATTTTAGTATCCTTACATACCATATTAAGCTTAAATATTTTTCTCTGTACAGAATTTTCTGGCATTATGTGCCAGTAGCTATTATGATGGGACCATATTTCACAGAAACATTAAAGGTTTCATGATCCAAGGTGGAGATCCCACTGGTACTGGTAAAGGTGGTACCAGCATCTGGGGTAAGAAATTCAATGATGAACTACGAGAATCACTCAAGGTATTACTGTCGAACTAAACTAGGATTCATTTCTGCATTTTCTGTAATTGCAGATGTAGGTTTCCTTACCTACATATATACCCAAATTGCCTTTTATAGTCTAACTCTGAATTTAGGGGCTTTGGAGCTTTGTGGTTTTCTTGATTCTAGCAAAATAAGGTAAAATTGTTTGCCTTGGTGCCTCTTTGTCTATTTTTCATGCTGAATTGTATCCCAAATGAGTGCTAGATATAGTCAAGCCATTGAATTAGGCAAATTGATGAGGTAAGTGTGAAATTGATGGTCATAACTTGTGATTTTTATTATGGATAGAATAATTAAAGTAGGTATTAAAAGTACAAAAATGCAATTTCTCTTTTGTTGCCTCCTTCTTGCCTTTTTCTCTTTAAGTGCTCTCTTTAATTTTTTTTTTTTTTTTTGTAAAATTATTAATAGCAAAGATATGAGAGTAGAAGCTTGACAGCTCCACTTGTATCTAACCTATTTAATTGTTTTACTTAAAAGAATTAAAGAGCAGTAAAATGGTGATAAATGAAAATGAAATATAGAGACTGGTAAGGTAGAAGCTTCACAGCTCCCTGCCATATCCTCTTTAATGGGCCTATATCGCATATTGAGGATATTTAATTTCCTTGTACAAAGATCTGTAATGTGTATTAGATTACACAATACAAGGAAATTAAATGGACTAGTATGTAAATAGTGAGAGACAAAAGGTTCAAAGTGTAAATAGACAACAAATCAAACTTGCTCCGTGTCATTTACATCTTTAATCTCATGATGTCTTGATGATTTGTCCCTTAATGAAAGAACACTTAAATCATGATTTTAACAAAATCAGGGACCTCCTTGCATAAATTCAAGTTTTAATAACCTCTTTGATATTCGAATATGTTGCTTATGTGATTTTTGGAGTTTGGACTTCTTTCATTCACTTCTGGTACGGTACCAAATCCAAACTCAGCAAGTGCTGCTGGTACAAGAAAGGATTCAAAAAACAAGAAATTGACCTGTTCTGGTAAACTAGTCAGTGTAGACTGGTACAGGGACCAAAATACAAAATAAATTATATTGGTAAATAAAGGACTTCAAAACAATCAATTTAGAGCCAAAATTTACATTTTTAGCATTTTTTATGAATTTGATATGATTTTTCAAAGTTCAGCTTTTCAAATTTTGATACTTTCTCTTTTC
Source organism: Carex kokanica (assembly GCA_025461125.1). NCBI lineage: Eukaryota > Viridiplantae > Streptophyta > Magnoliopsida > Poales > Cyperaceae > Carex > Carex kokanica. The sequence continues at coordinate 1,030,594 of JAJGRX010000953.1, read as the reverse complement.
CCTTTTCTTTTCTGCCGCTGGTGCATAAGAACCATGGTATTAAACCCCCTTATCAGTACACTGTAGAAAGGCTAATGTAACCAAATAAATCATGCATGAAGTACACATCACAAGGGACATTTCTATATAAAAAAAATCAAAATTCCATGTAGCCAATTGCTCACAATTTCATGTTTTCTTTATTATTAATGGAATATATGTTACATGTGTTTATTTGAATTTAGTTTGATGAAGGGCCTATAGCATTAATTGACGAGGAGTTGGACATGGACCAAGGTGAGGATGAATTTGGTTTCTAGGCCCTCGATGCTTCCAATCAATAGTTTTAATATTGTTGAATCAATAGTTGTATGTGTCGTGTGTAACAAAGTTTGTACAATTATTTTTGTTTCTAAATGCAAAATTTTTAGTTATTTAAGTATTGAATTCTTATATACTGCTGTTATACATGTTGTTGTGATTTATAATAAAAATCATCACTAAAAGGGGATATCAAATAAACAGAAATGAATGTCTCCAGTAAGCAAACAATTGCATGGGTAGGAATTAAACTAGTTGCATGGGCAAATCCATGCAATTAATAAGAACCGTCAGTTCCGACTATTTGCATGGGCAAGTAGTGCATTATTTGCATGGACCTTCAATAAAATATAATATAAATAGGGGGTTAAGTAGTTGCATGGGCATGAGGTTGAGTTGTTGCATGGACCTTTAATAAAATATAATATCTAAGATGTGATTAAGTAGTTGCATGGGCATGTGGTTGAGTTGTTGCATGGACTTCTAATTAATTATAATATCTGACTTTCAAAATGTATTTGCATGGGGAGATAGAAAACAGTTGCATGGTTGCACATTACACATTTACATGGGATACTTGTTGCATGGGCTTTGCCTTGCAACAAGTTTTACGAATTCAAAAATGTCATTTCTTTTGCATGGGCCGTCCTTACCATGCAACAAACTAGTGCTGCCCATGCAATAAACTCATATTCTAGTAGTGAATGATGTTCAAAATTACACTTATACTCTCTTTTCCTATTAGGTTCTCAGAAGTGAAACAAATAATGAATCAAGTGTGTTTGGATTAGGAGTGGGGTTAAGGGTGGCGAACAAGGCAGAAGATTGCAGAAGATTTGCTTACCTTCAATGTAATATTTGTTGATGAATAAACTTAATTTGCCATTAAATTCGTGACTGCACAGTGGACAGATTTTGTGGCTGATTAATGAGCGAATTTGAAAGGGCAATTCTAGATCATTCTGGGCAAATGAGGAGTCTATTTGACGTGTCTTGGAGTCTACTTTCTGATGGTTCAAGTTTCAAGTTGTTTCGAGTTCCCTAGAATAAGTTATGGCTGTTTTAGTAACCAAGGGTCAGAATTTACTGTGCTGCTCTGTATTCTGTTTTGAGTTGTTTTGAATTCTGTTTTATTTTAATTACTGTACGAATTTTAAGAGTCATGTCTAAGGCTATAAATAGAGTTGTATTCTGTTGTAAGAAAGTAGAAGAGAGAAAATACAAAAGATAGTTTGAATAATAAAAGAGTTTTGAGAATTGTGTCTCTCTTCCCTCCACCGAAATATTTATTGTTACTAACAATATTTAGGAAATTTTAGATTAATATGCAAATAGTAAGGAAAAGGAAATATGTATTGGTTTGGAAAGACGAACTTAGGATAGATTAGCAATCAGATTTATATATGAGGGTATGCAGTTTAGAAAATATATACAAAAAAATACTTGTAATTCTATTCTGAATTAATAAAACAAAGGGAGGGAATGGAGCTTTATGGGTGTGATTGTGTTCGTGTTCTCTGTTGTACTATTTTAATAATTTTGTCAGTTAGCGTGGTTAGTGAGCTAACTCAAAATTTGGAACAGTTGCTAACACAACAAATTAATATGAATAGCAGAATAATGAGCTAGTCCGAGCTAATTTTTTCTCGGTTTCTTAGAGCCTAAACTAGTTTTTTTAGTCAAGGTTGGATGTCAAACCACCAAACTACTTAATATCCATAAGGATTTTTCCATCTAGATTTTAAACCTGTGACTTATCAAACGAAGAGCATTGTCTTTGCCATTAGACCAAAAGTTGATTCTTAGAGCCTAAACTAGTTAGAATCCATTTATCCTTGTTCTTGTAAATCTCACTTGAGAAATTAAAATGAAGCCTAAATGAACTAATTTCAGTCTAGCTGGTACTAGTATTCTATCAGTTGGTACACACAGATACAAGTGATAAGGTACAAATGAACTAATTTCTTAGAGTCTTTTTACTCCATGAAGTATCCTTTTTGGGCCAAGCTTTCCTTGATAGGAAAAAAATCCTGAGAAGTTTACACATATTTTGCCAAGTGTCTGGCGATCTTTCATTGCTGCTACTTTCAGAGTTACCAGTAAGCAACAATCAAGGCCAATTTGGGTATTTTAAGACGATTCATTAAAAAATAATTCTAAGGGGCCATTCGGTTACAGCTATGCTTGATTGAAATTTGGTATTTTTAGGAATATCATCTATAACATTTACTGGGAAAAGAAAGATACATTTACCATCAATGCAAATCAAGGCATGACCCTGATTTCTTACTCAAAAATAAAAAATACATTTACCATGGAAGAGATCATGGTTCACATATAAAAACTGATGTATGTGTTTTCCAAAGATGCCCCTTTACATAATTTTACGGTATAAAAACAAGCATAAAAACTGATGAATGTGAAGTTTTTTATTTATACCATGCAATGATGGCGCAACAAGGCCCAGTCAGTCGTTTGTTTTGTGCAATTTGAGTTTCATATTAAACCCAATTTGGCCTCAGTAAGAACATTGCCAGTGAGTAAATCCCCAGCTGTTCCTCAGATTACCTCAGTTGCGAAATAAGCACCGAAAGGGCGAAGGAAAAAAACCTTTAAAGAAGTTAAAATAAAAAAAAGGTATTTAATTTCATCTGATATCAGTACCAGTATGTGCCATCCCAGCTCAGGTAAAATTGAAAGCTTTAGGGACCACTTGGAAGTCAAAAATATAACAATACAAGTTTGAGAAGGCAGTGCAGATGTCAAAATCAAATTTCATGGTTATTTTAAAATAAAATCCGTAAATCATTTAACTTTTCCATCAAAACCGTGTTACTTTTATTCCATCCAGCCTCCCCGTTGGAAGCAATCTGTTTTTCAGGGAATATTCTTAATGAAAACGAAATTCATTCCTTCCAAGTCTACAAATTTTACAGCAGGCCTTGTTCAATTTAGATAAGTGTTATTTTCAAATTTAAAAGATAAGTACATAATAGTCATGGTATAACACCAATTGGGTACTTTGAAAAAGAAATGTTTCTGGGAAGATTCTCATGGATTTTTCTTTAAACGTCATGCAAATTTAAGTCAATTCAATTTGTATATAGGTCTGACTTGTATTATTGCACATGTTTCTTTGTACTGTAGGAACTTTTTTTGAAAATTTTCGCAGAAGCTACAAAGTCGTAAGGGGTAATCAAACTCTCGACCTTTGGGTAACTTAACAGTCTTATAACTTTTTTCCTAACCAACTGTACTACCTCTCCTTTATAACCTAATCTAAATTTGAAATATCAGTTGCCTTTTGTTGTGTTTTAAATTTCCTCTTGACGAATTCCCAAATGCTTAAGATTGTGTCTCTTTTCCCTTTTTCGTGAGTGGCGGGCTTCAATTTCCTCATAAGTTTATGAAATTGCTATTGGAAATGATATCAAATACATTCAACTCCTAACTCTATATTAGCTTCCAAAAAATTGGATAGAAGTATTAACATTTTCACCAAAAGCTATGAACTTTTCTGGCTCATCTCCTTATCAGATATTCTTACATGAGAATATTAACAGAAGATTTAGAAATAAACAAGTGGTTCAAGAGAAAGTTCTCAAGTACCATAATTTAACAATTGTACTCATAAACCAATCCTTTTACAAGAAAAAAAATGTTAACTTTTTGTAATTTAAATTGGCCTCAACACTTTTATGATATCAAGGAGAATTCTTTAGCTCAATTTTTGTAGCACCAAGTTTGAATTTGATTGAAATTCTCTTTGACCTAAATGTAAAGATGCTTATAGCCTAGGAAGTCCCTAATAGAAAATTGACAAGGGATCTGATACTGGTTGCATGAAAAGATCGGCAGCTATCTAAAGTAGGAAAGAATTAGTATATAATTAACTTTCTGTAGTGTCAATTAATATTGGAAGCTAGATGATTAGACACTTAATTTCAAATAGTTTCGTCAAATTAACTAATGTAATGTCAGAAAAATCGTTTTGTCTTAATTAAGTTATTTACTCTGGGCATTTCATAATCCATTGGTTGGGTCAATAGCCGTATCCAGTCAGTGTACCGTTCATAGCACGGGTTCAAAATAAGCTTCCATGGAGAGATTGGTATTTATGCTCAGCACCTCTTTGACTTCGTTTTTATTTTACTGGCATTTTTTTTGGAATGTTTCAGTGCTATATATGTAACATGTTATAATTGTATAATTAAGGGTCATGTATATATTTACGATCAACCCCCCACTCCCAAACCCAATCAGAACAGAATAAATAAATTATAAAGAAACAGATTATAGCATTTGTATCAGCAACATGTATAAAATTATAAATAGGGTACCAGTGGAGCAGTAAGGAATTTCTGTTAGGAAATACCAGTCCAACTTATCATATTCAAAACTCATGAATAATAAGAAGTGAATTCATCTCTACTTATAAATTAGCACCATATATCAATACCTGATTAAGGTTCCCTATTTCGACATATCAGTTTGAAAGTTGGAATAAACAAGAAGTTACATGTGTAAAACTCCTCACAACACCTCTTGGTATTAATTAGAATTGTATCTCCAGCATCTTGCTGGTTTCTTCAGAAGATCAAAGAAAAAGAAAATCGTTAATTGCACAAGTATAGTACTCAATGACATTATATTCCATACAAACACACATACACACACTCTCTTTGGTTTTACATATTTGAAAAAGATAAAATAAATCAAGTTTGGCATGGTTACCTTGTATATAGATCTGCAATAAAATTGTGCTCATCCATTAACAAGATGGGGTTATGCTGGGTGGAAAAGACGGGCACATGAAGAACCATCACATTCATCGATCCTTCCAACTTCACATGATGCATACATACATATACATATACATATATGCATGCCTACTATTTTCAAGCAAAGAAATTTGCAATGAAATGCATGGAGGAGATAGTAATGCACGTGCCCTGCTTCTCCACCTTGCAAACCACACCTCACCTAACCCCTCTCTCTCTCTCTCTATCTATCTCTTATTTTTGTGAAACCTTCTTGGCAGTGCCAAGTAGAACATCTCTCTCTGTTTTCTGAAAAGCTTGGCAGAGGCTTGATCTCTCTCCCTCCCTCTATCCCTCGCTCTTGATCACAAAGATTCCCAGCAAGGTTTAGTTTCGGTTTAAGAGTCTTCAGTCTCTAAACTTCTATATATATATATATGCATATGTATACATAAACCAGCCGTACATCTTTGATATCCATAGTAGTTTCACAGGGACACAATTGTCTTCCGATCTGAGAATTTGTCTTTGATCCAGTGGCAATAACAATACTCTTTGTGTAGGAGATCTCAGGTTCGAAATCAGATTCGAAATCCGAACGTAAAATTTTTTGTAGATATTAAATAATTAAGGAACTTGATCTCCAACCTAGCTTTACTCAAAAAAAAAAAGAAAATTGGTCTTGTGACCTCTTCATTTCTGCTATTACTGGATAAATTTTCTACCACGGATAGAATATATTTGCCGCAATACCATGCTTTACCTACCCATGCATAGATGGTATACCAGAGGCATACAAATAAGGTAATTAATAATTATACCGCACATCATCAGGTATAGGGGTGTCAATGTATATTTTTAGCTCTTTATCCGACCCGTATCGTATTTGATAAGGCGGGTATGGGTAAAGTTTTTTTTTTCGTTAGCTTATTGGATATAGGTATGGATAAGAATTTTTTTCGTTAACCAAATGGGTAAGAGTATGAGTAATGACTATTTCATACCTGTTACCCTATAGGGTAATTATGAAATCTAAATATATATATTTAATTCAATTTCCAACCCACCTAAATATGTATTTGTGTTTTGAATTTTCTTCTCTTATAAAGAACAATTTAGTTGGAATTGATTGCACTTTTATTTTTATTTTTAATTAGAAATGTAATTACATATGTGTGAATGAATGAGTTTTTATATTTAATTTGTAAAATATAATAAAACTAATTATTATATTAGTATTATTCGTTATTCATCAGCTACCGTTTTGTTACCCGATAACATTAACGGGTAAGAGTAGAGTAGAATAAGGTCAATTTTTAATGAGTATGGGTAGGATATAGGTAAAATCAATTTTAATTGGTATGTGTATGAAAATGCCTCCACCCGGCCCATACCGTACCCATTAACACCCCTATGAGATACTTTTTATAATGTTATTGCAACTAAAAGGTTAAAATAAACGGATTTTTCATCATTCAAAAGAACGTATATAAAATTTGAGTTGATTAAATCATTAAAGATCTTTTATGGTAAATATCATTCTATGGCATGGCTTTTCTATATACGGTAAATATGAAAAAACTAAAATGAATCTATACTAGAACCACGAGCCTAACCTAGAACAATTAATGTCTCGATCGGTTATTAATTTGCTTCGGTGAGATAGTTGTAGTATTTAATGGCATTCATAAAAGCATGTTGTGAGCATATAATAATTACTCCCGTACTAAACCCATACAAAAATTCTATCAGTGAGTTGACTTCTCATTCTGTCTCCAATTGTCCATAAAAGCTACTGAAGAATGTAAAACTAAGGGTCAATATTTACATGCATGAACCATGATTTAATTATTAGGAACTTTAAATGTGCAATTGTGCTTGTTAAACTATATATGGTACAAAACGAAATCGCTGTTTTTATTAAAATTCTGCGAAAACAGCGATTTTTAAACCATCTTAATAAATAGTAAAAAAAATTCTAAAAAATGTAAAATTTGGTCTCCAAGCACATTTTAATATAGATTGAACATCTAACGGTTGGAAATATCGTTTGAAGTCAATTCGATAGGTTTTAGAGTCGAGTTTACGGAAGGACTTGGTGAACTTAGGAACACCCTAGTTCTACTATTTAAATATATCGCACTAGCTAGAAGCAGCAAACGAATTTTATAATCGACAATTTCAATAATAATTTCCGTATGGGAGGTCTCCGTATCTCCATTCCATTATTAAGCACGTTGGGTGTCCGATCCGCCAACGGCTATGATTGAAAGAAGAAATTTCAGATTTAATCTCAACCCTCTAATCAAATAATTTGTCTTGTTTTGATTAAATGCATCTTTTTTAAGTGTAGAAGTCTATATTTAGTTAAAAACATATTCGCTACACGTACAGTTACACAATATATTACAATTAAAATTGAATATACTGCCTTGTAGCGACATTTTTTTCCTTATTTCTCCTACATTTAGCAACTTCTTCGTTTCCTTATTTTTGGTTTCCTATATCTCCTTTGTTTCTATACAAATTATCACGACAGAAAATGAAAATCAATTTTTTCTTTGTTTGTTTCTATATAGATCCCAACGGCATAATATAAAAATCTAGAATATATTTGATTAGAGTTGTTTCTATACAAATCACCTCACACCTGGAATCGAGAAAATCAAGAATAGAAATATTGCTTTTCTAATTTTATTGTATTTTTTCAATTGGAGCAATTATAATCTATTTTTCATTTTTTTTTGTTCATTTTCAGAAATGTTTGACTACATCGAAGAGAATCACACTAGCAATGATACTTCAAGATTTTTTTCATGTTATATTTGATCCATTTTTTTTCATTTGTTGTTGTTTCTTTTACTGTTATTTATTATTTATCTCTCCGTTTTTTTTGTCATTTGTGTTTTTTATTTTCATTTATATATTTTTTCTTAATTCTGAGTGAAATGTCAATAAAAAAAAGTCTCTTCATATTCTATTCAATCTTATAATATCTCCGTTGCAACGCACGGGCACGATACTAGTATATATAAGAAGTAGCATGTTTAAAGCCTTAATGCAATTTTTTTTTTATGAATATTTAAAGCTGAAACACTGATCCTCATCTTTATTCAACAACAAAAAAATTGACACCGTTATTAAATCATACCAAAAAGAATTTAGAGAATAGAAAAACAATTACATATGAATGTCTTTTTCTTATAGATTTTCTTTGTATTAATTTTCATGTAATTTAATTATCAATTGATATTCCATAATATACCATTATATATATGAACCATTGCAAATATATGTTATTTGATAAACGGTGAAATTATTTGAATAAAATTTCATCATATTTCATGTATAAGATATGTATAAAATATAAATTACATTATAATTGTCGGATTTCAAAATATGAGTCATTTTTTTACAGTTGTCGAAATTGTCAATAGGTCCCAATAAAAAAAATAGGATTAGGATTCCTAGCTTTGACAACTTGCTATCTTAACAACTTTGACAACGCCTTCTAAAAACATGTCGAAGAAAATAAAAACAAATACCATTATAGACATATTATTTTTCTTATAGATTGGTTATATATCAATTTTCATGCAATTATGAAATTATTTGGTGTTCCATCAAATGTTGTTAATATGATGACACTACTACAGAAAACACGACTATATATGGTTAGAAAAGCTAATGACATATGATTCTGCGACCGTATTTGCGCGCATCATGTATGAAAAGGTAGATACATTGTACACGGTTGCGGAACCGTAGCTATAAGTATTAACATTCACGGTTCCTACAAGCGAATCGTGACAAATCTAAAGAAAGAAAAAACTAAAACTGGTGATTTCTGCATGGTCACAGTTACCGTGTATAATAGGGTTATATACACAGTTTCTACAAGAAATCCGTGTATGATTTTGGAAACCATACATAATTGTTTAATACAAACCCGTGTATGTTACTCTTTGTACATTTTTTGTACTCTTTATAATTTGCTAGCATCTGAATTTGTTAGCCATTAAAAATACAATATTGCACATCCATAATTCAATAAATATTCAACATTCGCAACATACAAAAAACAATATGCAATTATTCAGCATTTCAACACAAATATAATAGTATTCAACACTTAACATACATATACATCCATAATTCAACAAATATTCAACATAAATACATACACATATTCAACAAATATTACAACACTTAGCATGCATGTTCTACAAATATTCAACATATAGACATATACATACCAAATTTCTTAAAATTAAAATTTTTCTTTAGTTCTGTTTTATTTGACACATTACAAGAACATGTTCTATCTGAAATAAGTTCCAATGAAATGGGTCACAACATGATCTTGAACTGATAAAACATTTTCTAAAAATTAAATCATGTTTTAAGGCTAAGTTTTCGGCAGTGTATGAATGATCATGTGACAGTGTACTTGGCTTACGTTGTTGTTTAAACTTTTTTGCAAACCACAACTTAATTCAAAAAGGATTTTGTAAGAGATTAAACAACAATAATGCACTGTCACATACCTTTCATACACTACCGAAAACTTGGCATTAAAACATGATTTAATTTTTAGAACATGTCTTATCTATTAAAGGTCAATTTGTGACCCATTTGGAACTTATTCCAGATAAAACATGTTCTTGCAACGTGTTAAATAAAACAAAACAAAATAAAATAAAAAATTAATTTACAAGAGCCAAATAAAAAACCTGGCATTCTAGGCTCGGCTTCTATGCCGAGTTTAGGCTGGGTGATCAGTCATTGACTTCATCATTCTCTATCATAATTTGCAAAGTAAATTAAGATCATGCAACAAACATACATAGCCAGCAAAACATCAAGAATTTTACATAAATTCAGATAATTTGTAGTGTTGCAATACTCATTTTCAAACATTTTATTTTTTTTCCTTTTCAATCTTAACACAGATTTGGATGGTTAACACATGTCAAATTCAAGATAAATCGGAACATAAAAGATTACCATGTTAGAAACCGGAGGAGGAGAGACTAAGAGTAGTTCTCGTTTTGAGTCTTTCTTCGCTTCGTTTTGGCCTCCTACTTCGCATCTGAACTGGCCTCCGAATCCTCCGTCTCCACAGCGAAGATAAAGACCAAACGCAGAAACTCAAAGCGAATAATGTTTTCCACGCTTCATCTTGGCCCTCCTACTTCAAATCTTCCCTCCTAACGAAAAACCTAACCAAGTTTAGAAAGAAAAATGTATCAAAGTGTGGGAACGAAAGTGGTGTTAGTTTCGATAGCGAGCTTTCAAAGAGAGAGAGAGTGAGAGAGAGTTATTTGATTAGACAAGAGGGCTGTAGGAATTAAAGACAGGGCAGTAATCGAAGAGGGACGAAAAAAACCTAATGACTATTCATACATAGTAGTCAAAGAGGTGCGGAAAACCAAAAATCATAACATGATTTATACACGGTTATTCTTTAAAAACCGTATACTTTTTTTACAAATATTTTTGTAACTTCTTATAATTTATAATATGCTAGCATCATATGTACATAAAGATTTTGGATCAAGTATATAGATGCAAATATGCAACATAACTCAAATGAACTTATTAGTTATTGAATATTGGACCAATCTATCAATTCATACTTGATTTTCCTCTTCTCCGTGGTAGGCAAGATTTATAACTCATTATAGTTCCACGCGAGAAGAGAATGAAAATGAGAAAAATCTCGACCTCCACATTTATAGACAATAGTGTCGAGAGAGGACGAAAAAAAGTTACGAAGACGTAGCTAGATTGAAGATTTATTTTTTACAAGTCATGATATCAATTGATGCCTCAATCCTTCTTTTATTTTTAAAATTGTAAAATTAATCAGTGAGAAAACAAATTAATCATTTCTTTTTAAATAAGTGAATCAGACGGTTATTAATTAACAGGTATGAGACTTATTTGAATCTAATATTAATGCCCCTCCTGTTTAATGTTTGTTCGAAACCGTCTAATGAGTTTCGGAATTAAATTGGTCCAATGTCCGTTCAGAACCGTATGATTATGGATTTAAAAAGGTCACGTATGTCACGGCATGGCATAGTTCCGTCACAGTATAGCACGTGTTCCAGTCACATGCCGTGACTCACGTGTTTCATGTCCATTCGCGTGATCTGACCATCTTTTGAAAATTTGGCACGTCATGCGAAAGATTTGATCACGGCACGACAAGTGGTCACATGAGTCATGTGTAATTATAACTGTTAGATCTTGATCAAATGATGAATAAATCTTGAATAAACTAACCTAAATTATATTAAAAATAGTTAAATGTGACCATACGTAACCATTCATGTGTAGTCATGATATAACTAATGTACCGTGACCATTTTTCCAACTTTAGTCACGGCATGACACAATACGTATTAATCTGATTTGGTCACGGCACGGCACGTAACCCAAGTCACGACACAACACGACACATATTTAAATCCCTACGTCTGACCAAATCAATATTTCGATCATTGCTATTTTTGAAAAATAATTCATCAATTTTTTTCTCACTAATTGATTTTATAATTTCAAATTATAATTTTTTTTACTATTGTCGAAATTGTCAATCTAACATGTCATCAATTAAAAAAAAAAAAAAAAACTGATGTTGCGCTGACGAAGAAAAGAAAACTGAACTTGCTTTTTTCTATGGATTATTAATTAGAACTTGGTCATAATATTACAAAAAGAGGAATTTTCATGCCCAAAATTAATCAATATATAATCTACTTTGCGAATTGGCCCGGCTCTCGCTGTCTGATCCAACGACTTCACCGTCAAATTAATGAAGAGAGTGATAGAAGGACTTCACAGCAACTATGATAAGATCGTACCGGACTTCAGAATAACAATTCCATTTATCAGGTTCAGGTCATTCGATGCTTGGTTGGAGTTGTCCGAGCCACATCAAAACTACTGTGCACTTAATTTGTAGAGTATGTTTGGTTGGATTGAGAATAGACTATTTTTAGAGTTAGGCTATTCGGAATAGCCTATTCAATGTTTGGTTATGTTAAAATAGTTAGAATAGTGAATTCAAATTTTTTATCTTATTAAAATAAATTATTTCTAAGAATTTTGAGATTTAGCTATTCTAATAAGACAAATAATAGCTATTCTTGGTTTGACTATTCTAGCTCGAGATGTTGTCTTAAATGAAATTCACCTTAAATACTAAATAGTATGAGAGAATTTATTTTTCGTGATAAAATAGCAAGTCATACGACTTATAACTAATAATCAATTGCTCATTACAAATGAGACTTAAAATCGTAATTGGTTGTGTTGAGACCACACATCAGACTGTTGATTTAGATGTCACGTTGAAGATTTAGGTTTAAAATACAATTTTAGCAAGAGTTTTTAAAAATTAAAAGTGCCAAGTCTTTTAATAATAATAATAATAATAATAATTGAGTGAAAGTATATCATACAAGAGTAATAATTGAGTGATAATATAAAATAGCAATGTCTGCTTTTGCAGGAAAAAAGAAATAATTATCTTACAATAAATGCCCTTAAATTCCCATTACTATTTTTGGAGTGGTAGGAAATAAAGCAGCAAGTGACAATTAAACGACAAAAATTTGTAGTGCTAGGAGAGAGCACTAAATTTGTGTTGGTCCACCGCAATGCTGGCAACATGCAATCTTCTATTTCATCTACTGTTACTACATTATATATATCAGTGTTCTAAATAGCGCGCTATAGCGTTTTTGGACCCCAAACGCTACGCTACGACATCAAAATGCGCTATTTGCGCTACGGCCGCTACAACGCTATAGCGGTCCGCTACAGCGCTATTTGCGCTATACAATATGGATTTTTTTTATTTTTTATTTTTAAGCAATTTATATGGGTTTTAAATAAAGATAAAAAAAATCTCAAACCGAAATTGAATTTGTTGCTACTTGCTACAATTAAATCAATTTGAAATTGGGAATAGAAATTGAAATTTGAATAGAAAAAAAGTCCAAACCGGAATTAAAATTTGAATAGAAAAAAAAATAGATCATGTCATGAATTCACCGAATTTTTTATTTATATCCAAAAAATAAATCAAATTACAAAAAATACCCATGTTATCTTGAAAATTCGAAAAATACCCAAACCGGAAAATTTTTTTCCGGATTTGGCCTCTAAACCCGGAAAAAAAATTTCCGGAAATTGAACTCCAAAACCGGAAAAAAAATTTCCGGTTTTAACATTTTTTTTTTTTTTTTTTTTTAGAGTTTCCGGAAAATTTTTTTCCGGTTTTAACATTTTTTTTTTTTTTTTTTTTAGAGTTTCCGGAAATTTTTTTTCCGGATTTAACTTTTTTTTTTTTTTTTTTTTTTTAGAGATTCCGGATAAAAAAATTTAACTTAACAAAAATTTTTTTTTTTTTTTTTTTTTTAGAGATTCCGGAAATTTTTTTTCCGAACTAAATAAATTTTTTTTTTTAAGAGAAAAATAGCTAAAATACTGAAATCTAACGCTACAAAATCGAATTGTTTTTTTAAATATTTGTTTCATTAATTTAAAAAATTTCAAAATGGTGTAGAATAATTTAGAAATTATCAAAATAGCTAAAATACTGAAATCTAACACTAAAAAATCGAATTGTTTTTTTAAATATTTGCTAGATTACATTTTTTTATATAAAATTAGCATATTTATACTAAAACAAGCCAAATTACTTGATTTATGCTGAATTACACTAAATTACAATAATTATGTAGAATTATGCTAGAATACGGTAAAGTACGCTAAATTACGTACGAATAGGGATAATATCTTCACTGAGAAGGCGAAAAACGACGACGAAACTTCAAACGGTCATAAAACGGCGCTCGAGTGTCCGATTTCAGCAAATGACCACTTTTCGGAAAGCTTCCGAAAATGCGCATGCGTTCGGACTTGCTTTGCTAGTTTTCCAAATTCAGAATCGCCAAAAAACAAATAGAAGAGCCTCAAAACTTCAGTTGAAGTTTCCGATTAAGATTTTCATTTCTATTATTCAATCTACGTAGCTCAGTAAATTAGTTATGTAATAAACTTTTAGAACACCAAATTTTATTATTTTTGGAATTTTTTTTACTATTTTTTATGATTTATGAAAGATGCCACAAAATAAGCCCCATTTATACGTAATTTAGCGTAATTTATCGTATTTTAGTAAATTTACCGTATTTTAGCACAAAATCGGCCCTATTCGTAGTAAAAAACAATTCGATTTTTTAGTGTTAGATTTCAGTATTTTAGCTATTTTGATAATTTCTAAATTATTCTACACCATTTTGAAATTTTTTTAAATTAATGAAACAAATATTTAAAAAAACAATTCGATTTTGTAGCGTTAGATTTCAGTATTTTAGCTATTTTTCTCTTAAAAAAAAAAAATTTTATTTAGTTCGGAAAAAAATTTCCGGAATCTCTAAAAAAAAAAAATTTGTTAATATAAATTTTTTTATCCGGAATCTCTAAAAAAAAAAAAAAAAAAAAAAAAAAAAAAAAAAAATGTTAAAACCGGAAAAAAAATTTCCGGAATCTCTAAAAAAAAAAAAAAAAAACCGGAAAAAAAATTTCCGGAAACTCTAAAAAAAAAAAAAAAAAAAAAATGTTAAAACCGGAAAAAAAATTTCCGGAAACTCTAAAAAAAAAAAAAAAAAAAAAATGTTAAATCCGGAAAAAAAATTTCCGGTTTTGGAGTTCAATTTCCGGAAAAAAATTTTCCGGGTTTAGAGGCCAAATCCGGAAAAAAAATTTCCGGTTTGGGTATTTTTCGAATTTTCAAGATAACATGGGTATTTTTTGTAATTTGATTTATTTTTTGGATATAAATAAAAAATTCGGTGAATTCATGATACTTAAGATATTTTTAATAGGAAAAATCGATAGTTTATGATATTGCTATGGGTATTTTGAACCGCAATTTGGACTTTGTACGGGTTCAATATGAATATTATAATTTCTTAATTACTTTGGTGTTATTTATTGTTCTATGAGACCTTAGATAATGTTGATATTTAGTACAAATATTGAATATACGAAATGTAAAAAAAAAACGCTATTTGGAATAGCTTCCGCTATAGCGACGCTATTCGCTATAGCTTTTTTTTAGCCTTCCCGCTACGACGCTATAAACGCTATTTAGAACCTTGATATATATATATATATATATATAGATTCCACAAAGTTATTTTTTTAGAAGGATCGTGATGTTCGAAATTTTGATAGGATATAGACAATTCAATTTCAACCAATCAATCAATCAATATTTATTCGAATATTTATGTGTAAAATTAAATTTCAGATATAAATTAATGACCACTAATTTAATGAAGTAGCGCAATGAAAGTTCTTAATTTTCAACGCTATCTGTAATTTTATTTCGCCTCACTTGTGTTAGAAATATATTTTGAAAACACAAAATTTATATAAATAAATACTTATTTTAATATTAACAATTTAATCTTTATGAATATGGAGTTATTTACATAAAAGCTCACTGTTTGCCACCACAGAATATCGGATAAAATAAAATAAGTTAAACAGGAGCTGTCCATGGTCTCAATAATACAATTGTTTAAAATTTTTGTCAGTTACTCATTTTAATCAATTGAATCAATTTCTTTTTGAGTTAGATGTGCATATGCTGCTGACCATTCATTCAATTGACCGTTTATTTTCTTTTAAGATGAAAACGGTAATAGAATGAATATCATTTTAGTTCTCAATGTACAAATTTATTGGTGTTTATGATATTTACCTACAAATAGCACATGATATTTAGAGAGGAGATCATCCATTTATCCAATAATTCATATTTTTCTTAGCTCTATAATTCATAAAATTCTATTTTATTCTCCCACAAATAAATAATTTCTTAATAGTAAAAATATTATTTTGCTACTATTGTCAAAAGAAGTTATATCAATCTCTATCACGGTTGCGTCCGCAGGCAGAGGAATACCGACATAACTTGAGGCAGTCTTAACCAATTATTCCTGCTCTTAGGACGGGAAGTTGTCTTAGGTCCGCATTTTTCAGCTTCGGGTAACAAAGTTTTAATTATATTCTTAATTATATATTTTTAATATAATTGTTATTTATTTAGTGATCAAAATTCAGATTTAAAACCAAGTTGGTTAGTTAAATTTTTCCAACAACTTGTCAAATGTGTATAGTAATAGCAACCGTGTCTCTAGTAATATTTACACGAACAAGGGAAAAAAAATTGTAATCATAACTGTGAATTGAGATACTAGCTAACACCAACTGACAGCTCTCTTTTTCTCTCTCACTTATGGAATGTATGACTTACCCTTGTATTATTTCGGATTATCAAATCAAATCTAAATTGTTGCATATATATATGAGGAGGGATCAGATTATACCATTTTTTGGTGACATCGTCCATTTTCAAAGTTCAAACAGTCGATCCAAACCGTTCAATATGATGGATATATTAAAATGTGCTTGCAGATCAAATTTTACATTTTTTTGAATTTTTTTACTATTTATTAAGATGGGTACAAAAATTCAATGGTCTGAAAACAACGATTTTGTAAAGTACTTAATAAATAGTAAAAAAAATTCAAAAAAATGTAAAATTTGATCTGCAAGCACATTTTAATATATCCATCATATTGAACAGTTTGGATCGACTGTTTGGACTTTGAAAACTTTAAAAATGGACGATATAATTCGATGTCGCCAAAAACGGTGTAATCCGATCCCTCCTCTCTCTCTCTCTCTCTATCTATATATATATATATATATATATATATATATATATATATATATGAATAATTATTTGAGTACCCTCACTCATGTACCTGCAAAATCCCCACACCTCATTTAGAGAAATTATGTACTATGGTCCTACTAATTATATGGTGCCACTAATTATTATTTTAAAAAGATATTATATGGTCTCCACTAATTATTATTCTAAAATCCCTGCAACACTCTTCCTCTATGATCTCTACTAATTATATGGTCCTATTTCTCAGTCTCCACATTCGTCCATGCGTTAACTTTCATAGATATAAATACTTGGAAGATAAGATATTAACACTTGAAAAATAAAATATTAATACTTTGATGCGTAACTTGTTATGATAATCCCTTTTTCAGTTCTCCAATCGTTCCCGCGTCAACCTTCCTCTAATGAAGTAGGGGGACCCCGTATAATCGCATCAACCTTACCCAATCGTCCCCGTGTCAACCTTCCTCTAAAAAAAATAGTTGACCACATAAGTATAAATACTTCAGTGCAGATGTATAAATATATGCAGTACTTGATATTAATACTTTCAGACGTCATCTAGTGTCATATGTAAAAAATACTTGCAAGTATATGAATATATACTTGCACGCCGAGGTATAAATACTTGTGTGGCATGAGCCCGAAAATACGTCATCATGGATCTCATTTGAAAGAGAAAATTACGTAGAAGACATTTGTGGTTTTAGATTCTCAAAATTTCTCACAAATTGTCAGAAATATGGACGAGATTTAATGGAGAAAAAAAAATCCACCTCTAAAAATGTGTTGGTCCCCCACAGGTATTTATTGTGCAGCTACGTTTGGGAGATTTGGTTCGGAAGACAATTATTTATGTAAAAATTGTTCACCTCATAGGTATAAATATTTTTGTGTATAGGTATAAATATTTCATTGCATATATATTAATACTTTAGAAAAAAAAATTGTGCTGGAGTTTTTGCGGTCCCCCAGATAATTATGATAGTTATAGTGTGGGTACAGTACGAATACTGTAGCGTGGGTACTGTTATCAGCTTCCTAAAAGTCACAATCTTTTGAGGCGTAACTCTTCAGTCACAACCAGTGTTCTAAATAGCGCGCTATAGCGCCGCTATAGCGTTTTTGGACTCCAAACGCTACGCTATGACATCAAAATGCGCTATTTGCGCTACGGCCGCTACAGCGCTATAGCGGTCCGCTATTTGCGCTATACAATATGGATTTTTTTTATTTTATTTTTTTAAGAAATTTATATGGGTTTTAAATAAAGATAAAAAAAATCTCAAACCGAAATTGAATTTGTTGCTACTTGCTACAGATAAATCAATTTGAAATTGGGAATATAAATTGAAATTTGAATAGAAAAAAAGTCCAAACCGAAATTAAAATTTGAATAGAAAAAAAAATAGATTATGTCATGAATCATGATGCATAATATATTTTTAATAGGAAAAATCGATAGTTTATGATATTACTATGGATATTTTGAACCGCAATTTGGACTTTGTACGGGTTTAATATGAATATTATAATTTCTTAATTACTTTGGTGTTATTTATTGTTCTATGAGACTTTAGATAATGCTGATATTTAGTACAAATATTGAATATACGAAATGTAAAAAAAAAACGCTATTTGGAATAGCTTCCGCTATAGCGACGCTATTCGCTATAGCTTTTTTTTTTGCCTTCCCGCTACGACGCTATAAACGCTATTTAGAACCTTGGTCACAACTATTCAATTTCAGCATCAAATTAATACAAAGATAGTCGAGACAATGGACTCACCACTGAATATATAGCCCATGACCCACACAACTCAATATAGCATATTGATTTATAATGATTTAATTTATATTTAATTTCAGAAATTAACATATTAATTCCAAAAACGGAGGGAGCATCTGATAAGATGTCCGGTCAGATCCGTTCGATTTGCATTAAGATTCATGAAAATTTGATTCACACGAACCTTGAAGCAATGTGCATGAATCTTGAAGTGCATTAAATGGTTCAAATCAGACATCTTTCTTCATTAATTTCTAACACGTGGTACTCTAGTGGTTTTGCATGAACATTTAATCATTGAACTTAGTTTAATATAGGAATTAATATGTGGAATGTGGTTTTCTAGTGGTTTTGCAAGAGCGTTGATTAATATTTGAAATTGTATAATAATGTTTTTCAGATCTTATGATATATATGGAAAATTTGTCATATTTCCCTTTTCTCTCATAAGGATAGTTTTAGTGCTTTAGTGGAATATTCTTTTCAACAAAGGAGTCTGTTTATGACTACAGAGCTGCTCTGTTTGGTCATATCTAATTTCCTTTTAAGTTCTCGGTGGAACATGATTTACATAAATAATTAAATATAGAATCTTGGAGATCAGGAAATAAATAGGTTCACTTGTCTCCAAACAAAAGGTTGAGTAGAACTAGGGTGTGATGTGCTCACCAAACTCTTTGGTGAGCACAACTCTACATAAACTATCGGATTCACTTCAAACGAGATTAATCTAACCGTTGAAACCGATGTACTTTACGAGTGATGGGCGTACATGCAAAATTTTGAATTTTTTTGAATTCATTTAGTCTCAAGTCAAGTGGTCAAAATTGAGAATTTTTTGAATGCATTAAAACAACTTCATTTTGGATCATTCATTTTTCATCAATTTTGACCACTTGACTTGAGACTAAATGAATTCAAAAAATTCAAAATTTTGCATGTACGTGCATCACTCGTAAAGTACATCGGTTTCAACGGTTAGATTCATCTCGTTTGAAGTGAAGCCGATAGTTCATGTAGAGTTGTGTTCACCAAAAAGTATGGTGAACACATCATACCCTAGTTCTACTCCAAAAGGTTTGTTGAGTTGAGAGAAACTTTCCATGTATATATAGAGCAGCTGACGCAAACGTTGACTGGAAAATAGACTTTGTTATAAAGCATACTTATTGATTGGATGTTAGTGATCTCTAATTAGGTGAGAAATATTGTGTTTAATTTGGGATGACTAGATTTCCAGTAACACCAATATCAACATTGTGTTACTTCCTTTTAGGAAATCTAGTTGTTTTCATTCAGAAATCCCTCAAATACATTTTAAATCTTATCCTTCTAAATCGTGGAAATCTCCACAAAAAAAACAAAACAAAAAATTGAGAGGTCACCAATTTTTTTTTTTCCTGGCTCCTTAGTTGCTAATTTGCTATGAACTTTCATAAATCTCCTAATTAGAAAGTACTAAATTCTTGAGAAACTCACACCAACCATGTCACATCATTTAAAAATAGGGGCAGTTGGATTCATGCCACTCAAAAACTTCAAAATTGTATTTTTGCCACTCTGAAGGAATATTCCTTTTGGTTGATGATACAATATCCCCAATTTTTGCACCCAGTAAAATTTTTTTTTTTTTTTTATTTTTATTTTTTTTAAATCAACCTTTGCTCTTAACTTTGGGGCGATATTTTCTACTGATTCTTGCCTCCCCTCACCTCATCGTGTTTATCCGCAATCTTCCCCACTTCTTAGGGTACTATACGGCAGGATGATTCTTTTGGTTTGACAAGAACTTTTGAAAATCAAGCCCTATAAGCTAATATCCTTGGGTTGAGAATAATTAAAATTTTCACGCAATTAAAATATACATCTTACGTTTTGAACAGTATTCATGAGTTTTGGTATGATCTCCCCTACTTGCCTTCCTAGAATATAAAGAAACTTAGAAAGCCATTAACAGACCTTGCTCTGATACCAGGGTTGGATCGATCAGAGGCGTCTTCAAACTTCAGCGGGTTACTACGAACACAGGAAGAATGAAAACAAACGCAAGCGGATTATATTATAAAGTGGAATGTTACAAGAGAGAAGTGGAAGAGAGAGAAGTGAAACTTGCTGGTTCTCAGCTTGTTTCGCAACTCACAAACAAGCTCTTATATAGAGACTTAGGGATGGAATCTCATTATTACGCCGGGTGCTCATTGGGCCCCATCGCGCGTGAATAAAGGAATTTCCACAATCCTTTGTCTCCCACTAAAGAAAAAGGTGCCAATAATGCACCGAAAGTTGGCCTAACTATGGCCCACACAAAGTAAAAAGAACGGCCTGAAACACTCAGGCTTTTAAAGAATAAAACACACTGGAATTTAAAGTGATGCCAATAATTCACACTCCTGGCATCTTACTATAGGGTTGATTACGCTTTTTCAGACCTTGAAAACCTTGATCTCGCAAATCAATTTCTTGAGCTCTTGGTATTTCTTTTGAAGTCTTGTAAGCGTAAGACGGACTTGGGGCAACCAATCTCCCCAATAGTTGTCTTTTGTAGCGAACTTAGAACATTGTGCTTCCTTCATCTGCTGAATTTTAATTAAATCCGTAACACCTTCTATCATTCGCGAAATTGCCCGGTTTTCTATTGTCCGGAGCTGGAGCCTAAGCTCCTGTTCTCGGCGCATATTGTTGGATACGCCATATGTTTGCCGCAATAAATCCCGGTACTGGCAAACGATTGACTGATTTGCAGGATTATGTGGGACATTTTCTCCTGTACCTTCGGGTTGGGCTGCTCCTTGCTCTCCTGGAGAGCCCCTGCTAGATTGTCCAATATGTCCTGAGCCTCCTTGTTGGGCCATCCTGTATCAATTAAAACATTAATTAGTCTCGACAGGGAGTCAGCCAATAGGTTGTCTCGCCCATCAATGTGTTCAAACTGAACATCTATTCCAAGCCCTGTCACGAAATCCGTGAATGCAACCCATCGCACTCTTGAAGGCTTGTTTATGTTAGATTTGTTGAAGAAACTAATAATCGCTTGGCAGTCTGTACGAATTATTAATTCCTTCCTATCAAGGTAGTAAATCTTTAAAGCCTCAAGACTGTTCATCACCGCGAAGATCTCAGCATCTATTGTTGATTTTGGCGGGTTGAATTTGCCACTTGCGTATGCGCACGGCTTTTCCGTGTTTTTCGGGTCATATTTCCTCGGTTTCCACTTGCATACCCCGCCCCATCCGTCCATGCATCCGTCTGTTTCAATAACGATAAAGCATTCTTCGGGGGGTACACATAAGTCAGGCAGGTTCTGAACCTGCTGTTTAATCATTCGAATAAGCTCCCAGTCCTGTTTATTTAACCGTTTATCACCAGTAGGACTAGTTTTCGCATAGAGAGGGCTCAAGAGTTTTCCAAGATTTGGAATATAACTCCTAGCGTAGTTGAGAATTCCTAACCAGGATCTCATCCCGGATTTTTGGGTGAGGTCATCTTCTTTGTATTCTTCAATCTTCTTGATAATGTTCGGCTGCAGTCGTATAATGCCTTTGCCAATAACTGCCCCTAGGAACTCAATCTGGGGTACAGCTATTTTCATCTTTGTTGGGCTGAGGACGAGCCCGAACTCCTCACATCGCGCCAGCATCTTTTGTAGGTGTTCTGCATGCTCTTTTTCGGTTTGAGAGAAAACAAGAATATCATCGATATAGACCGCGATGAAATCCTCAGTGCCCTTAAAACAGTGATCCATTTTGCGTTGGAAAACTGCAGGAGCATTTTTCAGTCCAAACGGCATCACGAGCCATTCGTACAACCCGTCTGGTACCCAAAACGCAGTCCATTCTACTGAATCTGGGTGCATTGCCACCTGGTGGAATCCACTCTTGAGGTCAAATTTTGAGTAGATTTTACTATTCGCGACTTTCCTCATGATGGTGTTGATACCCGGAAGACTATACTGGTCTTTTTCCGTAATATCATTTAACCTTTTGTAGTTAAACACCATCCTCTCCTTTCCCTTTTCTTCTTTTCCGGTTTTAGGGTTGATTGTCGTACCGGAATGCACAATTATGGCCGTCGTGCGGTGTCTGCTTTTACTGGGTCGGATTACTCCGAGTTTTAACAGGGCCTCTACATGCTTGGTGAAAGCTTCTTTCATCTGTGGCGTAACTTGTTTCAAGGGCCTGTCTTCGATAATAAAGTCTGAATTTTTAATATCCAGTTTGCAAACAACCTTATTCTTGGCCCAATGTTGTAATGGGTTTTCACCAATAAACCCGGCCTCCTGGAGCCTTCTTAAAATCGGGTCGAACTTTTGCGAAAAGTTTGGTGATGTCTGCCCGAAATTATAGTGGACCATCTCCTGGAGTTGGATATACTCCAAGTCCTCTGGGCCTTCTTCTTCAAGCGTTAGGATCTTTGCCTGGGGTTGGGTGTTTATGACGGTGAGGTTTTTGTAAAAAGTGATTGTATCACCCTCTATTCTTAAACCACCATGCATCGAGCGTATGAAATTACACCCGATTATCATCTGTATTTCTCCTCCCAGCTTCATTGGGAACGCATATGTATATGGTATTCTGAACTGGTTTTCACCAATGATCATTCTCCCGTATTTTAACTTCATATTTGCAGTTTGTGTTGAGTTTACACCCGTGAATTGTACCACAAAGGTGTTTTCTTCAAGGGCTTCTTTTGGAACGGAGCCTTGGTCAATGCAACAGGTAGTGGCTCCCGTGTCCAGGATTGCTCGCGCCTTGAACTTTGGGATTCCGGGTACATCAAACTCGACTTCCAGGTTGTATAACCTGTTCTTGATGATTCTCCCGGCTGGCGGTTCACTGCTATTTTTATACACAGTTTCGCCGTGCAGGACATTAACTTCTTCTTCCTCTTCTGTAATTATAATGGCCTTACCCTCTTTCACTTTTGCTAGTGCTTCAAAATCGGCCCCTAGGTGCTCTTCAAGAAGTTTTTCATACTTTACTTTGTAATGAGTCACCTCTTTTTGTAATCGTTCCATTTCAGCCTCACACCAGATTATATAGTCTCTTTGCTCTTGAACAAGGGTTCGAAGGTTGATTTGTGCCGGTGCGGTTGCCGGACTAACTGGCACTTCCTTCTTGAAGTAGAAAGGGCCACAAAGATTACATGCTGTTACACCACATTCAGGGCAGTGTATTCGTGCTCTGATAATGGTTTCTCTAGCACAACATGAGCATATTGTTCTAAACGGCTGCTCGATTACTTGGTTGTGCTGCCACTGGTGTTGGCATTTTAGTTGTTTTTCAGGCAATCTTATCCGGGGCCTATATCCCGAATTTTCCTCTCCGAGCATGAACAGAGAGTTGATTTGTAGGGTTTGAACCCCTTGCTGTAACTCGAGCTCCCCTTCTTCTCCTTCGGAGATGCTAAAAATAGCATCGCTTTGGTTTTCGCCTTCTTGGACTGATATGATATCACAATCATTTGGTATGTCTAATCCCTCGAAGATTGCTGCCCGCTTAATGTTTCTCCTATCACTGGGGCATTCTCTTGCAAAGTGGCCCTCCTGACCACAAAGATAGCATTTACACCTTTTATTTCTGATCAGGTGTTTTCTTTTCTCTACCCTGGCATGGGTTTCATGAGGTTTGCCTTTATAGGTTGTTGACCTCCGTAATCCGTATCTTTTCTCCGGCTTGCGGTAGTAGCCAGGGATAGGGATTTGGCTGCAAAAGGATAGGTCTTTGAGTGATCTTTTGAACGCTGCATCTTTGCATTCGTCCTCCAGATATTTGTACGCAAATAGCACTCTTGGGATTACGCCGACTGTTAAGCCGGGGTATTTTTCTTCAAATGCCGTTCTAATTCTGGTTCCCAGATCACCGGGCATTTTTAACCAGAATTTCTCTGAGAGTTCCGGGCTTATGTACATTCGCCCAGACTTTGCCGCTAAACGCAAGTATTCATTCATATATTGAATAAGATACTTTACGTTATCGCACGTCAGTCTTTCCAGGTCTCGGTAGGCCTGATCTTGGATTACTGTTGATCCCTGCGCAGGATCTTCTAGTGAAAACACCCGTCTCATTTGTGAAAGGATGTTTTGTGTTCCTTCCCGGCCGTCTGCGATTGTTATCAATGCCTCGTACTCGGCCAGGTATTGCATTCTCCATTGAACCCATGTTAGTTTTTCAACTTCGCCTAATAGGTTCTCCATGTACTCAATTTTATCCTTTGGGTCTGTAAAACCCTTTTCTGCCACGTGATTGCGCGTAATTGATTCCCATCTGGAGAATGTATCATGGAATAATCCCAGTTGATCCGGGATTACGAACATGGCACCTTGCTGTTGCTGAGCTGATGGCAAGGTCCACATTTCGTTATTATAACCTCCCCGAAAATGCCCTGTTCTGGGCACCCTACTATCAAAGGTTGGGGCTTGTCTTGCCTCATTTGCTGCCCTCGCAGGAGGATAGCTGGGCATATGCATTGATTGGTCAGGTGGTGGTTGATATGCGGATATTGCCGACGAGCCGGTAGACATGAATGCTTGTTCCGCCATTACGTTGGACAGGGTTTTGAATTGAGGGTAATCGAATTCTTCCTCATGGATTACGAAAACATTAGCCTGCTTAGTCGGTGTGAAAATACCGAGCTTTCCTCCTTCCCCCTCCAACGAAAAAGGATTGATCCAATCCTTTTCGGTATCATCCTTATCATCAGTATCCCAAATAGGACCAGTGAGTACTGATTCAGGTTGTTGTGTTGACTGGGCTGCAAGGTACTGCATGTATTGCCAGTCACTGTCCTCCTCTTCGTCACTTTCGTTTTCTGTCAGGAATAGAATTGTTTCGGTCCCGACTTCAGTTTCATCATCATCGTCATGTGTGACTGCTGAGTTTTCTGGGGCTGGAACATAATCTCCAAATGATATAGAGATTCGTCCATCAAGCAGGTTTCTGGTTTGTAATTCAGTCGGCATCATAGGGATAATGACCCTAGTCTGCCTCACCAACCAGTTGTTGCCCTGAGTCTCCTGGGCTGAGTATCTCCTTCCAGGGAGAGCTCGTACTCCCCTGCTCACCAAGTACTCAGATACATTGTTTATCTGATATGCAAATCCGACATTTGGTGTGTTGGACAATCGTCCGACCAATCCTCTGGTGATTAAGAGGTTGGCTTCGCCATTCTGCCAGTTCTGGTATCCTCTTGTTAGAATAGATATCTGGAAATTTCTGTAGAAATCTCCAATTGTCTGCATAGTGTCCGGTATAACGAACACCAACTGGCTGCCTTTTGTTAGATCAATCTCCATGGTTGCAAATATCGACTGATCCCCTTGCCACCTATTGTCTCTAAAGACGATTAAGGCTGAGGTTCCCTCATCTTGTCTGTGCAGAATTTGCACCCTGACTTGTGCGACTCCAATGTGGATAAACTGCATTCCACTTTGTCTGAGAGCCTCGTAGCTCTCAGGCTGTATGAAAGGCCTGTCTATCTGCTGGTTGTCAACGCAGAGAATGGCCTCCTCGGAAAGATGATTATAGACACGGTGATTGTTGTCATCTCTCCGAGAGTTGTACAGTACCTCAGCAGGTACTATGGCGGCTCTATCCCTTAGAGACCTTCTTAGTTGTGCCTCAGGCTCAACTTGCTCTTCTAGGGTCATCTGATATGGATTTCTACCAGTGATGGTTCGTGCCAGATTTCTCAAATTCCTTTGAGTGTTGTATCTCCTTCTTTGCCCTCGCCTGTACTCACGCACCTGGTCTTCGAATAATGGACCTCCAGGATTTATGGTTTGAGTTTGGGACACACTAGGCCTGCCTGATGTCTCCATTACTTGAGTTTTTGCCTTTCTTCTTGGAGGATAACAAAGGGGTCCTTAAAGACTTTTAGCACCCCTTTCTTTTCTCTGGGTTTCGAGGGTCCGATTGATAACTTGGCGAGTCTAGCTGACAACTCGTCAGTTATTGTGGTTGGTAATTGGACACCCTCCTGTTTTGAGACTTGGTTCTTCAGAACCTTTATCTCTGCCTCAAGGTTTTTGATTTCCTCGAGTATTTGTACAAGCAGCTGGATTTGGGTATTATTCTGTTTTATTATTGCGGTTGTGCCTGATGTACCACCACGGTTGTCAGCAGGTTTTGCGAAACCTACCGCAGGTGACTCGATCGGGTTGGTTGCTTGAACTGCTTGCTTGTAGAACTGGGAGTTCTGAGTATTTGTGTAATCACTCATGAACTGGCCCACGCTTCTACCTTTTTAAGAATAGCTTCTACCCGGTTTAGTTTTTGGTTGAGTTCTTCAGAGATTTTAAGGGCTTCTGTTTCAACTAGTTTGGGTTGTTTTGCTATTTCAGACACCAGAACCTTGACTTCTGATGTGGTTAGGGGACGATTTTCGGTAAATAAGATTGTGAGGTTCTTTAGGTTTTGTTCAAGTTTTTGGATTTTCTGGTTAAGGGAGTAGATTTGTTCTTGAGTTTGCTTGAAATTCTTCAAGCTTACTCTGCTGGACAAGTTTAATCTGTCGTAGATAACAGATAAGTTGTGGGCTAAATGTTTAGCGGAAACGGTTGTGGTTTCTACTAGGTCTAAGTATTCGATAGATGCTGTACGAGATTTTGTGTACCACTCTTGTATAGATTGTTCCCACCTTTCGCTCATAAAAGTGTTTTGAAATTTGTTTTTAAATAAACACGGGATTTTTGGATATCCTAGGTTGGCAATTTGGGTTTGATCACACCATTTCTCATTATTCCTGTTCAAGGTTTTTACACATCTGAATTCTTTTGGGGACAAACTTTGGGGCTATCAATCAATTAATTTTTGGGTTGGATGGCAAATTCACAATTTCTTCACTTTGTAGTGGCAATTTCACAATTATCCCTTTAAAAATATATATAAAGGAGGGCTTACGTTAATAATGAAATTTTTTGAATTGAAAATATTTTGCAACCAATTACTAACCAATAATTTTATTAAACAAAAAAATTGAAAAATACCTATATTGCAAAATAATAATTGAGAATCAAGATTTCTCCAACCCTCCTCTCAACAAGGGTTCACGATCCAGTACGGTACTCTACCGTGTAGAGTGAGATTCGTATCGTCCGTTTTAATCTGACACTAATCTCAAAGTGAATCCCTCATAATTCAAATAGACACCAAAATAATTTTGACTCGGCTGAATGGTATTTTATTTATCACCTACGGTACTGCAGGGATACCCCCTTAACAATTGTTCTCTGACATTCACTTTGCATCATCATTCAGATTTTATATCTATTGTCTATACTTTATTTTTTCTTTTAATATAAAATATGAACAACTGAAACTAGGGTTGTAAACGGATATGGATATCCGTCCAGATATCCGCTCTGAATCCGCTTATTATCCGAATCCGGATTTAAATAGATACAGATACGGATAATTCTTTGAAAGTATAAACGGAGCGGATATCCACACTATCCAGATCCGAAATTTCAACTTCTCCGCTTCGCTGTAATTTGACTTTTAACGATTAATATTCCCTAACTCATCTCCATTCCTATATCTTCTCCATTTCTTTACTTTTTTTAATTTACTTTTGTTTTTTTTAATTGTTTTTAATTTTTTTAATTTAGTATTTGTACTTAAAGTTCATATGACTCAATTATCCGACAATTATTCATTTCGTAACCGTATTCGAATCCGTATCCGTGAATTATCCGCTCCGTATTCGTATCCGTTTAAGACAAATTTGGTTTTGAATTTTGATATCCGTTTACTATCCGTATCCGTATCCGCTCATTGAAAAACGGATACGGATTTGGTATCAGCATTATCCGCTCCGAATCCGCTTTGTTTACACCCCTAACTGAAACTATACATCTTTTTGTACAAACATACTATAATACAATTAAAAAAAATTACAAAAAAAAAATCGAGTATTCTATTGCAATTAAAAAATGACATAAAAAATAATATATAAATTCCTCTTTTGTGGTGGGGTCCTCATATTAAGTTCTATCACCATTAGAGGGTGATTCATTGATGATGACAGTGATTGCATTGTGTTATGGAATGTTGGTTGGTTTTAAAGTATACATATGCAATTAATAGGGGCAAGAAAAAGGATGGAATATATGTAGAGGTCTACGATTTCTCTTTTCGGAATAGTGGGTTTGTGATAAATTCCAATTCCTACGGAGTGGTTTCATGAAAATCCAGATGATTCGGCCTCAATTCTTTGAAAATGAAAGGAAGCTTTCCATCAATCAGTGTCGTACAAACCTCACTTTTTTGTTCTCCTTCACAGAGCTCAGTATTTATTGGGAGTTCGGATCCAGTGAAGTAACTCAACTTTTGGGTTTTAAATCGGGACCGTCTGATTTGAATCCGAGAAAATCCATTCGCGAAGTGAGCGCACATATTCCGATGACGAATTCGAATTCCGAGACGATCTCGAGCAACGAATTCGAATCGGACGGTCTCGATCCAAAACTCAAAGATTGGTTACTTTAGGGGATCCGGACCCATGTATTGGCCGAGGCTGTATTGGATGTGAATTTTCATTAGAATAATGCAACAACTCCAAGGAAAGAGAAAAAGAAGAGAAGCTTAATAAATTTTGAACAGGTGTGAATCATCGAACCAATTCTTTCTCTTGGATTACTTTATTAGGCCCGTTATCAGCCCAAACCTTTTGGTCTGCCCAGTCTAAACCAAATGGGCATGTCCTTTCTGCGGCCCGTTATAGGCCCGTTATCAGCTCAGACTTCTCCGCTGTACCGATTCATTATTGAAGACCTTGTACGCCGACATTTTTATTAACATCCAAAATTAATTATAAAATATTAATTATATCCAGTTTAGCTGAGTTTTTCTAAAAATGCTCAAACCGGCCGGATTAAAAATTAGGACCGGTCAGGAGGGTTTTTTTTTTTTTGAAATATTTGTTAGATTACTTCTTTTGATGTATAATTAGCATAATTATACTAAAATATGCTAAATTACTTGAAATTATGTTCAATTACGATAAAATACGGTAAATTACGCTAAATTACGCTAAATTACACTAAATTACGTTAAATTACACTAAACCACGCTAAATTACGCTAATTATA
Organism: Carex kokanica; assembly: GCA_025461125.1. NCBI lineage: Eukaryota > Viridiplantae > Streptophyta > Magnoliopsida > Poales > Cyperaceae > Carex > Carex kokanica. The sequence goes on along the minus strand of JAJGRX010000953.1, from coordinate 1,000,870 downwards.
CTTAAATACGCTAAATTACGTTAAATTATGCTAAATTACATTAAATTACACTAAACCACGCTAAATTACGCTAAGTATACTTAAATACGCTAAATTATGTTAAATTATGCTAAATTAGGCCGATTTTGTGCCATCTTTCATAAATCATAAAAAATAGTAAAAATTAGTATTCTACAAGTTCATTATATAACCAATTTACTAAGCTACTTAGATCGAAAAATAGAAATGAAAATCTTAATCAGAAACTTCAACTCAAGTTTTGAAGCTTTATCCTTTTTTTTGGCAATTCTTAATTTTGAAAAAGGGCATACCTGTTATCGATGCATACATATTTTCGCAAGCTTTCCGAAAAATAGTCATTTGCTGAAATCAGACACTTGAGCGCCATTTTATAACCATTTGAAGTTTCGTTGTCGTTTTTCTCTTCTCAGTGAAGATATCGTCTCTCTCTTAGTGTAATTTAGCATAATTTAACATAATTTGAAGTAATTTAGCGTATTTTAGTATAATTATGTTAATTATACATCAAAAGAAGTAATCTAACAAATATTTCAAAAAAAAAATTCTCCTAACCGGTCAAAAAATGACCGGTCCTAATTTTTAATCCATCCGGCCATTTTTTGACCGGTTTGGACTTTTTAAAAAAATTCAGCTAAACTGGATATAATTAATATTTTATAATTAATTTTGGATATTAATAAAAATGTCGGCCTTGTACGTGGAGGAAATTTTTTTATTTATTGAAAATATTATAAAATAATAAAGATAAAGAAAAATAGTGCTTTGGTATTTGAATGCACAGAAAAAAAAGTAAAGTGAGTGCTTTTCATGCCTTGGAAACTGTGTCAAACGAAATAAATCTTTGGCATTAATTTCCATACATTGGAAGCCGTGTAAAGCAAAAAATATAAAAAAAGTAAATTCTATAAATTTGGATTTGGATTTATAGATTTAGATTTATTCTTTTATTTCAGTTAAAAATACAATAAAAGTAATATTTATTAAATTAAGACTGGCTTATTTATATATAATATTGAAATATATATTAATTTTTAGTTTCAATAAAAAACTATAGTTATAAAAGAATTAAATAAATATGCAGAAACATCGCACTAGTTGTGTTGTGTGTTTGGATTGACCAATGAAATAGTAAGATTAGTAGCTAACTTAAGATTCAAAAGTTAACTCAATAAATCGATGAATTTGCAGAATGACAAGCTAACTCCGGTTGAGTTCAGAATAATTACTTTTTCATCAAAATACGAAATAGTAATCTACTTTTTCACCACCTCAAAATTTGAGTGTCCTCTCAAACACCCGACATTTTTAAAAATACCCTAAGTTAATTACAGATTAATAAAAATGCCCACGACTGTTCCGAAATTTTAAATATGCTCAAACCGGCCATTTAATGGCTGGTCCCGCAATTTTTTTTTTTTTATTAACGAGAGGAACCGGCCATTAAATGGCCGATCCCCCACTTAATTTTTTTTTTTTGACAAATAGATAAAATACTGAAATCTAAGATTAAAAAATCAAATTGTTTTTTTTAAATATTTGTTAGATTACTTTTTTGATAGCATATTTATACTAAAATACGCTAAATTACTTGAAATTATGTTAATTTATGCTGATTGACACTAAATTACTTTAAATTATGTTAAATTTTTTTAAGAGACAAATAGCTAAAATGCTGAAATATAACACTAAAAAATTGAATTTATTTTTAAATATTTGCTAGATTACATTTTATATATATAATTAGCATATTTATACTAAAACACGCTAAATTACTTGAAATTATGTTAATTTATGCTGAATTAGACTAAATTACCTTAAATTACATTAATTATGTAGAATTATGCTAGAATACACTAAATTACGCTAAATTACGTATGAATAGGGATGATATCTTCACTGAGAAGGCGAAAAACGACGACGAAACTTCAAATGGCCATAAAACGGCGCTCGAGTGTCCGATTTCAGCAAATGACCACTTTTCGGAAAGCTTACGAAAATACGCATGCGTCTGAACTAGTTATACTAGATTTCCAAATTCAGAATCGCCAAAAAACAAAGGGAAGAGTCTCAAAACTTCAGTTGAAGTTTCGATTAAGATTTTCATTTTTATTGTTCAATCTACATAGCTCAGTAAATTAGTTATATAATGAACTTGTAGAATACCAATTTTTATTATTTTTGGAATTTTTATACTATTTTTTATGATTTATGAAAGTTGGCATAATTTAGCGTAATTTATACGTAATTTAGCGTAATTTACCGTATTTTAGCATAATTCTACATAATTATTGTAATTTCAGCATAAATTAACATAATTTCAAGTAAATTACCGTATTTTAGCATAATTATAGTGTAAATCAGCATAAATTAACATAATTCAAGTAATTTAGTGTATTTTAGTATATGCTATTAAAAAAATAATTTAACAAATATTTAAAAAAAAAATTCAATTTTTTAGTGTTATATTTCAGTATTTTAGCTATTTGTCTTAAAAAAAAAAATATTTCACAGGATCGGCCATTAAATGGCCGGTCGAGCTTTTTAATCGGACCGGCCATTTAATGGCCGGTTTGGGCATATTTAAAATTTCGGAACAGTCATGGGCATTTTTATTAATCTGTAATTAACTTAGGGTATTTTTAAAAATGTCGGCTCAAACACTCGAGGGCACAATGAATAAACGGACGATTCAGATTAATTTTAACTGGATCAAACTAAATACAGTGTCTATAGAAATTAAAAAGAATCTGTTTTGATATTCATGTCAGGTTAAAATAATGGTCAAGATATAATTTGAAAGGGGATCTGTTTTGGGTAGTGCTGTAAATAACAGTGTGTGCTTGTCGGGCGGATAAAGTACCGTCAAACAATTAATTAGAAATGATTGGAAATAATTAGAAATAATCGGAAATAATTAAAAATAATCAGTTAATTAGTCAGAAAAATTCATGATAATTTAGTCACCGTCAACTGCTAATCGGCTGTTTTTTACGACACTGGTTTTGGGATCCGAATTTAATTTTTTTTGCTATTTCGCCGTTCAAACGCGTTGTTTCCGGAATTCTTCTGTTTCCGACCGGGAATGTGTTTCTGTGGTTATCTGTGTGGAGAACTTCTGAACAGTAGGTCCCGAAACAAGTCGCTTCACAAAGCGCTCAGACAAATACATACAGAGGAACCGGTTTGACTTTTTCCGTCTCCTGTACACGCATCCACATGATCCACCTCTCCGTAGAGAGAAAGATTCGAGAGAGAGAGAGGGAGAGCGCTTTCTCTATTCTCTCTTCCGAAATTGTGAAGTTGTTTCTACTTCAATTCCTCCTTCATAATCGTTTTTACTGGTGTGCTTTGGTGAATTCCCTCAGAATGGTCGCGAAGCCTTCCAATAATATCTCCTTTAAACTCGTGCTACTAGGCGATGGTAAGCTTTTATAGTATAATTAAATCATTTCCAATTCCTTTGTTGAACTAACCCTTTGCTACCAATCCAACTGGCTGCTTTCTTCTCTGTTTCGATTTTGTTTGAGTTGAACTTTAGTTGATGCTAATTGGCAAGGTTAGCCAGCTTGATTGCAAATCAATCTACAATACAACCAAATTAAGACTCAATCCACCCCGAAGTGCAATCTTGAGCCCCGAATTAAGCCAACAGTTTTCTCATTTCTTGTTAGTTAAGGAAAATTTTCCTCTTTTGACCAAAAAATGACAAGGGGGTCAATTTTGATCAAAGTTGTGTCAAACCTATCAGTAAGAAATGCTTAACTGGTGGTTGAATCAAATTGTTTCAGGAAGAGTAGGGAAAACATCACTAGTGGTACGGTATGTAAATAATGTTTTCTCAGAGAAGCAAGAGGCTACTATACAAGCTTCCTACTTGACAAAGAGATTGGTAATTGAAGGTGTGCCTGTTACATTGTCTATATGGGTGCGTGGCTATCTCTTTTTTTTTTTCTTTTTTTTAACTATTTATTAAAATCCTTTTTTTTACTAATTTTTAAAATTAAATATGCTATTCGGTGGGTTTATCTGAGGCCTATCAGAGTGATGTGAGATGTACCAAATTTCCCAATTGTCATGTCAGTCCCTGATTAAATCCTAAAGTCATTGCCCAATTTGGCTTTATTGATACCACTACATATACAACTAGATCTCACTTTGTACTGCATTGTGCAATGGATCATCAAAGAAAGCAAAGGACAAGTAACAGTTATTGTCTATCAAACCTATATATCTCTGGTACCTACTGGCATGAATATGTTTATACTGGTACAAGATCTGAATTAGTACCATGTTTGAAGGCACTATGGCAATTCTTGGTCCTTGCTGAGTTCATATCGTATTTTCAATTCAATTTTTGGTGAATCATAGGATACAGCTGGACAGGAAAGATTTCATGCGTTGGGACCCATATATTACAGGGATGCAGATGGTAACACTGTTTCATAACATATTTTTTTACAGCTTATGTGTTTTAACTGCAAACATTCTAAATACATCTTATTTAACTATATTATTGTTCTTTGTGAAATCAAGCAGCTGCTCTACTTGTATATGATATAACAAGCAGCGAAACATTTGATCGGGTCACTAAATGGGTTAAAGAGCTCCAGCAAATGGCACCCGGAGATATCACCATGACTATTGCAGCCAATAAAAGCGATTTAGTTAGATCAAATAAGATCAACATTCAAGAGGCTGAGAGGTAGTTTAGTTTCGTACAAGTTGCATCTTGTTAATAAGTAGAAATAGTGTAACACAGGAAAATAATTCAGTTGTGTAAGTGCAGTTATGCAACAAGTATTGGAGCAAGACTGTTCATGACATCTGCAAAAACCGGTATAGGAATTGATGAGATGTTCGTTGATATAGCCAAACGTGAGTTCAGAACTCTGGAACTTATTAAGTTTTGAGCTGTCAAAATTTAGGCGCAATATATATTTTTTATTTACTGATTTGCCACTCTCATCCAGGGTTATTGGACAAAAGAAGAGAAAGTACAGAAGGTTTATTAACAGCCTTTCCAAAAAGGGGATTAATTATGATAGATGATGAACCTGATAAAGAGCCTCCACCAAGGTGTTGCTCATGAAATTAGCATAGGTATATGATGTTTTTTCTTTTTTAATGATTGGTATTATACTGAGCAGTACATTACCTTCATGAAACTGACGATCATTATCTCAAAATGTGAAGTTTTTGCTTTTTTTTATCAGGTTATTATTTTCCATGTAATGTAATTAATCTTAAGAATATCAGGTTATTATTTTTATCAGGTTATTATTTTCCATATAATGTAATTATGTCCGTGCAACGATTATAGCTTTTGTCATTTCTAAATTTAATAATCTGATTTCAATTGCTTATTATTGAGACTGCAAGCAGGGGATTGTTTGACATTATGTTTGGTTATTGTTTATTTTTTGAGGAAAATTATATTATTATTGTTAATTTGGTTGAACTTCATATCTACTTTTGAAAAAGGAAGATTTATGTATAAATATGTGATGTAATATTAGCATCTTAGTGGCAAAAAATATAATGGCAGCAGTTGCAGACTCTGCTCGGTTGCAATTTTGCATGGATGCTGAGTGCACATGAGTTTATAAAGCAAATTTATGCTGGTAGAAATCCAGGGAAGAGAAGCATCCAGCTGAAAATGCAACCTAGGAAATGTTGGAGGTAAGGTCCAAATTCTTTGCTGCATTTCCAGTTATTCTTGTGTTGTATCGTTGTCACCATCGTTGCTGTTCATGCTCTTTTACAGTAAATCACAGTATTTTTTTAATTCTTGAAACTACAATAAACATTGTGTCATAATTAAATTACCAGATTGCTATATCAGTAATAAGAATACAGACTGTAAAATATTGGACATTGTTAGCGGGGCCCAAAGGCTATTTGAAATAACCTAGGAACATGATTGACATTTGATATAGTATAAATTGAATTCTTTCCTACTAAATGCGAATTCAGATTTCACACTTGTGATCTTTTTTTGTTCGGCGACACATCAAAACAGACTATGTAAAATATTGGTCACTGTAAGCGGGCCCCAAAGGAATATTAGCCATCGACCCCTCGTCAAATGTTGGTAATAGAGAAATTTTACAATTATAATTTCTCTTTTCACCTATCCAAATTATTTTCAACGACCTATATATAATTCACATTTTTATTTTATTCTCTTTGAGTTCAAAGTCAGCAGACATTTGCTAAAACTAAAAAGAGTACATTATATGAATAATCCTTGAGAGTATATAGAAATGATCTGTCCTTAAAATTTAATACACATAATTTAAAAAAATTAGAATTATAAAAGTGACTTGACACTTTTTAGAGAACACTAAGATCTCTCCGTGTAGTTTTCGGGCCTTAAATTTTTTTTTTAAGACTTTCCGTCCCATTCTTTCCATTCTTTGTCAGGTGGCACTAGGAGGTGATTAATGAGCGAGCATGAGCGAGTTGGGGTATGCTTAATGAGCGAGTTGTTAATGAGCATGTTGATAATGAGCGAGTTGCCGAGTTATTTAAAATACATCATTTAAAAACTAATTTTCATTTATATAATTTAACAAATTGTCATAATCCAACCTAATTAAACAGTACATAATTTAACAAAAAATTATCCATAAGCAAATTTAACAAAATCAAACAACTATCTTCTTGTTGTTCTCACGGCCCTACATGTCACATACTCAAAGGTTAAAACTATCTCCTTGTCACATACCTACAAATTTGCATTATCAAAACAATAATAAAAATATAGAATTTAAAAATATACAAATTCAGAACTGTACAAATCCAGAACGGTGTATTAATGATCAAATTTTTTGTAATCAAGAGATTAGATGTGGTAGGATTTATGTAACTCAGTTCTTAATGAGTGAGTTATGAGCGAGTTGGAGTACGCTCATGCTCGGCTCATTGAGTTAATGAGCAAGTTATAGCAAGTTGATAATGAATGAGTTGTTAATGAACATTTAACGAACGAGCTATGAGTTATGAGCAATTGTGACAGGCACCACACCATTTGGGCGCTCACAATGATTTTTTATATAGGCGTGCTTTATTTTGTTTATAACCATTTTCATCATCTCCTGAGGCTAGAGAGGGAAAAACGTGCCGTGCCGTGCCGTGCCGTGACTAACACGCCGTGACTTTGGTCACGTGCCGTGCCGTGCCGTGACCAAGTAAATTTTTCACGTGCCGTGCCGTGCCGTGACAAAAATTACGAGGGGTGGTCACGGCACGCGAATGGTCACGGCACGCGAGTCACGCCGTGACTCGCGTGCCGTGACTAAGTCGTGCCGTGACTAATTCGTGCCGTGACCAAACGTGCCGTGACTAATTCGTGCCGTGATCAAACGTGCCGTGACCAAACGCGCGTTAGTCAAGTTTGATCGCATTTAACGTTTAAAAAAAAAATAAAACGATTATTTAAAATTCAAATGTTTTAAATTGAAATTTAAATGTAAATATTTTAATTAAAATAAAATTATACCTTATAGGAAGGTATGTTAGTGCATTGCTTCGCTACTGCCGTGACTGGCGTGTCTTCCGTTCCGTGACTCGCGTGTCCCGTGCCGTGCCGTTTCCGTGTTCCGTGCCGTGCCGTGCCGTGACCAAGACAATTTCCGTGCCGTGCCGTGCCGTGTCTTCTTTGCCAACAATTGGTCACGGCACGCGAATGGTCACGGCACGCGACACGCGAGTCACGGCACGTGACCGACACGCGTGCCGTGCCGTTCCGTGCCGTTACCGTGCCGAACCGTGACGGAGCCGGCTCCGGCGTGCCATTTTTCCCACTCTACCTGAGGCTGATTGTTTACGCTCTACTTCTACAGTCTACACAGATTATTGTTATCGAATTTGTTAAGTTGCAGATATCGATTTAAAGCGCTAGGACTGATCTGAGCCGCTGATCATTTCCAGAAGAACATAAATAACCGGCCTAATTGACTCTCCGGCTCGCCGCCTTACTATCGGTGAACTTGCTTGTGGGACCCCTCTTCTCTGTTTAACTAGTCTGAGAACTTGCTTGTTGACCCCGTCTTCTCTGTTCGACGAGTCTATGCTCGTCTCCATATCGGCATCTCTTTTGTTGTTCGGGCAGCTTTCCTCCACCCTCTACGTTTCTAGGGTTTTCTGCTCCCAATAGAAAAAAAGAGAGCTGAAATTCAAAATCTCCTTGCGATGGGAAGCCAAAAGGGTAATGCGGCGCGGAGCAAGAACCGAGCTTCTAGCAGCAGGTTTAATGCTTGCTTCAATCGTTTGACTATCTGCACATTTATTCCTTCGTGACCTATTTTCCAATTTTTTATTTTATTTTTTTCAAAATAATCATATCAGTATGGCATCAGCGCTTGCACCTACTGGTGGTCCGGTTGTGGGTTTTGGAGGATATCTAGGAAGCTCCAAAATCGAACCCTCTGTTTCTTCTACTTCAGCTGAAGAGTCTCTGTCATTTTCGGTACTTATCTTCTATTTAATTTTGACATCTTACATCTTGTAATTAATCAGGTCATTAGTTGTCTAAATGGAGAGTAGATGGTACTTTTGTATTTAGACCCTTACAAGCTGTTATAATGAGAATGAACCCTGGAGCTGTCTGTAGTGTAAATGCTGGTTGCAATAAAGGAGATCCGCCTTAATGCATGTGTTAGTACGTAATGTACTGTGAGGCCTTAATAGTAATTAATCTTTATTGCTACTTCTGTGATGTTTTAGGAAAACAATGTTGATTTGTATTTTACATTGAACAAGTATTTTAGTCATATTCTGAGAATTGCTTTGTAGTAATGACTTTACTGTACTAACCCATGTTCCCTGCACCATACGTTGTAAATTGAGTAGTGGAGAATATGAACTGGTACTACTGACAGTATCTTAGTTTTCACATTACGGATTTCTACAGCAATTATTGGAACACTCAATTTGTGGAAGTTCTCATGCTATTCTTTTATTTTTGTTTCATTTTTTTAGGATGTAGACAATGAAGTAACACAACATATAAAGAGGCTTGGTCGTAAAGATCGTACAACAAAAGTAAAGATCTCACTTTTAATATTATTCATGTTACTTTTTCTTTAATTCTGATTCATGTTTATTTCCATTATTTTTTGGGCAACCTTGTTTTATTGTGAGATATTTAATGTTTTTCATCGACCAGCTTAAAGCACTGGCCTCACTGACTCAGCTTTTCAAGGAAATCCCTGGGGAAGAAGTTGCGCAAATTATTCCACTATGGGTATGTTTCTCAATGAAGTTATTTTATGTAAATGTTTGCACTTCCTTTCTTTCTTATTTTCTAGCCTTCTTTTGGTGAACTTCATAGGCATTTGAGTATAAAAGGCTCTTGCTTGACTACAATAGGGAGGTCCGTCGGGCCACACATGAAACCATGGCTGCCCTTGTCACTTCTGTCAGGTTTCTGCTGATATTGTTTTTTTGTACCTTTGTATATACGTTGTCTGTAGAGTAATTTTGATATTTTTGTTTGTTTTATCTTATAATAATGTTAATTGATTTTGTTTAGGAGGGGATTGGCACCACATTTAAAATCATTAATGGGTCCTTGGTGGTTTTCTCAGTTTGATCCTGCTTCCGAGGTTTCACAAGCTGCACGGCTTTCTTTCGAGGTCTTTCCTATATACCTTATACCAATGGACATGCTCCTAAGGGCATTATAGCCATTTTCCTAAAAAAATATTTTACTTTCTAATTTGTGTGGTAATCTGCTGATTTTTTTTGGGCATTTCTTGGCACTTTCAAAGCTCTTAGTCATTTTAAAGTAGTTGCCTGTGACTGTTTGGAGTAATACTTTTTAAACCTTGTTATGATAGGCAGCATTTCCACAATCTGAGAAAAGGTTGGATGCATTGATACTCTGTGGAAAGGAGATATTTCTATATCTTGAAGAGAATTTAAATCTTACTCCTCAAGCTCTGTCTGACAAAGCAATACCTACAGATGAACTAGAAGACATGTATCAGCGTGTATGATTTATTATTTCTTATGTCATAAATATAGTCAATACGTCAAACAATCCAAGTTAGGTAATTCATACAAGTTATTAATATTTTCTTTCTTTTCACAGACAATTTCCTCTTCATTGCTAGCAATAGCCACACTCATAGATATATTATTAGGTTTAAAACTACAAAGGAATCTTGAAAACCTCAAGGATGAAGAACAGAAAGGACTCTCTAAAGTTAAAACTACAATCATATCATCAGCTGAAACCCTATTTCCCTCGCACAATTTTTTTCTAGATTTTTTTAAGTCTAAAGAACCAGCCATACGGTCAGCCGCTTATTCCCTCGTGACGAGTTACATAAAACACATACCCTCTGTATTTAATGAAGGAAGCATGAAGATTGTGTCTCCTGCCATACTCGGTTCATTTCAAGAGAAGGACCCATTTTGCCACTCGTCCATGTGGGAGATGGTTATCCTTTTCTCTAAGTTTCAAGAAGGTTGGTTTAATTGTAATATAGAGAAGGTTGTTTTGGCTCGCCTATGGACCTTTTTGCGAAATGGTTGTTATGGGTCACAGGAGATTTCGTACCCAGCTCTGGTGAAGTTCTTTGATTCTATACCTGTTAAAGCAGTGAATGTGGAGAAGTTTGTTTTGGATTTTTTAAGAAATTTTTGGGCTGGGAGGAATCCATCAAGGTCTTCAGCTCAGGAGAGAAGTGTATTTTTCAGTTCCTATAAACAATGCCTTCTTTCTGTGCTGCACAATAATTCAAGGTAATGCATAGTATAAATAAGCAGGTCCATTTTTTGTTTTTAGAATTCCAGGTTTTGCCCTTACAAAACACAATTTAGCAAAAGAAGCATTTGCACTTAAGCTCCTCTCCAGATCTCTTCACAAGTGCTGAATTCCCCTCTTCATCCCCACTTATGTACAAATGAACATTGAACAAGCACAATTAGTTTGGATATTGAAGTAAATCAACAATGGAGAGCACAAAAACAAAGGATTTTTTTTAGTTTTGTAGCAGTTTGTATTACTATTATTACATTTCTGTTTCAGAACAGTATAAATGATATTTTATACTGGAGGCTTGTTCCTTTTTATTTTTTTTTCTAGGACTTTCCTTGTCAATTCTTAATTTTTTCCTGTCTCCAGATACTGTGCAGAAGGCACATCAAGCGACCTTCCTACCAAAATCTTAGATGAAATTCTCCTAAAGCTCCTTTTGCATGATTACCTTCTCTTGGACAACACTTCATTAGATAAGAAACCCGAGCAAACTTCAAAGGCTTTAGATGATTATCTCGAAAAGCTGGGTAAAGGCATAATCGAAATACTGTCAGACCTCTTTGATCTGGCAGATAAAAAACTGTTCAATGCCTTCTGCTCATCATTTCAGAGAGAATGCATGGAAATTATTCAAGAAGGGGACAAATCCAAAATATTTAACATGCGCATGGAGCAAATTTCAAAATTCTTTGTTTTGCTTGATGACCTTGTGTTGCATAAGGGAAAAACCTGGCCGTTGGACTCTCTGGCGAGGCCATTAGTTAAAGATGCTTTCCCCGTTATCAGATCATCAGTAAGCTCTATTATTATATCTCAATCATCATTTGTTTGGAGTACACGTACTGTGTCTGATTGTGTTTTTGTTTTCTACATTTTTACCTTCTCTTTCTGTACTTATGGGGGTCATATGATGTACATGGGGTTTAAATGAGGATGTAAATAGAATGCTCAAGACAAAACAAAAATTCAAATATTAACATTGGCTAATTGTTATATATTTTGTGGAATGTGGATGGTTTCTGACCCTCAGTTTGAAACAACTTTCTGTTTTTCTAAGATCAGATGATAACAGTATGATTACTTCTCTGCAGAATAATGCTTGTCTTGTCAGCCTTCTATCTACCTTAGCTGAGACTTTTGGGCCAGTAGAGTTATTCTCAGAACTTTCTGACAAATCTGCCAAAGGCGATGAGCATGAGAAGCTGAAATTCTTTCTTCAGGCATTCAAGGATGATCTTGTCCCTTGGTGTTTGGGCAGTAATACCTTCACTTCTGGTGCAAAACTTGATTTTCTGATCAGTTTAATGCAAGAGATGTGTTTCTCTGAGCAGTGGTGTTCAATCCTCACTTTCTTGACTGAAGGTCATAGTTCAGTAAACATTGACCAATTGGAAGTGCTTGTGATTCTTCTGGAGAAAATTGAGGGCAATATTGGAAAATTGAAAAGAAAGGGATGTCTCCCTGAGCACTGGCATCATAACTTGTTGGATTCTGCCACAGTTGCAGTTGCAACCAGTCCTTCCTCTGGAGCTTTAGAAGCTAGCTTCTTGTGGTATGCAATCTTTTTTTTTTTTCAGATTGGTGAGGTGTTGTAATTTTGTGAAGTAAACATCCGTTCCAGTGAGTTCATTGTATGGCTCCAAACCTGAAACTTAACTTCTTCTTTTTTTTTTTTTCTTGTTTATTTTTCTTATTTCTTGGAAGAACCCTGGCAATATATTTGCTCAACATACCTTAATCCCTGGATTTTAATTTCTTGAGCTTTGGGAGAATTTTCCCTATTTCCCTAAGAGCCTGTATTTAAATTTTGGTTATCTGCTTGTATGTAAAGAAAGTTCTTTGCCGTAACAAATAATTGTGGATAGCCTTCGGAGTATGTAAAACCTATAAATATTCTAATTTATTTCATCACGTTATTTGATGTGAGCTATGTTTTATTGTGTTATTATGTTGAACTAACTGTATTACTTGTGCTTACAAAGATCTGTAACTCTTTCAGTACTGCACTTGGAGGCTCAGTCAAAGCTGACCAAGCATGTTTCATCTCAAAAGAAGCATTGAAGAATGTTCTTGATGGAATTTTGACAAAATTTGTGTACCCACTAGCTATTTCACATCTCGACTGGGCACGGTTTTCTTGCTTCCAGCTCATGTCCTTGGCTGATAGCAAGTACCAAACACCAAATGTTCCCAAGGGCTCGTATGAAGCTGCTTGTTTTGCTTTCGAAGTTATCAAGAGAAGCTTGCATCATTTCACCTCACTATCTGAGGAGAAAACACTCGTAGCTATTTTGGCTGCCTTGTTTTCTTACAGTTGGGAATATAACATGCATGGAAACAACACTGACATTGAGTCCCCATCTGAACTGAACCTTGGGAAGATGGTACATGGTTTTCTCCAAGGTGTTGGAACAGGATTTTGGGCTGATCTGGACCCATCTGTTCGGGCTGCTGTCAGGACTATCCTGGTTAAGGTTATTAGGTTTGTGCTTTTTAACACAACCGAACCAATTACTGAGGAAATGCTGGATTTCTATGCTCAATGGGTGATGGATTTGGCTTCAACTCTGTGTCAAAATGACACTGAGTTGCAGACCCTTCTTGACCAATTACTGTCAGAAGAAAAGTCTTTGTCCTCGTGGCCTATTTGGGTTGGGCTGGATAACCAAGGAGAATCAAGATCTTGCTTTGTGATAATTGATCGAGCTAGCATGGAAGATATTCCCGTAAGTAATTAATTTTTGATGTACACAATTGCTAGCCTTGATTATGGTCTCTACCAGGATAACTATCCTCTGTTTATGGATTTAGCTATTTTTTGTGTTAAGTTTGTATTTCATCGATGTAGCTGGGTTAAACTGTTTTAAGCAAAAATTATTTCAACAGATCTGTCAGCAAAACGTCAGAATCTCATCAATGGTTCTAAAAGCCAAAGACATGTCATTGCATATTCTTAAAATATATAGGAAGTATTTATGTTAAAGTTACCACTTAAAGTTACTCTCTGGTTTGTTTAATCCCCTCTTCAGCTATTCTTTATACTAGTTGAATACTGTATTTGTCAGGTCAATTCCTTGTATTAACTTTGATGAAACTCTGTTTTTTCTGTATTGATGCAGAAAACTCATCAAAATTTCATTGCCTTCGTCAACAAGCTCATTTCATGCCTTGGGTTTAGCAAGGTGATTGGTGGTGAAATTCCCAAATCTCCCTCTTCCTCTCTCACCAGGGAATGGCTTGCTGCTGAGATACTATGCACATGGAAATGGCAAGGCGGTAGTGCTCAACATTCATTCTTGCCTTCTCTGATTGAATACACCAAAGAGGAAAGTTCCTTACTGGCCTCCATAGCCAAGATATTACTTGAAGGTGCAGTTTTACATGGATATGGGTTCAATAACAGCTCTTGGATACTTTTCAACTCTTGGTTTCCCTCAGATCAAGAAGTCAATAAGATTCAGGAGCCATTCTTGCGTGCTTTGGTAACTGTTCTCCTAGTTTTAAGTGCAAAGGATAACACCCATCGGAAAAGTGATGTGTCTGTGTTTTTCAAATCTGTGAAGGACATGCTTATTAATGCAACGGTTAGAAACCGGGCTCATCTGAGAGTTCTTCCTTATGTCATGGGTGCTATAATTCAATCTCTCTGCGAAAAGTTGGATTCTGACCATGGAAATGATAATGTAATTGATGGAAGTTTATTGGGTTGGCTACATACATGTATATCTTCTTTGTCAGACCAATCTTCGAAAGAAGGTAAATTAATGTTCAATCCTTTCAATGTAGTTTTACAGCTTAGGAAGTTATCCTTTCTATGCCAAATAACTTTTGACTTCTTTTTTCCCATTCATATGCAAGACCCATAAACTTTTTGGAGTATATCTGTCTGACCTTGTAGAATTTAATTTTCCTTTCTTTGAGGATCTTATATTTACACTTTTGTTGTAATGGCAGATTTTGAAGATTGGATCCAAGTTGTTCTCTCTTGTTACCCCCTGACAATTATAGAAGGAAATGGTACATTCAGAGTTAAAACCGGAAGAGAGGTTGGCCATGAAGAGAAATCTCTGTTGGTTAGTTTATTTCGGAAATACCAAAGAAGTGGTAGCGGGATTGTCTCCTCTAATATGATGCAAATAATAGAATCAAAACTAACTGCAGTTATAGTTGCTTATTGCTGGCATGAGATTGAAGAAAATGACTGGAGGGTTGTGTTTAATCGCCTAAACAAATGGATTCAGTCATGTGTTTTACTAATGGAGGAAACGGCTGAAAGTGTTGACAAAGAGACAAATTTGGAAAAACTCAAAGCAATAATTCAGAATTTAGATCGGGTAACGATAGAGACTGCAAGTGTTGGTTTGACAATTATTTGTGTAATTTCTGAAAATAATGAGGTTCAAGAAAAATGGGAAAATGAGATGAAAAACCGAATGATGGAAAATATTTTAAGGCTATTTCTTTCTACCGGATCAATGGAATCAGTTGCAAAATCAATAAGTGAAGAGGCATCGGAAATTGTAGCCTCCAGCCGGTTTTCTTATTTGCAGTTTTGGGGCCTAGTGGCTTCATTTGTAAACAACTCGACTCTGGAGGTTAGAAAATCAGCTGTTGAAGCAATGGATTTGTGGGGTCTTAGCAAGGGTCCAGTTGATGCATTGCACTCCCTTCTTTTCTCATCCCGGCCGGTACATTATTTGCAGCTTGCGGCCTACAATGTACTTGCGTCAGAGCCGGTTTGTCAGGTTTCAATTGTTAAAGAAAGTGTTGGCCACTCTGATTTGGATGGGGATTTGTGCTTAAGAGATGAGATCCACACTTTGATCCAAGTGCCAACTGATCAGCTGTTAGAGATGGATTTGTTGGAACTAAAAAGGGTAAGAAATTGTATTAATTACCTTTACTACAACCAAAGATTTCCTTTTTGACTGACTTAAATTTTACTGGTGTTTTTAGTTACTTGCTGATTTCTGTTTAACAATGAATCGTTATTTGCCTTCTGGAAAAGCTTAACTTAGTTCCATCTGAAAAGGCAACAGTTTTCTTTTATTCTCTGCTTTGTTTTGTGAAAACATTTCTTTCTAATCTGGAAACATCACTTTTGCTTAAAAATGCGAACCTGGAAAGTTCATCATAATTATTTCATTTCATGTTTGTTTATTATGCTTTTGTGTATTGGTAACTGAAATTTTCACTATCCCCTTAATCAGGTGAAAGTGTTCATTGCTTGGGGGTTATTACTGAATTACCTGCAAACCCTGCCAGCTTCTGCCCCAACCAGAGAAAAGATAATTCAATTCATACAAGACAATATCAACCCGGAGATAATTGTATGCCTGTTTCAACACATACCTCTAAGCACCAACCCAAGCCCGAAAAGAAAGGACAAAGATACCACCAATCTTTTACCAGAGGCTTCCAATGCAGCCAATGCTTCTAAGCTTGCTATAGTAAACTGCTCTGTGTCATTGTTCATAGAATCACTCTGGCCGATAGGGACAGAGCAGATGGCGTCTCTTGCAGGAGGTTTATATGGAATGATGGTGCGCCTTTTGCCGTCATACGTTCATGGCTGGTTTACTGGCTTGAGAGATCGATCTCTTTGCATGGCTATTGAGTCCTATACTAAGACGTGGTGTAGCCCTTCTCTAGTTTCAGATGAATTGTCTCAGGTATCCAGGTTTTATTTAAGCAATTTCAGATACGTTTCTAACATGTCTTGAAATTTCTTGTGTCCCCCATGTTTTCAAGCTTTAGCAGAAGACCCCTTTGCTTGCCAATGTCCCCTGATATCATGTTTTGATCCTTTTAACCTGTCCCACTTTACAATATTTCTTCTTTGTCTTTCTAACATTTCACATGCAAAACAATACAGGTGAAGGACACTGTAATTGCGGATGAGAACTTCTCAGCTAGTGTAAGCCGATCTGCAAATGAAATTGTTGCAACATACAAAAAGGAGGAAGCAGGTATGGATCTTGTGATCCGCCTCCCTGCCTCGTACCCGTTACGCCATGCTGATGTGGAGTGCGCAAGAAGTCTCGGGATAAGTGAAGTAAAGAAGCGGAAGTGGTTGCTATCTTTGACAGCATTTATCCGTAATCAGGTTATTCTTTCAATCCAATTTCATCAGTAGTGTATGTTATGATTCCTAGGTATTCCTAGTATCCTTGTTTGCAAGTTAAGCCAAATTTTTTACTGTACTTGCAAGTGAGACCAACAAGTTGTCAGTTATTTTCAAATGGCAACAGACTAAGGTTTAATATGGGCATGTCTTCTAAATAAACATTTTTCATGATTCAAGTTCTATTAATTATGAATATAATTACCAACTATGCTAAATAAACACAACATATCGATCTTGCCATTGTAAATTGTTTTACTGTACTTAATTATTTCATGTGGGTCTGTAGTAAACTTAATACTATTATGTGGGTCTTAAATAATTAGTATATATAAGAAGGTTCAATTGAAGAAAAAGGGCTACTGTATATCTCTATATCCCCAAAACTGGTAAAATGCAGATTTGTATATTTTGTGCGGTATGACCCAAAAGAACAATAAAGCACAATATTTTGAAGTTTGCAGCTGACTGTTATTTTTAATATTCAACAACCAAACTTCATAAGTGGTTCTTATAAACTTGGGTCAATCCATTCTTTCCATCTAGGTTAAAGTAGAATTAGAGTTAGGGAAAAGCGTGTTTCTTTTGAAATGTGCTGCTTTCTCACCACCACAAGTTAGCAGTTGGATGTTTTTATTTGCAAAATTCTTCAAAAATTATGGAATGATGGAAATGTGAGAAATTGTTGGGGCCGCCTTAGGTGCAAAAGTCTTATTCTAAAACCATGTTTCTGTTCGGGATGGTATCTAATTAATTGTTGTCTTGCTGTAGAATGGAGCAATAGCAGAGGCAATACGTGTATGGAAGACTAATTTCGATAAGGAATTTGAAGGGGTGGAGGAGTGTCCGATTTGCTACAGCATTATCCATACGACCAATCATAGCCTTCCTAGACTGGCGTGCAAGACATGCAAGCACAAGTTCCACTCGGCATGCTTGTACAAGTGGTTTTCTACTTCCCACAAATCAACTTGCCCCCTGTGCCAGACACCATTCTAGATGCACCTCCATCTTTTATCTACAATATTTTCAGGTTTGTTTAGCAGAGGTTTTGGCTTATAGGTACTTATGAATAAAGATCTAAAATTTTGCAGCATTGAGGAATTTGTACGGCTTTACTAGCAAAATGCTTGTGTATAAAATATTATGAACAATAGCTTTTAGTGGATCGAGATCTGTTTTATGGGTATCTTGACGCCTGGTTTTTTCTGCTTATCTGATTTTGCTACTTTTTCTGTTGAAAAAAGGGTTATTGAGGGAAAGCAATTGCTCAATAGTTTTTTTCTCGTCTTTAATTTGTTCAAGTGTAATATTCTAGAGTGAGGCTTATGATGATATGTAATATTATAAAATGGTCTGTGTTATGAATTTATATTTCGTTTTTAAAGTTCAAGGAGTCAATTCAAACCGTTTCATATAATCTTCATATGAAAAAATGTACTCATGAAATTATACAAGAATTTTTTTACTATTTTTTTTAGATATGCAGAAAATTACTTGAGCTGAAGATTGTGGACTATTAGGTAGTATTTATCTATTTATCTATCTAAAGAAATAGTTGCCAAATTCTAAATTTTATATTTTTCAGAAAAAAGAAAAGTCCAGTATAATTTAAGAATTTGTATCCTCCCGGGTACCGCATAAGGGAATCTTTTAGAATGATTTCCTAATTGTGAATTTGGCCTGTTCTTTTTAACTTTGCATGAATCTCAAAGTACAAATAATACTGCCCCCTCCCATCTCCCGAATAGGCACCGGTTGAGAGTAAATATGGGTCGTAAAGTGATTTACTATTCCGTGGGGTATCCGGGAGGATAGGTTCTCTATAATTTAACATCAATGTTTGTTTCTTTGGCAAGGTTCATCCCATTTCAATTCGTACTTGCATCATATTTTTATTTTTCTGTTCTCTCCTCTCATTTCTCTACTTTCTCGTCTCTTACTAGTTTTTTGCCCGTTATTTGCTACGAGTTTAAAATTAAAATAGAAAATACAAAAAAAAAAAGCAAATTAGATCAAATATTTTCATCTTTAAAAATATTTGTCATTTTATAATTTATCTTTATTCAACAATGAAAGGAACTATTTTTTCTTTACTTCTTCGTTAAATAGAAAGATAATCAATATTTAGTGAGCAAACATGTTAATTACTTTCTTATTTGTTGTAACCAATAATATAAAAAGAAACAAATAAATGTTTTCAATTAATTATTTTTATGGCAACATTCCCGTGAAGAAAGTGCAAGAAAAAAAATCAGTGAAGCGAGTATTCAGAGAACAATAAATGTCAATATGTTGTCATATAAAATCACAACTGCATAATTTTTTGACTTAACTGTTTAAAATTCAGCAAATTAAATCACATCCATTAACAGCAGAACATTTACATACTAAATATAAGAGAGATATTTACACTGAAATTTTGCATAAGAGCTTAAGAATATATTAACTTCAACATATAACGAAACTTTTAATGTTATAAATCAGCACATTATAGCAGATTGCAAAAGCTATCTAGTTTACTTCCATTTACATCTATCATATATAAATTCATGCCAAACCGTTCTATACGTTCTTTCAATATATTCAGTAATAAATGTGAATTATTCCATCAAATATTTTCAAAATGCATTTTCATCACAATATTTATTATATGCTGATACATTTCGTAGTGATTTTTATTTATAATTTCTTTCATTGCTAAAAAATAATGTAAATAAAAATTATCAAGATCAATAAAATTTGGATCATCTCCAATTATTTCTGTGTTCAATTAATTCGACTTCTAGATTTCTTATCGGATCCGCATATTAAATTACCACATAATAGAGAAATTATTTTAGAAACCATAAATAAATAAAAAGATTTTACCAAACTAATTTGATTGCTTTAGTTTATACAAAAACTATAAGAACCGAGATATCATTTCGATCCAAGGAGTTTTTTGTTCTCGTACCGAATTATCATTTCGGTCCGAGATGTTTTCACAAGTTTTACACCAATAACTACATCATTTTTTTTCGAAATCTGTGAAAATGGCTCGGACCGAAATAGCAATTCGGTCCGGAAAAAAAAAAAATTCGGACCGAAATGGCATCTCGATTTTTATGGTTTTTATAAAAATCAAAACAATCAAGTTGGTTTAGTAAATTATTTTTTCTTATTTATGGTTTCTAAAAAAATTCCTGTAAAGGTTTACTTGGGTCAATATATTAATGGAAAAATATTTATTATTCAAAATAAGTAAAGGCCAGCTCTCAATCAAGATCATAATATAATGATGGCTTAATGATTGAAAAGTCATAATATTTAAAAGAAATCTGTAATAATTATTAATATCGAAGATATCCTGTGATTCTCACACAAAAAGAGGAACAATTCAGTTATAATTCGGAAATGAATCGGTTCCAAAAAAAAACAAAAAAAATAACCCTCCAAAAAAATAATTTTTTTAAAAAAAAATTCGCGTTTTTTACGCGCTTTATTCACGAATAATTCGTAATTCGTGTTTTATTCACGAATAAAATGTATAATATTTTTTTTTGTATTTTATTCGGTGTTTGGTTCGGAAATGTAAAAAAAAAAACGAATTTATACGCGAGTTATACTATGTTACTATGCTTCTGCATCGTTGGTTGCTGTCAGTGACTCGCTACACGGCGTTGCGCATCCAAAGTCCTTAAAATTTCTAAGAACCACTGGTTACACCTTGTCACAGTAATCTTAACACGTGTCCCCGCCGTGTCGGCAGGTTAGCGAATGGGGAACTGGGAAGTTTTGGGTTTATTCCTCTTTTGACGATCAAAACTATTCCTGTCTGTTTCAGTCTCAATCGTCCGATACTAAAAAGACGGTTTCAGATCTTTCAGAAAAATCAATTTTGTCGGTGAACTGGAGAAGATCAGAAGACACCTTTCTGGAAGTTGCGTCAAGTCTCCAAATTTGAACTCTTTTGTGAGACACTTTCAGAAGAAAGAAGAAATGGAAATTAAAGAGATTTAAAACAAAACTGAAGAATAGAGAGCGCGAAAAGGAGGACCGAAAAATCGGAATTTTCGAATACGGTATAAATCTCTGGAATCTCCGTCTTATTTTTGTTTTGTTTTTCTTCGGAATTCACGCTGTAGTTTTGTTGACTGACGACTTGGAATTTCGAAAACAGGAGAAGAGAAAGCGCTTTTCTCCTCTTTCGGTGCTTCTTGTGTCCTTTGTTTGTTCCCAGGAAATGAAGCGTCTTCTAATAATTTAAACCTTCTCCTTTCTGTTCAAGGTACGTGTATCTCTTATCATACAAACCAACCGGTGCATACTGATACTGGTTCATAGTTCCAGTTACTTTCTTTATACATTAAGTGAATATGGTTTAGTTTGTCTCTTGTTCTTCCTGTCAAATTACTGGGAATTTCTGGTGAAATTATGCTTATGTTAAGCCCTATATTTATATTTATTTGAAATACTGACTGGAGGCTGTGATTAAGATTAGTTATCAAATAATTGGGTTTCAAAAGTTTCCAATTTTATCTTTACATGATATTTGGTTTTTTTTACAGTAAATTTATTTTATAAATGGTTCTCATGGTTATTTTTTTAGCAAGTTCTTATATGATGTTTGAAAAAAACAAAATTGAAGGTGTTAGTGGATCAAATGCAGGGACAATAATTACTTAATAAGCCTAGAATTACCTGATTAAAGTTTTGTGCAGTTTGGCAAGCACAATGTTCTCGAAAGATGGTGCGAAATTCACTTCTGAGATACAAGAAACAGAGCCAGAAACAAGTGCAAGTAACTACAACTCAGATGACCATATTGCCCTTTACTCAAATACATCTCAAAGAGGACTTTTACAAGAGATTAACCACAACAAACAAAAACATAAATCAGGGGACCCCACAATTCATCCCGAAAACAAATCAACCCCCTCAAACTTTCAAATCCCCCTGAGACCTTTGCAGATATCATTTATCAAGAAAATTGATTGGAGCTCTCTATGGAAGAAATCAAAAGAGTGGATTAAGGAACCTCTCAACATGGTACTTTTTCTATGGATAATATGTGTCGCCATTTCTGGTGCGATTCTCTTCATGGTCTTGACAGGTATGTTAAACAACGCCTTGCCAAAGAAATCACAAAGAAACACATGGTTTGAGGTCAATAACCAAATAATAAATGCCTTGTTCACACTCATGTGCTTGTACCAGCACCCTAAACGGTTCCACCATCTGGTAATGCTGGTACGGTGGCAGGCCAATGACATATTAAAATTAAGAGGCATATATTGCAAAAATGGTACATGCAAGCCGAATGAGAGGAGGCACATGGCGGTTGTGATAGCGCTATTGCATCTTAATTGTTTTGCCCAATATGCCCTTTGTGGGCTTAATTGGGGTTTTCCAAGATCAAAGAGGCCAGCAATTGGGGTTGCTTTGTGTCTTGTGGTTTCATTTGGTGCAGCGGCTTTTGCAAGTCTATATGGAATTTTGAGCCCTCTTGGGAAAGATTATGAGACTGACGTGGAGGCCCAGACACAGAGCAGTGGGAAATCTTTCGAAAAGAGGTATGTATCTCTGTACAATTTATACATTAAGACAGTTTTTGTTGAGGACCAGTTTCCCCCTTTTATTTCTAACCTGGCAAATGAGAAATATTATAGATACATGCTAATGAGAAATATCAAACAGGAAACCTAATGAAGATGTCTATGCCATTTATACCCCTTTGAAACATGAAGATATAATTTGTACCCTCCTCCGTTTTGTCATTTACTATGATATATTCCCAAAACGACCCACTATCCTTGATATTTTATTGGGGAGCAAATGAGGAAGGGAACCATTGATTTGGGATTATTAAATAAGTCAGGAGAGGAGATTTGGGTCTGATATCTTCCATGTCTTAGCTACTTCAATCAGAAAAAGAAAGAGAGAAAAGAAATAATATATTCCATGTTTATAGGATTGTAAGGTTTATTACCTGATGTTTGCATGTATTCATCATTCTTTTCGTAGGCTTTGATGCCATATGCAAGTATTGTGGTCCTCTGTGTAAATGTCCAAGTATCCTTTAGCACTTACATTAGTTCTTTAGTTAAAAGGTACTAAGTGAAAAGAGCTTCAAGGGGATTCCTGCAAAAAAAATCAATTTTTTAGACTATTCCCTCCAGTTTTGGAAAATTTGAGGGCTTTGGCATAATTAAAAATTGAGCAAGGTTAAAATGCCCCATTGGTTTTGTGCCCCATCATACCCCAACATCATTATCTCTATTTTCAAAGTCTAAATAATCTATCCAAACCGTTAAACATGATCTTCATACTAAAATGTGCTTGGATAACAAATTTTATAATTTTATAATTTTTTTACTAATTGTTTAGAGAAGTATAAAATGACTATTTTTGAATGATTCAGAATCTTCTAAAAACAGTGATTTTGTACCTATCTTAAAAAATATAAAAAAAAAATTCAAAAAATATAAAATTTTGTATCCAAGCACATTTTAATATGAAGATCATATTGAGCGGTTCAGATCGACTGTTTAATATTTGAAAATAGAGATAACGATATTGGGGCATGTTGGGGCACAAAACCAATGGGGCATTTTAACCCTACTCTTAAAAAATTTAAGGCTTTGAGCTTAACTGAAATAGCCCTTTGAGAACTTTCATCAGACAGCTGACCCTCAGGACTATTTTCATTTATATACTTATCTTATATAACTTATAGGAGGAAAGGCCTTTAAGAAAAAATGGGATATATTACACTATACTGGTGGGATAATTCCTGGATGGTACTAAAATTTCTTTCATTGGATCCCCCCCCCTTTGTTTTTTTCTTTCTTTTGCTGTGATTTGGTATTTTGTACATGCATTTGCCTCATTTCCTTTTTTGAGCTTTTT
Organism: Carex kokanica; assembly: GCA_025461125.1. Classification (NCBI taxonomy): domain Eukaryota; kingdom Viridiplantae; phylum Streptophyta; class Magnoliopsida; order Poales; family Cyperaceae; genus Carex; species Carex kokanica. The sequence goes on along the minus strand of JAJGRX010000953.1, from coordinate 977,066 downwards.
ACATCCATTTTACTTCTAATTCCAAATATAAGCTATTTCATCTCATATGAAGCCTCAATTTTTCATTTTTTGTTGTTTTTTTTTTCCTCTCTAAATAGGTACTCTTTCATGTCAAGAGAGAACACTCGTGTACAAGAGCCGAACCCAGAATGGAATGGGGGGTTGTTCGATTTGTGGGATGACATCTCCTTAGGGTACCTGTCAATTTTCTGTACCTGTTGTGTTTTTGGATGGAACATGGATCGCCTTGGCTTCGGCAACATGTATGTTCATATTTTCACGTTCCTCCTGTTCTGCCTCGCTCCTTTTTTCATCTTCAACCTCGCTGCAGTTAATATAGATGCTGAATCAGTACGAACTGCCTTGGGTATTACTGGCTTTGTCTTGTGCATATTTGGTTTGCTATATGGTGGTTTCTGGCGGATCCAAATGAGAAAGAGGTTTAATTTACCCGGCAGTAAATTTTGTTTCGGTAAAGAGGATTTGACTGACTGTTTCCAGTGGCTGTGCTGCTGTTACTGTTCTCTAGCACAAGAGGTGAGGACTGGTGATTTTTATGATGTTGTAGAAGATAAGTTATATTACAAGGAGATGGATAGTGTGACTGGAGGTGGGCTCAGTTCTAATCTGGCAGGTGTACTGGAGGAGGAGAGAGCAACACAACGACTTAGGTTTTCAGGTGCTTTTGTGCCAGGATGGCAATCGTCAGAGGATTCTCAAAGAGGTAGAATTGGTGCAACTGAACCGCCTTCTACAGCTGTAATACAGAAATGATGGTTCATGTAATGACATTAGGTTTTATTGTGAGATATTTTCTGGATTAGTAACATGCTTTTATTTCATTTGGTGTATGTTTTGGATAATATTATGTCTGTACAATGTTCAGCACGAATATGACTGTTAACAGGCAGTATTTCTGGTCCACTACTTCTGTACAATGTCGCAGAGATGCCTACAATACCAGTAAAATTCCATCTCTACCCCTAACAGTTAATTGGCTATGAAACTTCCTAACTTTAGTGCATTTCCATTTCAATATTGAACTATGTAAATAACTTGCGATCAATTAAGAAATTTGACTATTTTCACTAACATGAAAATTTAATAAAATTACTATTTTTTTCTCATTAGCAAAACGGGCAAGACATAAATAAAAATAAAAGTAAAGATTATAATATATTTTTTAAATAAGCATGGCTGTTTGGAGTTCGTTTGGAAGAAAATGAACAAGAAAAGGGCAATTAATTTTTTGCACCATAAGCAGGGTGGACCCAGTGTATTCGAGGGGGGGTAGCGACTCCCTCCTGGATTTTGAGTTTTAGTGGAGATTTATCGGTTCCGACCGACTTTGCTCCTTCTGAAATTATTTTTGCCCTCTGATCGTTTAATTTGTAATTCGGGTTAAATTTATAGTTAAAATTGAAATAAATTTGTTGAATTTTAATTGGTAATTAGAATTATAAGTCAGAAAATCAGAAATTAAAGTTAAAGCATTAAAAAGTAAGTTAAAGCATTGTTTTTTATCTGAGTACCTAATTGGTTAATGAATTTAAATCCGATTCGATATTTTTTTGCTCCTCCGACAAAAATCTTAGATCCGCCTCATAAGGGAGATCATGCACCAATATGCAATAAAATATTCATGAACGCACCTGTCAAAGGCTTTAATATAACATTAGTTCTCTAGGGGAATCCGAAAGATATTTTGTTGTTTTGAGTTTTTGCAGGGTACACAAAAGCTCCAGCTTATTGATAAAATTGAGTTTCAAGTACAAATGAGTTACTTATTACCTAACAAACTTTCGGCTAGGGATGGGCCGAAAGGAGAATGCTTGATGTCAGGTTGTAGCCTAGTATACTAGTAATATAGAAAATGCCTCTTTTCCGATTATTAAACTGAAGGGCGCAACTGTTTGCACCATACTGGCTCTACTGGTATTGGTACCAGATGGACTGGTATGCATGGGCTACTTTCAAGAACTAATTTCTACCATTAGTGAAGATAACTTTTAAAATTCAACTATGACTTACACTTTGGACAAGGGATAATTGAGGTCATTTCAGTACCAAACTTTTCCTCTCATTTTTCAGGAGTTGTGTTTCTTTCTTTGTCACTATTTGTGGATCTTTCTGGATGTATTCTTTCATTAACAAGCTCCACCACTAACAATGCATTCTCTAATCATACAATAATTAACGTAGTGGCAAGGCATGACTGCTATGATTTAATCAGTCACTTCCTCATGTTTGACAGGGTAATTAACATAGTGTTCGAAGCGAGTCACCCCAATCTTTTCTTTTATATTTATATATATATTTTTTATCTCTGTTCTATGTTCTAGATGATCATCTTCAACTTTGGTTCCGAGTCGGAAGTAGGAGTGTCAATGACACCCGTTTATCCATTTACCCTACCCGTATCGTATTCGATAAGACGGGTATGGGTAAGGTTTTTTTTTCGTTAGCTTATTGGGTATGGGTATGGGTAAAGATTTTTTTTCATTAGATAAACGGGTATGGGTACAGATAAAGATTATTTCGTACCCATTGGGTAACGGGTAATTATATGAAATAAATTATATATAGATATATCAATATTATATTCAATTTATTTATTTCCATGTTTTCCATATTGCTGAATGTTTTGTTATTTAGTTAACAAATTGAAATTGAATTTGTTAGAAGAGATATTTGTGATTTTTATTTTATTTTTGCTTTATAAAAAACTATTAGTTAGAATTGATTGCATATTTGTATTTTCATTTTTATATTAGTAATTGTGATGGCGTATGTATGACATGATGAATTTAGATGATTTATTTGTAAAAATAGTAAAACCATTATATTAGTATTTTCGTTATTCGCCCACTACCGTTTCGTTACCCGTTAATCATAACGGGTATGGATAGGGTAGGGTAAGACAAATTCTTAACGGGTATGGATAGGATATGGGTAGATCAATTCTTAGTGGGTATGGGTATGAAAATGGTTCCACCCTACCCGTATCGTACCCATTGACACCCCTAGTCGGAAGCACTTTTTCTCTATATACTTGCAACTTTCTTCTGATGATTTTCTTTTTTCCAATAAATTTAAATGACATAGTATCAAAAAAAGGAAGCTCTGAATCAAATAATTTCTGTTCAGTCCATTTATTTGATTATTGTTGTTTTGGATTAGTAATATATATGACGCTCAAGGATTATATAAGAAATGACATCACATCAACAAAAATATCTTGTTGGTTTATTAATACCTAAAAACTAACACCAATATATTAATTACTATCAGTTAGTGGAGTTATTGATGTAAAACAGCTAATTGTTAAAAGCTAGCACGCCACTTCCCACTTCCTTTTAGTGCTATTTCTGTATTCAAAGGTTTCTGCTACGTTTCTTCCATGTTAGTTACCTAATCCCATTATGGTACCTTAATTGTGTTATTATTAGCTTTTTAATTAGAAATGTTGTACTCTATCATGACAATATATACTCCAGAATATCACATTTTATTTGAGAAAATTAATTCAGTAACTAAATTTTCCGAATACAATCAAATAAGGATAATTAAGTAGGGAACGTTTGCTTTGTTTTTAAGAATTAACAATTTTAAAGTTTTAATAAGAAAATATTTACTGATATATATTATTTATTTCAAAATTATGTTTATATCATGTAACCCCTTTATATGGAACTGCATATCAGCTCTTTAATTTGGAATGATGTATTCCAACAAATATATCTGGGATATGATTTGTGCTGTCTATAAAATAAAATATTAGGTGAAAATGGAAATGAAAATGGGAATCAGCTTTTTGAAGATTGGATACATTTCAAGACTTTCTTATTACTAATTACTATTAAAGAGATGAAGGGCTGAAAAAAAAATTAATAAAAAAAAAGATACTTTTTCTTAAAAAGTAATTGATCTAACTGTTGAACTAAACAAAATGTGGAACATCAACACAATGCTACAAGTGAGAGCATTTGATCTGCTTTTCTTGAAAAACAAAAAGATTTGATTGTTGATACTTGATAACTTGATCTAGAGGAGTCCTTTGTTCCAATCCAGATTTTGTCAGTTGTGAAAGATTATATAACAAAACTGTTAATAATTTTAACATTTTTGTTTGAATGAAAAATGTTGTCATACAAGATATGATATATTAGTTTTTTTTTTTTTTAAGGTTATATGATATATTAGTTGATTGGACTAAACATTATGTGATCACAACAATTCAAGTTGCTAGGTTTTCAATTTTGAGATATTTTATAGTATTTATTATGTTATTTTAATTTTTCATGTAACTCTTTAATCTTAATATTCAAACTTTTTTCTGAGAAAATTATGTAAGTACGTAGAAGTTAATTTTGAATTAATTTGAGTGTATTTCATTTAATGAAGAAAGCTTTATTTGTCAATGAAATTTCACTCCCAGTTAAATGTCTCATTCTTTTTAAACTAATAAAAATTTAATGTTAAGGCTCAAGAAGAACTAATCTTTAATTGATTGATTAAGACAATATTTTTTGTATGAAAGATTGTAAGTTCGAAATTTAGTTGAAAGATATTTAATGAATATTTAAAATTGAAGGGTAATTTCATACTTATCCAAAAATGGGAAAGAGAGGTAGAGAGGTGATGCAGCCAGGGGCGGACTTAGAGTGTTCCGGGGGGAAAGTGGTATTGCAACGCTCAAAGGCGTAGGAGATGCAACTAGTGCATTTGGTTTCAGCCTCAAAGGCGTAGGAGTTGTACTGTTGGTGGCTGAGATCTCTTCCATTGTTTGAGGAGAGAAGAAAGGAGGGCAACAGGGGAGAGTGAGTGTTGGTTTTATCTTTTTCTATTGTGGGAAAGGAGGACAACAGGGGAGAGAGAACTTAAGAGAAGGGTCATTCATTGTCGGTCAGCCCAATCTAATTTCCCTCTGAAAAGTAGCGTGTTTTCTGGTCAAAGCAAGGACATAGAGTACAATTTCATTGGTAAAACCAACACTCTTGAACAGCTACTGTCATTTTTTGACAGCCATTGTCATTTTTCTACTTTGACATGTCATTTTTTTACTCTCAAAAAAAGCATTGTCTAGTTATTCTTGAACATTTCATTGGTAGGTACAATTCTTGAACATTTCTTTGCTCAGGATATATTCGAGAGTACAATTTTCATTGAAAATGGTACAATTCTTGTCTAGTCATTCATTGTCATTTCATTGGTAGGTCATGTCATTTCATGGAAAAAACATTTTGAACTTGGCCATTCTCTCTCTCTCTATATATATATATATATAGAGAGAGAGTAGAACTAGAGTGCTCCTAAGCTCATCAAGCTCTATATATATATATATATATATATAGAGTAGAACTAGGGTGTTCCTAAGCTCATCAAGCTCATCAAACCAACATTTAGAAGGGACACAATATTTTAATAACTAACAATACAATAGTGAATTATTCCTCCAAACTATAAATTTGTATTCAAAACAATGGAGCACAAAGAAAATCTTAAAAGTTGCCTAGCGTAGTGCGGCTCGTTTAAGAAATATTGGTCAATCCCTACCACTACCAATGACGACAAGCGAGGAACAAATTATAAAAATCTCAAAAGCATGGTGGAATGTGCAATAAAATTTTATTACACAGAATTACGTGTCCAAAATAGATTAGATAAATTAATTGTAATGCAAAAAAAGAAGAAGATAAATTAATTAAATAGATATTTAGCTAATAGATACTATGCACATTGTAAATTAACTAGCGAAATTGAGTGTATATCCATTGAAAACTTGTATAATTGAAAATATTTCCATCAAATCTATTGTTTTTTTAAGGTTCATCAAATTTATTGTTGGATATATATCTGTTCAAATTCAAATAAATTTAGTTTATAGTTAAAATTTGAAAAATTATAAAACAGCTAACTGCCCATTCACTCTCCATACATCTATTGATGACAAAAGATATCATAAATAAAGCAAGAGAATTTAGTAGCAACAGCATTGTTTGTAATGTGTGTGTGTTTTTTTTTTTGTAATGTGTGTGTTGTGGCATTGTAAAGCCGCTTCTTGTAAAGGTTTTCTTTGCTTTGTTGACCATAGCTTCCCTGAAAGGACTAAATTTGTTTGGCAAATTCTTCTATGGACATAAAGACCTATTTGTAAAATGAATATATTTTCATTTTCAAAGTTCAAACAGTCGATCCGACCGTTCAACATTATCTCCATATTAAAATGTACTTGGAGGTCAAATTTTACATTTTTTTGAATTTTATTACTATTTATTAAGTATTTTACAAAATTCAATGGTCTGAATTTGACTAGTTTTTGTAAAATACTTAATAAATAGTAAAAAAATTCAAAAAAATGTAAAATTTGACCTCCAAGTACATTTTAATATGGAGATAATGTTGAACGGTCGGATCAACTGTTTGAACTTTGAAAATGAAAATATGTTCATTTTACAAATAGGTCCTTATGTCCATAGAAGCATCTCTCTGTTTGTTTTATACGAGGAATTCATCGATTTAGTACTATAAAAATACTTATCTGCCCTCTTCTTTCTCTAGTAATCTGCCTCTTGCATGAGCTGAATGAGATAGGAGTAGGTTCAATTAACTCTAGCACCGTACGATTAGCACTAAATCTGTGCGCACAAAAATTGATACAGACTCGCACGGATTTTGATGTGCAGTGCACGAATCTTGATGCTGATCGGATGGTAGGACTCTGAATTCGAGCTGAATATAGCAAGTGTGGTGATTAGACGATATCATATCCTCTGTAATAATGTAAAATTTGTGTTTGAACTTTGAACCGTTCGATCATAAGTTAAACTAATTTGGATCAATTTCGAAATTTACAGTCTGCTCTCTAATGGGATAAACAAAATTAACTCATTTGTTTAGGAGACAAAAAGGCCATAAAAGAAAAGGGTAAATTTATCCAAATGAATTCAAATATTTGTGATAAATTTAAATTTATATGAATTTTGATTACCATGATGATATCATATAACGGAAAATATAAAGATCCTAACTAAGATTTGGAGGGAGATATGTTCCATATTAAAAATTTAATGGAAATTTTACAACTACACAACTTTTTATTGACACACATTCGGCCTATTCGGCGACAAGAGGGGAATGGGAACGGGAATGAGTCTGGGAACAGAAAAATTTTGAACTGAATTTTACTGTGTGCGTGGGGAAAAAAAAATTCAATATGAGTAATTTTTTTTTTTTCCACACGCACAGTACCACGCCGAACAGGCCCTCAATTTGACAATCTAATTTTGAGAATTAGGTCTTCTGTCTCTTCAGTATCTCTTTTACCTTTGATGTCAAAAGGTAATAGAAAATTTAGTAGAAGTGGCCCAGATAAAAAGCAATGGATAACAATTATAAACTATACTTCAGAAGGTGTTTTAGAACTCCACTGCCGAAAGAAAAAAGGAAGGGAAGAAAAAAAAATTATTATAAAAGTTACTTTCTTTGCATTCTGATTTGAGAGTGACAAAAGTCATTAAAAATTGTTGAGTTTGTAATACACATTTTGACTAAACAGTTTTTAATTCACACGTAGCATGAATAATAGAGTGAAAATTGTCATGTGTATACCTTGTGCTCTGCATGAATAAAAAACTATTTTGACAAATATCACAAGGGACCCGTATCCTCTGCGGAGTTTAGGGTGCAGAGTTCTGCGGAGCTTTTAGTCTGGTCCGTTCGTTTTGATCGAACGGACTAGATCAGATCAGAAAAATTTTGTTATTTTTTCAATTCGGACAAGATCTGATACGGTCTGTCCGATCAAAACGAACGGATTAGATTAAAAGCTCCGCAGGTTTCCGCAGAGAATACAAATTCATATCACAAGATGACACTATATATGGAGTAGAGCTAAGGTGCTCTTAAGCTCACCAAGCTTTCCGTGAGCTTAACTCAAAAACCTATCAATCCGACTTCAAACGACATTTTCAAACCGTTAGATGTTCAATCTATATTAAAATGTGCTTGGAGAACAAATTTTACATTTTTTGGAATTTTGGTACTATTTATTAAGCCGGTTTGAAAACCGCTGTTTTCTAATGGTGCATATTTTTAATAAAAACAGCGGTTTTCAAACCGGCTTAATAAATAGTAAAAAAATTCCAAAAAATGTAAAATTTGGTCTGCAAACACATTTTAATATAGATTAAACATCTAACGGTTTGAAAATCGTTTGAAGTCGGATTGATAGGATTTTGAGTTAAGCTCACGGAAAGCTTGGTGTACATGTTCGGTAGCCACGCTTTAGACTCCTTATAACTCCTTATATGCTTAAGCGGGACGAACATGTCCTCCTTAGATGGGCTTAAAACATTTTTCTTAAGATTCCTTAGGACAAAATACTAAGCTGACCCACTCCCCTCCTTACGGTACAGTATCTCCTTAGAGCCCATTTTAGCCCTTTTTCTTACTTTTTTACCCTCCAGCTTAAGCTTTGTTCATTTGTTTATATTTTCCATTGTCTCTCTTTCTCTCCTTCCCACGCTTCCCTAGACGCGCAAAAACGAAAATTTTCATCTCCCGGCGTCCGTCACGAGCTTGTCGGCGACGAATCCATTGATTCGATGTCATAGGAGACTTCACATCAAGACGCTCTGTCAATCAAGATTCAACTTGATAGGTTTCGTTGCCTCAATCTCTCATATTGCATTCGTTCCTCTTCTTGGTGAATTGTTTAATACTTGAATGTCATTTTTTCTTAGTCATTTTTTCGTTTTTAGACTGTTCCTGACGGTGGACAATTTCGCATATTCTGATTTTTGGTTTTTTGCTTTTGCTTTTGCTTTTTGCTTTTTGCTTAGACCTGATAGTACGAACTTGATTTTAGAGCCAGTCGATCCCATACCAAATGTACCAGTTTATGAGCCAATTCATATTTCTCCTTCGCATAATCGTAAGAGAGGTAACAACTCAGGTGATCAATCCTCACGTCGTACCAAACTGAAACAAAGTGTTAATCGCATGGATGAATTTGCTGAGAGATTCCTTTGCCAGCAGAAGGAAAGAACTGAGCTGATTGCTCAATTGGGCCAAGCAAATCAGGTACATGATCAGCTTTTGAACAAGCTAGAATCCTTGGCATTACCAACAGCAATTCACGTGGATATGGGGATGAGTTTGGCCAATTCTTGGATAAGAGGTTGGTTTATGAAAGAAGTTGATAACGAACGCTTGATGGTGATTGTCGACCGTGCAGTTGGATTGTTTCGGTCTGGTCAACTACCTCTCAATTCCTAACCAGTCCAAATACACTCGATAGATTTGGACTACTTTTGTTAAATAGGTTAATGATATATTGACTTTTGTTCATATGACATAATTTATTATAGTTTATGTCATATTTTTGGTACAGTAATTATATTTTGAGCATGGATCACAATATATTTGGTGATTATGTTTTTTTCAATTATGGTGTACGTACTAAGCGTCAAACGCTAATTATATATAATTGTACTTGGAACATCTAAAATCAAATCTGGTGATTATGTTTTTACTTTATTATGTTGTGTGATTAATATATACTCTTTTGAATTAAGCTCGTCCAACTATTTGATGCAGATTGTAGTATTTTTGGTTGTATTTTTTATTTATTTATTAATGTGCAGAAGCATTCTTGTAGTTTGTACATATTAATAAGTTAATTGAATTATTGTAATTTGTACATTTAATAAGTTAATTGAATTCTTGTAGTCAATACTTTTAGATGTTCTTTCCAGCTGATAATCACTCTGCATATTTTATAATAGAAAGGGTAGTATAGTCTTTAACATGATATCTCATGTAACAATATATATTTTATTCAATTTAAGCTTCATTGCTCTAATCTTATATGTACCGAACAACTCTTCCTTAGGATAGCTTAAATTCTTAAGCTACATACCTCTAAGCTTCCTTGCCGAACACTACCGGTGAGCTTAAGAGCACCTTAGCTCTACTCCTATATATGTACCAACACGAAGCAAACATTGGCAAGATACCCAACAAAAACTTAAATTAAAGACCAATTAAATCTTATGAATCAAAAGGGAGAGGAAGCACTAAAATATTTTTACGCTGAACGGACAGTAGAAAAATATTTCCTAAATTGTGGTTAATTATTGAATTTTATTTCAAATTCATTACTGTAAATTCAAGACCTATTATTATTATTATGCGCTTGAAATTATCAGAACAGGAATGAAGCAGGACTCTCTGAGTGATGCTATGGTAATATTTATCATTATGGATTGGCCCGTGGTATGAATCCTTATCTCTATTTTTAATTTCGGATAGTCGATCCGATCCGTTATTTTAAATCTCCAGATAAAAATTTACTTGGAGAATGAATTTTATATTTTTCAGAAATTTTTTATTATTTTAGATAGGTAGAAAATCACTATTTCTAGATGATTCAGAATTTTTTTCATCAAACGGTTTTCTACCTATTTAAAAAAGTAGTAAAATATTTCTAGAAAATATAAAATTCAGTCTCTAAGTACATTTTCATATGTAGATTGTAGTTAACGGTTCAGATCAATTGTTTGAACTTTTTTAAAATAAAGATATAGATTCATAGCACAGATTGATCCGTAATATGCATATTACCATAGCCTCACTCATTTTCTTTTAACAATACACTTTACTTTTTTTAACATTTTTAATAACTAAAACAAAACAAAATATTTTTATACTTCATATTTTGGACCATTTAAAACAAATTATTCACATATATATGTGTGTCTACAATCGTTTATATCTAATATGTAAAGTATATATTCATCAAGTTAAACAATTTACCGAATAAGCACAAAACTAAGTTCCCGAATTTTAATTTCTAATAATGTAAGATAAATAATTTTATTATCAAGTATAAATATTTTCCAAAAAAATACAGATATGGAAGTGCATAATTAAGCAGCATATATAATCCAATTGGGATCTGGCAATAACTGCATAGTATTAAAATTTCATTGAGTTTTTTTTTTTTTTTTTAAAGAGTATTAAAATCCTTTAGCTACTTGTTAAATAAAATAATAAATAGTTTGCTAGCTGTAGCATGGAGATTCAATAAATAGCCAGCTAGCATGGACATTTAACAAACCCTAATGTGGATGTCAAAAAAATAAAAATAAAAAGAAAGATAAATAAAGCCTCGTGCACAATTAATTGAAACGTTAGTAGTTTTATATATTTTAGTGATTTAATTTAAATATTCAAGTAACAATCCGGACATTTAAGAAATAGAGAAACTTAATTAACTGTAATTTGAGGAAGCTTCTAATGTCAACTAAAGAATATTCAAGTGTGCCATAGAGGGAAAAAAAGGTACAGAACTATCTACTTAATATTTTGATTTTTTTTTAGTAATTTCGGTTTACTTTGTTTGCAACTTGGTGACCAATATCATTTCCATTCCAATAGTTTTGTGAAAAGGTTCCAGACCTGCCTTCCCTATAAATACAAACCAAACTATATATCTCACCTATTCCATTCCAATAATATATACCTTCTATTAACAACACCATCTCATTCAAAGAGCAAACAAATCCAACTCAATTATTGCTTCCTCTTTTTCCCAATTCTATCTCAAATCTTCAGAGCTGGCTAACCAAAAAAATCAATCCGAAACTGACACCATTATCGGTGAAGAGAACCGCAACAAACAACTTGTCGTAAAGTTGTACAACGCCTTGAATAACCGGGATGTAGACACGGTACACCAGCTCCTCATGCCCGACCTCGAGTGGCGGTTTCATGGCCCACCACATCACCAACACATGATGAGCCTTCTTACCGGCACCTCGCCAGACGATTCATTCAAATTCAAACCACGTACAATCTGTGTTTTCGGGTCGGTTGTGCTTGTTGAAGGCACCGACCGCACCGGCTCAGCCTACTGGGTCCACGCATGGACCGTGGGGCCAAACGGGGTCATAATGCAAGTGAGAGAGTATTTTAACACATCTCTCACCGTCACTCGAGTTGGAGATGGAACAAAAGAATCGAGCCTGAGGTCAAGACTGGTGTGGCGGAGTCGGCTGCCCGATGATCAGACGAGCAAGTCACTTCCTGGACTTGTTCTTGCTATTTAAAATTAATTGGTTCTGTTAATTGCAAATGCAATTTACCTAATGTGTATGTCATGTATTCATCATAATAATTATGAACATGGAACCAGTGTGCCTTGTTATCTATTTAACTTAAAAGAACCTTCATTATTATTGTAATGCAAATGTTAAGCTAATGGAGAGTATAAATCCATAAAAAAATGGTGCAAAGAAAAGCTATATTTAGTTATGGATGACATTTATGTCATTTAATTAGGAGTGGCAATTGGGAGATTGTAATCATATTCGTAAGAATTATTCTCTCTCTACTTTTCTGTAGTGTTTTTAATTTAATCTCCATGACAGGGAGAGATGGTGTTTCACTTTCCTAAGATTTTTTTTATAAAAACATTTTTCCTAGGATTAAATTAAAATGCTAGAGCTAATTTAATTAGCTTCTAGATTGTACATGTTTATTTGAAGAACTGCAAATTATGTGACTGGATCATGTAAAATTAATATTTATAGGCCCAAAATTAAAGAAGTGGCTGGATCATGTAAACTTAGTATTAATTAATTTAAGAGGAATGTTCAGTATACTGTATTTTTAGAGAAAATTCAGTAACTAAATTTAATTTACCGGATCAAATAAAGATAAGTAAAAAAATGTTTTTTTTTTAAGATTTATTTCTAATTTTAGTTAGAAATTATTCACTGAAAAAATATGAATTATGACAAATTATTTCTATATTATTATCATTCAAATTTAGGAAATCTCAATAATATAGTATAATTATTGGAACAAATTAAAAGGAATATGAACCATTCAATATAAATTTAATGTAATGAAGCAATTTTTTTAAGTTAATTTAATGTAATCTTATTTTTACTGTTCTTCACAAGATATTGTTGTCTGATTATTATCAACCCTTTTTATTAGTTCTTGCTAAAAAAATTAATCAAGCAACGTTGACATGTTAGCTTCCACTAATAGGAAATTTCATGCATGTACCAGTTCATCATTCCCCAGGTGAGACATTTGCTTAATCCTTTCACTTTAGCATGAACCAGTTCATCGTTCCCCAGGTAAGACATTTACCTAAAACTTTAATTGCACGTCTGATACAAAAAGTATACAAAAAAAAGAAAAAAAAAATTGAGGATGGTTCAAATGTCTCAATTTTTTGTGTCTCCATCATGACTCAATTTTTAAAAACTTAAATAACTCAAAATTTAAAACTTAAAAAAATCAAAATAAAACTGTTAGATATAATCTATGTTATTTTCTCTATGTGCTCATAAAAAATTATTACATTTCGATTTTGTTTTTATGTGAATCAATAAGTTAAAAAATCAATGTCTAGAAATTATTCAAATTAGTACGTTTTTTACAAGCTCTTGATGACAACCAAAACAAAATTGAAATGTCATAATTTTTACACGTGCATAGATAAAGTGATGTAGATCATATCCAACGGTTTTATTTTGACTTTTAAGTTTTAAATTTTGATTTATTATTTTTTTTAGAAATAGAGGCATGGTGGAGGTACAAAAAATGAAGACATTTGAACCCTCCTAAAAAAAATACATTCAAGGCTCATGTCCAGCTCATTGTCTCTATTGGCATGCCCAAAAAAGTAAATAAATCAAGAACAATTCAATGGATATTGAATCAAATTTGGTCTAATTTTCAATCAAAATTAGCCGATTTCTATCAAGATTTGCTCAGACAATTTGAAAGTTTGTGTGAATCTAGGTGCTTCTGAAATTAAAAAAATCAGCTTTTAATCTAGTGGCAACTATATCCGTGTGAAAGGTTGTGAGTCTGAAATTTGAATAATTGAGTGTATTTTATAAAAATTAAATAGAAGTAAAAAAGTTAGAACTTCATCTTTTTTATCTAAAAAAGAAATACGTATAAATTTTAATACAGATCAAACATGTCTGACTGAACTTGATCTGATGTCTGATGTGCATCTCACTGCCCGACTCCGAAAGAAAAAGCTAATATATTATCATACCCAATACGAATCTTGATGCTGATCAGATGGTCATCACACCCATCGAGCCAAAGTAGGTCCCTCTGAATTCCTCTAGGCCTGCGGGCTGTTGTAAGAAGCAAAAAAAAAAAAATTCACTCTAACATACGCACTCTTGAACGGTGCCCCCTTTACTGTAACGAGTCGAAACTTCATGAAATGTACTGTTAGTTTCAGTGCCAGTACACATCGATCCGCCAATCGTTGCCCCAAACCCGACTTCTTGTTCATGGCCCACTTCTTGGCTTCTTGCACATTCACCATTGACCATTGTATTGACTATTAAGTGGGGAGTGCCAAAATAATCTGGAGCTTGCATTTTGAAGTTGCAATCTTGTATCTCACAACTTTTAAGCTGTATGGCATGGTAATGATACCACTGTACCAGAATAATATGATATTGTATGCAGTTTGAGGGATGTTGTACCACTGTACCAGTATGATATTGTACCACTGTACCAATATTCGTAGATTTTACTTTCTCACATGTAAATTTATAGGGGTTTACGCAATGATGCTTTCTTATTGTTGCTTTCTGACATATACCACTAATCAATACACAACGATACTTAGTCTTATACATCTACATAACTCCTTTTCATTGATATGAGGGTAAGATGTCATATTTTAATATCAATTCTTTATTTACTTACAGCCTAAAGAATATGTCGAAATATCTCCAAAGGATATAAATCAGCTTGCCACTAGTTCTTTTCCACTTTGTATGCGCCCATCTCTTTGGAAAGGTAACAATTTGTTTTAACATTTTTTGTTTCTTGATCTTTTGGCTGCTTAATTTCAAAACAACATGTGTGGTGTTTATGGGGTCTGGATCCCCTAAAGTAACCCAATTTTTGGGTTTTGGATCGGGACTGTCCGAATCGAATTCGTCGCTCGAGATCGCCTCGGAATTCGAACCTGTCTCTCGGGATGCGTGCGTTCCACTTTAGTTGGATGGTCACGGATTCGAATCGGACGGTCCCGATCCAAAACCCAATTTTTGAGTTACTTCACTGGATCTGAATTCGTATTTATGGAGATAATACCAGCTTGTATGTTATGAAATCAGTTCTTCTGCCATTATGTTCTAGTTGATGCCATCAAAAGTTGAACCTTTTCCAATTTGTAATTATATCAACTTGTACTTCTAGTTATCTTTATCAAAATATTGCATTCCTTTTAAGTCCCACATATTTACATTCTCATAATTTGATCATGCAAATGCCCACACAGAAGGACAGTCTGAGTCTGGTCACCCTTCCACCTCTC
This sequence comes from Carex kokanica, assembly GCA_025461125.1. Taxonomy (NCBI): domain Eukaryota; kingdom Viridiplantae; phylum Streptophyta; class Magnoliopsida; order Poales; family Cyperaceae; genus Carex; species Carex kokanica. The sequence continues at coordinate 961,690 of JAJGRX010000953.1, read as the reverse complement.
GATTAATTGTAGCTCTGACAAGAGGAATTTCAAGAGGGATAGTTTTGACAAGGGTAATGATGAGACGGGAAGTTCTGACAATGTTAGTTCTAGAAAAAGTTCAACAAAGAATTCTAAAAAGAATAAGAGAAATAGGAAGAAAGGTGGGGCCAAGTCTAGGATATCTGAGACTCAAACCATAACCCATTATAACCCGTCAAATGAGCCTTGTGTTTTATATGACTCATCTTCCAGTTTTCCTTGTGTTTTATAGTGGATGGAGATGGGGGTGATCAGAGAGTGAAGAGTGACACTGAGACTCTGCTTTGGTGCATCTCCAGCAACTTGTCAGACTGGTGTCATGCTGACGTCAGCTGCTCAAATTCTATGCTTAGCAGCATGAAGGGGAGGCAACTGAACTGGCATTGCCCGAAACTGTCAGGCCACTCAGAGGATGTTGCCAATGAAGATCCAAGTGCCCTTGACAAGAGATGAATAAGGTGGATGGGGCTCAGTGCAGCTCTGATATGATATGTAATCCAACAGTTTCACGCTTGTTGCAAGTATATCAAAATTGTTGATTATCAGAAGCAATTTATAAAGTTCTGTCATTTTTTCTAATTGAGTGTACATGAAGCAGCGTGATTATCTTTTGAAGTTTCGGACAGTAAAAATGAGCTTGAATTATATTGTATGATATATTGTTCAAGGGCTTCTCTATTTTTTTTTATATAAGGGCAAATTAGTCATTTTAGATAAAATATAAGTTGAATTGAAAAAACGTACTCAGCCTAGGGGTGTAAACGGTCGGATACGGATCGGATAGTGATCAAACCGTATCCTTATCCGTTATAATTTTTCGGATACGGATACGAATACGGATAGTCTCGGATACGGATACAGATACGGATCGGATACTAAACGGATACGGATCGGATATCGAACGGATACGGATATGAATACGGATATAATTCGGATAATTAAAAACAATATTGATAATTTAATTTGTTTCATTAAAATAAAAATGTAGGTCGGAAAAATAATGTTGGTTTTTTATTTTATGACTGATATATATGTTGGTACTTTAATTTACAACAATAGCAAAATGCATTGACATTATTAAAGGTTTTTGTTCTTAGGTGGTATGTTAATTTACAGAGTGTGCAGCGCGTTCTTTGTCTCGTTACGCCTTACACGACTTCAAATTAATTGGACGGTGATGGCTAAGAAATATAGATCTAATGGTTGTTAAATTCTGCGTGCTGGATAGCGAATCAATAATAAAGAGGACAGGATATAAAAAACAAAAAAGATCGCCGATTCAGATAGTCCCACGAGGGAACCATAAATAATAGTGAGACATTTTATATTGTACAAAGTTGTTAACGCAACAAAACTTTGTCGTATCTTCAGCCGGCCCAAAGCCCAGGTACAATCAAAGCGGAGTTCTAATTTTTTGTGGGTTCTATTCGGATAATCCGGTTTGAGTGAATAGTCGGATACGGATTGAATCCGTATCCGATCTCAAATCCAAAACCGTATCCGCATCCGTATTCGTAAAAAAACTATCCGGATCCGTATCCGATAATATCCGGATCCGAATATCTGAATATCCGAATTCATTATTTTCCAGATTCAGATCCGGATAAATTTGGATAATATCCGATCCGTTTACACCCCTAACTCAGCCCCTCCCTTTCTCGGTGTACTTTTCTGGAGCAAGTAAATATCTTAAAAATTACCCCTCCCTTTCGAGCCCCTCCCCTTCCATCCCATCCCATCCCATCCCATCCCCCTCTACTTAAGAGCCTGTTCGGCTTACCACTGTGCCTGTGAGAAAAAAAAAAATTCACTCAAAGTGAATTTTTTTCCCCACGCACAGTGTTTGGCCATTCAAAAATCTTCATTCCCAATTCCATTCCCATTCCCTTCAATCCGCCAAACAGGCCCTAAACTTCTCGAACACAGTCTAAGATTGGGCCTATCAAGTAATCGGATCTAAGATCAAGAAACATGGATTATATTATTATATTAGTTACATCTTTTTTCTTTTTTGAAACCAAGAGCGCTTATGGAGAGGGAACAGAACTATGGATAGACGGTATCGAATTTATAATTTAACCTTTGTGAGCAGAGAACTATTATTATATTAGTAGGAAATAAGAGTTTAGGCTTTATTCATAATTTAAAATTATTGTCAAAGCTTATTTTACAGGTTTTGATTTAGAAAATTATATGACAAGAAATACAAAGTTTAGGAGGACTCAACAGTATTGAGTTTGTTGAAAGAATAAAGTATAAAAATAAATCTCAGTGATGTTTTTCTTTGTTAATAAAGTTTTGATTGTGTGGATATATATATATTCTCTACCAACTCTGTCACCATTTTTACAGTATATTTGAAAATTCTCGTACATTTTTCACTTCAAATTATGAATTGTGCAGAGAACTATTATTTGTACCTAGACAATTATTAATCTTATTTATAATTCAAATATATATATATAGAGAGAGAGAGAGAGAATGACTAATATACAAACGTTTGTTTCTGGACTCAGAAACAAATGATTCGGTTCTCCGATTTGCAAAGTTTAAACAGTCGATCCAAACCGTTGGATATTTTTTCTACATTAAACTGTGCCTGGAGACCAAAATTTTAAATTTTTTAGAATTTTTTTACTATTTATTAAGCTGGTTTGAAGGTCGCTGTTTTTCAATGGTGCAGAATTTTAATAAAATCAGCGATTTTCAAACCATCTTAATAAATAGTAAAAAAATTCTAAAAAATGTAAAATTTGGTCTCCAAGCACATTTTAATATAGATTAAATATCTAATGGTTTGGATCGACTGTTTAAACTTTGAAAATCGGAGAACTGAATCGTTTGTTCCTGAGTCCAGGAACAAACGTTTGTATATTAGCCATTCTCTCTCTCTCTCTCTCTCTATATATATATATATATAGAGAGAGAGAGAGAGATGAGCTATTGTGCTTTGCAAAGTAAAGCCATCGTTTTACTTCGACTTACTTTTTGGATTTTCAAAGTCCAAAACTTCGATCCGACCGTTCAAGTTGATCTACATATTGAAATGTGCTTGCAGACCAAATTTTACATTTTTTGGAATATTTTTACTATTTATTAAGCCACTTTGAAAATTGTTGATCACATGGTCCAGAATTTTGTTGCACTGTTTTTTCTGGACCATGTGATCAGCAATTTTCAAAGTGGCTTAATAAATAGTAAAAAAATTCCAAAAAATGTAAAATTTGGTCTGCAAGCACATTTCAATATGTAGATCAACTTGAACGGTCGGATCGACGTTTTGGACTTTGAAAATCCAAAAAGTAAGCCGAAGTAAAACGATGGCTTTACTTTGCAAAGCACAATAACCCATCTCTATATATATATATTTATATCCTTTGGAAGACAATTTTGGTTCCAGATGCAACTAGCTAGGTATGACTGCAATTAGCAAAAGAAAAAATATATCATGTGATTAATATATCAATTCGATCATTTTTCACCAGATTAGTAGTTTTATGTTAATTTAAAAACAATTATATGTTGCCCTGACTTTGAAGTCACGTATATTATTTAATTTACTAGTGACTCCAAGCTTTTAAAAATGTGATTAAACCAGTCTTTAAATTGATTAAAACGGTTTTTGGTAGAGGTGAAAACAGAGCGAATATGGAGCGGATAGTGGTAAAACTATATTCATATCATTTTTTAATTTTCTGAATATAGATACAGATTGGATATCTGCCGGATACAGATACAAATACAGATCGGATCGGATATTTATTAAAATTATATTAAAAAAATACCAAAGTTCATAATATTTATCTAATTTTAATGGTGAATAATAATATTTTTTCATAATATATATTAAAATAGAGGAGGGTTCAAATGCACCCAAATTTCTATGCTCCCAATGCACCCAATCTTTTATCTGCATTTTCAAAGTCCGAACAGTCGATCCGAACCGCTCAACATGACCTTCATAATAAAATATGCTTGGAGACCAAATTTTATATTTTTTAGAATTTTTTTACTATTTTTTAAGATAGGTACAAAATCATTGTTTTAAGGAGATTTTGGACCATTCAAAATCACCATTTGATCAATATCTAATGGTTCTAATTACACGTGACTCGCGTGACCACGTGCTGTGCTGTGCCGTGATTAAATCTTTCACGTAACGTGTCGTGCCGTGTTAAAGTTTCAAAACATGATCACTGCACGGGACACGCAAGTCACAGAACATAATTGACACACGTACCGTGTCATTCCATACTGTAACCGTGCCGTTGCGTGACAGAACCAGCTCCTCGGAGCCATTTTTCCAACTCTAGCCGTCGGCCAGTGTGTTCACTTTTGAAGAGGATCACGCAAAGTGCGAAGGCCGATCATAAATTTCTTATTTTTATTTCCACGTCAGCAGTGACACTGCCACATGGGTCCCACTGAGTCTCTTTCCAGCATACTCCCGTATCCCGAGAAAAATACTTTCTCCAGAGACCCCCTGGTTTCTTACAAAATTCCCTGGCATAGACAAGAAGTTGAGTTTAAACACACCTCTTTCTTTTCTTTTTTATGGGCAAAACCCTTGCTCTCACTTCAACAATCGAATACTACGCCCGCCTCGCCACCGCCAAGATTCGCTCCTGGACCCGTTTCACCCGACCCCGTTTCCTTAGACCCGGTAGAGATTCCTCCTCGAGTTCCGTATCTGTGGCGAGTAGCTCCAGAGAGGGAAGCGTGATGGAGCGCGGAGGGGGGAACGAGCAGGAGGTTCGGGTCCCACTGTCAGAGGTCGTGGCGGATTGCGTGAGGCGATGGTTCAACGAAGCGCTGAAGGAGGCGAGAGCTGGTGACACCGCTATGCAAGTTTTGGTCGGGCAGATGTATCACAGTGGCTATGGTGTGCCCAAAAATGACCAAAAGGTATAGTTATATGATTCCTCTTAATTGTTTATTGGTGGATTTTGTGGAGTATATTCTGAATCTTGTGATTTCGTTAACGAATTACTGGATGAAAGAATTGGATATAGTTTCAGGAGGTCGGTTGTGCAAAATTCTGTAGTCTTATAATTTCAAGTGCTTTCCCATCTTGATGTATATGTATCTATAATGGAAGTTGTAAATATTGATATTGTGCCTGGTTATTGTGGAATAATCTTGAAGTTCAATACTAATCATACACCTAACTGAACTTTTTTTTTTGTATTTAGTTGAACTTTTAGTGGCCCACAGTTTTACTATGTTTAAGGAGTAGCAAATTCTGATGTTTCAGGGCGAATGATAATTTATGTTTTTGGTAAAGAACAGTTAAATGAAGTCTATGTTTGTATTTGGGTAAAATGGTAAATAACTTTATTGTAGTGGGCATATTTGAATAATATAATTATAATTAGAGAAGGGTTCAAAATGCCTCCATTTTAAAAAACTTTAATAACTCAAAATTTACCACTTAAAAGCAAAATAAAAACCGTTGGATGTGATCTATGTTATTTTCTCTATGTACTCATAAAAAATTATCACATTTCAATTTTGTTTTTATGTGAATCAATAAGTTGAAAAATCAATGTCTATAAATTATTCACATTAGTATGTTTTTTGCAAGCTGTTGATGACAACCAAAACAAAATTGAAATGTTATAATTTTGTACATGTGCATAGATAAAATGATGTAGATCATATCTAACGGTTTTATTTTGACTTTTAAGTTTTAAATTTTGAGTTATTAAAGTTTTTAAAAATAGAGGCATGGTGGAGGCACAAAAAATGAAGGCATTTGAACCCTCTTATAATTATCTAGTTAATGATTTTTGTCTTGATAAAAAATATGCTCGTGTTAGGCAAGGGTGTGGATTGAAAAAGCATCGCGCTATAGATCGTCGGTTTGGAAGGTCAGCGACAAAAGGCCAGGTTTGTTTTCAGCGTAACCCCAAAATTTCTTGTGTATCACTTTCATCTTTTGTTAAATTAGTGAATTGGTGTAAACTAATTTAGCTTTTCTGTTTTGCATCTAATTCCTGTGTTGCCACTCATCTTTCAACCATCTCAGTGTTTCTTCTGGTTTCTCTAGCTTCTCCATCAAGCTGTGTAGACATATCATTTATATAACTATTTTTATACATTCCTTTTTGAATGGTTGTACTGTCTAATATCTGCGCTGTACTTCTATCTATTTTTGGAAAATTATATGCATTTAGTTTCTTTCTACTTTTTGTGTTGATATTTTCTGAGCTTCAGACCAAATCCTTTTTCAGGATATAATGCAAGTGACTCTGATAGTGATGAGGAGAAAGCTAAAAAGTGACCAACTGACGGTAATGATTTATTTTTTTTCTCTAATTTTTTTAACAAACATTTGCATTAACAACTTACTAGTATCAATCCATCTTCTTTGTGCGTCCCAAGCCAATATTTGTGTTTCCATGGCCTAACATTTAGCTAAGTATGGCGGTGCATGTAATTTCTAGGGTAAATTCAGGTCTTGGTCCTTGAACTTTCTCCAAAGAACAAACTGGTCCCAGGACTTTCAGTTGCACCAAATGGGCATTGAACTTTCAAAAAAGGAGCTCAGGTATGGCTTCCAACAGTTAAATTGACTGGCATTATTACTTTGGCTGATGTGGTTCTCTAGTTTGCAGTAGGGGCGGATCCAGGATTTTCGTCAGGGGGGCAAAAAAAATATCGAATCAGGTTTAAATCCATTAACCAATTGGGTACTCGATAAAAAACAATGCTTTAACTTATACTTTCCAATGCTTTGACTTGTAATTTCTGATGCTTTGACTTATAATTCTAATTACCAATCAAAATTCAACAAATTTATTTCAATTTTAACCCTAAATTTAATCCGATTTACAAAAACGTCCAGAGGGGGCAAAAAAAATTCCGGGGGGGGGGGGGGGGGGGGCAAAGTCGGAACTGATAAATCTCCACTAAAACTCAGCTGCCCCCCTGGATACACCTGGGTCCGCCCCTGGTTTGCGGCATTAGCTTGCTCCATGGACTTTTTCTCTTTGGTTCAGCTGAGAAGGAAAGATGATTTAGTGGGAAAACCGATGATTTTACTTTTTGTTAGCTTATAGAGGGACTCAGTTTGATGAGCATGCTGATGTGGCAAGGAAAAGAGGTCACATTAGCAAAAGTGTATGTGTTAGTAAATTAAGCTGAGAGGCGGAATAAATGAATTCTTTTTAGGGAACAATTTGATTATTTTCTGAAAGTTCAAGATAATGCTTGAATTTTCCCTGAATTCAGTGGAATTTGACAACTTCGCACATGAGTTGCTAAGCTCTTTCTTTACTAGGTCCAAATTGAATTAAAATCAAAGAAAATTTAATTCTATGGAGAATAAACTTTGATATTGTAATGATTACATAGTTGGCTATTACTCATTAGGGGGATAATATAGCCATTATTGGCTTTTCTTATGGTACTTTATAATGACTCAAATGTTACTCGCAAATAACACATGGTAGTCAGTGCCAGAAATGCAAACAGGTGAAAATAATGGGGGCTCTATTTACACAAGTGTAGTACACATGGGATGTTCTTTGCAAAGAACCTTCATTTTTTTTTCTTCTATTTTTGTTCCTCCTAACCTATTATCCTCTGAAACATTTTTGTTTTGCAGTGTCTTCCAGGACAAACAGCTAATTCATCTAGTAAAAAACATGGGGTGAATCCTTTTAAAACAAGAAATCGTTGTATTTTTCTGATGTTTGTATGGATAATTCGAATATGTTGACATTTTCATGTTAGCTCGGCGTTCATGTTTTTGTCCAGGCATTGTGCTGTTTGTTCACATAGGAAGTTGTCATCCAATTTGACAATTTTGTAGGTACCAGTTTGTGGTATTATAATTTTATTTTTAAGTTTTATGGGTGTATTTTTTTTAAGTTGGTCTAGAGATTTTCATTTCAAATTTAAATGGGTGTGGCTATATGAAAACCAAATATCCTATACAATATATAGAGATCTTGAGGTATAACTATACCATCCATGAAACCAAATATCCTATACAATGTTTGCTAAACTCAATTCCTATTCACTCCACAAAGTTTGGTATCTTCGCTCTTGAAGTTCAAATGATGTGGTCTACTCTTGTACCACGACAACTGCACTTGTTGGCTTGTTGCTGATTCTCTTTTTTGACAATGCATTATAACACAATAGGTCTTAATTAAAAATCTTCTTTGTGATCTTCTGAGAACTTGTTTGTTTGTCTTTAGTTAGGTTCCTGCTATGTTGTACGACGCCTCCACCCTAAGAGCATCTACATCCCAGCAATTGAAATGAGTTTCTAAATAACTGTTAATCACTTTTTAGAAATTGAGGTCTCTAAAGTTTCTTACTTTTACATTTCTGAAATTAATTTTAGAGTTTCTATTAAGTCACGTCAGTAATAAATTAATAAGGAGAAATAATTTGAGCTAATTATTTAGCCAGTGTGGAGTTTATAAACAGTTTTTTAATAAAAAAAACTTTCATGCATAGTTTCTAAATAAGAAAATCTCTCACATCTCTAAAACTGGATTAGAAACTGCCACATCAGATTAGAAACTCTCATAGTACTAGAGATGGATGTAGATGTTCTAAGAATGTTAGGTTATGATCGGAAACAAGAAGCACATGAGTTCAATTCAATTCAATTGGGATGACTTCAATAGAAATGAATTAGAATTGAATTTTTCAAATTGGAAAGAATGCTTTCATTTAGAAAATTATATTTAGTGACACTCAAAAATAGTCGGCTACTTCTCTTAATTTACCACCAGTAATTAGTTAGGGATTAAAATTGCAGCAGAAATAAAATAAGTAAAGAAAAATTACAAAACAAGTGAGTTTTGATAGACTTTCGTCATTGCTAGAAGAAGCACAAATAAGAAGAGAGGAAGAAAAGGGATTTTCATCTTATCTCTTCATTCCATACAATTCTTGTCAAATGCTAGAAATTTGTTTATTGGTAGAAATTCATAGAAAAGAAGAGAGAGAAATAGAATAGTACATCAGTTGTAATATTGGTAGAAAGATCGGTAAAATTCTTACTGATTCAAAAACCAGTTTGTTTTTTTTTCCTTTTATTTTTTCTAGTAAAATATAATTTGTTTTTAAAAATAGATAGAGTATCTTAAAATTTAGATATAATAGAAACATTATATCAATTTTTTGAAATTGTTTTCATATTTGACTAGAAATCTAATATAAGAATTTCCTCCATCTATACATCAGATTTAAAAATAAAAAAAGCAAAACTAAGTTTGAATTGGTAAAATTCCTACTGATCCAAACTTTTTGATTTTTTGGAACGATAAAAATTTTACCGACTTTTTATCAATATTATAACTCATGTACTATTTCTATTTCTCTCTCTTCTTTTTTATTAATTTTCTACCAATAAAAAAATTTCCAAATGCTATCATATTGTTGAAAAAAATTTGCCTCTCGATTTGGCCTCCTTGAAATCCCATAGATTGAAATCATCTCTTGCCACTTCTCCACTTCCGATCAGCTTGCAACATGTGACAAATTTCATTTTCAGATCTGCTTTTTTTTTTCCATTCTATGCGCTCTTACCAGAGCTTCGTTGTTTTTTTTTTTTAGTAAAGGTTAGAGGTCAAGCCACCTAACTATTTAATATTCAAAAGATTGTCTCTTTCGGGTTTCGAATTTGCAGGGACGGAACTAGAAATTTAGTTAGAGGCGGCTAAAATGCTTAATTATTAACCACTAGACTACAGACACACATTTTACATTTTATGATGGGGCTGAACTATATAAAAATCTTAAGAAAATAAAAATTCAATTAAATTTTAACATACTCGATTAAAAATATCAAAATTATAAAATGATTTAGCACCTCTGAGCTAAGTGTAGATTCGCCTTAGACCAAAAACTAGTTCTCTATCTTAAAATGAAGATTTAGAGTAACAGATGCAACTTAAAGCATTACCTAACAAAAGCAAAATAAGACTAAAAACAGCCAAATACAATTTAAGTCGTTAAGACTATTAATTATTATTGGTGAATAAGTCTTATAATTTCCATACAGATGCCTGAAAAAAATATTATCTATATTCATTTCTTCAGAACAATTGGTTTTCAAGTAATGAAAAGCGGTGGGGTGTTCCCACTTTTATATATAAAAAAATTGCATACAATATTAGTATGTAATCCAACAAACCAAGTAGCGTACTGGTAAGTTTGTGTTATTGCATAATTCAATGACAATGTTACAACTTATAATCTGATATTGGGTGTTTGTATTGATAAGATATGGTTGTCAGGTGGATAGCATGATTTGAGAAAGCAACAAGATGTTAACTCGTGCATTTATTTCTTTAACTGCATATTTTAATTAAATTAGTACTTTTCTAACTGTAAAAATTTTCTGATTAATTACCAGAGTAGAACTAGGGTGTTCGCTTCTTTGTGAGCTTAACTCAAAAACCCATCGAATTGATTTCAAACGATGCATCCAAACTGTTGAAACTAATATACTTCACGAGTGATGAGTTTACATGTCAAGTTTCTAAATTTTCAAACTAATTTAATATAAAGTCAAGCGGTCAAAAAATAATAAAAAAATGAACACATCAAAATTAACTTATAAAACATCTTTTTTGACCGCTTGACTTATACTAAATTAGTTCGAAAATTTACAAATTTGACATGTAAATGCATCACTCGTGAAGTAGATCGGTTTCAACGGTTTAGATGCGTCGTTTGAAACCAATTCGATGAGTTTTTGAGTTAAGCTCACAAAGGAACTTGGACAATCTCTGAACCCACAACAATGTTCATAATTCTGATTAGTTATTTTTTTGCGATATAATGCTCCTAAGTGCGAATGAATCAACATCAAACTTAGATCGAAACAAAAACAAATAAATAAACAAATAAAAATTACTGGCTTCCACATGGACAATCTCTGAACCCGAAGGTTGGGCCCATAATAACATCTAGTCATCTTTCTCAACTTCAGAAGGGATACACGAAGGGAGGGGAAAAGAGCGGAGGTGAAATGCTACAATGACATCTAGTCATCTAGAGATAGAAAGTAAGACTCAGCTTCAGAAAGGGGTACACGGAGGGGGGAAGAGAGCAAAGGTGAAATGGCACGCAACCGTATCTGGCCATGGTCATTCTCTTTCTCTAGAATTGTTAAATTCGAAGGTAAGCAAAAGAGTGAGAAGAGGAATAGATCTGCTGAACCTGCACAAAATTTTAAAGCAAACTTAGTAACTATTTCACCTTCAAATCGGGATGTAGAGTTGGTGCAATGGTTGGCGTCTCTTTATTCTCCCTTCCCATTAATGCTATTTCATCTTCTAGTTGTGGAGCACACTCTCAAGAAAAATACCGAAACAAACGAAACGATAATGTACCAAACAAAATGTAAAATTTTAATTATTACAAGGAGAAAAGTGGTAAAATTAAAGGAGTAGAACTAGGATGTGATGTGCTCACTAAATTTTTTGGTGAGCATAACTCTATAATCTATCAGATTTACTTCAAACGAGATGAATTCAAACTGTTGAAACCGATCTACTTCACGAGTGATGCACGTACATGCAAAATTTTGAATTTTTTGAATTCATTTAGTCTAAAGTCAAGTGATCAAAATTGATGAAAAATTAATGATCCAAAATGAAATTTTAGAAGTTATTTTAATACATTCATTTTTCATCAATTTTGACCGCTTGACTTTGTACTAAATAAATTTGAAACATTCAAAATTTTACATGTACGCACATCACTCGTGAAGTACATCGGTTTCAACGATTTAGATTCATCTCATTTGAAGTGAATACTATAAATTATGGAGTTATGATCATCAAAGAATTTGGTAAGCGCATCACATCCTAGTTCTACTCAAATTAAAGCATTCAATTTTTTTTTTTTTTTTTTGAGGAAAAATTAAAGCATCCAATTAAAAGAAGCCAACGTGTGTATTGCAGGAGATCGGATCAGAAAGGGCTAAAGGAGAACCCGACCCGATAAAAGAAGCGAAGCTTTGACTATATATTGGGCTGGGCCCAGCTGAACATGTATACAGAATCTTAGTTATTAGAAGCGGTTGGATTTGTCCAGTTTGAATTTAATATAGGCTTGGTGGGCCCTCCTGACAGCTTAGTCCTTGGTTTCAATTTTCTAAGACCAATTTAATAAATTATATCAAGCTTGATCCATGCATGATGCTTCACGCTACTTGACTTCCCTGTTTTCAACCTACATAAATTATATCAACTGATTGCTCTCTACCATATCCATTAAGTCTATTTGATCCATTTTTGGGGGAAGAGAGAGAAAGAGGAGAGGATTTTTGTGTGACTTGAATGTACAATGGAGGAGGCAATAAGAGAATCTCTGCTTCCAGAAAGCTCTAAGCATGAAATCGAGCCGTCGCTGATTAGAATGATGTATGCTGGTCACTTCCTTGCCAGATGGGGTGCAAGGTATTTTTGTAATTTTTCTCTAATTGGGTTTTAGATTTTTCAAATTTATCTCCTTATTTTCTGCAACACATAATGGAAAAATTAATTGAAGCACCCAACTAATATAACTAAAAAGTAAAAATAGCTCATCTCAGCAGAAATCAAACAAAAAATTAGAGATTAATCAAAAACTCAAAAACCAGCATGCAAAATTTTTCTCATAAGAAATTAATTATGTGCAGTTTATGTGTGCTTTATTTCAGTAACACAGTAGAATATATATTATGTGTTTGCAGGATGTGGGAGTTTTCAGTTGCACTTTACATGATAAATAGTTGGCCTGATTCATTACTTTTCACAGCAATATATGGTGTGGTAGAGTCGGCCTCTATTGCAATATTCGGTCCCTTGATCGGGTCACTGGTCGATAGATTAACATATCTTCAGGTGAATTTTCTATTAGTTTTTCTAGATACCAAGAGATACATAACAGTTTACTGCAACAGACAGGATCACTCTTAAGTCTGCTGCCATCGAAGTGTAGCACAAGATGTGCCTCTATGCATCTGAGCCGTACAATCATAAGAAGATGGTTCAGATCAAATCTATAAAACTCTTCACCTAAAAATTAAGTGTTGTGATGTATAGTCTAAACATTTTGATTTTGATGAAGCAGTTTGGGTCAAGTAATGGTAACTCACTGCCATCACAGTAATGGCAGCCAATGCAGATTCTGGAGAGATAGTCCTTTGTGATTTTAAAATTTTAAAACTAGATTTGAGACTCGATCGGTAGCCTCTAAATAAATTAATAATTCAAAAATATTAAAAGTGACTTCATGCAAGTAATGAGTTTTCTGCACCTTTTGCATAGTACATCTCTTACCCTTTCAAGCCAGTCTCTTCCTCCTCCTCAACCACTGTCAGATTTGTCCGATACCCTCTAAGCGGGCCACCTCTCCTCTTCGGCAACCACGGCCAAGTTCACAATCACCAAGTTGTCCTCGTCCACCAATACCTCTCTCTCTAGGATGTTTTGGACAGACCCTGCTCAAATGACCCATCACACCACAGTTGTAACATTTGCGAGTCTAATTGTGACTCAGGTTCGATGCTGCCAAGGCCAATCACATCAGCGGTGGCTGTTGTGGTTGTGTTCCTGACGTTGACACTGACGCTGAAGCCTCTGCCTACTTCATGAACCTCACCAACACTTTCATATCCTTCTCATCTAACTTTTCGAAAACTTTATCAATCTCTCAACTCGTACTTACCTCCACAGTGGTAGCACAAGTCCCAATCCCCCGAAAGACCTAGACCACTCCATCGATCATAGCCATGTCTCTCTTCTCATCTAACCCCACCACGGGGTCTGTGGAGAAAAGCCCACCTCACATTAGCGGCAAAACTGGAGAGAGAACGAGGTGTGGCGGTCTAGGGTTTTAGCGGACTGCGTACTGTAGCAGTATAACTTTATACAGTAACAACTTGATTTTGTAATTTTGAATTCATTAATATGGCATTTTGTTTATAACCGGTATAACTTTATATATAGTTAGATGTTTATCTTAATAGCTAATTATTTTTTTTTTCGGTAATATCCTGATACAATCTTTTTACACTCCTCTCGATAATAGCCGCTGAAGCAAAGCGAGGCTCACTTCTAGTATAATGGAATTGGCAGACGCCTGAAGTTTGTTTATGAACTCAATTGATTTTCATAATAGTTGTTTTATCAAAACCTAATTTCATTAATTCCCAACTTGGGCTATATAGAGTGCACATATTACATAGAGGTCCCTAAACTATTCTCTAATTACCCTTTTATCAAAATACCCCTGATACATATAACTTTGTTTCTCAACAAACTCATATATGATGTGCATTGCATTTTGTTTTCTATAAGCAGGTTCTTCGTGTTTGGCTTTTAACCCGAAGTTTATCTTTTGTGGTTGCTGGTGGTTCAGTAACTGCTCTACTTATTTATGACGACCTGAAGACAACAGATTTTCAGATATTTATGGTGTTAATTGTGGTGACTAATTTATTTGGTGCTGTTGGGGTTCTCTCAACTCTTGCTGGAACCATCTTAATTGAAAGAGAATGGTAATATTTCTTCCTATTGCTAATACATCTTTTTGCATACCTTCATTCTGTCCTTTGGGTATTCTTTTATTTTGTGGTGGGCCTATTGGAATTTTTTTTTTCAAGATATTTTAGCACATTTTCATTTGTCCTTTCACTCAAAATTATAGGCCTAAAAAATTCTAGTTTCATGCCTACATTTTTTTACAGGGTGGTGGTTATGTCTAATGGTGAACCTCCTGAGCTATTGACAAAAATGAACTCAGTCATTAGAAGGATTGACCTATCATGCAAACTTCTAGCACCAGTTTTCACTGGTTTTATCATCAGCTTCATCTCTTTACGGGCCTCGGCAATTATCTTTTCTGTATGGAACATAGGTTCTGTTCTTTTGGAATATTGGCTTCTTGCTTCTGTGTATAAGGGTGTGCCGTCTCTTAGCGAAAGTGATCAGAGAAGAAATGCGAGAGTTGGTGGTGGCAACATCGCCGAGAGCTCATCTATCTTAGAGGAGAGTGAGAGTTCAATTGGTGACGAGACTGACGATTGGAAGATACAAGCAATGGAGAGGTTGTCAGTGATTCCTTGTTTTGATTCTTGGATTGTGTATCTCAAGCAAGAGGTGGCTCTTCCTGGAATTTCTCTGGCTATTCTCTATTTCACTGTTTTAAGGTGAGTTTTTCACTTAACAAAGTTATTGATTTCGAAAGCAGCACTATTTTTGGAGTCTCAGAGTTATCATTTCGGTTTGACAATGCAAGCTATACAAATTTGGTTGACAACTTGACACAGTCACTTTTTAAATAAAGGCATGGAAAAACAGCCAGGTGAATACCGGCTTGGAGTAACTAAGTTGATTGATGACCTTTAGTCCCAAAAAAAAAAAAAAGATAATCAATCTGCACAAACATTACTTGCCCGGAAGATGACAACAGAACAAAAATTATACAAATCAGAAAATTAAGATCATAATTGCGAATTTTGAAATTAAATGGACCAAAAGAGCAACAAATGCTCAACTTCTTGTCTAGTACTAGGATTGAAAAAACCATTAGGATTCTGTACTATCTTGCTGTGTTTTCCCTTTTCAATATTTCTATTTTTCCTTCTTTTTTTCGCTGGCTTGATGGGTGCAACAATGATTGGAAATGAAACAAAATTGTAAAATTAACACAATTGAATGAACCAAATATAATTAAATTGAGGCTTAACTGAAAGAACTAGGGTCTAATTGAATCATATGGAAGTCTGTACCGAAGCAAAATTTAAAGCTTTCTAATACTTTGAACAGCTTTGGGACACTAATGACAGCAACATTAGATTGGAAAGGCATCCCGGTATATGTTATTAGTATAGCACGAGGGGTTAGCGCACTTGTAGGTATTGGGGCGACTGTATTGTATCCGGTTGTGCATTCACGTATTTTCACAGTTCGTACTGGACTCTGGTCCATCTGGATGCAGGTAAAAATAACTGAATGATAATTACATGTTTTTATTCAGAAATAGTTGTTGAATAATTAAATACACTTCAATTCTTGCCTGTACATTGTTTCTTTGTTTACTTTGGGTACAGTGGTCCTGTTTGTTGGTTTGTCTGGCATCGATTTGGGTTAGCAGCAATTTCAATTCGGCATGGATGTTAATGGGAGGAGTTGCAGTATCACGTCTCGGTTTATGGATGTTTGATTTGGCTGTTATCCAACTCATGCAGGTATTATTAATTAGTGCATTAGTTTCATAATCCTAGTAAAATAACAATTAACAAGTATATATGTTAATAACCTATATATGTTTTCCAGGATCTTGTACCAGAATCTGATCGGTGCATTGTGGGTGGGGTCCAGAACTCACTGCAGTCCATGTTTGATTTGCTAACATACATCATGGGTATAATTATTTCAGACCCCAAGGTAATTGATTCATCTTTTCTAATACTAATTTACATTATGCATGTTCTCAGTATTAAACAAAACACCTCACCTTATTGCATTATACTTTGATAAAAGTAAAAAAGAGACGCTTATCCACTGAGTACAACTTGCTTTGACTTTGCTCTTCAGAACTATTGTACTCATTTCCTTTGTTACATTGTATTTTGACATGCAGGATTTTGGTCAATTGATTATTCTGTCATTTTTCTTGGTGACGACAGCTGCGTTAATGTACACATTTTATGTGTACCGGGTCAGAAAGCACCTCTTCCACTTTGACAAACTATTTTCCAAGATCCATTGGTAAGTGGTCTCATGTTGACCCTTTTTTTTTCATTTTCTGTTTGATTTAATGTATGATTCAATTATCCATTGGAAAATTAGATACAGATATGGTTTTACCACTATCCGATCCGTATCTGATCCGTTTGCACCCCTAGGTCATACTGATAAGTAATACTTATACTTCCAGTAGAACTAGGGTGTTCTTAAACTCATCAAGTTCTTGGTGAGTATAACTTCGAAACTTATTGAACTAGATTCAAACGAGGAATCCAAGCTGTTAAATAGATCTACTTCACGAGTGATACGTATACATGTAAAATTTATAATTTTTCGAATTAATTTAGTATAAAGTTAAGCAGTAAAAAAAAAAAAATTAAGTTAATTTTAATATATTGATTCTGCATTATTTTTTTACCGATTGACTTTATAATAATTTAATTAGAAAATTTATAAATTCTACAAGTAGATCGGTTTAGATTCATTGTTTGAAGTCAATCGAAAATTTTTTGAATTATAAACATCCTAGCTCTGCTCCTAATACCTCATCACTTGAGCATAGGTTATTGGCAAGAATGGGTATTAATAGGTTTCAAAATCGGTTTCTTTTAATTCTCTTTGTCTCTAATATTTATTTTGTTGATTTTAAATAAACTCTGCTTAATTATATTTTGATACTATTGAGGTAATTTGTTATTTCTATGTGATGTTGTAGATGAGGTTGCCATAAAAAAAGGATCTATATATGGGAATGTTTGCCATGAAGTCAGCCTCTAAGAGCATATACAATGGTGATTTCTTTTAAATTGCTAATTTGATGTGTTAATTGCTAATATAATTGCTGGGTTGTAGGCTGATTTCTAAAAAAACAAATTTGCTTATAAAGCAAACGATTTCTTTTAAACATGCTGGTACTCTTTCTTTTTCTTATTAGCTTTGTCCCCTTTGTTTTCTTTCCTATTAGCTCTGATCCAATTTCTGAGATGGAGGGGTTAAGAAATTAAAATGAACTTAATTTTTAAATAGTATTTTACACTGTTTTTTTATTTTTTACAGATTGCTGGGTTGAAGATGCTCTAATATTCCGGGAGTTGCAAAATGAAGCCCATATTTTATTCAAGCAAATAAAGTATGTGATGGTCTCCGTGCATGTTCAAAAGGATATATTAAATTATTAGATGACTTGGTATCTGACTTGTACTCAAAAAAAAAAAAATACAATATGTGCAATAAAGAACGAAAAGGCAGCAGAAATTTTAAGACAAAAATAGAAATTGATTATGAGGCAAATATATAAAGAGGGATCTGATTACAACACTTTTGAGTTACTACAAAGTTATCACAACTATTTTTTACATTTTTAAAGTTCAAATTGTCAATCTAAACCGTTCAACATGATCTCCACAATAAAATGTGCTTGCAGATCAAATTTTACATTTTTTATTTATTTTTTTACTATTTATTAAGTATTTTACAAAAACTAGTCAAATTCAGACCATTGAATTTTGTATCCATCTTAATAAATAGTAAAAAAATTCAAAAAAATGTAAAATTTGATATGCAAGCACATTTTATTGTGGATATCATATTGAATGGTTTGAATCGACGATTTGGACTTTGAAAATGTAGAAAATAATTGTAATAACTCAAAATTGTTGTAATCGGATCCCTCCTCATATATAAATTTATTTGTGGTTGATTTTTGCAAAAATAATTATTAATATTTAAAGAGCATGTATTGAATATTATCAATCAGTGTGATCAAAGGATTATCAATGTGACAAAAAAAAATTGGTTAAAAGCATCAACAAACAGAAGGCCCGTAGGCCTTTTCGTCGGTCATTTATTGAGCTATAATCTGCTATATATTGGGCTATTAGTTCGACAAATTGGTCAATTTTGTCCGATTAATTCATTACATGTTTTGTCTTGTCTTATCTCGACTTTTTTAAATAACAATTTTATGAAACTTTATTAATTAATAATGATATTACTAAAAAATTATTTAATTAATTTGAATAAGTTAAATTTTTTTTTTAATAAATTATAAATATATACACATAATCTTTGAAAAAAAAAATTATTCACAAAATTGTAATTAATTTACCGCGTACTGATTAATCTCTTCGCACAAAATTCTGACGGGTTATGTACAACGGTTTTACACCCCCGACCCTATAGAGTCCGGACCCCTAAAGTAATCCAATCTTTGGGTTTTAGATCGAGACCGTCCGATTTGAATTTGTTGCTCGGAATCATTTCGGAATTTGAATTCGTCGTCAGGATGTGTATGCTCACTTCAGAGATGAATTTTCGCAAATTCAAATTAGACGGTCCCGATCTAAAACCAAAAGTTGGGTTACTTCACTGGATCCGAATTCGACCCTATACGCAGTCTAAAATTTTCGGGCCGGATTTATTTATGATTTTCAAATCCATAACGCGCTTAGATGAAACTTTTTTGTTTGTGCCCGTACCAAATAAAGGATTCGTGTGCGACTCTTTATTATCTCTGCCCCGTAACCGTAATTGGGATTTGAGAGGAAGATGTCTGGATATTATAAAGTTCTACACCCCCACGTAAGAAGAGTTGCATCATTCTATGCCTCAACAGATCCTAAACCCTAATATTTCTCCTACAAAAGGACAACAACGAAACAAAAAAACACTAATTTTTCTCCGCCGTATAGCTTCGCTTTCTGTCCGACTGTTATCTCATCTCAAACTTGCGAATTCCAAGTAACAACGACGGTCGTGAATTCAATCTCTGGAACTCTCGTCGTCGCTCTCGATCGACTGAGAGTCCGGGTAATTGCTCCTCTTTCTCTCCTCCATGATTCAATTAATTAGTTTTCTTATAATAATCGCGTGTATGCATCAGTCTCAGCATCGGTCGTAGACTACGTTTTCCAATTTCGCAACAAATTCTCGTCGCAAATCAGAAATCATCACCTTAGATTTAGAATCTTAGCGCTGGATATTCTCCCAAATCACATGACAGAAGTATCCGTTTTTTCAATTTAGAAACCCGCACGGAAATCCAAAAGTAGATCTAGTGATGAACTGATAATGGTCGTCAATTATGATGTAATTGAGATTTGGTCTTTTGCCGAAGTGCATTTTTATTTTATTGTACTATTGTAGCTTTATAACACAATTTCTGCACAAACTAGTCTTGCACAACAAATATGGGTTAGATGTGCCTTTGAATCTACAATCTATATCAAGAAAGTAAAAATATCACAAGCATATACTTCTGTGCCTTCCTCCTAGTGTTTGATATTTTTCCAACATATTTGGATAGTTTCCTAATTGTATCCTTTCGCTAAAGTTATTTGCGGTATGTTGCAGAACTGTATCCTTTTGCAAACAATATTGGTGATTTGTTGTACTCGTTTCATGCTATATTTGGTAAAGTGGTGCATCCAAGTATTTTCATTCATGTATTATTTGGCACTGCATAATTTTGAAGTAATGTTGACTCAATTGAACTTATTTAAAGATGAAAGTCACAAAAAGTAATTTACTAATTTAGATATTTTTAGACGAATTTATCTCACAATCTAAGTCTGCGGATTATTTATATTTAATCTTTGGCTTTAGTACTTGCTGATATCAGCTCGGTTATATGTTTCATATTCTGCACGGTGCTTTGCTTGTTAAAAAAGCAATTAAGTAAGAGTGAGGCTATGGTGCTATGCATAGCACGGATGGCTAGTGTACTACGGCTCAGTATGATACTTTTTAAAATCCTAACGGTCGATCCGACCGTTCAATGTGATAACTATATGAATATGTACTTGCAAACTAAATTTTATATTTTTTCGAATTTTTTTACTATTTTTTCAGATAGGTAGAATTTTGATGGTCCAGAATTTTCAAAAAACACTGATTTTTCTACCTATCTGAAAAAATAGTAAAAAAATTCGAAAAAAATATAAAATTTAGTTTGCAAGTACATATTCATATGGATATCACATTGAACGGTCGGATCGACCGTTAGGATTTTAAAAAGTACCATATTGAGCTGTAGTACACTAGCCATTGGTGCTATGCATAGCACCATAGCCTCACTCATTAAGTAAATAGTATGTCAACTTTGTAGCAGTTTGTGGCATGTTTGCTCTATTGGACAACATACTGTTCAAAATTGTGAGTTAACTTGGATGGTGTATCTTTTTTTAGACCTAAGTGCAAGGATGTTGTGTTCATTATCATTACAATTTGCTCATAATTCAGTGTCATAAATTGAATCAATGACCAATTACTATTACCATCCTCGGTATTTTCTTCTCCTAAATTGATGAATGATCAATCTGTCCCTTTTTAAGTTACTAATGCTATTCATTTTTAACTATTTGTTCAGATATAAGAAAATGAGAACATTTCATGAGTAGCTACCAGAAGAATTGCTTTGCTTCAATTTAGCATGAGTGGCCTAGGAAAAGGTATGAATACAGCTCAAAATTGGCAATTATTTAACTAATAGGTTGGTGCATCACTTACCTAAATAAGCTACCTCAAAAAAGGTTGGTGCTTTTATTCTAATATATACCATAAACAATGAATTAGATGCGCTTAGGAAGGAAAAATATTAGTATTGCACTTGACATTGGCATTTTACAAAAACAGATTGGGAAAACAAAGAAGCAGTTGAAGCCCCCTGCTAAAGAGGACTCTCTGCTTAAGCAAATAGTACAAGATGATCAACATGTCTAGGCCCCAAGCAGGCACAAACTGCGGTGCCTACATGTTATTGTTAACATCTAGACCTAGCAACTCAGTGAATGATCCCACCGGATTCACCGCATCACTGTTGAGAGCGAGAAGTTGGTCTGGATTAAGTGCGACAAGCCCTGATCCCACGTCCTCTTGACAAAGACACTCCCCCCTCCCTCCAAAGCGACAAGTGGTTCAACTGCCAGTGCATGTGAAATGGAAGCAGAAATCATTTCTTTGGCAACAGAAACACAACATCTGTCACTAGGTTTAACACCTAATTTTGAGCGGTGGTACAAGGAAATCATACAAAGGGTGGTCACAAAGAGAAGGAACCAAATGTAAGTTTGAAAAAGGTCCCTCCCAGCTTTTAATCAGAAACTCAGTACCTAGATATATTTAGGCCATTTGTTTTGGAGGAGTTCAAGGCACAGTTGCGTGTTGCGTATGTAATGTGGAGAGCTCGGTACAAGGAGAGTATGACAGCAGCCGTGTGCAAGCGGTACAACATGAAGATCACGAGGCAGGTCAACAACAATAACAACATAAAGTAGAGGTAGAGAGGCAGCTGCAACAGTATCAGGAGGCACGTAGCACTGATAGAGGTAGCAACTCTTGTGAAGCAGTATTTTCTTTGGGCAAAAAACAGAGAGGCGGACTAAATGTTGGAATCTTCAAATCTGTGAGAAAAAGTAGTATTTTCTAGTATTATTGATGTAATATTTGTAAACGTTCCAATGATTTGGATTTAATTGTTGGTCGCTTTGATAAAAAAAAAATTGTTGGTCGCACACTGTGTTTCTGATATGATATTGTTATCAGTATATGTACCCGTCACTGGATGTGCATTAATTCCTTTTGAATTTAGTATTTAATCATCTTTTCTTAATTGTCTTTTTTTTAGAATTTACCAAGTAGTTTGTACTCATTTTTTATCTGATTTTTAATAAAGAAGTTTTATTATAAATGGAAAAGTGTAGCATCTGGTAGATTGTTGCTTGTCAGTTTGAACTTTTGAGGAAACATGAACGTCCAAGTGTGTGGTATCTTCAATCAATCTGAATATTAATTTTATTATTATATTATATTTTGTTTGAAGGTCAATAAATGCGAGCAGAAAATATAATTGAGGAGTTGTCTGATGGGTTTAAGGATGTTTGTGGA
This sequence comes from Carex kokanica, assembly GCA_025461125.1. Classification (NCBI taxonomy): domain Eukaryota; kingdom Viridiplantae; phylum Streptophyta; class Magnoliopsida; order Poales; family Cyperaceae; genus Carex; species Carex kokanica. The sequence goes on along the minus strand of JAJGRX010000953.1, from coordinate 939,074 downwards.
ACTATTTTTTTTCACTTATTCCATTGAAGTAATTAACAGGACAAAGAAGTTCCTACCTCCGTAATTTTACGTTTGAGGAATTTAGTACATCAATCCCTGTATTGTCATATCAAGGTTTTAAGAAAAATGCAATTACGATCGGACGGTTCTTTTAACATGGTACAAATTTCAAAATAGACCCCTACAGTCTCTATAGGCACCGGATTGAGTTTGGTCTAGATAGGTTTAATCTGGGCCGTCCGTTTCAATTTGCTTGAGTCAGGTACCTGGGAGGATAAGGATCCTCATCCTCTTCCCTAAATTCACATGTTGACTCTTGTGATTAAGATTGCCCAAATGCCAAAGAATGATGCGAGCAAAATTTGAAGTTGACAGAAAAAAAAAATACTTATAATGTTAAATGATAAAAAAAACTATCTTTAGTAATTTAACCCTCTGTATGCTGTAATAATACTGGTGCACAAATAAATTTATGAACATATAAAAGATATAGATAAGATATGGATATTATTCATCAGTTTTGGAGATCTTAAATTTATAATTAAATATTCCCATATGAAAATGTACTCAGTGATTCTTGTAGTGATGTCCCCGTTACAATGCACGGGCATGATACTATTAAATATGTCCTTTACATTCTCCTAATGTATATTTTTTGAAATATCAACGAGATATGTTAAGTATTATACGTAATTTCTTTTTAAAATGCATATACAGTACGGTTTGTGCGTCTGTTCATTTTTATAATAAATTTTGGGAAAATTGGTTATTTGCCACTCCAAAACCTTCAAATTGTAAAAATGTCATCCCGAAATTTGAAATTGTAAAAATGTCACTCTAAACTTCATTAATTCCTAATTTTGCCATTTATACTCTATTCTTGTACTATTTTTATTAAAAATAACAAAGGTATCGATCCAAAGAAATACGTATATTGTATTCTTGTACTCTGTATTTCCGGAGGGTGTGAATTTTTCAGTTAATTTTTAATAAAAATAGTACAAGAATAGAGTATAAATGGCAAAATTAGGAATTAATGAAGTTTAGAGTGGCATTTTTACAATTTCAAATTTCGGGATGGCATTTTTACAATTTGAAGGTTTTTGGAGTGGCAAATAACCAATTTTCTCTTTTCATATTTATTCCCCTCCTCAAACATAGGTCCCCTTATTCCTATTTATTTACAGTTTTTTTACTATGATTTGTAACAGTAAACTTGTTTATTTTAGAATCACTAAGTGCTCAGCCCTTTGCCCCACAAAACGTAGTATAAAGCCATGATGCCTCCATTTACTACTGTAGGCACTACCCACACATAAATCTTCTCCTCAATTTATATACTTATATTTGGTACAGTAAAATAACAAATAATAATTGCATGTATTGAAAGTTAAATGACACAGAGTCACAATAAAACCCCTCGCATTATCAATTATACGAAGCAATCTTGCAATAATAGTAGCAAAAGTTGCTAGTATTTCTTGTTACTAGCCATAACCACACTCGATATATGGGTATGATAATAGATAGTTTAGGCAAATTTTCATAAATATTTTTTTTTAAAAAGAATCTTTCTAAGCATAGAAAAAGAACAACAATGTCAACAAAATTTCTTGCTACTTTGTGCTTTTATGAATTTTTCTTGGTTTTGTTGGAGGGCTTCTATGATTTTCAAAGGGTCGTGGATTAGATCTATATAGAAACAAAATTAAAAATATATTCTAGATTTCCCATGACAATATGTATAGAAACAAAGTAAGAGAAATAAGAAAATTAGGAAAAAATCAATTCGTTGTGATTGATATAGAAACACAGAAGAAGTTTGGAACAAAGAAATAAGAAAACAGAAGGTCAAATCTATTCCATTGAAGAGTGAGGAATAAGGAAACAAATAAATAAGGAAACGGAGAAATATATCACTAAATTTTAGACTCTACTAAATTTTAATTGTAACGTATCGTGTGGCAGTACGTGTGGTGAGTATGTTTTTAACTAAATTTAGACTTTTACACATAAAACATATGTATTTAATCAAAAGAAGACAGATTATGTGATTGGAGGGCTGAGATTAAATCTGAAATTTCATCTTTCAATCCGTAGCGGTTGGCGGATCGGACACCCAACGTGCTTAATATTGGAATGGAGATTATCTGTTAATTTTGAGGATTTTAGGATTATTAATCTGGACAAATATAATTAAAAATATAAGTAGAGACAAAAAAAAAACATGGTAAATGCATTTTAAAAGATATTTTATTCGTAATATTTGAGTATCTCTAAATTTTTGCATATATAAATTTATGAACACATAAAGAACATAAATAGTATATATTGGATAATATCCGTTAGTTTGATCATCTTATGATTATAATTGTAATCAAAATTGATTGAAAATATTAACTGACTCCCGATGCATTGTAAATATATTTTAAAGACCTTTAAGCTTAATATTTGATGTATATATTTTATTTATGTAATAATAAATATAGGAGTTTATTTGGTTCGAGAGAACTGGGTTAAATTTATTTTTACTAAAGAACTGGGTTAAATTACTAAATTTATGAGTACATAAAGAAATAAATTTATTTAAGGATTTGATTTAAGGGAATTTGAGGGAACTCTGTAAATTCTATGCATTAACACAGAATATAATATTAGAATCTCGAACAATATAATTCTCACAAATATAAAAATACTTAATGCAGAAGATACAGTTATTCCATAAACACAGTGAAATGATATTTCAACTTGATATACAAAACGGTTTCTCTTAGAGCTACACAAAAAGTCCGTAACTCATGACCCGCTCGTTATTAGCTTAATAATAATTCGCTAGTTACTAACTCCAGTTGAAACTGATTCGAGTTCTCTGACTTGTTGAACTCGTGAGTTGAGTTCGAGCATATACTAACTCACTCTTTAGTCATTATCAACTCAAGTTACATAAAATTAGACCACATAACATCTCAACCGAACTCAACTTAGACCGAAAGTGACACTGTGGATTAAGTACAGGGATTATTTATTTGTAAAAATTAGTATTAAATAATAAATAGAAACATAAAGAGTGTCTTCATTTTTGTACGTTATAGATGGATCCGAAAATTAATTTTGGATTCAAAAGTTGGAACGGAAATTTTTTCTCGGATCTGAAGTGTTGTATTATGTTTCAGAAAATATTCCAGCATCTTTTCTGTATCAGAAAAAAAATTAACCATTCTTTCTTTTTCAAAAGGAAGCTACTAATTTTCACCCAACACCAATCTCTAAAATATCGCCCAAACAAACTGTCGCCACTTGAAAAATGTGTATAAACTTCTTCTTATAATTCTGTAAACTTCAATACTCAATTTTGTAAACTAGTTCACTGAATTCCAAAAAAAACTAGCAATTTTTCATTATCATGTGGTTCCCGGTCAAACTCCAGTCTAACCGATTTGATCAGAACCACTTGGACCACTTGTAATACTTTGATCATGACCACTGAGACCACTTGTCGAAGTTCTCTAACTCAAAACTAGCAACTAATTCGTAACCATTTTAAACTATATAAACTATTTCTTTGAATAGTGTAAACATAAATCTGTAAAATCAGTTGAAAACGTATGGGGATCTTTCTTTGAATATTTAAGGGAAGATCGGATACAGTTAAAGGTTGGACCGTTAAAATCCTTTGAAATGCGAGACCTAAAATTCTGGTTGGATCATCTATGGAATATAAAAATAAAGCTACTCTTTCTGTTTTTTTAATTACTTAATAATAATTTCTATAAATAAATAATCGCGTAAGTAGACTCATTATTATTAATTTGCTCTTAACGAGCTGAACCATAAGCAAACAAGCTAATGACGAACTTTTTTTAAGTCGATCTCTAACAAATCACGATCTACGCGCGAGTTCTTTTATCAACCCTAATTTATATATGTGATTCGATCACCAGGGGGACTTCAATGCAAATTTCTATGTAAGGGCATGTTTGGCTGCTTTTACTGTTTACGTGGGAAAAAAAATTCATTAAGTTCAAACTTTTTCAGTTCCTGTGCCCATTTCTGTCCGCCGAACAGGCCCTAAATGTGCTGTCTCAGCCGAATTGAAAAGAAATATTTTCGGTTTGGACCGAGAAGCATGCCTTTAAATTTGAAGGACTTGTCTTATAGGCCAGTTTGGACTTGCATTAAATCCCAAATTTTAGAAATCTGAATTGGAGTGTGGGTTTAATTAATTAAATGGATATTTTTATTAAAACCATGTTCGGGAAAAATACATTGAGAATTTTTTTTATATTCTCGAAAATTTGTATGACCTCAACAAACTAAAAAGTATATAATTGTTTTATAAATAAATTTAATATTCAATTTTTAAAATGAATAAAACCAATATATCCTCTTATTACAGTTACCTGGATGCATTTGATTTTTTTTTGTAAGTACAAGAAAATAGTAGAAATGCATTTAAAACTTGTGTCTATTTATTATTTTAATCACCTGAATACACAAACAGCATTATCATTTAATTATTATAAATTATTTGGCAATAACAACAAGTTTATGTATTTATTTTTGTTTTTAATTAATTAATTGGGGCTATATTCTTACCTCAAATATTATATACACAAGTTCGCTAATTAAATTATTTTTGTGTGCATCTATTCTTATTTTTATTTAATAGAGCCACATTTTTTTATTATAGAATGACTAAAATCATGACTATATTCTTAATCGCATTTTTTTTTCGATATATGTTATGCATGAGTTCCAAGCTTTTTTTTTTCTGAAAAAAGGCAAATATTCCCAATCTATTTACAGTACACTGAGTTTTACAAGAATTATAAAAATTAATGTTGTGAAAAAAAACCAGTAGGCTCTGATAGGTCTCAGAATTAATTACTCAATTTTCGGAACCAAAATATTATTCACAAACAAATTATAGGTACCTATTTATTCGGAATTAATTAACCAAAATGCTACATCCGAAATATCTACTATTAGATGCAGTATCCAAATTTGATGTTGATCCGATTTGAAAATAATTAAATATATGAATCAAAATCGAACCCAAACATTTTTACAATACAAATTGAAATATAATAGGAGGAGGGATCAGATTACACTATTTTTTTTTACACATTTTGACACCTACTATTTTCAAAGTCCAAATAGTCGATCCAAACCATTCAACATAATGGATATATTAAAATGTGCTTGGAGATCAAATTTTACATTTTTTTTTAAAATTTTTTACTATTTATTAAGATGGTTACAAAATCATTGTTTTCAAACCATTAAAAAACAGCGATTTTGTAACCATCTTAATAAATACTAAAAAAATTCAAGAAAATGTAAAATTTGATCTCCAAGCACATTTTAATATGGTGATCATGTTGAACGGTTCGGATCGACTGTTTAAATTTTGAAATCGCAAAATTAACCTACAAAAAAAACAGTGTCAAGATGTGTCAAAAAAAAGAGTGTAATTAAATCCCTCCTCTATATAATAGTATCCGGATTCTATCAGCCCCAATAACACCTACCTACTTAAACTAAACTATCCGCATGTATCACATTATTTTTTATTGAAAATGACACCTAATTAATTATTAGAAATTGCTGAGACTTGAGTTAGATTAAGTAGGTATATATGGTCGAGTCCCCTACCAAATCAAAATTGTTATTGCACGTTGTTCTCATCTCATTGAATTGCGTCTGGATTTGAACACAATTTAAAGTATATGGGGTACGTTATCTCAACTACCAATAACCTGAGTTAGGTGCAACTTAATTAAGAGAGGTATGCCTGACAATCAATTAAGCCACCTCGAATTAATTAATGTTCTTAAGCTCATCAAATTTTTATATATTATCAATATGTAATTTATATGACAAATATATTCAAGAACTATCATTTTATTTAGTGACAAAGGTACATGATCTCTATGTGAGAAATCATAGATTCGATACCCAAATGGAGAAATCTTTTGTTATAATAACAAAGGTATTAAATATTACAGATATACTCTGGCATATATCATCTACCAATAACATTAATTAGGGAGTGAGGCTATGGTGCTATGCATAGCACGGATGGCTAGTGTACTACGGCTCAATATGGTACTTTGTAAAATCCTAACGGTCGATCCGACCGTTCAATGTGATAACCATATGAATATGTACTTGCAAACTAAATTTTATATTTTTTCGAATTTTTTTACTATTTTTTCAGATAGGTAGAATTTTGATGGTCCAGAATTTTCAAAAAACACTGATTTTTCTACCTATCTAAAAAAATAGTAAAAAAATTCGAAAAAATATAAAATTTAGTTTGCAAGTACATATTCATATGGATATCACATTGAACGGTCGGATCGACCGTTAGGATTTTAAAAAGTACCATATTGAGCCGTAGTACACTAGCCATCCGTGCTATGCATAGCACCATAGCCTCACTCTTAATTAGGTCCATAAAATTCACTCTTTGTAGATCATATTTATATACTACCAATATTTTGCAAATTTATAATAAAATTTGAAGAAAATTTGTATTTATACCTAAAAAATCATATTATGTTATATTAGCTGCTAAATACTATAAAATGAATCACACAATATTATGTATTGAGGTATTTCGAGTCGAGCTTAAGAAGGTCAATTACTAATTAAATAGTTTCGTGTTTATGATTCAGTTCGAGCCGTCGTAATCTCTAATCGAGTGAGTACGTGGAGCTAGGACTTGATTCAAACGGATCTTGAGCGAGCCACGAGCTATAAGTTTTTCTTGCATCGACATGAATGATGCATGGGCAGGTAAAACATTACCATATGACATGCTTAATAACATGACTACATGTCATGTCTAATATTTTCATTGCTCAAACATGTCACTTGCTGAAAGTGATGACAAAATAAATAAAAAGTGTCTAGCTAGGTAACAAAATGAAAATAACATGTTTAGTTTCTTATTTGTTACTTAAAAACGACACTCGTATAGTTTAGATTGTATATATAAAGTTGGACATCTTCAAACGAGTCATCTAATTAGATATTACGTCAACAAATCAATTCTTTGAAGTGCTGGCAAAAAATAACCAGACCGAATTTTATATTTTTTTGGAACCATTCAACATGATCTCCATATGAATATGTACTTGCAGATTAAATTTTATATTTTTTGGAACTTTTTTTTACTATTTTTTAAGATGTGTAGAAAATCACTGTTTTTTGGATGGTTCGGAAAAAATAGTAAAAAATAGTAAAATATAAAATATATAAAAAAAAGGTAGAAGAGATCAAGTGATTTTTAACCTATCGTAAAAAATAATAAAGAAATTCTAAAAAAATATAAAATTATGTCTGAAAGTACATATTTATATGAGGATCGTGTTGAATGGTTCGGATCGACCATTAGAACTTTAAAAACGAAACTATTGATCTGTATTATTGACCAGTCTGTGCTATGCATACTACCATAGACTCACTCACATATATATATATATAGAGAGAGAGAGAGAGAGAGAGAGAGAGAGAGAGAGAGAGAGAAATGGGCTATTGTGCTTTGCAAAGTAAAGCTATCGTTTTACTTCGACTTACTTTTTGGATTTTCAAAGTCCAAAACGTCGATCCGACCATTCAAGTTTATCTACATATTGAAATGTGCCTGCAGACCAAATTTTACATTTTTTGGAATTTTTTTACTATTTATTAAGCCACTTTAAAAATTACTGATCACATGGTCCAGAATTTTGTTGCACTGTTTTTTCTGGACCATGTGATCAGCAATTTTCAAAGTGGCTTAATAAATAGTAAAAAATTTCCAAAAAATGTAAAATTTGGTCTGCAAGCACATTTCAATATATAAATCAACTTGAACGGTCGGATCGACGTTTTGGACTTTGAAAATCCAAAAAGTAAGCCGAAGTAAAACGATGGCTTTACTTTGCAAAGCACAATAGCCCATCTCTCTCTCTCTCTCTCTCTCTCTATATATATATATATATATATATAGTGCTGGGCTTAGCTAAGCCATGGTGTAAAACAACTTGGTGCTCTACGCCTCATTATTTCCATTTTGAAAATCCAAACTACCGATCCGAACCGCTCAAGTTGTTCTCCATATTGAAATGTGCTTGGAGACCAAATTTTACATTTTTTGGAATTTTTTTACTATTTATTAAGCCACTTTGAAAATTACTGATCCGGCGGTCCAGAAATTTTTACTGTTTTTTACTGTTCATAAGGATTTTCAGATTTTCAAAGTGGCTTAATAAATAGTAAAAAAATTCCAAAAAATGTAAAATTTGGTCTCCAAGTACATTTCAATATGAAGAACATGTTGGAAGGTTCGAATCGACTATTTGAACTTTGAAAATGAAGATATGGCGTGGAGTACCAAGTCGTTTTACACCATGGCTTAGCCTAGTCGGACTCTATATATATATATATATATACTGCCCCATGAAGTAAATTAATTTTACTAATTATATTTGCAAAGAAAATTGGGAGGATTAAATCTTTCACGAAACTTTTTAAACATTTTTTATGCACGAATTTTGAGTATAAAAAGTAAATAAACTAATAGTGTCGCGATTTACTAGCAATAGTTTAGGCTAAACAATCTTTACAATCCTTCATATATAAATTGAAGTTTTCAATTCAACTATTGTTTTTTATTAATACCACTGTCAAAAAAAATTACAAATTATGAGAAATTCGAAAAATATTAGGGCCTCCAAATCAATCTGCGGTCCCAGATTGACGTTGAGACCCTCAAAAATCCAAAAATGCACTGTAATATACTTATATTTAGGTTTTTGAGAGGCTGCAAATTGACTTGGAGATTCTAGTATTTTTCGAATTTTTCAATTTCAATATTGTTTTAGTTTACTTTTTTTTGAGATGGTATTAATAAAAATTTCGGGATCTATCTACTATAAGTAGTATACACATGAAAAATGGTAAACTTGATATATATATTAGTGTTTATTAAATAATTTAAAATTTTCAAATTATCCTTATTTAACATTCAGTTGACTGAATATCAAATTTGCCCAAATTGTATAAAAATGTGACGCACAATCAATTTACAAGACTAATATTAATTAAGTATTGTAAATTATTAAGTTAATTTGATGTCATGTTCTCAGTATGTGAAAAACACCTGAAAATTAAAATTAATATTGAAAAAAAGTCAACAATCATATCATTCATTGATTTGATTGGTGCAATCTTCAAAATGATCTTCCAATATTATTTAAATTGCACGAATACATACCCAATGCGAAGAATTTTTTTTATAAATAATAATTAAAAAAAATATTTTACGTAACCAACATGATTACTTTTTTTTTTACAAAAACTGTAAGAACCTAAATGCTATTTCGGTCCGAAATTTTGTTTTATTCCGGACCAAAATAGCATTTCGGTCCGGTTTCTTTGTTGAATTTTCTGCGACAATTCATATAAAAACCTATGAAACCAATACAACAGAAAATTCAAAAAGAGGACCGGACCGAAATACTATTTTGGTCCGGAATAAAAAAATGTTTCGGACTGAAATTGCATTTCAGTCCTTATGGTTTTTGTTAAAAAAATAAAATAATTATGTTAGTTTCGTAAAAAACAAAATTTTAATTATGGTTTATAAAAAAAATTCCAATGCGAAGGCTGCACATTCGTCCAAATTGAAATTGAAATCATAATCGTTGACATAATAAATACCAAAAGGTTGTTAATCAACTACTATATACAAGTTAACAATCAATAACTCGTGTTTGTCGCGTTGCATGTCTCCTGCCTTGCAACGCAAGGCATCGAAACTGGAAAAAGACACAAGAGCCCTTGGAAACTTGTACACGACTGTTTATATTAAGGTGATCCATCTCATCCTACGGGATTAATCTCAGTTTACGATTTTCTATGACATTTCAATAGGGCAAAGAATATTGATATTGATCTTCAATCTTGACGGGCCCCACTATAAGTGATTTATGACATGGTTTTATTGAGAAAATCTGTAACAGAATATTTGATACATAGCCGCGGCACCGTCAAAGCCAGAGGAATGAGGTAAGATCGAGCGTCACATCGTTTAGCGACTGGACGGCAATAATTACAAACAGTATTTTAGGCTGCTATGTCACTCCTATTTGCACCTAACCAGATAAACTGACGACGCACGAGAACACTGGAAAAATAATGATATGGAAGGCGCGTTGTAAACGAGCTTGTTCGGGCCGAGCTAGGTTCTAGCTCAGCTCGTTAAATCTCGACTGAGCTCTTACCGAGCAAGTTAGATCTAGGGCATCCGAGCTAAAATCTCAGCTTGAAATCGTGACGAGCAAGTCCGAGCTAGCTCACGAGCTAACGAGCTGACTCGCTGAGTTTGGCTGGATCTTGTTTTAACCGAGTTGGACCGAGCTGGACAGTATAAAATGCACACAAATTCATACAAATTCACAAATTGATGCCTAGCCGAGCTGGAGAGCAAGCTAGGCCCTAGCTTGAACTCGTTAATTATGGACCAAGCTAGTAGCGAGCTGGCTCGTTAACAGCTCAGTCCAGTAACGAGCGAGTCAGGTGCGAGTCACGATCGAGCCACGAGCTATGAGCTTTTTTGCAACCCCTAGAAGGTGAAAAGTATATTGAAAGAGAGAATTTTTTTTTTTGCTTATTTTAGAGATTGCTTTGAGATTTTCTTTTCTTTTTACGAAAGGTTTGTGTTTTTTAAATTGTATATGGTTTACTTTTCAAATCCAATCAAGCTCCATTTTTGTTGTTTAAATTTTGATTCACGTGGAAAACACATTTACCCATCATCTTAATTATTATTGATAGACAGCTCTCTAATAATAAACATGTTTAATTTGATGAAACTGATCTCTTATCATACTTTAATTAGTTACAACAAGATTTTTAGATTTTAGTAAGAATAACATCAACTTATTATTTAACTAAGGAACAAATTGAGCAAAGAATATTATCAAATAAAGAAAGAAGAGAAATTTTATATCTAACTTATTCCATTGAAAGCTACTGCGTTTTTGGATATATATATCAAGTGGTCCAATCATCTTAGATGCTTCTATTTGTTTGCTAACCATATTCTTATCTTTCCTTCTTTTCTTAAAATAAATATAAACTTATACATGCTACACCACTTAAAAAATTAAAACTAATTTGAAATGCTTAAGCTATCCTCCAGAAACAATGTGTGGACAGGAAGGGAAGGAACAGGGAGGAAGGTGATCAACGCGTCGCTCATCTCCGTACAGTATTTCATACACCCCGATTTTAGAGTAACAAATCTCAGCAAAATACACCACGTCGTCACCTCCACAGTGTCAGTTCCCTTTCGCTCTCCTTCGCTCCCTCTTCGATTTTTCTCTTCTGAAGCAGGTGAAGGAGCCTGGGCACCTTGCGGTCTGGTCGCTCTTCACCTCCTCTCCCTTTCCTTTCCTTTAATGACGACCTCTTCTCCTCCTCTGGAGCACGGCCTAAATATACAAAACCATTAGTTGATGCTAATTGCTAATCAAATGGTGCTCTATAAGCACGTCATTGAAAATTTTGAATTGATTAATAAAAATAAAAAAAACAAATCATTCAATCTACTAAAAAAGGAAGTTTATAGGTTAAATACTCAATTATTAGCACACAATTTATTAATTTAGCTACAATAGAGAACAAGATTATTTTTCTTCTTTTTACTTTATAAATTTCTTAAAAAAATATATAAACTTACAAAACTATTATTTTTCAGGCTATTACTTTATAAAAAATCAGTCTTGAAATATTAAATTTCCTTTTAATATCTTATCATTTATGTTCCTAAGGCTGTGCTCCAGAAACCTCCGCGTAGAGGGAAGGAACGGAAGGGAAAGGGAGGGATCAGCGCTAATTTCACTCCCTCTACACCCCGATTTGGGAGTGACAAATCTCAGAGCTTTTGTACAGCAAACTCAACTTCTCTCCCCTCCTCTCCCCTCCGTTTTCTCTTCGAATGTTCTCTTCTGGAGCAAGGGAACAACTCGGTCAGGTCCGGGCTGCTGGAATTCCACCTCCACTCCCTTCCTTTCTCTTTAATGAACGATATTTCACTTCCTCTGGAGCACAGTCTAAGGCAGTGTGTAATTTTTTTTATAATATCCTCCTCTTCCCCTCTTTTAATGCCCCAGTGCAAATTGGAGTTCAAAGTAGTGGGTACGCATAGCTTATTCTCCGCTCCCGCGCTGCAATCAGCCGCCCTGACGCCCTCCCACCAGTCAAACACGAGGTGTCAATAATCCTTACCCTTCTGTGGATTAATTGTAGTATCATTGGTGCATCATGCTTATGTGACATAAATCCGGAATAAATTATCCACTACAATTCTACGTTTCTCCAAAATGTCAGAGATGTCACACAAAATTAAGCATCTGAACCGTCACAAAAGTTTTTTAACTCGAAATATCTATCACTTGGCCACTTGTCCTAACTACCTAGCTCTCCCTCTTCAGTCTTCCCCACCTCGGTTGCTCTTTTTTCTTTCTCCAAACGAACACCATATCTCAATCCAAAATTCCAAATCTCTCTCTCTCTCTCTCTCTCTAATGGCCTCCTCGAGAGAAAACACAGGAGAAAACCAACAACCAAACCTCTCCTTCTCCTCCCCTTTCGCCACGTCATTCTCTGAACTCCTCGCCGGAGTTAGCTCAGATGACTTTCAAGCCGACAGCCAACCGAAATCTCTGCTTAGTCGCCGAGGTGGCGTGCCGAAATTCAAGTCCATTTCTCCTCCTTCTCTGCCTCTCTCTCCTTCTCCTTACTCTCCTTCTTCCTTCCTTACCATCCCGGGCGACCTCAACCCAACCGAGTTATTAGACTCCCCTGTTTTGCTCTCTTCTTCTCATGTAAGTTTATCCCTCTTGATTAATTTTGATTCAATTACAATTTAAGTTTGCTCTCTTTTGGTAGGTATTAAAAATGGGTTTTTCACTTGATTTACCTGTCATGTGTGAATTTGTTCCTGATAAGTGATAACTATTTAAGAACTCTTTTATATCATAATATATAAATAGATACTGCCATCTCCAACAACTGGTGCTTTCCCAGGGAAGGCTTTCAACTGGAGAGAGAGTTCTAATAATTCTACACAAGGAGTGAAACAAGAAAACAGACCCTCCTCTGATTTCTCATTCGCAGGCAACACAAATCCCCAAATCTCCCAAGTAATTACTTCAATAACTTTTTTGTTTCATGTAATCTGTCATTTAATATCTTAATTTTTTATATGATTTTATAATGTTCTGATATATGTCACAATTAAAACAATTAATATTCTTTGTAATTATACAGGGTGAAGAAGTGGCGAAGAGCAACTCCACTGAGATTTCAGCTGAAGTAAAATCAAACCCAATCCAAACCAATCAAGAATCAAATGGCCTAATAAAAGAACAGAAGAAATCAGAAGATAAATACAGTTGGAGAAAATATGGCCAGAAACATGTAAAGGGAAGTGAGAACCCGAGGAGTTACTACAAGTGCACTTACAAAAACTGCCCGACAAAGAAGAAGGTCGAAAAAAATGAACAAGGAGAGATCACTAAAATAGTATATAAAGGAAGCCATAATCATCCATTGCCGGTGGCCACGAGAAGAAACTCTCATTCAACATCCCAGCCTCTATTAAATGAATCAAAAACACTCGATTTGGTTGCAACACCCGAGAATTCATCGGTAACTTTTGGAGATGATGATGCCGACACGGGCTCTCAGAGGAATACTGCATGTCCGGAGGATGAACTTGACGAGGAACCCCACGCAAAGCGCTGGTAATTATTTTAATTATATTATATAGAAGACAAACTTGACAGATCAGTTATTATGGTTCCTGTTCGGTACCAATTAACCAGCTTCAACTGCTGGTTTTTCAATAGGTACTTATGTCAAGAAATTACTAGCTGGTAAAAAATGTAACAATTGAATAATACAAGAACCAACAAAATGAAATAAGTATACTAAATCCAGTCCTGCTTTCTTTTTTCTTTGTTCTTTGTTTTCCCTTTCCCTTTTGTGGTTATCAGTGTTAAGATGGAATAGAGACTTATTTTAAGTTGCATGTATATTAATTTGCTATGCCATTAGGAAAGAAGAAGGTGAAAATGAAGGAAGCTCTGGTTCGGGGAGACAACCAGTGAAGGAGCCGAGAGTTGTGGTTCAAACATTGAGCGAGATTGATATACTCGATGATGGTTACCGGTGGAGAAAATACGGGCAGAAGGTTGTAAAGGGCAATTCCAATCCTAGGTAAATGCTTATCTAAATTTCTTGATTTTTCAATCTGTACAATTTCATGAGGTAGAACTTACTGTTTTTTTTCTGCCCGATGGCAATTAATTTAAAGGTATAGCTCAATTGTTAATCTTGAGCTCTGATTACTGACAATTTTGCTTCTTTTTAACATTTTTGGAGGCCTTATTTTCTTGGCATTCCTCTAATTCTTGCTTTAAGGCATTTTTTTCCTCTGTTTCTTATGTGTTCGTTTATTTTCTTCACATGTTTTTTTGCTTAGAAGGAAGTTCTGTACTTTTTGTTTTTTTTTTTAATTAGTGATCACTTGGTCATTTGTAGTCAGAAGTTACATATTGGTGTATTTTGAAAAAATAACATAATAGACGACTAAGATTTTTTCCTGAAGTAGGGAGCAAAAAAACTAATATTCAAGTAAATGCTGTATGATATTTTGATTTAACACTAATTTTTGTACCTGTTTTGCACCTCAGGAGCTACTACAAGTGCACAACTGTAGGGTGTCCCGTCAGAAAGCACGTCGAAAGGTCGTCACAAGATCCAAGGGCTGTGATCACTACATACGAAGGGAAACACAATCATGAAGTCCCTACCGGTCGTGGTAACGGGTCCCATAACATAAACCGACCTCTGCCAAACAATTTAAACAACACAATGGCTATCAGATCAGCTGCTATAAGCGGGTTCACTAATCACCTCACGGCCAACCCGAATTTTAATGCAAGATCAAATGTACAAGGAAATCAAGCACCTGTTACACTGGAGATGTTGCAGGGCCCGGCAGGTTATTTTCCGGGGTATGATTCTTCGATGAACTCGAGTTACTTTAACCAGAATCTGGTTGCAAGAGCTAAAGATGAACCTAGGGAAGACATGCTCATGGAACATTTTCTTGGTTGAACTGGTTACATGTGATCGGGAAGATTGCCTATATTTATTTTATTCGTTCTTTTCTTTTTTTTCTTATAACTAGGTTTTGCTGTGCATTTATTGTAAATATATACGAGCACAAGGATACATAGTGTGATTTTTTCGTTTATTTCTTATGCCTTGTCGACATTACAAAACCTGTATTATTTTTGTAACCAATGTTGTACAGTGTAGAAAATAGAAGAGATAAAATTGAATGAATATTTGTAAATTTTATCAGATATAATTAGACAAAATGTATTTCAAATTTCAAAAGCAACTCTGACCAATGCAATTTCCCATATCTAATAAGGCATAAAGATTGTGTTTATCTCTCCGTTTAGTTTTTTTATTCCAAGACCTTGAATCTCTACTTCCAAAGAAATATAAAAGACTTAATAAGGAGTAAGGACCTAATACAAAATTCCTATTGGCATTTTTTTGGAGATTTAATTATTCAGTGAATGACACCTCATACTGGTTGAATTATTATGTTACGGCCTAGAGAAATTATATATTCTCACAGTTTCGTTTTCATGGCATTTTTATATTTCCATTCCTGAGACTCTTAACCAATTGTATAATGTTACAAAAAATATAATAAGAACATACTCACATAAAGCAATATAAAAGTTTTCCTAATCTCTTACTTTATTTGAAATTTTACAAAAATTTACATGCTCCGAAATAAACTACATCTAACATTCTTTCAAACAGAATTACAAAATAGCAAATTACATGTAAGAAATTAGAAGCTACACTCAAAAGGGTTTCTTTCTCTGCGCTATTCTTCACTTGGGCTGATTGATCGTCCTTGGGCTAATCCTATGGTTCACAAATTTCGGCGCTTTCTCAACGTATCTCGGCACCTCGGCCAAGCCGCGTGATTGCCTCCATTTCTCCAGTCCCCACAACACCATCTCCTCTCCAGTCTTATCTTTATCTTTCTTTTCCCTGCTCTCTTTCTCCTCTTCTACATCCAGACCAAAACAAGGAAATTGCTCTAAAATGTGAATAAATAAATTTAAAAAAAGAAGTGAAAAATAGGGGTGGAAGAGAGGCTAACGGTGCGAAGGGTAGAACAAGGAATCGATGTCGTCAGGAAGGGTAGCTTCGTAATTATCTACAATTTCAGGATCAATGAAACACTCGCTGAACCAGTAGTCGCGGAACCATGGAGTGGTCTCCATCAGCTGCCACCACTCCGGCGAGTAATCCTCCACGGCCCGGTATGCGACCGGTACGAACGGCGCAGCGTATGGATTCAGACCAGACACCCTTCTCCCAGAAATTACCTCCATTGCCACTGGATCTGTTTGCTCGTTGACACTGATACTTGGTAGAGCTTGAATTGGATGGTGAGCTAGAAATGCTGATGCTTATCTATAGAATTAGGAGTTCTGAGAATACCCTTAGGTTAAGATAAATATGACGGAGATTGAGGTTCAAAGCCAGTTAATTTAAGGGGTAGAGTAAGGGTAATTTCGGAAAGTCAAAATAATCAGTTTCGTTCTTATCCGGTTGGGTTTAGCAAATGGTTTTTTCATGTAATTCCTGAGAAAAATCGGCCCCTAGGAAAAGGAGAGAAGTACTTTAAGAAAGAGATATAGTGCTTGTGGGTCCCATATCAATCAATCCGTTGAAAAAGTGGAGAGAAAAATAATTTATTGATGGTAGGCCGAAAAGGTTACGTAATATTATCTGGGCTATCAATTAACTGGGCCAAGGCCCAGATAAGGGAAGGTGCATGTCTTTGTTATTATTTCTTTTAGGCCTTCTTACCAGAATAAAAATACAAAACCATTTGAACATCTCAAAAACTCAAACGCCAGAACTCTGGAACTGTATTTCACCAAAGTACAGAACTTTCTTCCAAAAAGAGTAATCAAACTAGCTTAACTGAATTCTCACAGTCCTATTTAATTTCATTTATAATACAAAAATCATCACTAGATGTACAATTTCCTTCCAATCCAACTGCACAACACAAACTAAATGCAAAAAACAATCACTATCGTACAATAATAAAATGAAATAATAGTTGATTACGGGAAACAAACATGCACGCTCATATATATGGTTGTTTACACAGCTTAAAACCAGATATTAGTGATGACAAGGCAAGTGCAACAAAGGCAAAGAAGGCCATACTTATAGAAGCAGCAGAGGAGTCGGTAAACATGTTATCTACTCCCTCGCGCATGCGATTTGTAATTGGAATTGCGGCCGACAATGAAGACATCAGTAGGTATGCCGTTACCTGAGAAATTAATTTGTTAGTTTGATGTTTTTGTAACTTCTTATCAAAAGAAAAATATAAATAACTACCATGTATTACATGGATTCTGTCAAAGCCCTTTTCTGTGCGTGTATTTTTTTAAGTTTTGAATAGAAAAGTGATAATTTTCATGTTAAGGCAAGAAAAGAGGTATCCACACTATATCAGAAATACTTCACTTATTGCTCATTCTTGTAATTAGAAGAAACAATAATGTCGAAACTCTGAATAGTTAAAAAATGGCAGGGACCAATATGGAAAATACTAAAAGCAAATATGACCTGATCACCGGCAAAGTCGACAATTCCACCATAACGAGCTGGAATCAGATCATTGCCGCCACTAAGGCGGTGCACATGCCTCACCACTTGTGCCATTGAGTAAAGAAACGCAAACACTCCAATAGCAACTATATACCTACAAAACAATTTTACAAGATGAATTAAAAGAATAATAGTGATAGAAAAAAAAAATCAAATGTACCGCTATGTAAGAAGGTCAAATTCTGTAAATTTCTTATTAAAATGCAATTTCATCCCTTTGCGTAACTTGGGGCATACATTGAAATAAAATCATCAATGCCAATTCCCAAGAAATGGAGCTCAATTTGTTTGAAATGTACAATATTTGATCTGTCTAATCAACAATAAACCCACCTATACTCTTCGTATTTGCCAAATTCCTTCCAATCACCATGCTTATTGGAAGCCATGACCATGAACGATATCACAGAGAACAGCCACGTGGCAGCTCGGAGCAGCAGTGTGGCCTTGTCTAGCATATCCTCCCTTCTCCACCGCCTGACAACGGCCGTCACCGCCGCATCTCCACTGCCTTCACCAGTGGCAGTGCTTGTCGGCGCGGCGCCGGATCCCTTCTCTAGGTCCAGCGCTGCTGACGACTCAGGTAGGTTTTCTGGGGTGGGGTTGTCAGAAACTGCCGCCATGGGAATCGAATTGAAAAGGACAACACTACAAACAGCTAATCGGGAACGAGAGGAGAGAATTGGTGATTGGCGCGTGGGTTAGTGGGTATAACGACAAAAGGGAATAATTTAATTCCGATGGATTTGGCGAATCGGTCGGAAGACGAGTGACGGAATGAATGAAGAAGGGAACTTAACTGTATTTGGGTACACCTGGTCGTATTTTCAGGAGTTCAGCTCTGCTTTCTTTAGCTAAAAAAGATGCTTTATTTTGATAATAAGATGAATGGTCTGGAACTAACTAGGTAATCCAGGACCATGCAAAACTTCTCGCAAATGGAATCGGGTACCGGAGACGCCAAGCTATTATTAGTCAGGAATGAGAGTAGGTCCGATGCCCATCGGACCTATCTTGGTTCGATGGGTGTGATGACCATCCGATCTGCATCAAGATTCGTGTGATGTGCATCAAAATCCGTGTAATACTGTATCATTTTCCGTGCGCATAGATCTTGATGCTAATCGTACGGTGATAGAGCTAATTGAACCTAAGTCTAGGTCCGATGCCCATCGGACCTACTCCTATCTCGTCAAGGTAGTTGAAGTAGAAGTTTAATGATGTCATCTGGAGGGTCTCGGAAGAGAAGTTCCTTTTTAACTAATATAATATATTTTATAAAGGTAGTTGAAGTTTAATTTCAAAGGCATGTCAAGTCATTAAAGTATTTTAATTTGTTGTGTTAACAATTAATTATTGTAAATTTTAATCTTATGTTTGAAAAGTATTTTAACTTTTTACTAATAAATATCATCAATGTATGTGGTATTCATATTCAATTTGAAATTAGTAACTATATTATGTTTTCATTTATTAAATTTTCCGTATTTTTTATATTGTATTTTATTTGATATTTGATAGTTTTGCCTCAATTTAAAATATAATATTTTCTTCATTACACTTTTTTTATTTTCGGGGCGAAGTCTTAAAATAATTCTAGTATGAGAAATAATCCAATGCTCATGATCATTGATGTGAAAACTATGCCAACTTTTTAATTCATTCTTAAATGAACTTATGTAAACCGTTAGATGTATTCTAAATTATCTCAATTACATGCATATACAAAATTATGAGATTTTAGCTTCATTTCAATATATCAAGTGAGAAGTAAATTCACCAAAAATTGATATGTTGATTTTGTCAGCTCTTGATGCAAATCGGAAAAAAAAATTATGGAAAGGGGAGGTAACACAGTTGATTAGAAAAAAGTTATAAAATTATTAGTTACTCAAAGATCAAGAGTTTGATTCTCCTTTACGACTTCGCAGCTTCTGCAAAAGTTTTCAAAAAAAAATAAAATTACGCATATAAGTATGGGTCAACTTTCTCTATTTTTTTCTAAAAAGTTTATACATGTAAGGATTTCATTACAGAACTTTATAGCTTATACATGATCATATATATTTGAATACTAGTATCGTGCCCGTGCGTTGTATATGATAAGATAACAAAAATAAATTCTCATACAAAATGACAAATTTTCATAAAAAACAAAATTAGAAATATATTCTACATTTATCACAGTAATATGTATAGAAATAAAGAAGTAGATAAATAAGGAAGTGAACAAAAAATTAATTTGCATTGTGATCTGCCGTATAGAAAATTTCAATTGAAGAGGGAGAAATAAGGAAAAAAAAAAAAGGAAACGGAGAATTATATTGCTAAATTTTAGAGTCTGTTTAATTTTAATTGTAACGCATCGTGTGGCGGTATGTGTGGCGAGTATGTTTGTAGCTAAATTTAAACTTCTACACATAAAACAGATGCATTTAATCAAAAGAAGATAGATTATGTGATTGGAGAGCTGAGATTAAATCCAAAAATTAATCTTTCAATCGCAGCCGTTGGCGGATCGGACACCCAACGTGCTTAATAATGGAATGGAGATTCTGGATATAGCTTCAAATTTCAATCAAGGACCTCAATATTTTTGGGCTGTTATGGATCATAGTTTTGGGCTGGAAAATCACTTGTATTGGGCTGATTAAATTTTATTGAACCTTCTTAAATTTGATAAGTTAGATCCAAATTTATTCCTCAAAAGACGCGTTAAGCTGATCTGTTCTAATCAATTTTCTAAGGCAAGTTTACTCAAATAAATAAATAAATAAAAAAACAGAATCTAGTGTGAGTTAGATAACTAAGCTGTATTTTCCCTTTTCTTACGTATCAAGCCCAATATTTTTAATTTGGGTTTTCCATGAATAAACCAAACCCCCAAAATCTTTTTTGGAGAAAATCATATCTTGTTATCTATTAATTAGTGAATTGTTTTCTTACTCTAGCAACTAACTCTGATCGAGGTTGATTTCTTTGGATATCTCACCGATCTATAAAGTTAAAAAAAAAGATGAACAGTTCACATTTGTTTTATCTGTAATGCACGTATGGCGTACCCTGTTTGCAGGTCAATCATTTGAGAAATATCATTTGTTTATAGATCTCCGAATCCTATTCCTAATTTCCTATACCATTTTATCATTTAGCTTCTTAGCTGTCTCTGCAGTAAACAAATTTCCAGTCTAATTTTCTAAGTCTAGGTGTAGGTGTCACATCAATAACTAGCAGTTGTTATTGGGTCGGTTTCACCTCATATGAAGAATCCAAAAACCCGTCTAAGAAAAAGATTCTACAACAAGAGGAATAATCAGATGACACTCTTCTTTAGTGACATTAGTGGTATGATTTTACCCGGCCCGGTCCGCCCGGGACCCGTGCCCGTGCACGGGTTAAACGGGTAAGGGTTGAGAAGGGCCGGGCACGGTTTTTTTTTAATTTTACCCGTGATACCCGTATCCGTTTCAAACCCGTACCCGCCCGTACCGTCCCGTGGACCCGGGTTGCCCGTGCCCGTGATGCCCGTACCCGTAAAAATTCAAATTTCCCCCCCAAAAACAGGAAAAAAAAACAGAAAAAAAAAACCCGGACCCGTGTTGCCCGTGACCCGTGTCGCCCGTGACCCGTGTTGCCCGGGGGGTTTGAGAGGGGCCGGGTACGGTTTTTGAAAAAAAAAAACCCGTGCTAACCCGTCCCGTGTCGCCCGTGACCCGCGTTGCCCGTGACCCGTGTTGCCCGTTGCCCGCCCCGGGTTTTGCCCGTGCCCGCCCGCCCGTGCCCGTTTGCAAAACACTAGGTGACATCGAATGATCAAAGTCCAAACTGTTCAATATGATGGATATATTAATATGTGCTTGCAGATCAAATTTTACATTTTTCTGAATTTTTTTACTATTTATTAAGATGGGTACAAAAATTCAATGGTCTGAAAACAACGATTATGTAAAGTACTTAATAAATTTTAAAAAAAATTCAAAAAAAATGTAAAATTTGATCTGGAAGCACATTTTAATATATCCATCATATTGAACGGTTTGGATCGACTGTTTAGATTTTGAAAACTTAAAAAATGCACAATGTCATTCAATGTCACCAAAAAAAGATGTCATCTGATCACTCCTACGACAATACCACAAGTACAAGTAATATTTGGATTGACATAGTTATTGCATTAGATAATTAGTTCGGGCGACATTCTTAGTCGGGTCCAATAAACCTCTATATATCAACAACCCGTTCCAAGAATTATAGTCAATAGTCCCAACAAATTTCTGGATAAAGAATATGAGCATTAGCTGTCGGGAATAAACTAGTCCAATTCACAGGGGGGCAATATATAAAATTTCAACCAACCAATTTAGTTCAAATATCACATTATTAGCTTTGCACATACATCCAATTGTAATAAAGTGTTTTTGTTTTTTTTTTCCACTAAATTTATGCTTTAGCAAAAAGGATTAGACGACTTTAGAGTTTAGACCAATTATTTCATCCCTAATTAATTAATTAATTAATTTATGTTTGATTAAAATAAGAAAGGAAAACAATTTTTTTTGTAGAAGAGATCATTGATCAAATCTGTGACATCCCAGTGCAGATTCAAGAATCCTCTACTTTTTGTTTTCTCTTTAATTAGGTCCCATGCAGTGATAATTACTATCCGGAAAAAGAAAAAAAAATTCAACCAAGATAGGTTCAAAGTTCAAATTTACCAGAACAAAATTGGTATGGTACATTGGTACTACATTACACCTAATATAATTGTCATGAAAATTCTTAGAAAAGACAAAATTTTCATATCTTTTTCCTATTTCCTGTACAACAGTTAAGCTTGTTAAAACAGTAAATTGGTACAACCAAGTTACACAACACACTAACATTCCACAATAAACAAAACATAACAACCATTACAAGCTCTGATAATTAGAGCAGATTATAACACCTTCAACTCCAGTGCAAAAAACATTTGACAAGTATATACCATAAATTTTATAAAAGAAATAAGAAAAGAGAAACAATTAGAAAACCCAGCAAACTTATATAGATCAAATTCTCAACCAGCAAACCATGAAAACCTAGGAGTTAATCAACAACACCTCAGAGATCTTCAGTTATACACTCGAGATTCGGCTTCCAGTCTGACAATCGACTGCTCATCCTTCGGTGGTGGCCCACTTTAGCGTCCCTCTCTAAATCAAGACTCACAGTCTCCCCTTTTGCAGTTCCTGCCATGACTGTGCTGTGTAGTTTCCTCATTCTCTTAGTTTGCTTTGCACTTTTTTCAGACCCCGACTTGCTCGGTACCAAGAAGTATATGTGACCGCGCTTTAACTCAGTATCTTGCGAGAGGATGGCAATCCAACGGGACACGCCTTGTTCCGCAGAGGGCTTAGTCAAGATGTAATTTGGATGGACAGCTAGGATTTGACGGACTGTGATCGGAGCGCTGTACTCATCGATCTGGCCATTTAAATGGACGACTCGGATTAGATCAAATGCACCGAAAGGGAGGACGCAGGCCAGGCAGCATCTAAGGCTGTTGCCCATCCCCTGTGAATGGTTTCTCCCCTCTCTCTCTCTCTCTCCCTCTCTCTCTTTCTATATTTATGTGTATAAAAAGGAATACTAAATACTAAATAGAGTGATGATGTGGTGAGGTGCATATATATATTATCATTTTCCTATATATATACAAAGAGAGAGAGGAGAGCTCAAATGCCCCTATTGCTTCTTGCTTCAATCATATCCCAATATTTATATAGTTAATTTCAAAGTTCAAACAGACAATCCGAACCGCTCAACATGATATCCACGTTAACTTTTTGGAATTTTTTTATTATTTTTAAGTTAGGTACAAAATTATTGATTTTAGATGGTCCACAATTTCGTGAAAAATAGTGATTTTGTACTTATCTTTAAAACTAGTAAAAAAAAATCAAAAAATATAAAATTTGATCTCCAATCATATTTTAACGTAGATATCATATTACGCGGTTCAAATCGTTTGTTTGAACTTTGAAATTGAAGATAAATATGTTAATGTACAATTGAGGCATGAAACAATGGAGCATTATATATATATATATCTGTGTGTGTGTGTGTGGTATGGTCATTGACTGCTAGTGCTCACAGCTTGATTAGGCTGTGGGACTCGGTTTCAGTGGTTTGAGTGGAGAGATACAATATTTGTAATGAGGATTATTTAATGAGGAGTGCTATAACTGAGTTCGTTGGAGCCTTGGAGGTTAACTTGGATCAATGGAAAAGGAAATTCTTATAATAAGATATTTTGACATAACTGTTAACTATATAGTGACCAATATTTATACTGTTAGGGGCATTTAATATTTTTTTTAAATGAGGTTTAATTTAGTTTCAGCTAGAGCAGAGGCTTTGTATCTAGCTAGATCATTAATTTTTTATGTCATGGTATTAAAATAAACATCATGTATACTTGTATAGCATAAGATAAAATGTGCTTTTGATACTATTGTACCACTGGTACTAAAATGACTCTATAACCAAATAGCGGGCATACCACTTAGCCACAAAAAATGGTAGTAATTTGTTCTGGAGCAGAGTTAAAATACACTATTGGTTTTGTGCTCCAATCATGCTCTACATCTTTATTTTCATTTTCAAAGTCCGAACAGTCAATCTGAACCGTTCACCGTGATCTTTGTATTAAAATGTGCTTGGAGACCAAATTTTATATTTTTTTTATATTTTTTTACTAATTTTTTAGATATGTACAAAATCACTGCTTTAAGAAGATTCTGGACCATCCAAAACAGTGATTTTGTATCATCCAAAACAGTGATTTTGTACCTATCTAAAAAAATAGTAAAAAAATTTCAAAAAATATAAAATTTTGTCTCCAAGCACATTTTAATATGAAGATCATATTGAGCAGTTCGGATCGATGTTCGAACTTTGAAAACAGAGAAAAAAACGTGAAGCATGATTGGAGCACAAAACCAATAATGCATTTTAACTCTACTCTTTATTCTGATATTCCTAATTTTGCAGTTTCTATAATTCAATGTACAAATATTGAAACCCATGACTACTGATACATTTTTCTTTTTTGTTGGAAAACTAAAAGATGTGGCATCTATTTTAGTGGAACATTTTAATTGACAATAATCTAATTTGACAACTGTGACAAATAATTAAACACTTCCCCAACTCAAAAGGATAAAAAGTACAGAAATGTTCTCTAAAGTTTTATTGGCATTTAATTTGTTTTTATTTTAGATAAAAATAGAGTCAAGACATCCAACTTCAAATTGGTGGCTAAATAAATTGTAGCTTTAGAGATTATCTATAATCTTACTTGTTTTATATTGAAATAAATTTATTCGGTTGTCAATGGTTTTCAGTATCATTATTTATATCTAACAACCTATCTCAAAAAAAAAAAAATTAGAATTACTTGTCGTAGATTTTTTTTCGCCCTTTGTTAACCAAATAATTATTAAAATAGTTCTCGCATAAATTCATTTTTTATGATATATCATATACTCATTATGTGTGTTTTTCATTATATATTATTATTTTTATAAATATGGTGCTTATCAAATTTGGTTCAGTTTAGAATCCTTTTGCACTTCCATCAAATTATTAATTGAATCAAGTTTGAAATATACCTTATATAAATGATGTAGAACGTATATGCAATTTTTTTTTTTTAATTTGAATAACAAAAACTAGAATTACGCGAGTAATGCTAAGTAGGTAGGGCATGCAAAGAAATTTAACTGAATAATTAGTTCATCCAATTAACTTAGATGCAAGTGTTAGTTAGTGATAGTTGGATTAAAAACTAACGACTTTTTGACTAGTTCAAAGGTGTCACAATCCTTTCTCAGAAAATAAAGTTTTCTTACTGCGAATAAAATTAATCTTACACTACCCATAACATTTTACTCTAAACTATACAGAGAATAAATTAAGATATAAACACAAAAATAAAAATAAAAAATTAAAGTCACTTGACTCCATCCATTCCTTCTAGTAGCTCTGCCATTGTTTGTATACTAAGTTACTAACTCACAATATACCTTTCCATGTATACCATTTGCACTTAGATGAGTGATCCTCTACATTTTCTCGCCGTTTGAGTTTAAATCCAGACTGTCCGATCATAATTCGGATTAATCTAGCCCAAGCATATAATGCACCCCCTTTAAGATCTATGCTAATATATAACAAACTATTCGAATTCAAACTCAAATGGAGAGGTACCTTAGGTGATATGAATTTTATGTGCAATCAGAATCCTGATAATCCGATCCAAACCTGTAATGCACGAGGTCCGTTTAAGATTTGTGCCAATATATAACAATCGACTTCGAGGTAGGTTCAATGCCCATTGGACCTACTTTAGGTTCGATGGGCTCAAGAACAGTCTGATCCTCTTTAAGATCTATGTCCTCAGCTTTAATATTCGTCCACACTCGTATCAATTATCATGCGTACGGATTTTAAAACGAATCGGACGATTGTAGAGGTCATTAGACCCAGAAGTAGATCCATGGATATCGGACCTACTCTTTTCTCATAACAATCAGACATAATTCAAACTCAAAGGGTGAGGCCTCGTAGGTTATAATATGAATCTATTGCAGGGTACGGACCCTCTGCATTACTTCACCGTTTGAATTTAAATTCAGACCGTCCGATCATAATCCAGATCAATCCGAATCATGATAAGATATATTCCGGATTAGTACAGTTTTCTAGTACAAAGTTGTATGATAAAAAAAAAATTCTGAATTAGTTGTTTATTAGGGAGGATCGATGAGTTTTATCTGCCACTAAACAGCACTATAAGACATAAAGCTACACTAATAATTTATTTACATATAGGCCCAGCTAATAATCTCCTCTTAGCAACTCAATTATTGTTTTCATGGGTTTGAATAATACTGGAATTATTGCTTTCTGTCATTCGGCGAAAGAGAAAGAAAGATTGATTAATTAAGATGACAGATGGGTTTTACTACTCGTGTGGCTGTACCATGAGGTGCTTAGATTAGAGAAGGTCAAAAAGATGGAGCCTGGATTAGTATAAACAATGAGAAATTAATTTGCTTAATGATGATGAATGATTGCAAAACTTTGTCTTTATGGAAGTGGTTAGATTGGGATGCGTGCATATAATCTGCTACAGAACGTGGGTTGCAACTTGCATATATGTATCTCCCTCTCCTCTTAGGGTCTGTTCGGCGTGCAGTAGGGAACGGAAATGAATCTGGAAAACGAAAATTTTTGAATTACTGATTACTGTACGCATGAAACAGAAAATATGATCTTAGACTGAATTTTTTTTTTATGACATGCACAGTAACTGTGTCGAACAAGCCCTTAATGTTGGAGAAATATATTTATTTTGTCTATCTACAACTTTATTTGACAATTTATAGTATGTTTGGCATTTGTCATATTAGAATAACTTTTCCAATTTTTTGTGAGAATAGTTTGTTCTAATAAGACAAACAAATTTGATTCTCTATTCTAACTATTCTAACCCAACCAAATAACTTGTTCTCAAGAATAACCAAATTATAAATTCAACCAGACATAACCCTAGAGTATCATATTGAGTATCTTTAAACAAAAACGCCAAAAATTAGTATCATATTCAGTTTTATAGGGATAGTGATCTTTGAAAATTTCAAAGGCCTTTTATTATTTGATTTTATAATAAGTTAATTTGAAAATTTGCGCTTGGGAGCTGGGTGGTCTTACCGTGAAAGGAATCCAATCCTTCATCGGTTCAGCCTAAATCCTAATATATATGTCACTGTTCAACCCTTGAAAAAAATATATGGCGGATACGATACAATCAAGCGTGGGGCAAGTCGCCTGCCATTTGATATGCACGCTAATTTACACGATTATACTTCTTAATAACTTAAATGTTTAAAATTTAAATGTTAAAATGTCTTATGTGTGTTTTTGTCAGATTATGAATCTGTAACTACAATATTACTCTGCGCTAGCACCGATTTTTTTATTAATACCCTCAGAAAATAACAAAACATCAAATCTGCCCTCAAGTTTTTTTTAAACTACTCTAACCGCCTCCCGTGGGGCGGTCCACTATCTCTCAAAATCTTAAAAAAAAAAAAAAAAAAAACACCAAACCGCCCCCTTGTGTCCATTGTTCAAAATGCTAAACCGCCCCAATGTGGGACGGTTTGGTTTTTTTTTTTTTTGAGATTTTGAAAGACAATATGAAAAACAAGATGCTGAAATTTAACAATAAAAATTCAAATTTTGTTTTTAATATTTGTTAGATTACTTCTTTTGATGTATAATTAGCATATTTACACTAAAATATACTAAATTAAGGTAAACTACGCAAATTTCGCTAATTATAATGAAATACGCTAAATTACGTAAAATTACGCTAAATTAGGCCAATTTTGTTAATGAGATTGAGAATTTGATTACATGATTCCTTGTTAAATTTGTTAACAAGCATATAATCCATTGGGACTTAAACATCGTTATTTTTTGTAATGAAACATTGATGTTTCGTTAGCCTTAGCATTGGCAATTAAGCAGGGTAGTGCTGAAAAAATTGGTGCGTCGCTGATGTTTTTGTAATGAAAATCGATGCACTTCTGCCGTCGACAAGCCGTGCATAAAGCATTGGTGCATCATCGGTGTTTTTGCACGAAAGCATCGTTATTTTTAAAAAAAAAATAAACGGCCATAACTTTTGCTAAAAAACTCAAATTCGCGCGTATGACCCCAATTCGGATAGCTTGGGACGAGACGGGGGCAATGGCGCCCTTGGGATCACCCCTAGAGAGCCGGCGGAATCAGAATTGCAAAAAAACATCGTTTAGTGCCTAAAAAATTGAGTTAAAGTTTTTTATCATCGGTAGACACACAACGACCCGTTTGCGACTAGTGACAGTGTCGTATGCAGCATGGTAAAAGTCAGAACTTGTATCAAAATTACTGATATGATGTTTAGTGTTCGCATGCGGCTAATGAATTCAATTTGACAATAACCAGCATCTTAATATTGAGTATCTTTCATTTTGTATGTTCAAACAAGAAACAGTCCGTGTGATATGAACAAATTCCAATTATATTCAATTTCATCCTAAAACTGAGAGAATTTGATTTGACAAGAACCAATATCTCAAATCTAGTTCCTTTCTAGATATGTTAATTAGCATAATTTAACATAATTTCAAATAATTTAGCGTATTTTAGTATAAATATGCTAATTATACATCAAAGAAGTAATCTAACAAATATTAAAAACAAAATTTGAATTTTTATTGTTAAATTTCAACATCTTACTTTTCATATTGTCTCTTGAATCTCAAAAAAAAAAAAAAACAAACTGCCCCACAGTGGGGCGGTTCAGTATGCATAGTTGACCACCCCATAGGGGGGCGGTTTGATTGAAACAGTGGACCGCTCCACGGGGGAGTGGTGTTAGAGTAATTTTTAAAAAAAAAACTCAAGGACAGATTTGATATTTTGTTATTTCCTGAGAGTATTAATAAAAAAATCGGGCGCTGGCATGAATACAAATACAAAAAGAAACAAATGAAATGATTGCTATTGATACAAGGTACAATTTGGGTTATTCGTAGCCGACGATAAATTTTGAAAATTTATATTAAGTTAATTTGATTTTATAATTTGTACCCATAAGACCTTTTATTAGTGTAATTTGATAATTTGATATTAAGTTAACTTAAAAGCCATATACGATACCCATAAGACCTTTGAGATTTTATAATTTGTACCCATAAGACCCCGAAATTTTTATATATAAGAAAATAAATAAATAAAATATTAAAAATGAGAAATGGTTCAGTGGAATTTGAAAAATGGAAAGGCAAGTAGGCGCCATGGCATCCCTGCGGAACACCATTGGCATATTCTAGCCCATCGGAAAAAAACGGAAAATAAAAATTGCTCTGGGACACCATGGCTCAAAACAGCCCAGAAAAAAGAAAAGAAAAAATTAAAGTGGGCCACCATGGCCCAGGCCGGCACAGAAACGAAATTCAAATTTTTTTTTATGCTATGTTCAGTGAGCAGTCTAATAATTTTGAACATATTCAAAATTAAATTTAGAGAAAACAGCTACATGAATTTTTGTGTTCTTTATATCAAAATAAAGGTATGAAAGTCTAGTTTTCAGATAATATAATTTCTCTATACAAAAATATCACAGATGTGTACAGTTTTAGCAATTAATTAACAGAGGTCAGAAATCAGAAAAGCTGGAATTTTAGTGAGCAGTCCAATAATTTTGACCATATTCAAAATTAAATTTAGAGAAAACGGCTACATGAATTTTTGTTTTCTTTATAAAAAAATAAATGTATGAAAGTCTAGTTTTCAGATAATATAATTTCTCTATACAAAAATATTACAGATGTGTACACTTTTAGCAATTAATTAACAGAGGTCAGAAATCAGAAAAGCTGAAATTTTAGTAAGCAGTCCAATAATTTTGACATCTGTCAATTAATCGTTAAAACTGTACCAATCTGTAATATTTTTGTATAGAGAAATTATATTATCTGAAAAATAGATTTTCATACCTTTATTTTTATATAAAAAACACAAAAATCCATGTAACCATTTTCACTAAATTTAATTTTGAATCTGGTCAAAATTATTGCACTGCTCACTGGAATTTTAGCTTTTCTAATTTCTGACCTCTGTCAATTAATCGCTAAAACTGTACCAATCTGTAATATTTTTGTATAGAAAAATTATATTATCTGGAAACTAGCCTTTCGTACCTTTATTTTTATATAAATAACACAAAAATTCATGTAGCCGTTTTCTCTAAATTTAATTTTGAATATGGTCAAAATTATTGGACTGCTCACTAAAAATTCAGTTTTTCTGATTTCTGACTTCTGTCAATTAATTGCTAAAACTATACACATCTGTAATATTTTTTTATAAAGAAATTATATTATCTGAAAACTAGACTTTCATACCTTTATTTTGATATAAATAACACAAAAATTCATGTAGCCGTTTTCTCTAAATTTAATTTTGAATCTGGTCAAAATTATTGAATTGATCACTGAACATAGCATAAATAAAATTAAATTTTGTTTCTGGGCTGGCCTGGGCCATGGCGGCCACTTTAATTTTTCTTTTCTTTTTTCTAGGTTGTATTGAGCCATGGCGTCCCGGAACAGGTTTTTTTTCTGTTTTTTTCCGATGGGCTAGAGTATGCCATGGCATCCGCCTTCTCATTTTTCAAATTCCGCTGAACCATTTCTCATTTTTAATATTTTATTTATTTATTTTCTTATATATAAAAATTTCGGCATAAGACCTTTTATGGCGGATACGATACTATCATAAAGGCCAAATAATTTGATATTAAGTTAACTTAAAAGCCAAAACTCAAAATCTCAAAGGCCTTTTATTATTTGATTTTATATTTAGTTAATTTGAAAATTTATTAATTATGTATGTAAATGCATTATGTGAAATAATTCGGTTTTAAAATTTTGAATTTATTATTTGAAGTTTATCTGATAAATTTTGAAATTAAATTAACTAGGAAATTGGATAAGTTTAAGAAACTTTCTAGTTCAAGATAAAAAAAAGTTAGTCTCAATTTAAAAGACTTATAAAAAAAATGTAAGTTTAATTCAAAAAATTATAGTATCTGCTTCAACAAAAAAAAATTTCAAATTCCGAATTGTCAAAGTGCACGTGTTTCCGAAATATCTAAATTTCTAACTGCAGATGTCAAATTCCTTCTTTTTTACAATGGCCGAAAACCCACAGCTCAAGAAAATAAAACTAAACTCCCTAAATAATATATATGTAATTCTAATGATGTTGATTAATATAGATCGACTACATAGTCCAAGTAGTTATGGATAAAGCTATCGACAGAGCTATTTTTGTTTCACGCAACACACAATCAATAGAAACAAAGTGAAAAAATATATATAATTGGTGCGGTGTAGGAAGTCAAAATAGCTCTGTTAATATATGTACCCGTAGCTATTATATTGTTGAAGTTGATTAGTAGGCTTCTCTTTTTGGGTTGAGCCCACTTCAGTCATTCTACCGTCAGATCAGTAAATCCGAAATAGGCCCAAAAAATAGCAATGTCTCAGATGCTCCCCTGCAGACACTTGAATTTTTCTTTTCCAAATTGACCAACTTTTTTGCACTAATTATATTGTCAAATCTGAATAATTCTAAAAGCCAAAACTTTAGAAAAAAAATCGTCCGGTTAAAGAGAACCGAAATATAGAAATAATTGTTTTTCACAATTACAATCTATCAAGAAGTTATAACGCAGAACAATCAACGAATTTCAACAAAACATACAAATATTATAACCCTCCAATTGGTCCGACATTTTTATTTATACCCAAAGTTAATTACAGATTAATAAAATTATCCAGACCCGCCAACTTTTATTAAAAATATCCAAACCGGTCATTTAATGGCCGGTTCCTATTTAAAACGGAAACCGGCCATTAAATGGCCTGTCCCTCATTTAATTTTTTTTTCTGTTTTAGATCTTATAAATACCCATTTTCCTCTCTCTCTCCCCCCCCCCCCCCCCCCCCCTCACAATTAAATGGCCAGTTCCTATTTAAAACGGAAACCGGCCATTAAATGGCCTGTCCCTCATTTAAATTTTTTTTCTGTTTTAGATCTTATAAATACCCATTTTCTCTCTTCCCCCCCTCACAATTCCCTTCATACGAGAAAATTTTACATGTAATTTTTTAATTTAAATTATTTGTAATTTTTTTAATTTAAATTATTTGTAATTTTTTTAATTTAAATTATTTGTAATTTTTTTTATTATTATTCAGTAACTGTGTAAATTAGTAACCTGACAATTGTTTACAATTTTCAAAATGTAGTTTGATTGCAATGGCCTTGATTTCATTATACTGTGGTGGTAAGGTTCTTAGTAATTCAAACGGAGCTTATTACAGCAAAAAACCAATTACTTCATTGATAATTCCCAGTGATATATCCCTATGGGACTTGAAAATCATGATTTACACATACACCGGTTATAACCCAAAAAGGTGCAACCTAGAATTGGGGACCCGAGTTTGCAATGGAAACACCGGGAAATATGCACTTGCGAAACTGGCAGATGAAAATACCTGGAGAGGGTTGTACGGCCATTTTAAGGCCAATGAAGATTTTGTAATAGATATCTATGTAAGAAGAGTTCCAATAGAGGCAGGGGTTGGAAGTTCTAGCCAATACTCAATTGCAATGGAAACTCCCGTCGTTCCTCCAACACAACGAGCACCATATATTGACACAGAAACCTACTGTCCACCTGCCCCCCAATCATGACCTCAACTAATACTCCAAATTTCATCCCCAACTAGACCCGTGCATGAGGCGCCTTTACTATTCCCGCGACTAGAACCTTACCTCATACCAGCACCAGTATACGATGAAGTTGGGTTAGATTTTGAAAATATTAATGATATTCCGGATGAACGTCTGCAAAGTTGGGATGAATATGATGGAGATAATTGGGACTCTGATCACCTGGAAGGATGTGGTAGAGATGGTGCAGTTGAAACAGCCGAAGGGCCCATTCGAAGTAGCTCTGCCTCAATGCCGCTTAGTGGGCGAAGTGATACGTACCCATTCCCAGGCTTCAATGATGTATCTGAGTTTAGAGAAGCAGATATTGGTTACTATTGGCAACGGATTGAGTACACAGGTGAGCTGGCCGCAAACCAATATTTTAGAAGCAAAGATGAATTAATTAAGAAGATTAGAGAGCACCGTGTTTATAAAAACCAGGAGAATAAAATGAAGAGAATTGACAAGGACCGGATTCAGGTGGTGTGCAAGGTCCAGCTTTTTGATTACGAACTTCGAGGAAAACTATCGGGATATGGAGATGCCTCGGTCTCAAGAGCTTTTTGTGTACAGGTTTTGTATTCAGCATGTTGCTGACAACCTGGTCCAGAACTGTGGAAAGGAAAAGTGGTACGGACAGAGGTTCAGACTAGGAGCCAAGAAGAAGAAGCCAAGAAAGTTGAAAGAGATGTTCGAAGAGTTTGCTAAGGTATTTCTAATGTATAACATTTCGTTTTAATTTTTTTGTAACTCTACTCTGAAAATGAAATAACATATGTTTGTTTTGTGCAGCTAAATCCAAGGTGCAATGCATATTTACGGAAGGTTGGCAAAGTTCGTCCAAATGATTTGACGGAGCCATCTAATTATGAGAAGATTTTCCAAACCTGTGATGGAGGATACCGGTTTGGTATCATGACAACAAACGGCTCTGAGTGCCTCAACAATGTCTTTCGGGATAGCCGTAGATTGCCCGTTGCTGCCATAGTGGAGGATACGTTCTACAAGTGCAACCAATGGTTTGTTGAGGGGCGACAGTGAGCCATGGAATTAAAAGACAATGGCCAAGTGTTTTCCGACCGAGTTTTGGAGAAGTTGAGAAGAAAATGGGCAAAAACTGCAACAATGCATTTGGTGCATTATACGCACGGCCAAGGTCAGTACCAAGTTTCGGTTCCAAATGAGTATGTTCCTTGCAATCGCAACGACATGGGAGTTATGGAGTTTGTTCGCAGGGAGTTCATGTACATTATGAAACGCGGTCCCAACAACCAAATGAAATGTACTTGCAGAGGTATCCAGTTAACCTCTATTCCGTGCGCTCATGTGTTAGCGGTCTGTCGTGACCGAAATTGGTGCAAGGACGACTTTGTTGCACGCTGGTACACTGTAAACTACCTTGAAAGTACTTGGAGTGGGGTGTTTGTTCCCATTGGCGATATGACAGATTGGCCTCCTAATACTGAACCAAAAATTCTTCCCGCACAAGGCTAGATTAGGCATGGGCAGCGAAAACACATCCGTCATGTAATGACCATGGCTGAATTGGAAGGTAGGGGAAGGGGAAATCAACCTCGACGTTCCACTACTGATAGGCAACGAAGAGGTATGTAACATTCATAAAAAAAAAAATTTACTTTCAATTTGCACCAACTTACTAAGTAACATATACAAATGCAGAGGCAAGACAAGCCGCTAATGAGTACGAGAATGATCCAGCTAGGGCAAGGGCAAGTGTGTTTGGAGGGTCATGGCGTTCCCCCGCTACAAGCCATTTAGATTATTCTGTTATGTTTGCAGAAACAATGGGAGAGGCAATTATTTGAGGAGGTGAGGCGGTTGGAGTGCAAGGGAAGCCATCTGAAAGCCAGCCGAGGAGATCAACTAGTAAGCGTATAACAATGGCATCTGGAAGCCAAGCAGGGCCGCCTGGAACCCAAGCAGGACCATCTGGAACCCAAGCAGAATCATCTAGTAGGCCATCTGCCAGAAGCGGGTTTTTTCGCAGATTTAGTTTTAGGCGTAGCAATAGTGGTAGGATGTGATTTATCCCTATTATGTACACCTGTTTATTTATATGTTGTGAACTTTTTCTATTTCCAATTTGTGTGGACTTTATTTGCAATTTGTGTGGATTTTTTAATAACACATTTTGTGTGGACTTTACTAAATTGAATGATACGTCTGCGAATTTAATTGTGATTCTGAATTCTTTCTCGCGCCTGTATTATAAAAAAAACAACACGAGACTAATGAAAACAATACAAGATTCGGCAGAATACGGGACCGGCCATTTAATGGAGTCTAAAACAGACAAAAAAATTAAATGAGGGATCGGCCATTAAATGACTGATTTAGATATTTTTAATAAAAGTTGGCAGGTCTGAGTATTTTTATTAATCTCTAATTAACTTTGGGTATAAATAAAAGGGCACTGCTATACTGAGATCTTAATTTACAATTTTCAGGGCTAAGAGAAATTTTTTCTCTTTGTGTCAATTTTGTCCTTATTTAATACTTTCTTTTAAAAATGAAATAAGATTATGCATTAAAATTAAGGAAATAATTTAATGTGTTTAATTTATAACAGCAACATTATTTACTTTTATAGAACGATATTGTGTACCTTCTTCTCTGGGAATGATATTTTGTTACTTCTACTCGTGTGATCTCACAAGCTAATACCATTAATTATTCAGTAGTTTGCCAATTATTAATTATAATACAAAAAGTAACTTATCTAAATCAATATTTCATTTGTCAACCTTTTTATGAACTTAAATATTATAATCTTGTATGATATAATATTTTTTTTATGTAAAGTTGTCATATTATCATTGGACAATATCTCTTTAAATATAAAAATCATAGCACGACATACAAAAATAACGAACAAAGTAAATACTATTACAAAATATATTATTGATGTTAAAAGTTGCATCTAAATTTTCAATTATCATTAATCTCTTTAAGTATGAACAAAAGCAATGAAAATAAAGTTTTTAAAAAATACTAACAAATGCGTATCGCATAAAAGACAAGGTTTGTTGGATTAGATTTTTCACCAAAACTTCAACCTTAGACCGGGATAATAAGAATCCTAAAAATTATAGATATCAATAATACTTGTGTTAACATAAGTTAATTGAAAAATGAAAAATAACTATATATTCAACTTAGAGTAGAACTAAGGTGCTCTTAAGCTCACCAAGCCCTTTGTGAGCTTAACTCAAAAACCTATCGGATTGACTTCAAACGATATTTTCAAACCGTTAGATGTTCAATCTATATTAAAATGTGCTTGGAGACCAAATTTTTCATTTTTAAAATTTTTTTTACTATTTATTAAGCTGATTTGAAAACCGCTATTTTTATTAAATTTCTGGAGCATTGAAAAACAGCAGTTTTCAAACCAGCTTAATAAATAGTAAAAAAATTCCAAAAAATGAAAAATTTGGTCTCCAAGCACATTTTAATATAGATTGAACATCTAACAGTTTGGAATGTCGTTTGAAGTCAATCCGATAGGTTTTTGAGTTAAGCTCACGGTTTGGCTTGGTGAGCTTAAGAGCACCTTAGTTCTAATCTTCAACTTAAATAAAAAATTTATAGTACTAATAAAGCGTGTGCAAGTAAAATATTAAAGTTTTAATAAATTTATTATGTTAATCAACAACGTCAAATAATAATATGAACTCCAAAATTTGTTCGTCAAAAGAAAAAAAAACCTGATGTGAGATACCACAAGTACAGTAGATCAGGGGCTATTAATTCTTCTCTTCGCACTAAAAGAAATAAACAACAAATAAATAAATTTTTTTTTATTACCAAACTTAGCTACTATGACATAGCTAACTCTTTTTTCCCACGATTTCATCATGCAAACATTTTTTTATTTTTTTTCTGGATAACTATCGACTTAAATGTATTAATTAGAATAATTTTTATGTCAACATAAATTCTTGGATACAAATGTAACTTGTACTTTTTAAAATTCCAAATTTGTAAAGATAGATGAGGAAGGACGTATCTCAGAGATCTTAGCATATAAGCAAAGTCTTAATCAAGGGCAAAACTGGTATAAAGAAAAAAAATATTTCAAAGCCCTCGATATTGTATTTTGGAGATAGGAGTAGGTCCGATGGGCATCGGACCTAGAGTTAGGTTCAATTAGCTCTATCACCGTACGATTAGCATCAAGATCTATGTGTACGGAAATTGATACAGTATTACACGAATTTTGATGCAGAACACACGAATCTTGATGCAGATCGGATGGTCATCACACCCATCGAACCAAGGTAGGTCCGATGGGCATCGGACCTACTCTCATTCCTGTATTTTGAGCTCTCAAAATAGCGCCTCCCTAAATGTAAATAAAAATGTCGGCAATTGGTACGCTAGAAATAAAAAAAAAATTGGTACGTTAAGAAACTAACTAGTAACTACAAGGTGGCAGCAGACGTACAGGGTACAGGTACAGACTTACAGAGGTACTAGTAAATAGTAATAGCAAAAAAAAGAATGGCAGGTGCAAAAGTGTTGTAGTGGAAACCTAAACAGTGAAAAGTCATACAATGAAATAAACAAATAATAGAAAGAAATCCGAAAAGAGAAGACAAGAGATGTAAAGTGAGCGAAATTTGCGCTTGGGAGCTGGGTGGTCTTACCGTGAAAGGAATCCAATCCTTCATCGGTTCAACCTAAATCCTAATCCTATCTCATTCCTATGCCATGAAATAAATATGTCACTGTTTAGATTTGAGCACGCATTCCTCGTCATTGCACAACTTCCCTGCTATAAATATATGGCGGATACGATACTATCAAGCGTGGGGCGAGTCGCCTGCCATCTCATATGCATAGTGACAACTTAATTGTTCGGGAAAGGTTCAGCGAGGTCAAAAATTCGTGATTCGGGAATAATTCGGTTATAATTCGGAATAATCCGGATCAAAGATCTTAGTCCTACAAGGAAGCACAAAAAAAAATGTTCTGGAAAAAATTCGGGAAAAATTCGCAAATAATTCGTAAAATTCGCTAATTATATGGGTATAATTAGGTCAAAGTTCGGTCAACCGAATAATTCAGCGTTCGGTTCGGCATCACCAAAAAAATGAATTATTCAGATATAATTCGCGAATCTTGTCACTATGCTGATATTCACGCTAATTTACACGATTATACTTTTGTAACTAATGTCTTATAGGTACAAATGTTTCTATTTATAAAACCTTAATAACTTAAATGTTAAAATGTCTTATGTGTGTTTTTGTCAGATTGTGAATCTGACAAGGTATTGATTGCTATTGATACAAATACAAAAAAAAAACAAATGAAATGATTGCTATTGATACAAGGTAGAATTTGGGTTATTCGTAGCCGACGAGGTTAAGTATCACAAGAAGTGTTGGTTGGCATCTTCTTAAATTTTACATTTTTTTTTTTAGCTTTAACATTTTACCTTTTTAAGTCTAATGGCTTACTACTGATCAAAATATACCTTCAAAAAAGACTATAGGAAATAAATATATGAAATACTCTAATTTCTAAAATATAAATTAATCGCGTGACATACTAAAAAATAAAAAAAAGAATGATTATTTCTCACTTGGAAATATAGCTTATACAAAGATTATACCAATATCAGATGAACACATCCGATACAAAGATGTACATAGTCTAGACAAACTCTTCGGTATCTCGGATTCAAAATAAATTACAAAATATTATACTTCAAGGATTGATCGTTTGCGGTCAGAAAACGGCGGGTAAAAATTTTCTGACCGCATGAGAATTTAAGCTTTTAGAAATATTTTCTGAGCAATATTTGAATTACTTCTTTCTGCCCTCCCCCTCCCAAAAAAAAAAAAAAAATAGAAATGAACGGGCAAATAATTTGTTTCCAACCAACCCGCCAGTGGTAGTCGCTATCCTTCCCATATTATGCGATTTCAGGACTTGGGCCTTACCCGTGAACCGGTGAACCCTACTCTGTTTGGTGCTTTTTGACCACTCCACCATTACATATTTATATTCCTTTTTTTGTTTCTTTTTCAAAACAAAAAAAAAAATTCTTTTGCCGCTGTTTTAATCTTTCTGTTTCTGTAGCTTTCGGATATTAAGGCAATGACCAGCTTTAATTGTCTTCATTCATCCCTGAAAAACTCAAAACAGCAGGTTAATGCGGGTCCCACATAAGGAACAGTGCGGTACAAAACCCGTGACACATGGTCCACAAGACCGCTCCCATTTACCAATCACATGACAAGGATGATATGTTACCATGAAAATCAAGGTGAAGATTAGTGAAATCACTACTCCTGATTAGAAAAATAAGATAACCACACTACCAGTTAAAAATATGATTTACTTTTGTTTGGTTCATTTCAAACTCAAAGAGCACAAGGTGACAATATACTCGATCAGACTTTGGTAGTTTGAACAGGTACCACATTGGCCATATTCAAGCATTATCACATGCAGATCTTCACACAAGCTCCCAAAATCACAACCAAATATGCTTTCCCTGCAAATATACATTCGAAACATATCCAAAAGAATTTATATATTATGCCAAAATTATCACAACTAATCTCACATATCACACATCCTTAACTCCAACAGTGCCCCCATTCTAAATTAATTAAATGCATTACACCAGTGCACCACCCCAAACATTAAAACAATTACATAACCAACTGCGCAGTGAGTTGCTACACAATTCATACCAAACAAGTTCAAATAGAGGGTTTGCGGACAAAGTATCGATAGGCTGCCACCTTGCGCTTGCGAGAGGCAGAGTTGTCAATGGAGAGAACCATTTTCCCAGTTTCTCGTGCAGTGAAGGTGTTGTGTACCGGCTCATCAGCTGTGGCCGGGATTTTACGTGGCTTCTCCACTGCGAGTGTGTAGCTCTGCTCTGACAATGGCACGTACTCGGCACCGTACTCCAGGTCCCATCCGCCTACTACCAGGTCCCATGTTATCGTTGCTCCGGCCTTCAAATTAGAAGTTCCAAAATTTACTTTTTGAATTTGATTAAAACAACTTCAACATGGAGATTGGGTACGTTTCACAATAAATGATTGAGGTCAACAACTTAGGAGTGCTCCTTAATCAATGCATTAAATTAGAAACAAAGTCACATCCGGTGCGTTCAATATACGTTCTACATTGTACGGTCAAGAATTTAATAGCAACAGATTCCAAACCCCACCCCGAACAAGTTTATTTAGAGCTAATAAGTTCACCTAGTTAGCCTAGTCCCTGGCTTGGTCAAATTTAGTCAATTGAAAGGTTTTCAGAGCAAAAGCGGAAACCAGTAAAGCACAGGAAAAGAAGAAACCCATCACTGACCAGCGTCAAGTAAGGGGCTTTTCATGTGGGTCCCTCACCATGTGCGACCCAAAACACGCTACATTTTCATATTTTCGAGCCAAACAAAAAATGCAATTGAAAATTGACACAAGACTCCAACTTTTAGAGAGGCAATCAACTAACTAATTAAGGTTGTTTTGCTAGAACCAGGAAACAAATTATCAATTAATCACCTCAATGCCATCTATTTCAAGGAAAACCTTCTCGGCTCCCTTGATGGTGAACTCCGACGCAGGTTTCGGCGGCCCGTTTTCGAGGTCTCCGGGCCGGCTCAGGCCTCCGTACTGCACCGGCACAAACTCGGGCCTTATAAACCTAAACATTATTTTGAAATCAATCAAATAAAAAATCATATGAATATTTCACAAGTCAATGACTAATGAGCAGGGATATCTACTTGTAGAGTGTCTCTGCCACATTGCCTTCTCTTGCAATGACAAACTTGCTTTTGGTACGCTCTGTCAGAAACGGGCTTATCATGGAGTAAAGCACGCTGAAATACCACGGCACATTCACAAATACCTAATAGATAAAAAAAAAAATAAAGCTAGTGATTACATATTAATTACAAATTATGTATACAGAAAACAAAGAGAAATTGGGGGAAAAAAAATGTATACAAGAACTGACCTTTCTAGCAACCATTTCAGGATAGTTATCCTGGAAAAGGCTCAAAATCTGCTTGGAAGCCGATCGAAGCTCCCGTTTCGGCATGCCTTTCAAATCAGTGACTTGAATAATAGAATTGACCCCGCCGGGTCGAAACTGGAGCATCTTAACACCTCTTTCCATGACCTGAACTCGCCACCTTAGAAACCTCTCCATTTTCTCTCCATCTCCGAATACCT
This sequence comes from Carex kokanica, assembly GCA_025461125.1. Classification (NCBI taxonomy): domain Eukaryota; kingdom Viridiplantae; phylum Streptophyta; class Magnoliopsida; order Poales; family Cyperaceae; genus Carex; species Carex kokanica. The sequence continues at coordinate 897,672 of JAJGRX010000953.1, read as the reverse complement.
TATCGTACATGCATTTGTCTTTGAAAACACCGTACGCATTGTAGCAAACCGGGTGGCCAGCACGATCCCACCCGTGCATGTAAGCGACCACTCCTTCAAGCTCCTTGAACCCTAGTTCCTCGTCAACGACTGAATCGGCCCCGAACTCAGCGCGCCAGGTGGCACATTTGGTTAGCATCTGGTGCGCATCGCGAACATTGAAGTCCCGGGCCCGCAGGAACTTGAGGAGCACCACGTCCGCGCGTTCGTCGGAGGAGTCGGGTGGGAGCAGCGAGATGCCCCACATGGAGAGGGGCTTCTCGGAGGGGTGAGAGGAAAGGAGGGATTTGAAGTCTTGGAACGATTTCGCCTCGGCTGGTTTGAGAGAGGAGAGGAAGTATGTGTCTTCCTGGAAGGAGTCGGAGCGGCTGAGAGTGTTGGTGGCGGCATCCTTCAGAGACGCCATGAGGCTGCGTTTGGTGGCGGGTTTGGTACCGGGCACCGGCGACGGAGAAGCTTCCATTTTTTTTTTATGTTTCTTCTATAAAATTTGGAGGTTTTAGTTTTGGTTTGTTTTGATTTGTGGGAGGTGGGAAAAGGGAGGGAGAGAGAGAAGGGTGTCAAAGAGAGAAATTAGGGGTTTTGGGGATTTGGAGGTATATATGTTTGTGTTTCCTGGCCGAGTAAGAAAATGGCGGATTTGGGTTTGAATGCGAAAAGGTTACTCTCACAGCTTTTTTGTACCGAGAGTATACGATTGAGTGACTTGGTGTGATTGATGGGGTCATGATTCATGAAAGTTTTGGTGGATTCAGAATTCAGATACCTGAAAAACGAATCAATTGGTCTTAAAAATAACTACTTGACTCTGTGCTTTAAAAAAAGCAAATTCTTCTATGGACATAAGGACCTATTTGTAAAATGAACATATTTTTATTTTCAAAGTTCAAACAGTCGATCCGACCGTTCAACATTATCTCCATATTAAAATGTACTTGGAGGTCAAATTTTACATTTTTTTGAATTTTTTTACTATTTATTAAGTATTTTACAAAATTCAATGTTCTGAATTTGACTAATTTTTGTAAAATACGTAATAAATAGTAAAAAAATTCAAAAAATGTAAAATTTGACCTCCAAGTACATTTTAATATGGAGATAATGTTGAACGGTCGGATCGACTGTTTGAACTTTGAAAATAAAAATATGTTCGTTTTACAAATAGATCCTTATGTCCATAGAAGCATCACTCAAAAAGAAATATCGTTCATAACAAGGATAGTAGAAAGGCGTATGAACATTAGAGTGTGTGAAGATAGAAGTGCAAATTAAAATTACTGCGGTGAGAAGGAAGATAACATTATGACGGTGGCGTGTGGACTGAGGCAAAAATTTAATAAACAAGTTAATTTTTCCTTGACGAGAGCGTGCACTGGGTAAATCCTAATTTTTTGAATTTCACTAGTATAGGTATAAATGTAACGGGTTGATATCAGGTGATATTTTGACTCGGTACGCTATATTCGGAATCAATACGTAGCATGATATTAGGTCTAAGAGACTCTGAGAGTGAGCATGGACTCCGTGCTGTGACGCTGAGACGCACAGTACCACTACCACCACCAGCGCTGCTAAAGCGTACCCGATCTGTACCCAAGTGATTGTGAAATACTAAAATGGTCGCGTCAGGCACGTCTCACCACGTTGCATTGATTCTTGTGCAATTTAAGTCGAAGAAATTGTTACTTTTGCTCAAAATTCTCCATTTATTGTTTGATAAGATAGATAAAAGATGGCATGGTGCTTCGGTTTCCTTCAACTTTTAGTACAAAATTCAGTTCGGCCCATACTTAAAAATTCTGCTAATACAGGTACGAAAATTCCAGATTCTTAGGAAAATTATGCAAAATAAGGATATATAATAAAAAAGATTCAAATATTTTTTTTTCCCATTGTATCTGTCTGTCCTTCAAATGTATATTTGGTTGGAACGAGAATAGGTTATTTTTGAGGTTAAGCTATTTGAAATAACTTATTCGGTATTTAATTGAATTAGAATAATTAGAATAGGGAATCCAAACTTTTTGTCTTATTAGAATAGATTATTTTTAAGTATTTTGAGATTTGACTATTTTAATAAAACAAACAATAGTTGTTCTTGAGTTGACTATTCTCGCTATTCTTATTTTACAACCAAACATACCCTAAGTTTTTAATAACAGAAATTTTCTATCTCCCAAAACGTCCTCGATCTCATTTATTCCTCTTATTACTCTCCATGACAACTTTCACTTTTGATCCACCTTCGTTAATTGAAATGTCATAGATAGAAAGAATAGGTCCATAATATAATTTCCACTTTTGACCTTCATCGCCTTATTTTCTCTTGATTATCCTTTTCTTTTAAGCCATCATTCACTACTGCATGGAAAAAAAATTAAAATTTCAAAGAATCGTACAAACACTTAACATATGAACTATTTACACTTGCATGATAAGGTATAAATACTTGCAATACTTGAGATTAATACTTTCAAACGTCAATTAGTGCCATATGGAAAAAAAAATTAAATTTTGATAGAATTTGTTAGGTACAAACACTTGACACAAACTATTTACATTTGCATTACGAGTAATTGCTGGATGAGGTATGAATACTAGCGCGACAGACAATCCGAAAGTATGTCATCATACATCTCATTTGAAAGAGAAAATTACGTAAAAGACATTTGTGGTTTTAGATTCGTCCGAACGAGAATGAACGGAGAAAAATAACCAACTTCTAAAAAAGTGTAAAACATGGGTATGCGATGATAGAAATAAAAGAAAAATGATATTTCTAATTTTTTTTCAAAATATTTGATATTTTAGGTGTGAATACTTGATATATTATACATTTATACTTGCACTCATAGGTATTCTTATTTGCGCGCGTCAGTTGTAAAAAATTTCAAATATTAGACAGTCATCCAAATACTTAGTGGTCTCCACGGTAGTTAGTGGCTTCCCAGATAGTTAGTGGTCCCTCACGTAGTTAATGCTGGGGGACATAATGGGGGACAGCTAGGCGTTCCTATTTTAAATATCCTATTTTAAATATGTCAAAAAAAAATTGTTGAATTTGTGATAATATATTATTTTCCTTGCATGTACATAAAAACTATTATCAGTGTATTTTGGCAAACTTTTAATACCTATCAAAACAAAATCGACACATGGTGTGCATAAACCTAATGATATAAATCATAATTGTGATATTTAAAATTTTCAATTAAAAATTATTATAATTCTAAAAATCAAAGGAACAGAAAAAAATATAGTCATTTTACCGAAATTTTTATTAATATTCAAAAATAATAATAAATTTGAAATTCTACATCCTATTTAGCAAGATTTCGAAAAATGTCCAAACTGCAATTTTATTTCACTGTTTTGGACCAACTTTCCGCAAATTAAATCCATAATTTTCACCTCTCGAAAACCGCAGAACAAATCCATGGTTTTGGAAAACCGAAAAAAAATTGCTGTTTTATTTATTTTTTGTATTGAAAAATTGGAAATATTTTATATTTTTCTTTGAAAATAGATGTAATACTATATAATTTGATTTATTAGAAAAACTGTGACAAATAACCCGGATCAACATTTTTCAGGCCGGATTTTTTGCAGCAGTAGGAAAAATTAAAATATTTTTGTGTGTGTTATTGAAAAAAATAAAAATATTTTGAATCTGAGTTATTGATCCCGGTTCAAGTCACTTATAAGTAAATAAAGAAAATATTGTGGTCCTTCTAGTACATTTAAATTCTAAGATATTGTATCAATTTTGAAAAAAAAAATCGATAGAAATCATTTCGTCTGACAATTTTGTGAGAACCAATTATTATTTTTTTCAAAAATAGAAGAATCACAATATTTTATGTATTTACTTAGAAGTTATTTTTGAATCGGAATCAATAACTCAGATTCAAAATATTTTTTTTTTTTCTAATAACACACAAAAAATATTTTAATTTTTCTTACAGCTGCAAAAAATCTGACCTGAAAAATATTGATCCGGGTTATTTGTCGCAGTCTTTTTAATAAATCAAATTATATGTACTCCATCTATTTTTAAAGAAATATATAAAATATTTCTAATATTTCAATATAAAAAATTAATAAATTTTTTATTTTTTATTTAATTAAAAAGAATAAGATAAACCTAAAACCTTTGCGGTTTTGGAATTCTTAAATCTAAAACCGCAAAATTATTTTACGGTTTTAGATTGAATTTCTGCAAAATAATTTTGCGGTTAAGACAGATTTCTAAATTTCTCAAAATAGTGTAGACCTTGATATTTAATATTTTAAAAATTTCGGGTCATTTTAACCTTTGTCATATATAATTGCCTCTACTTTGGCAATTATTTTCTTCTCAGCTCACTTCCCAAGAAAGTGCATTAGTCAATTTGGATTGTTTCTAATAAACGGCCATAAGAGAAGCTTATTACACATTGAACAAGTAACATGGGGATGATGTGATGGGCACCGTGGGGAATTCCCCTTGTGTAAAGATAAGATAATTTTTTTTTTATTATAATAAACATAATTAATTAACAATTAGAGCGCTACTAGGTTACTTATATTATTAGTAAAATTTTGTAGCAGTCTACATCAGTGTTGTAAAAAATGGTCTTAACAACTGATTAAACAGCTGTTTAATCGTTAATGATGACCAAACCGTTACGAATACACTTAACGGATGCCTGTCTGCGGATGAAAATAATTGATCGGCCAATTTTTCCGATTAATCAGCTGTTTTACCGTTTAATCGTCAATTTATTTCCATTTATTCCAGTAAATAATTATTTTCACATTGTTTTTTTTTTCTCTGTGATAGTGTGTAATAATAAGGTTTATAAATCATGTACTGTAGTTTTATTTGTGCTTGTATATACATCTAATATTTTTTATATATACTTTTTCTTGTACTTAGATTGAAATTGATTAATTCTTCTATTATATATATACCATATATTTTTCTTACTTATTGATGTAATTTTTTCAATTAGTACGACGTGTTCATTTATGAAATTAAGTTGTTACCATAAACTAAATTCAGTGATTTTATGTTGGAATGTTTCATTTCTTTCAAACAATATGTTATTAGTATTTGAAAAAGCTTAATTATCAAAAAAAAAATTCATTAAATAAATGTGTTACTTACACATATAAAATGCTTATGTGATAAGAAGAAATAAGTGTAGTGTCATGTTATAATAATAAAACTAAGTTAAATTAAGTTTATTTGATAAGTTTAATGAATTAAATAAATTATTTTTAATAAATTATGATACACACACACAAATTTAATAAAAATATTAAATTGTCTGCATAATTTCGATTAATCAACCGTATATCAATTAATCACTTGACGATATCCATCCGTCCGACCACTGCATATCGTTATTTACAACACTGGTCACAGCATTCATCCAGTTTGGCTGCACAGTAATAATATTATGTCCAGTTTGGCAGTACAGTAATAGTATTATTTGTGTTGTATTTGTCGCTATCAATTTGTATTTTGTTGCCTCTCCAATTCTGCCATAAAAAAATGCTGTCTGCTAACACTGCCAATTATTGTCAGAACACAGTAAACATGAACTAATCCTAGTGAATAAAACCAGGTATTTGTGCAACACTGTTTTCATGAAAATAGAAAGGAGGTAAATAAATAAAGAGTAAGTGCACGTTACTATGCATAGTACGGATTAGTTCTCGTATTAAGAAGTTATATTTTTATTTTGTAAATTCTAATGATTAATCCAAACCGTTCAGCGTGTTCTCTACATGAATATGTACTTACAAACTAAATTTTATATTTTTTCGAATTTTTTTACTATATTTTAAAATAGGTTGAAAATAGTAAAAAATAGTGAAAATTCAGAACCATTCAAAAACAGTGATTTTCTATCTATCTAAAAAAATAGTAAAGAAATTCTAAAAAATAGAAAATTTAGTCCACAAGTATATTCTCATTTGAAAATCATGTTGAACGGTTCGAATCAACTGATAGAATTTTAAAAACGAAAATATTGAACCGTAGTACGGACCAATCCGAGGCCCTGTGTTGATGCGACGTGCTATGGGTAATGCTGAATAAAGAAGGTGCACAGATCTGACGGTCATGAAATTTCCATTCTTTGGGCCAATTTGGGGTTAGGTACTGTAGAGCGTACACGTGGCAGAAAAGGGTCTACAATATCAGGCGATCATGACCTCTGTTTCGGCGTCAACGTTCTGTGTACAGTAAAAGAAAACACTGTGCTCACAAGAACAACTACACGACAAAGATATCTATTTACTTCGATAATTTTCAGAAATTTTTATTAATATTCAAAAAAATTCAAAAATTCAAAATTTGTATTCATTTCTAACTTATTTTCAGATATGTTCAAACCGAAAAATTATTTTCCAAATCTAGCATCTTTTTTTGGAAAATTATTTTCCAAATCCAAAAGTTCTCTTTGGGAAAAATTATTTTCCGAATTTGAGGTTCTTAAAAATAATTTTCCGGTTTTAAGTTTTTATTAATTAAATAGAAAATTTTATGATTCTTTTATTTTTTATATTGAAATATTATTATTTTTTATATTTCTTTAAAAATAGATATAATACTATATAATTGAATTTATTAGAAAGACTACGACAAATAATTCGAATTAACATTTTTGAAAAAATATTTTAAATCTGAATTATTTTTGCCAGTTTTAAAATCATTTCTAAGTACATAAAGAAAATATTATGTCTGATGAAAATGTTTCTCTAAATAAATAGACAAATTAAGCATGGACATCTGTTTGTAGTCTCTCCATTCAACTAAAATACTGGAGATGTGCTCCGGGCGTAAATGTCTTGTCGAAAAAAAAAAGTACCGTATGATATAGTTTTGATAAACCATGCGATGTAAATTTATGATTAAATGAATCTCTCTTCGTTAAATTCTAAAAGAGAATTTACTATAAACGAATTGGCTAATTACCGAAATTTTTTTTAATACCCTCCAAAAAAAAATTAACAAATTTGCCCTCGTGACTGAAATAATTTCATAAATGTCCTAACCGTTTCATGATTGGGCGGTAAGCTCTCCATACCAAACCGCCTCACGTTTGGACGGTTAGCTATCAATACCAGACCGCTCCACGTTTGGGCGGTTTGGTATGCAACATATTTTTTTTTTAAATGCTGCATTTTTTATGTTAATTTTTTTATAATTTTTTAATTTACAGTTATATTTTTTATAACGATTTATGGTTATAATTTGTTATAATTGACGATTATATTTTTGTTTGTTGTAATATTTGTTATAATTTTATAATAATTTATAGTTGTTGTAATGTTTTATAATATGTTATATATTTATTGTAGTTTTATTTGTTATAATTTTGTTTAATGTTATAAATTGGTTTTATTTGAATAGATAAACAACAAAACTAAATAATCTAAATGTTAAGTCTACAATATAAAATCTAACAATCCAAACATGAAATATAATAATTCAAATATAAAATACTACAAATCCATCTAACCAAAAAAATATTAAAAATCTAACGACAAGGGTGGCAATGACCAAAGAGATCCAACCTAGCAGGTGGATGGCGGTTCCTGAGCGGCAGCTGATGTCTCAAGTGAACCTCCTTCTCCTCCTCGTCATCCTGGAGATTGTCACATCCATCTTCGACGCCGCACCAGCCGCCCATGGATCCTCCTCCTGCAAAGACAACTGTGTACGGTGGACCTATGGGAGATCCTCCTGAATCATCGGCTGTGTACGCATCTCCCAGAAATCGGCATCCCGTGTAGAAGGATACGTGGCAAAGGCATTTGCAGCCTGCGCCCCGCTCCCACTAGCCTCGTATGTTAAGTCTGCATCTCTCTCCTTAATAATGAAGCTTCATTGTGTCTCTTGAAATCAAAATTGTATATTTTCAAACAAATTTTTCCTCAATAGTTAAGGACCCGAATTTTTTATTTATATCCAAAAAATAAATCAAATTACAAAAAATACCCATGTTATCTTGAAAATTCGAAAATTACCCAAACCGGAAATTTTTTTTCCGGATTTGGCCTCTAAACCCGGAAAATTTTTTTCCGGAAATTGAACTCCAAAACCGGAAAAAAATTTTCCGGATTTAACATTTTTTTTTTTTTTTTTTTTTTTAGAGTTTCCGGAAATTTTTTTTCCGGTTTTAACATTTTTTTTTTTTTTTTTTTTAGAGATTCCGGAAAATTTTTTTCCGGTTTTAACATTTTTTTTTTTTTTTTTTTTAGAGATTCCGGAAAATTTTTTTCCGGTTTTAACATTTTTTTTTTTTTTTTTTTTTTTTTTAGAGATTCCGGATAAAAAAATTTAACTTAACAAAATTTTTTTTTTTTTTTTTTTTTTAGAGATTCCGGAAATTTTTTTCCGAACTAAATAAATTTTTTTTTTTTAAGAGAAAAATAGCTAAAATACTGAAATCTAACGCTAAAAAATCGAATTGTTTTTTTAAATATTTGTTTCATTAATTTAAAAAATTTCAAAATGGTGTAGAATAATTTAGAAATTATCAAAATAGCTAAAATACTGAAATCTAACACTAAAAAATCGAATTGTTTTTTTAAATATTTGCTAGATTACATTTTTTTATATATAATTAGCATATTTATACTAAAACAAGCCAAATTACTTGATTTATGCTGAAATACACTAAATTACAATAATTATGTAAAATTATGCTAGAATACGGTAAAGTACGCTAAATTACGTACGAATAGGGATAATATCTTCACTGAGAAGGCGAAAAAACGACGACGAAACTTCAAACGGCCATAAAACGGCGCTCGAGTGTCCGATTTCAGCAAATGACCACTTTTCGGAAAGCTTGCGAAAATGCGCATGCGTCCGGACTGCTTCGCTAGTTTTCCAAATTCAGAATCGCCAAAAAACAAATAGAAGAGCCTCAAAACTTCAGTTGAAGTTTTCGATTAAGATTTTCATTTCTATTATTCAATCTACGTAGCTCAGTAAATTAGTTATGTAATAAACTTTTAGAACACCAAATTTTATTATTTTTGGAATTTTTTTTTACTATTTTTTATGATTTATGAAAGATGCCACAAAATAAGCCCCATTTATACGTAATTTAGCGTAATTTATCGTATTTTAGTAAATTTACCGTATTTTAGCACAAAATCGGCCCTATTCGTAGTAAAAAACAATTCGATTTTTTAGTGTTAGATTTCAGTATTTTAGCTATTTTGATAATTTCTAAATTATTCTACACCATTTTGAAATTTTTTAAATTAATGAAACAAATATTTAAAAAAACAATTCGATTTTGTAGCGTTAGATTTCAGTATTTTAGCTATTTTTCTCTTAAAAAAAAAAAATTTATTTAGTTCGGAAAAAAATTTCCGGAATCTCTAAAAAAAAAAAAAAAAAAAAAAATTTGTTAAGTTAAATTTTTTTATCCGGAATCTCTAAAAAAAAAAAAAAAAAAAAATTTGTTAAGTTAAATTTTTTTATCCGGAATCTCTAAAAAAAAAAAAAAAAAAAAAAATTTGTTAAGTTAAATTTTTTTATCCGGAATCTCTAAAAAAAAAAAAAAAAAAAAAAATGTTAAAACCGGAAAAAAAATTTCCGGTTTTGGAAAAAAAAAAAAAAAAAAAATGTTAAAACCGGAAAAAAATTTTCCGGTTTTGGAGTTCAATTTCCGGAAAATTTTTTTCCGGGTTTAGAGGCCAAATCCGGAAATTTTTTTTCCGGTTTGGGTATTTTTCAAATTTTCAAGATAACATGGGTATTTTTTGTAATTTGATTTATTTTTTGGATATAAATAAAAAATTCGGGTTAAGGACCCTTTTTGTTTATTTTCATTTTGTAACTTCGGAAAACAGTTGTCAGTTTCCGAGAAGCAAAATGGGAAAGAAATCCTTCTCGCCATCAAAGATTGGTGGCTATCTAGTGACTAACACTCCAATTTGAAGAGAATTCAGACAGGATTATAAGATTACGATTTAGTTCGGTTCCTATCCAAAATATAAATAATGTGTAAAACTATATTAAAAATAGAAGTTTCTACTGGTAGCACAACAGAAACTCTTTGCAATTCTAGCCATAATATTCCTTCTCCTCACAGATATGTTAGCAATTGCAGATCTACTATTATTTACACGAACAAGTTGTAAAGCAACTATGAATCGGTGTGCTAGCATCGAACATTCAACCCACTCTTTCTCATTTTCCCTCTGTTTGTGGAACATGCTTGTATTCAAAATGGATTAATTAAAATATGAACTATTGCATGCATATATATAACTTGAGGAGGAATCCAATTACACCTTTTTTGGTGACACATCATGACACCGTTTTTTATATAGATCAATTTTGCGATTTCAAAATCCAAACAGTCGATCCGAACCGTTCAACATGATCACCATATTAAAATGTACTTGGAGATCAAATTTTACATTTTTTTGAATTTTTTTACTATTTATTAAGATGGTTACAAAATCGCTGTTTTTCAATGGTCTGAAAACAACGATTTTTGTAACCATCTTAATAAATAGCAAAAAAATTCAAAAAAATGTAAAATTTGATCTCCAAGCACATTTTAATATATCCATCATGTTGAATGGTTTGAATCGATTATTTGGACTTTGAAAATGATAGATGTCAAAGTGTGTCACCAAATAAGATGTAATCGAATCCCTCCTCATATAACTTAACATGTTTGTGTCACACCTATGAAGTTGCACCTATTCAGATAATAAAGTACAGAAAATATGGTCCATAATTTATGTGGTCCAATGCAGTGTATTCCATTTAATTTCGATCAGAAATAAACAAATTAATTTTGTCCTAAATAATTTGGCTTGAAAGATATTTCCAACACAATCTAACATTTCAATGACATTTGCCTCTCTCACGACAACTGGTACAACTGGAATGCCTCTCTCACGACAACTGGTACAAATGCACTTACCCAATGTTGAATTCCATCCTTGAGTTCGCTTATGAACGACCCAACAAATGATAGTTCTTGAAAATAAGGATTTTTTTTTATTAATAATCTGGTCTGCATATTTATTATCATATTTATTTATTATTAATATTTTTATACTTGTAATTGTATGAACTATTTTTATTGTCATCTTTATTTGCTATAATAACTGTTAATTATCATCAGATCCATATATGTTAATTGTTAACTTTAGATAAGTTTAATTATTTACACTAAAAAATATTTAATATGTTGGATAAAGAATAATAATATTAGACAGCATGAAAAATATGAAGGAGGAGGATATTTAGATTTTTATATATTACAATAATATTTTATTTAGTTTTCGTTTTTAATCCTACTACTTTGCATGTACTCTTAATAAGAAGAGGAGGATTAAAATACACTATTGGTTTTGTGCCCTAACCATACTCCACATCTTTATATCTGTTCTCGAAGTTTAAACAGTCGATCCGAACTACTCAATATGATCTACATATTACAATGTGTTTAGTGACCAAATTTTGTATTTGTGAAAATTTTTCACTATTTTTTTAGATAGGTTTAAAATCATTCCTTCTGAATCATCCAAAAATAGTAATTTTGTATCTATCTAAACAAATAGTAAAACAAATTCAAAAAATATAAAATTTGGTATCTAAACACATTTTAATTTGGATATCATATTAAGTGGTTTGAATTGACTGTTTGAACTTTGAAAATAGAATATAGATGTAGGATATGATTGGAACACAAAATCAATAATACATTTTAACTCTACTCTAATAAATTTTTTTTTTTAATAAAGAAGAGGGTGCTCAACACCTCAAACATAATTTGCTAACAACATAACATCTTAAAAATGAAATATTTAAATCACTGTAACTATTAACTATTAAGAAACCTTAGGATGCAAAATCTGCGTCCTCTGCATTAACGTACTATTTGAGTTAATTTCCGGACTGCGCAATCAGAATTCATACTAATTTAGTCTCCGTCTTTGTACGGAGCTCTTTAATATTAGTGCGGATTTAAATCGGATGGTCCAGATCTTAACTCAAAATTTGAGTTACCACCAAGGATACGGATTCTAATTAGGGGTGTTCAACCGGTCAGTTTGGGTCAAACCGAATTTTTTTTGCCGAACTACGGTATGAACCGAATTTTGAAACCCAACCAAACCGACCGAATTAAAATTCCAAACCAATCTAAAACCTAACCGATTAAACCGATTTAAACTTCGGTTTGTTCGGTTGAACCGAATACAAACAAAAGTTACAAATAAACATTTCAAAACCAGTTAGTTCGGTTCAAACCGATTTGGATAACATTTTTAATAACCACACAAGCTGGTTTTTGATAAACCACACAAAATAAACCGATCCATTATAAACTAATATAATTTTTTTTAAACTGATTGGTTCGGTTCAAACCGATTTGGAGATCTCAAAACCGAACTGAACTATTTAAACCGAACCAAACCATTTAAACCGAACAACCGATCCAATTAAACCAAAATTTGCCAGTTCGGTTTAAAACCGAATAAATCGATCCATTTGAACACTCCTAATTCTAAGATGAGGAGGGAGACGGTATTCTTTTCATTTCAATTTATGTACTGGAACTGACATGATCTTAATTGAAAATTTGACCTTTTGATTTGCAAAAGCATTCCAGACGGCGTATGGGTCCCCTGCTCCACTACCTTTTTCCCTGCGTTATCCCTTTCACCTTGAGAAATGCTTCAAAGCCATTGATATTATACCAAAAGGGGACCTTTTTTTTTTTTTTTCAAATAGTGGTGGTATTATGGGGTTTTCAAGTACTTTATGACAAACTAATATAGTAACTTTGATTGAATGAATTTGTATTAAAACTAATCGACAGTTACAAGTTTGTTTATGCTAAACTGCTAGATCTGCCTGTTCTCTGGTTTTGTTGTTGGTCTCCAGTATTCATCTCCAGTATGTTAACTAGTAACTCAAATCATTTGTTAAAAGTCTATAATTTGATGCTTGTAATTTGAAAAAAATGTATTGAGTAATTAACCAGTTTGTATTTTTATTACCCTTCAAAATTTTGGCTCCATCGCTGCTTGGTACAATTTGCCTCATTGATAAGTTGCATTTATTGCTTTATTACACATAAATGTTTGCAAGGAGGTTGCAATTTTTACGCAAAAACAAGGTAATATCTATGTTCATATAGAATCTCTCCTGTTGCAAAAATGTGCATGTTTCCTGGCACATGCATAAATTTTGATTCATATTTTTGTCGATGTTTGGGCCGACCTACACAATTTGGAAACTTATCTGGGTCCCATTGCATTAAATTGAACATAGTTACACAGTTCATTTGAAATTTTTGTGTGCAGGTACAGGGTTTGAAATTTAAAAGCGGTCCAGAAAAGAGAAAGGAACTCTGCTAACGAGAGAAACAGGGAGCTTGGTATTCTATAATTTGTAAAGAGCTATCTTTTTTTTTTTTTATCCAAAGGCAAAGAAAATTTGTTGGTGATCAACTGATCATCATCATTTGGGGTACAAATTTCAATAATCTGATCTTATGTGCATCTTTTCTTTTTCCTGTATGTTTACCTGAAAACCACATGATTGCTTTGGATTTATATGGAGTCATTATTTTGAAAGGTGGATTGTGCATAATCCCAAAGCCCTTTTTTTCTTGACAGCAATGACAGGCCACCTTTTAAATCAACTTAATTGAATTTTAAGTGAAAAAGATTAGCTTTTGTTTCTTTTTGTTTTATTTTTTGAAATCCAACAGAGACAATGCCATGTGAATGATGAGGAAGCAAGTATATTCTCTGTAGATAGATGATAATAGGAAATTCCCAATTCAATGTACAACTGAACATGCTGAAACAATCAAATTAATCATGAAGAAAATAGCATGCCTGGTCTTTTCTTCATATTTATCTTTAATAAAAGAAATCTTTAATCATAGAAAATCATGTTATCTACCTCGTTATTGGTTATTTAAGAAAATAATTTCTGTAATTATGCCTTAAAACATGGATAAAAACCACAATTTATGTGATCAGAAACAATCACATTTTGGATGACATATTCATGGGCACCAATTCATGTACACCCTACAAATCCAGCCTTAATTACATAAATGACAAATGCAAAACCAATTGAAACCACCAATATTTACTAACTATGAACTCAATTCCTCTAACAAATCGGCAAGTCAGCCGGTGGCGGCTCGATGGTTTCCAACTCACCAAATCCATTTTCTGTAATAAATGCCATTGCGAGGCCCCACCCGAGATGCGAATCGATATGGCAATGCATGAGCCAGACACCTGGGTTGTTTGCCACGAATCGAATCACCGCCCATCCACGAACCGGCACGCCGATTGTATTCCTTAGTGGTGGGTTGACAAGGTTGAACATGGATGGATCCCTGTTTGGATCAAAATTTCCTGAGCCGGTGGCTAGCACATAGAATTGATGCCCGTGCAAGTGCATGGGGTGCTCCTCTCCTGCAAAAATATTTGTACCTTGCAATACCATCTCCACCACCGAGCCAAATTTGAGCCGGAATAATTTTGTTCCTTTCACGGGCGATACAAGGGACCGGCTTATGTTGTTCCCGGTGTAGTCAAATTGTCTTGGAGGGTACGGCGGGAAATCAGTTGTGAACACACCCGGTATGTTGAATTGGTGAGCTTGAAGAAGAGAGAAGGTTTTTGGTAGAACAAACGAAACATTGTTCATGCTAGAAGCGAACCGGGTGTTGTTGGGCCCACCGCAACTGATGCTAGGAGGGCAGAAGTAGATGCCCAGGCCAACTGTGAAGAAGAGGCGTTCAGTGACCGGGCCAGGGAGTTTGACTGGGCCTGGGCTTTTAATTCCAGCTGTGAAGAAGGCAGCGGCTCGCGAGTCATTGAATGCTGGGAGAGGAGGAAGCAGAGGAGGTGGAAGGTTGTGGTTTCCCCCATTGCCATTGTTGTTATTGTTACCATTATTTGGGACAGCACAGTTGTTGGATTGTATATTGGATGTAAGATTTTCATTGTGGCCGTCATAATTATTCTCAGTGGATGCGGTGGAGGTCGAGGCGGTGGTTGAAGGAATTGGGGGATTTGTTGTAGCTGTTGTAACAGCAGTGGCCGTAGTACTCGCCTCAATTTTTACATCAGTGGCAGGCGCAACAGCTTCTTTGCTACTATCAGCAACATTGGCAGTGGTGCTGAGAGTGGAGGCAGCAGTAGGAAGTGAGTACTCAATGATGGCAGTGGTCGTGGTGTTGTCAAAGGGAATTCCGGGAGCTGCAGAATAGACATGTGCGGCAATGTAGAAACGGGACCCGATTGGGTAGGGTTCCGGTGCTGAGATAAGCACATCAGTTGTCTGGCCGGGGCCAAGTAGGAGAAACGGGGTCATAAAGGGCTTGGTGTAGGCGGCATCTGCGGCAACAACTGTCATAGTATGGCCAGCAACCGATAAGAAGTGTTCGTTATTCATGGCTGCATTGATGACACGGAGCAAAACAGTTTCGCCGGGTGACACCGGGAACACTGTCGTCTCTGAAACATGAAAGTGTTGGAAATTTTAGTTTTGGCACAACTTTGATTTAACTTAATCATGTCCTTTAATAGATATATGGAAATATTGTTCTTAAATTAAGTCAGAGAGGTTGAATCCACCTTGGCTAGAGCACTTGTACAAATCACCAGGCTGTCCGTTAATGGTATATGCGTCGGATATGTTCGGTGCACCTCCGGTTTTTTGAGCTTGCCTTAATACACTAATTGGATCTCTGTTCCACCATTCCCCTGTATCATAACCACCATGTATAAACATAAGAACATGTCAATTTTTAAGGTCAGGTTGACAGAACAAGAAAAAAAGTATGTACCAATCAATACTGGGAACTCCCGGTGAGGCTTCGGGAAAGGATAGGAGGAGCCCAATTTCGGATAGATGATGAGGGCCCCATGGACAGTCGCTCGGAGCCAAGAGCTGTGTGCATGCCACCAAAGTGTACCTTCCTGGCCTTCTATGGTGAAGCGGTACGTGTAGGTCTCACCAGGTCGGATCGGGCATTGAGTCACGAACTCTGGCCCATCGGCCCATGCGGTTCTCATCTGCCTGATTCCATGCCTGTATCACCATATGAAAAGATCATAGATATGACATTGGAAAACATTTGTCAGAAAATTTAATTAGAGAAATTGCTCTTCAATTAATATAATATATGTATGTAATTAAAGGTTAGATTGGTACCAGTGTAGAGTGGAGTTATAAGGGGATCGGTTGATGGCCTTGATAATCATGGTGTCACCGTTTCTGGCCTCCAAAGTGGGCCCGGGATACATCCCATTTACCGTTATTCTCATGTGGGTTTTGCACAGCCTCTTCACTGGTGTTGCTTCAATCTGTGGCAAATATCATGGTTCAATTAATCAATTGTGTGCATTCAGGGTTTGGGGTTTCCTTTTTAAATGAAGTTTTTAGTCATATATTTAAAAAACAAAATGACACCTGACACTTTTCTTCAAAGACAAAATTGAGGAAGTGAATATTTATAAACTATTCAGTTGACTAAGTATAATATTGAAGATGTATTTTGTATAGTTCATCATCCATCTGTACACTGTGCAGTTCGAAACTAGTACTAAAGCGTGCAAAAAATGTCGCTTTATGTTTATTTGCTGCAAGGTTCTTGGAATAAGTTGAGCATTGTGGCCTTGTGGGCACAAAGTTTTTATTACAGGGGAGTTTTATCATGTGTAGTACCGGTTTGGTACAGTGGATTTAGTAGCTAATTAAGGATGCCGGTGTGTGTCGCTGAGGTAATACAGGTATTCCAGGGGTTTAGTGGGTAATTTTATTTTTCTTCTTACACTGCTTAAGTTGAGTTACTTTGTAAACCCCTTACTGGTACTTGAAATTGGACTGTTTTCAGCCTTTGTTCAAAAACAAAAACAAAAATCGCTTTTATTCAAATTTCCAAATTTTTTATTGATCTCATTGTTAATATTTTTACCAAAAATAAGTAAAACTTTTATGAAAAAGCATATTAATAGAGGTGAGTGGCTACTCTACTTACATAAGCATATGAGGGCATATGCTTATAAGTCGTTTTTGTGTTTTCGAAGTCCAAATAGTCGATCTGAAGCGCTCAACATGTTCTCCATATTAGAATGTGCTTGGAGACCAAATTTTACATTTTTTGGAATTTTTTTACTATTTTTTTAGAATTTTTCAAAACAGTGCTTTAATATGACAAAAAAAAAATCTAAAATAAATATTTGAAAACACTGTTTTAAAAAATTCTAAAAAAATAGTAAAAAAATTTCAAAAAATGTAAAATTTGGTCTCCAAGCACATTCTAATATAGAGAACATATTGAGCACTTCAGATTAACTATTTGGACTTTAAAAACGTAAAAATGACTTATAAGCATATGCCCTCATATGCTTATGTAAGTAGAGTAGCCAACCTCATTAATAGAGATAAAATTAATGAAACAATATATTAGAAGAATGAGAACTTACAACAAACTCATGATAGTGCACTTCAGCATGTGTGCAGGTGAATAGAATAGAGAGACCAAGGAGAGTAATTAACAACAAATTCATCTTTTTGTATCCTTTCAAGACCTAATTTTTTTTTTTTTCTTGACCACTAATGAAATGATTTGATGATGGAAAATAGCACCTGAGATTGAACCATTTATAGGAGGTGACTATGTATGGTTGAAGTAATGGGGTCGTTCACTTGTTGTGATTTTGAATATATATTATTATTAGATTTTGCATTAGTGAGATGGTTGCGCCTTATTTTCCATTTCTTGGTAATCTATTTGGTACACTTTCTGGTTTGGTTCAAAGAACTTTTACAGGAGTTGTTGCACCCAAATTGCAAAGTTCAAAGTTGAAACTAAGGCAACACACACAGATTAAGGTTATTATGAGGGTTGTCAAAGATTCAAGGAGCATGTTTTGAGTAGTTGAGCTAGGATCACTTTTAGACTAACAACAAATTAAGATCTCTTAAGCATGGAGAATTTAGGTCAAATAGTTGTTATCTACAAATAAATCTTTAATTAGAGTAGTTAAGTGCCTTGACTAAGTTAACAACTAACAAGTCCACTAGGCTAACAGTACAAAAATAACTAATACCGGCTTTGATTTTCCTTGACATCCAAGGGGCCCATTCTATTGAATTTATTGATTTCAAAGACAAATCTAAATTGTTAAATTTAATTCATTTCATGAGTTGATATATTTACATTTCAAAATTGTAGATATTTGTATTCATTTGATACAAAGTCAAACGGTGAAAAAATAGAAATTTATAAGTTATTTTAATGCAATAATTTTTAATAATTTTCCCTTGCTTGACTTTATTCAAAATAAAATTGATAAATTTAGTATATAAACACAAATTAGTTTGGACAATTTAAATTACTTGTTTGAAACCAAAGTTAAACTCACCGATCATTTCAGTAAGTGTAAGCTTTAACTAATTTTTCTCTTGTGTATTTATCTAGGCGCCCATTGCATGTTGTATATAACATCTCTCGTTGTCTCCCGCATGACTCGCTACCCCATTATTACAGTTAGCTTCTAACAGTAGAAGTGTTAGCGGTTGGCTGCTTGCACAGGGTGGTAGGAGAAGACGTGGCCAAGACTGCTGTCGCAATTGGGTTTGAATGAGATGGTGACAGAAAACACGTCGAGGTGATTGGCCTAATGCTATTATTCATCAGGTACAAGGGAATGAATCCAATTTTAATTAATTCTTGATTAATTGTATTTTATAAAATCATATACATAATTAATTTGAATTTTGAGTATATTTAATACACATTTTAGTTATATTGGACAAATATGTGAGTTATTACAATTTAGGATGGTAAATATGTAATTATAGAATTTGAAGTGGTAAATATGTAATTTCATAATTTTTGAGTGCAAATGCAAATGGGTTACTTGGGAGCCTTGAGCAGCAAATTCAAAGCACCATTAAATTCACTTCCCGATACATGTGATCTAAAACCCATTTTCTCCTCTCTCTCACGCGTACGCATCTTCAAAACCCAAACTCCTTATATACTATACGCATTTATTATTTTTATTTATGACTTGTGGTTGTGGACTGACACTTCACTCTAACTATCCGGACACCAAATATTTTTCTTTTTTTACAAATTTTTCTTTTTCTGAATTCCAAAATCCAAACTGACACGTGACATTTGATAATCAAAAGTGACACGATGCATTTGATATAAAATTTTCATTGGTATTCAATGCGTCTTTAATTTTAATTTTATTTTCCATATAAATAAATTATAAATTTAAATAAACTAACTTAAATTATTTATTTATTTTTATATATGAATTTTGTTAATTGATATTTATATCTTAAAGTTCATATAGCTCAATTATTCGACACGTATTCGTTTTGTATCCGTATTCGAATCCGTATTCGTGGATATCTGCTCCGTATTCGTATCCGTTTAAAGCGGATTTGGTTTTAAATTTTGACATCCGATTACTATCCGTATCCGTAGTGGTATCTGCTCATTGAAAGACGAATATGGATTTGGTATCAGCATTATCTGCTCCGAATCCGCTCCGTTTTCACCCCTATAAATATGTAGTTATAGAATTTAGAGTGATAAATACGTAATTTTAAAGTTTTTGAGTGGTATATATGAAATTCCCCCTAATCTATTTTAGCCAGCATAATAGTCCACGTAAAAGATGGGCAATCTTCATTTTACTGTTTGAAGGATAACAAATTCGATCCGAAATTTTTAAATATACCCTTAATATCAAAATGACATTCGAAAGCTGTTTTTTTTGCGAGCACAAAGAAGAAATACCGTAGATCATCCTGCGTCATTATTTTATTATTAGTATTTTAGACCATATTTTATTATACTTTTGAAAAATGAAAGCACAGTAGAAAGAATAAATAATTGAGGAGGAATCCAATTACACCTTTTTTGGTGACACACTTTGACACCTACTATTTTCAAAATCCAAATAGTCAATCCAAACCGTTCAACATGATGGATATATTAAAATGTGCTTGGAGATCAAATTTTATATTTTTTTGAATTTTTTTACTATTTATTAAGATGGTTACAAAATCGCTGTTTTCAGACCATTGAAAAACAGCGATTTTGTAACCATCTTAATAAATAGTAAAAAAATTCAAAAAAAATGTAAAATTTGATCTCCAAGCACATTTTAATACGGTGATCATGTTGAACGGTTCGGATCGACTGTTTGGATTTTGAAATCGCAAAATTGACCTATAAAAAAACGGTGTCATGATATGTCACCAAAAGAGATGTAATTGGATCCCTCTAAATAATTTGCTATATTTGATTACAACAATCTCCAGTTGCCACTGATGATTATTGCATATGCTTCCAATAAGTTAATATGCTCAGTTGAGATTCTAATTAAATTTTCATGCAAAGGTTATATCTGTGAAGAATTTACTCACTTCCATCTCATTCTTTTACATGTAAAAAAAGCTCCAAATTCAATATTTTTACCTGTTTTAAGACAGAGTCAACAGATTAAGCAAAAATATTCCTAATTTTGCACTTGCAAAGCGCTTTAAAAGAGTAAAACATAGCAATAAAAAATCACACTAAAAAGAATATCCTGCATGTCAAAATGGAGTATATGTCATTCAACTAGGGAGCAAGCAAGACAAAAAAGTTATAAGGAAAAATAAAAGAAAGGTAAGCAAAACAAAATTGACCTACTAAAGTTTAAATTGAATGGTAGGAGGCTAGGAGAACCAAACATCCAAGCTCAAAAATCCACAGCAGTACAAAGCCTAATGAAAATTTCTTTTAAATCCTTCTCTTCCCCATTTCAAAATGATTGTTTCAAGGACTCCAACACCCTCAACTTAGAGTCACAAATCTGACTGAAGTCGGTCAACACTTTGTGCTGAGCCCGTACTATATTTCTCATAACAGAGGTAGGATTCCATGATTTAACCATGTCATAAATCCTATCCCCCACCTCAGACTCTTCCACCACACCTAAACTCTCCTTGAGCACATTTAAGATTTTACCAGGGCCCACTGAATTGCCATCAGTTGTTAGATAAGACATCAAGATATCCACATCATGATCCTCAGTACTGTTAAGTTGATCCAAAACCCATTTGTGAACTTCGCCAATTGCACTGCTTACACAATTAATTGAAGCTTGCATGGCCTTCAACAAGGGTATGTTTATATTTTGTTTGTCAGCTGGGCCACTTTTCTTCTTCTTTTTTCCAATAGGAATGACCGATTTAATAAAGGATTGGATGATCAAAATATGCCAAGATAGGGACTCGTTCACAAGTTGCACCAGAACTAGAACTTCACTTCCAGTTGAAGTTAATGCGGGTCCCATGCTGCTTAGTTTCTCTCTGACGCATGTTGTTATCAGCTTGTCCACGACTTCCCATGAAATTGTTTTCTTGCCAGCCTTTTCAGTATGGTTCAGACTGGAGTTCCATGCATTAACAAATATTGCAAAACTAATGCAACTGACTATATCAGAGAACTCCTGTCAATCAACAAAAAGAAAATGCAAATTTTACAATATGTAAAGCTATCTGTAATAGTAATATTTTCATACAAAATCTTACTTAGTGCAGTATGACACCCCACCAAGCAGAGCTGGTACGATTTAACTGTACCAATGCCAGACCTAACTAGACAGTACCACTACTTAAAACCAACCCATCAAGACTGATAATCCACTAGTTTTATAGTTTTAAAGAAGAAACTACAAAGATGTATCCCTAGTTCTATAGTTTATAGGGAGGGAGGGAGGGAGACCTTAAAAGAGTTCTCTCCGGTAGTAATTGAAAGAATGGCGTCAATTGCATCATTGAAGGAAAAACCAATGCTCCTTGCGTATCTCTCAAGCAAGGATCCAAGCTCATCAGCAATGGTAGCACTAGATCCCCCACCATTGGTAGTTTCTTTGTTCTCCTTTGGAGTAGGCGAGGCAGCTTGCATAGATAAATAGACAATCCTCGGCACAAGGGATTTTCTCTCAAACTCGTTCTTATCAGGGCCCACATTTTCATTTTTATGTATGCACTGCACATGAATGACAAAATATTTAATATTTTGAGAGTGTCTACATTAAAATTCATTTTCTTTTGAAAAGGTCACATTTTTCCAAGTCGATGAAGTTCGAAAATGAATTCAGGCAGATAAATGAAAGAACTTCAAACAAAGAATTTTTCAGCAACAGTGATGCAATAATAGAAGATACAAGTTACTAGGGCGTACTGGCTTGGGACCAAAGCATACACTAGCAGATTCTTCATCAAATGGCACTGCAGAACATATAAATGTTAAATTAGCATAAAATAGCGACCCAATCACAGTTCAATATAAAAGAATCTTTGCAGCTTGCATGAGATAAAAGAAATCTTACTGGAGAGATAGTTGACGCTGGTTCTAGGGGACCACAATGGCCTTGTCTGGCAATCTATATTGCATGTTAATTTTTCAATTTTATCTGGCTGTGCCAGCTCAAGGGGTTTTAAGCCATAGTTTGCCCCTTTCAAAACTTTCTGCAAAAGAGATAAGGATACACCTCAGTCACACTATCAAAACCTAAATATAAAGATATATGGGTGATAAGAATGGAGCGAATTTACAAAGAACATTAACCACCTCTAGTTCGTCAAGGTTATTGGCACTGATCTTCAAATTGAGGATGAAAGAATCAAGCTTGGATATTAGATACTGGCCTGAGTTTCTCAACTTCATGTGAAATGCTACAAACTCAATTGCCTGAAGTATAGCATAAAAGTCAGACCATCATAAAAGTGGTGTGCCAAAGAAAAATTGGGAAAGATCAGTTGTGGTACATACCCTAGAGTAGTTGCGATGGCGGTATGCCAGGCAAGTAAGATCACCAGAATCACGCGCGTGGTCATCCGCAAATTTGAGATACTCATTCAGGAGATCAGATGTTTCATTAAAATGGGGAGATGTCAGCATCTGAGGTAAAATGTGGTGTGAGATGGTCTCCAGCAGGATATTTTTCACATCCAAGGTAAGATACCTATATTTATTTCAATTAAGAAGTTCTCAAACCTTGTAATATTGCTAACTAAATTATAGAAATTTTCATTAAATAAAGAAATTATAATTATAGAGAGAGCATACCAATCGCATGCCAAAGGAAGAATCTCAAGGAATGAGTAGAGATGAACTAAAAGAACCTTAAGCAGATTGAGATGCCTGTCAAGCAATACAATTTTAGTCAAGTATCTGAATTGACAAGCTAATGTGTTCATATGAATAAATGAAATCAACAACGTAAATCACAGAAGTGATTTTCAACTATAAATTTTTAGACTAAAAAGTTAATTTTGCAATTTATTTCATGGTTTTGAAGGTGCAAACTTGTTTGGGACTAAAGGCTTGGTTGTTGTTGTTGTTTTGAAGGTGCAAAAAAAGATAGCTTTCAGTTTTATATTTTTTCTTATAGAAGTTCAATGAAAATTGAACAATTGAAAGAAATGTTTGAAAGGACAGAAACTCAATATTTAATCAACAAGGGTAATTTTAAGGAAGTAAAAAGTAATTAATCGAACCTACGAATATGGAGACCAAACTCCAAAACTAATATTGCCTCCAACAAGTATCCCAAATTCTTAGTACGCCAAAACAGCTGTTTTCAAATTAAACAAAAAAAAAACAGCTGAAATATCAGGTTACTGAAGATATGTGCATTGATTTTGTCATTGAAAACCAAAAAATTTATACCTATCCTTCCAGAAGAAACATCAACTCTGCTACAGGTTCAAAAATGATTTAACACATTAGTATATATAGTTTACATACCAAAACCAGAGTATTGGTTGCCATAAATAGAAGCTCTTCGCCAAGCACGCTTTCTTGTTGTTCAAGATTTTTAGAAAGGTGGAGATTTTTACAAAACAACTCCATCTTTGTCAATGTAGTAGTCTCAAGATCTAAAGTTAAATTCAAACAAAATAATTTTAGTTCATATTCAATATCGCTCCATAGAAGAAGATAAGTGACAAATGTACCTTGAACAGATTTTTTCCACATGGAGCTACAAATTTCTTGGATTCTGAAAACTGTTACAGTGCGGCCAAGTGTATGTACTTCTGAGTAAACAGCAAATTTCTTGGATATCTTATCCAATAACTCAGCTTTCTCTTCTTCATTTAGTTCATGGAGGTACTTCTCTACATCTGTGGCAAAACAAGGGTAGTGCCCAAACCTATAAAAAATTTGCAATACAAAACATGGATTTAAATTGAAAGCCAGTCTTAAGTTATGTAGGATAGAAAGGAAAACATTAGGTTTTCACTGCAAACCTCTCAAAATAATTGACAAGTGTCTCCACAACCTTGCTTTTATTACAATTTCCATTCAAACTACGCCTTCTCTCAATCTCAACAGCTGCCAAATAGGGACCTCTAGTGCAATTTTTAACAGCATCCTTTTGTAATTCCTCCACAAAGGATAAGGCGCTTGAGAGGCGAATATCAAACTGAAATTATCAAAATTAGCAAATTTTGAGGATGATCACAAACAAAATTGCCAGAACCACCAAGAAGGGTGCGATCTCTAAACTGGTATGATCCTCATCAATCACCAGCCACCAGCAATCCAGTTCGATCAAATCAGTGATACAGTAAGAGGCAGCCCTATATTAGTGTCTGATAACCTTTTTCTTTCGGTAGTTTAAGATTCAATGTTACATCACTATGCTGCTAAGCATGTGCTGTGCAAATAAAACATTCTGATAGTTGACTTTCAAATTGATTGCCGCACAAAATTTGAATAGAAAATGCTTTTAAATGTTGAAGGCAAGATACGTCTAGAACTTACAAAACATTAAAATTCCCTTGTATCACAAAACCATTGAAATTAAGTGCAATCACATTCAAAGATACCATTCCTCGGTAGAGTAGTGTACTGGGCTCCAGTTCACAAGTGACGTACCGTACTATACCCTGGTAACCCTGATTACAAATAGTACACTAATTGCATAATCACACAATTATAGTAAGAAATCGAGTACCTCTTCTGCACTAAGCTTAGACTTGCTCAATGAAATGCATTCAGTACAAAAACCAGCAGTAGCATGTTTAGACCAATCAATATCTTCCTCCAGTAATAAGCATAGGTACTGGAGAAATGTCTCCCAATCATCAGGTCTGCCCAAACAAAAAGGAGAGAAAAAAGGAAGAGAAATGACTTAATCAAATACAACAATGTAAACAATTAGAACATTATAAGAATTAATTCATCGTATCCTCCTATAAAGTCAAGATAGTATATAACCCCTGCAAAAATGAGAAATATCATGTAAAGGTAAAATAGCCAATGTCACAACCCTACAAAACACGAGAAAAATATGGTATAAAAGTTCCACCATTTATATCAAGATGTTCGAACTATCCCCATCTAATTTTATCACTAAGCACTTTCTATATTTGGATATATTATGAAAATGAATCCTCCATGCTTAACAAGTGTGCAAGGTATTTGTTTCGAGAGGTTCAGATGCTTTAATGTTTTACGGAGACACTTATATCAATCCTTCTTAAATATTAAGTGCATATAAAGCAAGTACCTCATTTCAAGAATTTTTTGGAAGATCTCGGAGGCAGCAGCATAGTTGCATGCTTGACCAAGAAGCAAGCCCTGTCAGCTTAAAGTTAAATTACTATTGTTAAGCCAGAAAGCAACATATAAAGACAAAATGAGATACTAAAGGAAACTAAAAGATGGGATCTTGCATGTATCATTTAATATTTTATAGCATTTGCAAATAACAAAAGGAAGTGCACCACACAGAAAGCTCTTGTGGGTAAATTCCGTAATATTAACACATTTGCCCCCAAGATACCCTTCTTTTTTTCTATCCAATACACTTAAATCAAGCAGATGACTGCAACTGCTTGATTTCAAGTATATACCAGAAGGTAATGGGTTATAGAGTCATTTTTTTTTCTCAAATCCATAGTTATATTGGCTATTAGCCTGTTAAATAAGACTAACATATAGAGCAGTGGTGGTTCATTCTAAAATGAGAAATAAGATTTTGTTTGCAAATACCATATCATAAATTATTAGATATAATTACACCCAAAAAATTCAAATGGATAACAAAACAACAAGTAGGAGTAAAAATACCTTCATCCGTAGTTTGTCTTCTTCCCTTAAAATAAGGGATCCCAAATCCCCAGAAATCACTTCAAATGCCGTATCAAATTTCTTTTGTTGTTCCAAAATTGAAATGTACATTGTAAGAGCTGCTCACATAAATACTTTTCTCAGCATTACGAAAGAGAGGTAAGGAATTCACCACAAAGCAAAAGAAAGGAATAACAACATTAAGTTCGACCTTCTGGCTCATGCAAGCTGCTTTTACTAATGTGCTTCTTGATTAACGCCTCTGCCAGCGGGAGTAATTTCTCACCTCCGCTACTGTAGTTTACCTATTCCAATATGAAAAATAATCTTTTACCATAGAGAGACGTGATACAGTACAGGTGCCATGTATAATAGATTGCATAACATTGGGAGTAAATTGATTACAGATTCAGAGAATATGTTAAATTAACCTTTTTTTTATTAACATAGTCTAGGGGGTTCATAGAAAAGCTAGTAAGGAGTACCTGTAACTGGATGCTACAAACTGC
Source organism: Carex kokanica (assembly GCA_025461125.1). Lineage (NCBI taxonomy): Eukaryota > Viridiplantae > Streptophyta > Magnoliopsida > Poales > Cyperaceae > Carex > Carex kokanica. Next base: position 870,950 of record JAJGRX010000953.1, on the reverse strand, counting down.
CCACATCAAAAACCTCTCTTCGCCTACAGCCTTGTACATTTTAATAGCTGTCTGCCAAAAGGGGCCCACAACAGTGCATGGAACAAAAAAAAATTATCACAATATTTGCAAAATAAGGCAAAGCAGGCAAGTGTAACTTTAACTAAAAAGCCAAACCTGTTGTTGTTTGACATAAGAGTATTCGCGAACATAGCAGTTGAACAAACCCATCATTATCTCCAAATTATTTATGTACTTGTTACATGCATGCTCGTAGCAAGAGGTGGCAAGATCCACTGTTATAAAATTCCATTATTGACCCGCAGCTTAGTAAGTGATGTATCATTTTCTCTATTAGAAAAAAATATATAGAAAAAAGACAGAAAAATGGTATAAGCCCATACATCTGTCAAGCCTTTGCAATACAATTTGTAGGGTGCTGAGAGTAAGATCATCAAGGAAAGGTCCACTATCAGAATGTAGCAAATCCTTTGCCTCTAAGCACGAACTCAATGCCTCCTCTCCTTTTCCCATTCTTTCCAGTACAACAGCCTTTAGTGCCTGTTCGAAACAATGCAAGATTAAATCTTTCATCACCACCAACATATAGACTACTCCAATATTATCACTAATTTGGTCCCAGTTGAGGAACTGAAATGGAAGAAACCGAACAGGGTCGTATCCTGTCGGTACTGAAACCATCAGTTGCCGAAATCCTCAACAACAATCTAAATCTTGACCTGGTACCAATACAAGCTGATCAAGACAATTTGAAATAACAAAACTTACAAGAGCATAAGGCGACTTGGGATACTTCTGGAGGAGAGCGGCAGAGAGCTTGAGCGCCGCCTTGTACTGGCGCGAGTCGACAGCGTCCCATATAGGCCGGACACGCCGCTCCGGTATGCCTCCGGCCAATCCGAACTTCGATGCCATTTTCCTGGATTCGCGCTAGGGTTTTTTCAAAGGAACTAGGGTTTTGTGAGAGCTGTGACTCGGGTGAAAAAGAGTAGAGGAAAGAAAAAAAGGAAAGAGAGAAAGAATGTGTAGGTGCAGGGTTTTATCGTTGAGAGTTGAGACTAAAGACCGGAGGCGCACGTTAGCGTACTAGATTGAATGACCTAGGAACAGTGTTTCATAACTTGGCTTCTGTAACAGAGTTTGGTTTTTTTTTTTTTTGAGCAAAGGTGAGACGTGAAGCCACTCAACTATTTAATACTCCTATTTATTAAAATAAAGGATTTCTCGCATCTGAACAAAGTTTGGAAGTTTGGGTTATGTACCTAATGTCCCAAATCAAATACAAATCGAGACTGACTGAGTGATTTAAGAAAAATGTTACCTTAAATATTATCGAAGTTTGAAAGTTTGGGTTATTTTTTTTGTGTGGGAAGTCGCAAGTTTGAAATTCAAAAGAGATAATCTTTTGTAGATATTAAATAGTTGAGTGTATATTTTTTGTGTGGAAAGTCGCAAGTTTGAAATTCAGAAGAGATAATCTTTTATGGATATTAAATAATTGAGTGGCTTGATATTTAACTTTTATGACAATAAAAAAAAGTTGTACTAGAAAGAGCATGTTCAGTAATGAAGTTGAAGAGTAATTTTGGTAAAAAAGTTAAGTTGAATAAAATGCTCAAGTCATGTAGAACCATAGTTTAAAACTTTAGCCTGTTTAAAAAAAATGGACAAAAGAAAGACTAAAGAGGTGGTAAGTTTGATAAAGAAACACTTATTTGGTAAATTTAAGACTCTTCAGGGCACTTAGAAGTTTTAAAGAGTGGCCTTAAAAAAAAGAACATTCAATGTTCTAAAAAGCCCATCGGCCCGCTCATATCCACCCGGCTCAGCCCTTTACTCGTTTGGCCCGACGCTGTGATGGGCCAGGTAAGGGTGAGCCTAAAGATGGGTCAGGTAAGGGTGAGCCTAAAGATGGGTCAGGTCAGGCCTGGGCTTATGTTGAAGCCCATAGGCAGCCCATGGGCATTTATGTTAAAAAACAAACAGAACAGCAGCATTTATTTGCTATTAAACTATGAATTATTTTGTGCTCCAGTAGCAAAATCACAATGTTGTTTGTTGTTAAACTATGAATTATTTTTTCTTTCATTAGAAAAATTATAGTATAAATTTTTGTTGTTGTCTTGAACGGTTTATTTGATGTGGTTGAATATGGATGGGCCAGCGGGTATAGGCAAGGCAGACAAGGACAGGCAGGCATGGGCTTGGGGGAAAGGCCCATGAGCGGGCCGGGCAGGTGGGCCATCAGTTTTTAACAGGCAGGCAAGGCATAGGCTTAGCAAAATACCCGTGGGCTCGGCCCATTGCCATCCCTACATATTAGTCTAATAAGTGAAAAATAATTTTTGTACAAATTTTTGTATACAAATTTAATTATTTTTTACAATCTTTTTTTTAGAACATTGAATTATTTTTGCACAATTTTTTATTTTAAAAATATGTGAGAAATTTAAATAGAAATATTTTTTATAAAAATAAATTATGATTTTTTACAACTAGTCTCACATTACAACTGAATACTTATTTTAACATATTTTCATAATCAATTTCATACGTATCTGAATTCATGGATTTTCATTTTTCTCAAAAGTGAGTTCCCATTCGCGTCAAATATTATTCTGTGTAATCCTGCAACAAATAAACAAGTCTTAACAATCCCTTCTAAATTTCGGAAATTTCTTCTATCTTTTACTCTCATAGTTCATGAAAGAAGATAATTAGAATTTTGCACTTATGTAAATCTCATATGCCTCCTCTTTCTTAAAAACTACAATTTTCATAAATATTAGAGAGAGAGTGGAAAGAGTGGAGATAATGGATTTCCATAATTAGATCAAACAACATCTAAATTTAATCCACATTTTCATATGGCTCAAAATGACACGTTGATCTTTTTTTTTTATTAAAGAATTTTGATACACCTCAACATCTTTTAAATGTTATTTTTCGATAATTAAATTTGCGTCTCTCCGAAAAGAGACGAGAGTTCATACCAATTTACTAAGTCTATGATCCACAATAACCTAATTTATATCCAATTATTGTATGATTGCCTTCTTGGACAAATTTCTAACAGGGTCAATATTTTTTTTTAACTAATTAGTGAATAATTACCTTTTCTTTTGTATAAATTTTAATAAGTCAAAAATGAATAATTACTTTTGACCGCTTACTTTTTTTATATTCAATTATTGAATAATTACTTTTTTTAACTAATCCAGCGAACTTTTGATAATTGATATAATAAGTCAAACAATAAAATACATAAAATGAAGAGTAGAACTAAGGGTGTTCCTAAGCTCACCAAGCCCTCAGTGAGCTCGACTCTAAAACCTATCGAATTGACTTCAAACGACATTTCCAAACCGTTAGATGTTCAATCTATATTAAAATGTGCTTGGAGACCAAATTTTACATTTTTTGGAATTTTTTTATTATTTATTAAGATGGTTTGAAAATTGCTGTTTTTATTAAAATTCTGCACCACTGGAAAACAGCGATTTTCAAACCATCTTAATAAATAGTAAAAAAATTCCAAAAAATGTAAAATTTGGTCTCCAAGCACATTTTAATATAGATTGAACATCTAACGGTTTGGAAATGTCATTTGAAATCAATTCGATAGGTTCTAGAGTCGAGCTCACGGAAGGGCTTGGTGAGCTTAGGAACACCCTAGTTCTACTCTAAAATGAACTCTAATATGTATAAAGTGAATCAAGTTGAATTCTCGTATAACTAAGTTGAATCTATTTATAACTTAAGCTAAATTCTTATTACAGAATTAAACTGAACTCTTATGATACTTAAAATTGAATATCTATGCTACTTAGAGTGCGGCTATGATACTTATATAAGCATATTAGAGCATATACTTATGGGTCAAATTTAAATTTTCATATTCAAAACGTCGAGTTAATAGCTCATTAAATTGGCTATATATGAAACTTGTAGAATACCTATTTTACTATTTTTTATGTTTTTTGAAAGATGATCCTTTCTGACATGCCAATAATGCATTAATATACGCACAAAATCTTTATTTTTTGATCGCTTGACTTGATACTAAATGAATTCAAAATTTTAAAAATTTATATATAAACGAAGCTCTCCAGAAAGAGATCAGTTTGAACGGTTTGAAATTTTTCGTTTGAACTTTGAAAACGGATATATGACTTATAAGCATATGTCTTGATATGCTTATATAAGTAGCGTAGCTGGACTCTGTTACTTAATAGAGGAGAGTTCAAATGCTTTCATTATGTTTTATTTTTAAAATTTTAATAATATAAAATTTTAAACTCAAATATCAAACTAAAACCGTTAGATATAATCTATATGTTTTTTTTCTCTATGTACGTAAAATGTTATGATATTTTAACTTTATTTTGAATGATATCAAGAGCTTACAAAAATAAGTAATGTGAATAATTTATGGATGTTGATGTTTCAGCATATTAATTCAAATAAAAGTAAAACAAAAAATAATAACTTTTCCCATGCATGTATATAGAATAATATAAATCATATCTAACGGTTTAATTTTTACATATAAAACTATTTTTATTATTATATAATAAAATAAGAAAACATAATGAATACACAAAAAAATGAAGACATTTAAACCTCTACATACAACCCTTGCATGTTTAAGAAGATTTTTTTATTAAACAAAAGATAGAATCTTAGCATGTGAAAAACCAATGTTGTTTGTTATCTAAAAGTTTCAAACGATGCTTACAAACGTGAGTGTACTTTCACTAATTGGGTGTATTTGGATGCGGAGAGAATAGCGCTATTTTTTTCGCTATTCTCTGGGTTAGCGCTATTCTCACTAACCTGTCCAAAACATGAGTTAGTGCTAACCCCAGAACAATGCTATTCTCGCTATTCCTGTGCAACATCCAAACGCACCGTAAGAGGATTGCAATCCTAGTATTCTGAACCATAAAAGGAAAATTTACCTTCAAAGAAATCACAATCGAACAAAATGAAACACTACATCTTTCGATATAAAGGGTAGGAAAGATAAGTAATGGCATTGGAAATTATTGTCTTTTGGAATATGAAATTAGAAATAACTTTTGCTAAAAATGTGGTGGAAACAAAGAATCTAGATGATGAACAGCACCTCCAGGGAACTACCCAATTTGGAATGATAGGAAAAACATTTGGGAATAAAGATAAGAACTACGAGCCGTCATTGGTTGTTCATTAAATGGAATGTAGCCTTTAAATTTCTTTCCATTTGCACTACGGTACAGTCTACACACAAGTATAAATAGAGGAAAAAAAATAATTTGACATTTCTTTACATCTGCTCTAGTCAGTGCTCGTTGCTCTCTTCTCTCTCTCAGCACTGCTCATTGCTCTCTTTCACTCTTGAATATTCATGCATTTCATCTGCCACTGTCTCCCACACACTTCCAATTTTCTCATAATAGCCGACCTGTTACCATAGAAAAGTCTCAACTTAACAAACTAAATCATTGAAAAGCTGGGCATTCAAGTTTTTCATTAGGTGGCAAAAAATACCTGACTTATAACAAATCCTTTGAGCATGCTAAGAAAGTCACCACGCCTCTGACAATCCAGTCTCTCTAGCTCACTTCGGTTATTATCCTGAAACAACGTCAAACATGGATAAGAATTTTCCCTAAAACACCAATTCACAATGCAATAATACATCCCTTCACTTTCATTATTCTTTTTCCTCTTTCTTTGCTTAGAGGGAAAGGCTTCTCTATATTGGTCGTCTTTTTTTTCTTTTTACTTTTTGCCACAATTGCAGTAAAGGTTTCTGTGCTTCCTGTTAACCCTGAAAATCTTTTTTGGCTCTTTTGCAACTACCACCAGAAGAGAAGGTATATACCAAACTATTAATTTTACTTTTCTCCACTGTCATACTAAATCAATCCAATTATGAGAGATTGCTTATTAAGCTTAATTAGATAGATGAGTAATAGAGTGCATAGACGTTTCATAGTAGGTACATATGAAACAATTTTGCTTTTCTTCACTATTTATCTCATAAGTCTGACAAAACCCTTCCTTTTCCATAATTTGGTATTAGGAGCAAACAGGAAAATAAATGTTGCCTTATATTGTAAGTACGATAGGAAAATCCTAAAAAAAAATTGCAAGGACAATAGAATCTTTAGGTGATATTCAGAAAAAAAAGGCGCTCCTTTCTGATATTTTACTTTGTATTTTCTTGAGATGGGACAATAGCATCAAATAAACAACACCTACTTATCAACACAAATGCACGCACAACACTGGATTATTACCTTAATTCTCTCATACTCTCTCACGGCACAGCACTTGGCATCCTCGGTGACTCTTATTGTTTCCTTCAACTCTTCAACCCTGCGAAGCCTTGACCTATCACCGCCAAATATTTTTGAAGCTGCTGCTTCAAGCTTCTCAACCCTAGAATTCAGTGTTGACAGGTCCGACATCAGTGTTTGCACAGTTAACAAGGCACTCGACCTGTCAGAGAATGCAGTGTGAACTGATAGCATTATACCTAGATGTTCATGTAGAGTATCCTGACAATAAGAAAACATCATTAAAAATTGTTAGAATTATCATGTGCTCAAATATTTAATGTTAGGTTATATCTGCAAATTATCCAGGGGCGCAGAGAAGTAGAGAAAATTGAAAATTTGAAGGGCCAAAAAAGACACGCCAAAAATTCAAAATGAATATAGCATACTGCAAGCCTTAAGATAAACAAATAAAAGCAACAATATTGGTCAAAAATTTCTTACAAGATGTTTAACCGTCTGGGCATTTAACTCGCGGTAAAGTCTGCTAGATTTAACAGCAGCTGTGGCCACTTTTTTCATATCAGCAGCTCTTGTTCTCTGTGAATCAAGTGTAGCCTCATCACTCTCGAATTTTGTTAACTTTATGAATGCTAATCCCAATTCTCCCATTGTTTCTCCAATGTCCTGCTGAGCTTTCACAAGTGTCTCTGCCTGAAATTACAAAAAATGATGTAAAATACATGAGGATATGTGGCATAGCTTAGTTTTTTTTTTTTTTTTTTTGAAAAAATAATTGGTAGAATTTACCACATGTTTCATTCAGTTAATAAACGAAACACCCAGCAATTTGTTTTTTACAATCTATATCTAAACAATTATCAGGAAACCCTTTGCCCCAAAGTCTCAAACCACATCCTTAAGTTAACCACAACCTAACATATATCAGGTGTATGATCTACCCTCAGTGATAATATCCATCCTCAACTAAACCAATATGCCCTCAATCAGCAAAATTAAATCAGTGTACTATCACCAAACATTTGCCACAATTTCACATAGGTGCTAAACACATTGCAACCATTACAGTGCACCATCTCTGTTCTTGTTAATTTAAATTGAGCTGGACCCCTCTCCGGTCAGTTACAGTTTACCATTTTCATTGACAAAAAATTTTAACTTTAACTTTTTAGTATTAGCAATGCCAATCTACTATTAAAAAAACCCAAGCATGAAACTAGAGCATATTTTTTAAATCTTTCTGTAACAACAGATAAGTACATAAATGATATGAGCAATCCTAAAATTATCTAACTTAGCCCTCTTCAATGCTTAATATCATTTCATGCTGCTTAAGAGTGAAAGAATTATCTTAAAATTGCAAGGACTGAAATGCAAAACCATACATACATGCTGGGAAGTTGTCGTAAGTTGTAGCTCCAAATCTTGCAGCCTATCTTTTTTCTCCAAGAACTCTCTATCCTCCTCTACCACTGCTGGTCGAGCCCCAACCCACTCATTTGTCACTGTCTGCTTCAATTCCTTAAAAATCCTCAACAAATCCCTTCCACCCTTGGCTGGCTGTACCACCTCCTCAGGACCTGCCATGTCAGCACCTGAGAGCTGCCTTGGCAGCCGCACAGCCCCATCCAGCATGCGCGAAGCCACATCAGTAGTAGGTAGGAGCGGAAGCCTTCCTTCAGCAAGAAACACTCTCAGCTCGTCAGATTTGCCAATCACAGGATGGGCTGCAAGGCGGCGAAGGTAGCGTTCTAAGGCAACTCGCCGCTGCTCAATAAAATCTGCACTCTTCATCACCTGCAATAGGAGATTCATGTATTGAGGTAAACCTTTTTGTTAATATTTGTATTTTTAGAATCTTTCATGATTATTATCAAGGAGTAGTATTCTCTCTGCCATGCTGGTACAGAAGACAAGGATGAAAAAGGTATAAAAATAACCGAGGTTTTATTTATCATATTCCAGTTGGAAAAGAATGTAAAACTGATAGGATTCTATTAGGCTAGACCTGAAACCAAAAGACGAGAAACAATACACAGCAAGCACTTAAAACATCTATCAGTTGAGGATAAGGTTCTTTATTAGTTAACAACCTGCTTAAAACAGCCAATACAGACATAAACTGACAAGTAAACCGGATTGCTACAAAAGTGTAAAACTAAGTTTTAGAGGAGAAATTACATGCAGGATTTAAGGTTCACAGGTAATAACATAGATGCTGATGCATGCACTCAAATCAATAAGAAATATATGTATATGCTCATCTTCCAAAGTAGTCATGATCCACAATCAATCTAGCCAATGGCACAGAGCTAGTAGAGCTAGAAAAATCTTATAATATAACTAAACAATAAGCACGGAAATTTCATACCACCAACCAAATTCATACAGATATCACGTTTTAATTGTCATAATACTTACCCGGCCTTCAATAACACCCTTGTCGGGCCTGACAGGAACGAATAAACCTCTGTGTGACTCTGCAAGTCGATCCGCAAGTGTCACGAAATCTCGAAATCTGCGCCTGACTTGCGAATCAGTGCCATCTCTAGCACGACTAGTAATAAGATAAGTGAAGTAGCTTCCACTTCCTGATCCAGACACAGGTGAAGTCGAAACTGTCTCTGGTTCCTGTAATGGATCTGAGACAGTGATGCGGAGGTAATTAGATGTGGAACTGGACGGTGAAGGAGAGACGGATCCGTTTGAGGAGTTGAAAGGGGTAAATACTACGTCAGAGTAAGAAGGCGGGTCAACAAACGAGGAGGAAGGGGAGAGAGCAAAAGTGGGAGGAACTGGAGGGGTGAGTAGGGGGTCTCTGGGGATCTCTTGCGAGGCGGAGATGGCTGAATGGTAGTCCGATGCGGCGGTGGTGGCGGCGGAGGAGGCTAGGGTTAGGGTTTCCATTGATTCTTCTTCCGGGCCCATCATGGTTTAGTGGTGGTTTATGATCAATTATTCAATGGAGAAGATGGATGGCATAATTAAGTCACGGATGCATATAAAGAGAGAGAGTTACGACTTACGAGGAGTAGAAGGAAGAAAGAGAGAGAGTGGGGAGTGGTGTTGTGAGGTGAAGGCCTTGGAGGATGCGCAGCGAAGAAGAAAGGTAAGGAGATTAGTTGGTGCGCTCAGTGCGTTTCGGTTCACAGAGAGTAATCTCTGACAATCGGGTCGTGTCAGATACTGGGACCATTTGCTCAGGCAGATATTGGGGGTTACTGACTTACTGGATGGATTGAGTTCGGACTTGCTGCTGCTATATTGTTATTCTTAACCCGAATGACGGCGGCACCTGTTTTTCAGCCCCGGATTATTCACCGGATTGAGTTAGGGGTGTAAACGGATCGGATATTATCCGATTTCGTCCGGATCCGAATCCGGAAAATTACTTAAATTATCTGATCCATATTCATATCTGTATCTGTATCCGAAAAATTATAACGGATAAGGATACGGTAAGATTTTTAACTATCTGTAATTATCCGTATCCGACCGTTTACACCCTAAACTATAATAAATGTACTCTATGTTCTTAAATTAATTTATTAAATTGCATATACATACCAATAATTTATTAAACTGTATATACATATATATTTTGATTAACAATATAACATTATGACATGATTAGTAACTAATGTTTTGATAATATGATATATGTTTTGTATCCAACAAATTTATTATAAAAAATATTATATCTAATTTATGAATGAAAAAATTATATTTAAATATTATTTTTTACTAGAATGTACATTAGTAATTTATTTTTAATTATCTGAATTATATTCATATCCGTATTCGTATCGTCCGATATCCGACCCGTATCCGTATCCGTTTAATATCCGATCCGTATCCGTATCCGAAAAATTATAACGGATAAGGATACGGTTTGGCCACTATCCGATCCGTATCCGACCGTTTACACCTCTAATTGAGTCACAATTTTTTGGATCCGTATCCTCTCAGGTACCTGACTCAACCCAACTAAAACAGACGGTCAAGATTTACTCTCAGCTGGTGCTTGCTGTCTGATTCAATTGTACTCAGTCCGTTAAGATGTGAATTCCAATTTTTTACGGTAGTATTTTAAGATAAAATAATTAAATTATTGAAAGCACAACAAATTTTTTCTCTCTTCAATTTATCTTTCTGTAAATTCTTCTAGTTACGATAGAAACTTAATAAACGTTCGTATCAAATATATAAAAATATTAATAGATAATAAAAGAATAGCTTCATTTATTTTCTTTTTTATTTTTATTTATAATGACACTGCTATAAAATCCACAACTCAAAAAATAGTTTTATATTTTTATATCAAATTTAGTAGTAATCACCTACATATTCTTAATGTTTACTTTTCTTATTAAATTAGAAAAAACATACAAATTAAAATATCTCTGTTAATGTCAAAAAAAGTACTTTATCTCATATATCATACTTTATATTTTAATTTTAGCAATGCACTAAAGATATCAACAAAAATCAAGGTTCTAAATAGCGCGTTATAGCGTTTTCGGACCATAAAAATTATGACGCTATTGCCGCTATAACAAGCTATTTCGCGCTATAACGGCGCTATATGGGCATAGCGTTATTTTTTCAGCCGTTCCGCTATGACGCGATAAACGCTATTTAAACCTTTGATAAAAATATATCATTGTGTGATGCTAGACTTCGACCTATAAATTTCGTAAATAAAGTCACATTTTTTTTTTTTACTTTTTGCAGCAAGTTTATTCAATTTATTTTTTTCGTTAAAATTACTTATAAACTTTTGTTCAATTCATTCAATTTATGTAAGGATGATTCAATTCAACTCTCAAAATAGCATTGTCATCATAAAAATAATTTAAAAAATGATAATAAGTCCAACCATTCTTTCATTGTACTTAATAATTTTATTTTACATATTTGATACAAACTTTTATTGAGTTTCTACTATAATTAGAAAATTCTATAGGAGAGTAAATTAGACATGAAAAGAGAAATTTTTTATCTTTTCACTCAATAATCCAATTGTTGCTCTCAAAATAGCATGGCCTTTTTTTTAGTGATTGAAACCAAATTATATATTGGAAGCTTTGTCCTAAGAAGCAATTTATATTTATTTTATTTCGCTGATATGATTTGTTCAATCTCTGGCATCATTGTGTCTTATTTTCAATTTAATTTGTGAAACCAAAATTTTCAATTCTGGTATTTTGACGGAAAATTGAAAATTTTGAAAATGAGGAGCATATGATTTGTTTAATCTTTGGCATCATTTTTTTAAACTTTGACGCAAGTAAATTTTTTTTTGACGTGTATCTATGTTTTCATTGGATTGAAAAATTAAAATCCTTCTATCTTATTTGAAAAGGACAATAAAAACGAAACCTTACATTCTATTTATTAAACCTTTCATTGGATTGAATTTTTTTTATTTTTTGTTATCTCCATTTTCCAAATCTTCAACGAGAGTATTCTTGTTAATGTAAAATTTGATAACACTTTGTGAATGTATATGTTTACAAGTCGTTGTGAAAGATTGAAGATTTCTTATAATACTTTTTAAAGACATAAATAATAGACAAAAAAAAATTTAGGTGTTTCAATTGTGACGATGCATAATCATATCAAAGAAAAAGCCTCATTGTATATTGATGGGCACCATAAGCGTTAATTTTCAATCGAAATATTAACATAAATTGATATTTCTTAACAATATTTCTGTAACACTCTGAAATTTTGAATTTTATTATAATAACTTTGTAGACCTTTCCGCAGTATTTAAATTTTTCAATCATATTCTTTTTGCAATTCTTATTAAATTTCCTTGATTATACCTTTTAAGCTCCTGATTAAATTGCTTTCTCGGGTTTGCATGGTACAAACCTTTTTGCAAAATTACCAGGCATGATATGTTAATAATAATGAATTACCCAATTTCAGTTCCAACTAAAAATTGTGGGGAGATTGGATTGGGAACTTGTCGATTGAGCAAATGCAGCCTAAGGGCCTGTTCGGCAGGACAGTGGGCAGGGAAATGGGCACGGGAAAAAAAAAAAATTTGAACTGATTTTTACTGTTCACGTGGGAAAAAAAAAATTCAGTCTGAGTGAATTTTTTTTTCCCACGTGAACAGTAAAAATTGGAGAGCAGCCGAACAGGCCCTAATAGATGAGGGGGAATTCTACAGGAAAGATCAGTGATGAAATTTGTCTTTTTTATTTTCTTTTTCTTATTGGAACTGGCAGTGGTCAGTATTGTACCTGACCAGGAACTGAATTATAACTCACCTTCTTCATCTTGATTTGGCTAATTATCGATTGTTTGTTCTCTTTTGTGATTAAGCATAATATCCTAAAGGATTAATCAAGAAATAAGAGAAAAAGGAAATAAAACTTTCATGTTGATGTTTTTACTTTGTTAGAGATCTCCTTTGGATTTACTGAATCATCTTCTATCAAGTTATATTGGGAGATTTAGTTGATTATTAGGTCTGGATTTTGATTGGGTTCTGGCTTAGACAGTCTCATGAGTGATGATAGAGGCCAATGGTGACTAGTGCTCAAAATATTTTGTGGATAATGGAAGCTTTACAGGTTTGTATATTTCATCACATAAGTTCTTATTTTCCCTTGATTAGAATTAGTTCATTGCATTGAGGACATGTAACCAGGGACGGATCCAGGATTTTCGTCAGGGGGGGCAAAAAAATATCAACTCGGGTTTAAATCCATTAACCAATTGGGTACTCGATAAAAAATAATGCTTTAACTTATACTTTCCAATTCTTTGACTTGTAATTTCTGATGCTGACTTATAATTCTAATTACCAATCAAAATTCAACAAATTTATTTCAATTTTAATCCTAAATTTAACCCGAATTACAAATCAAACGTCCAGAGGGAGACAAAAAAAATTCCAGTGGAGGGCAAACTCGATCAAAACTGATAAATATTCACTAAAACTCAAAATCCAGGGGGGCAGCTAATACTCTGGGTCCGCCCCTTATGTAACTTCCACTTTCAAATGAATTTTTAGATTTTCTAGTGTAGATATTGTGTCTTAAATTAGTTGAATTACAATGCTATAAATAGAAAGTTGATGCAAACCCCTAATGAGAACTGAGAAGGGCTGTCATGCCAATGCATTACGCTCACCTAACTTTGGTTCTCAGAAGTCAGAACTTTTTTGTGTTGGCCGTGCCACCATATTTGTGTTCAGTTAATTAATTAGAACTGCAAATAAATAGAAATCATCTAACCAAAACCTCAAACAGTTCTTACTGGTACAGTAAATGTAAGCCCTAATAATACCCTGTTTTTGTACTATAGCTTCTTCCTAAGCCCGCAATTCGTACATAAGTCTCAACTGGTTTCAGTTGGTTTGGCAACCAAAGACCTTTGAATAGCCAGCCATCTATTCTCAATTGTGGAGCCATCTGTTCTTTTCAATTTAACCATATGTAGAGCCATCTATTCTTCAATTGTGCAACATGACAGAGGTGATTGTTAAGGTGTAAATTTACAGGTACCAAAAAGTTCTTAGTTCAGTTTGTGAATATCACCAAGGCTGATAAGAAGGTGGATATCGTTAATACTCTTTTAGATAGACCCCTGAACCTAAGCTATGAATTACTTAGATAATCTCCTGAGGTGCATATGGAAGTCTTTCTTTCTGATTTGGGTAGGTTTGTGGTACATAGTATAATGCAGGTACCTGAACCTAAGCTATTCTTCATTTTCTTTTTTTGCTGGTGACTAGAGTTTTGTTTGTAATGCACATTTGGAGATTAGGTACAACAAGTGAACAACTTCTTCCCCCCTTCTTTTTCTCTCAGTTTTCTTTGATGCTTTTTTAGACGTTAGTGTGGGTATGGTATGGTACGGTACAAAACTGCATGAATACAAGTTGTAAGAAAAAAAAGGAAACACATAAAGAGCTACAAATTAAGAACGGTTGGATTTATTAATTGGTACGCCCGTTATGAAAAACCTGAATCCAAAATCTGACCCGTTATGAAGAGGTGCAGACCCTTTATGAAGAGGTGCATTGGTTTATATATACCAGATCCTGTCCTTCTGTCTGAACTCTCTCTCATATCATAACAGAATAGTGACTGACAAGAAAGAGAGAAAAACGCACCAAGAAACTCTGTTAACACTTGAAGGTCTTAGGTCGTGAAAAACGCAGGGCTTCCAGCTTCGGCTTGTGATTCCTTGCAGAACCAGTGATACTGCTACGCTCACAAGATCCGCTTCCGCACGAAGATTAACGGAGCAATTTGTAAGTTCTATCCGTTAATTAACAAGAACAAATAAGTCAGATTAGGATCGAGTCAAATTAGATTTGGATTATTTCAGGTCATTATGTAATAACTCTTTTGTATTGTTTGGTACTAATTTGATAAAACTGAGAAGTTTGTTTAATGTAATATACCTGTAGATGAAACATTGTGGGTTTTATTTTATCAATCACGTAGGCATAATTTGCATGACAAGTATCACCAAAATATAAGATGATAGCATATAACTTCACTCCCCTAATAAAAAAAATTTCGACGCCAGCTACTAAAAGAGTTCAATGTTTTGCTAATTATGTCACACAATTGTGTATGTATGCTCTCAGTACAACTTGCAAATTCTCCCTTCTATGCCAATGTCGCTATCCATCCGAAATTTTTATTAATAGAAAAAACAAAACAAAAATATCAACGATAAGGAACAGTTTCACTAGATTTTAAAAAATAGAAAAAACGTTATGGTTTGTAACATTCAGGGTATTGTAGCTGAACATTATAAATCATAACGTCCAGTTAATCTAATCGCTAATGATATCTAATTAACAAAAAACACTGTAACTGGACATTATGGTCTATAACTTCCAGCTACAGTTTTTTTTTTTGCTTTGCTTTGCTGATTCGTTTGTGAATTTTTTTGAAAAAGAAAAAAAACACTGTAGCTGAACGTTATAGACCATAACGTTCAGCTACAGTGTTTATTTCGGTAACTTGATTTCGTTAAGCCAGCCGTCATGGTCTATAATGTCCCCTAAACGTTATGGACTATCACGTTTTTACTACAAATCGAATTTCACAAAATGCTTCTTCATTATCGATATTTTTATTTTTTTTTTTTTATTAATAAAAATTTCGGCGCTATCCACAGCTGCAATCATTTTCAGAATTCAAGACAAGCATCTTGGGTTTCCAAGTTCTAACATATATTTGTTAATGGATCCGAAACCCCACCGGGTTATCGAATATAAACGAGATCGCACCCAAGTCCCAACTATAACAAGTTACCACCGTCCGCTTTAACAGAAGAAAACGCAAACAGTTGATTCATGCCAAGATCTTGATTTTTTATTAGTTGTTTGTACCGCCAAGCAAGCAGAAACATAAAGGGTACGCCACCATGCCAAGATCTTGAATTTTAAGGGATTTGAAACAAAAGGTGAAAATCACATCACTAAAAAGCAAATTATTCAGAGGGAGCAAGTAGCAACAATTATAAACGAATAAAAGAATACATCATCAGCTGCTAGATCAGATTCAGATTCAATGCCAGAACAATTGCAACAGAAAATGTTAACAATTCAGACCAAACATAATTCTTGTCATCAGCATCTATATTCTTCCTTCTACACCGACCATATAATAATCAATTCATCATTAAATCAAACTTAAAAAAACATCTAATTCTTAACTAGGCTTCAAAAGTGTGGATTGAATATTGAAAACTTAACAGCCTAACACTACCAAATCTGATGCCTCAAACATGTGAAGCAGGATTTGCTGTGGCAGAAGCCGCTGCGGCACTGAGGAAGGAGAGCAATCCACCAGCGGCACCACCACCTCCAGCTGCAGATCTGGCAGCCGCCTCCTGCTCGTCAAGAAACAAATCCTCCGGCACTCGAAGGGCACCGTGCACACATACTATCGCCAACCCGACCAGTAAAGACTGTATAATAAGAGATGCAATGGGTGTGAAGAAGAGGACGTAAAAGGAAAAGCCGGAGAGGATGAAGAGGATTTCCCGACTGGAGAACTGGCGGCCGAGGAGGGTCAGCGGGGGAGAATCGGCAGCACGATAGAAGTAGAAGAAGGACCAGGCGGAGAGGAGGGAGAGGAGGAGGATGAGGACAAACGGGTGGGAGAGGAGGGAGACGGAGAGGGTGAAGAGGAGGAGGAGGGAGTAGTTGAGGCGGAAGTAGGAAAGGTTGCGGCGGAGGCGGTGGATGGAAGAGGGAAAGGAGTCGGGGCGGGGGGAGAAGGCGGTGGGGTCGACGAGCTCTGGCCAGGGGCGGGCGAGGGAGAGGGAGCGGCGGAGGGAGGAGCTCAGGCGGGAGATCAGCGGGGCAAAAGGTGAGGGAGAAGGAGACGGAGAGGTGGCGGCAGGGGTGGAGATCGGGAGGATCGGAGGAGGAGACGCGGCAGCGGTGGCCATGGAGAGAGTGAGTGAAGAGGTGATAGTGAGAGCAATGAATTTGATGATAAAAAAAAGGAAAGATTTTTATAGATTTCCTCCTCAATCAAAAAAGAGTGAGAAATAGGGGATAGCGTAGTGAGATAAAAAAGCAACTTGTAAAATCTGATATGGTAAGTTCTCAAGCCATCGGGTTACTAAATTAAATGTCTGATTAATGGATCCGTTTTATCAAACCCGTTAGTCCCATTAAATCATATAATCAGACGCCTTCCAGATCCAGACTCATTAACTTTTATTAAAATTATTCAAATCGGCCATTAAATAACCAGTTTTTTGAATTTTATTTTATTTTATTTTATTTTTTAAAGAGAGAAATCGGTCATTAAATAATCAGTTTCTTATTTAAATTCAACATAAATTAATTTAAAAAACAGAGATTTTAGAGTGTGTATACAAAGAATTGCAGCAGATTCGAATCCCGCACACTATCCTTGCCCATCACCAAGATACACATGATTCCTTTGTATTTTGGTAAGATGGTTTCTCCTGGAACCCACAGCATTCTTATGGGTCCGAATCTGCTGCGATTCTAAGGGATCGCAGGACCCTGCGATTCTAAATCCAACCATTCAAATGATAAAATCCATAATTTTTTGAGAAATCAATTTTTATACACAAATCTCAAAATATATGAACGGTTGAAATTGAAATCGCAGGACCTGCGATCCCAGAGAATCGCAACAGATTTATTTCCTATTCTTATTACTTTGATTCTTTTAAATGGTTTCTCACTGGAACCCACCAATTTGATTCAATTCATGTTTTTCGGTCAAATGTTTTCTCACTATGACCCACTCAATTTTTTGTTTACTTACCATAAAAATTGAATGGGATCAAAGGGGTTTCTCACTGGGACCCATTCATTGAATATTCTCACTGGGTCAAATGGTTTCTAATTGACTGAAATAATATTTGGTTAAAAAAAAGTCATACGCAGCTAAGTTCGTGGTGACTTTTGAATTTTTAAGGAATCAATGGTCATTCAGAATTTTGAAATATTAAGATTGTAACTAAAAAAATTTCGGACTAATTGAATATTGATAAATTGAATAAATAAATATCTACATCCTCCTTTAATTGAATAAAAATATTAAACAAAGATTATTACACTAACAAGCGCTGCAGCCCCGTTAATGCTGCTACAGAAAATTAGTTTCAGAGTAGAACTTGGGTGTTCTCAAGGGACTTGGTGAGTTTAATTTTAAAATTTATCAAATTGACTACGAACGACGAATTAAAATCATTAAAATTGATTTACTTCAGAAGTGATAAATTTACAAGTAAAGTTTTTAAAATTTTGAATTATTTTAGTGTAAAATCTAAGTGATAAAAAATATTCAAAAAATGAATGCACTAAAATTAATTTATTAACCTTTTAATTTTAACTGCTTGATTTTATACTAAAATAATTCAAATTTTTTAAAAATTGCATGTAAATCATCACCTGCGGAGTAGATGAGTTTTATCGGTTCTAATTTATCATTTAAAGCTAATACAATAGATTCTGAAATTAAACTCTTAATAACACCCTAGTTAAACTCACAAAAAATTACATCCGTCACTGTTCAAATCTTTAGAACAAAACAACCGAAATTTTTATTAATATCCAAAAAAAATGCCAAATTTCAAAATCTACACCCGATTCTGAAAATTTTCGAAATCTACCAAATTGCAAAATTATTTTGCGGTTTTGGAATACATCTTTCCGCAAAAATTATTTTGCGATTTTAGGATTTTCAGATTTTTTTAATTAAACAGAAAATGTTATAATTTATTTATTTTTTGTATTGAAATATTACAAATATTTTATATATTTCTTTCAAAATAGATGGAATACTATATAATTTGATTTATTAGAAAGACTGTGACAAATAATCCGGATCAACATTTTTCAGGCCGGATTTTTTGTGGCTGTAAGAAAAATTTTAATATTTCTTTGTGTGTTATTGGAAAAAAATAAAAATATTTTGGATCTGAGTTATTGATCCCGATTCAAAAGTCACTTCTGAGTAAATAAAAAAAATATTGTGGTCCTTCTAGTACATTTAAATTCTAAGATATTGTATCCATTTTGAAAAAAAAAATCGATAAGAAATCATTTCATCAACAGAAGAAATATTTTCTGTATTTACCTAGCTGTGACTTTTGAATCGGGATCAATAACTCAGATTCAAAACATTTTTATTTTTTTTCAATAACACACAAAGAAATATTTTAATTTTTTTATAGCCGCAAAAAATCTAACCTGAAAAATGTTGATCCGGGTTATTTGTTTCAGTCTTTCTAATAAATCAAATTATATAGTAATCCATATATTTTGAAAAATATATAAAAAATATAAAAAATATTTCTAATATTTTAATAAAAAAATAAAAAAATTATAACATTTTCTGTTTAATTAAAAAAATCTGAAAATTCTAAAACCGCAAAATAATTTTGCGGAAATAGGAATTCCCAAACCGCAAAATCATTTTGCAGTTTGGACAGATTCCAAAATTTTTAAGAATGGGGTGTAGATTTTGAAATTTGATATTTTTTTGGATATTAATAAAAATTTCGGACAAAACAAGTTCTATATACAAAAATAACATTCCGAGATTGAATATTTTGTACTAAAAGATCAAAACTTAAAGAGTAGAATTAGAATGTTCCTAGAATTCATTAAATTCTAAAACATATCGGATTGACTTAAAAAACAGTTGAAACTGACCTACCTTGTAAGTTATGCGTTTACATGCAAAAAATTTAAATTTTAGAATAAATTTAGTATAAAATCAAGCTATCAAAATTAGAAAATTTACAAATTAATTGTAGTGCATTTATTTTTTGAATATTTTTGACCACTTGACTCTATACAAAATTAATTTGAAAATTAAATTTTTTTGTATGTTTAATTCAATTTTTTTTTTTGTATGCAGACACATCAAGTAGATCAATTTCAATAATTTGAATTCATTAGATTTTAGAGTTCATTTCACAAATGTGAAATAGACTTCGTGGACTTAAAAACACCCTATTTCTACTCCAAAACTTGTGTCTGCACCGAAAACATAAGAAAAGGCAAAGATTAAATAGTCCTCAGTTTCAGTGATCACCAAGTAAGAATGCATGATATCCAGTTGATGTCAATCTGAATCAAAGTTCTCCTTTTTTAGCACATCTCAAGGATCCAGCTAAAACTTAAATGGTGGAAGAACAGTTGAAATCTATCTGTATCTTTTTACTTTTTCATGCTGAAGTATGACTATAAACATCAGGTCCAGAAAACTTGGGAGTACATATACTGATAACATTGGTTCAGACTGGAAAAAAGGTTTTAAAGTAGTAAATTTTTTTGTATACCTAACTACCCAAGTAAATGGACCGACCTTATCAGAATAGTAAAATGCACACGGCAAACTTCATCATAACAACCACAATAATACTGAGTTTGCCATTATTAACTTGGTTTGATTTTTAACAGCATAAACAACTTGAGCAATAAGAACTCAAATTCTAACATCATCACATGAGAGAATCACTCAGATTAACCTAGAAGGGAGTGTACCAACACCAGGGGGCTCCAAGAGAGATCTAGAAAGTAGATCCATTCCAGCCAAAGTTAGAACCCTGCATTAGTGTATTATAACAATAAGTCTCAGATTTTGCAATAACCATGGAAAAAAGTAAATGGGAAAATAAAAAAATATTTGAGAACAATAAAACAGCATTTCCCGTCCCACCCCCTCCCCCCCCAACATAGCATAATGCATACTGACCAAAAAGCATTAGTTGAATTTTTATGAATGCTGATAAGATTAACGAGCATGCAGATCCTAGATGGGATCATACTATCATACCAGATCCAAGTGTTCATGGGTTTTAGATTCAGCTTCTCTCTGGTATCAGTTTTTGGGGAGTTTGGGTTCAGGAGGTCAACTTCTCTCCAATTAGACAGTGCAATGATTCATCCTGATGTCCATTTTACAGCTAAGGTCCAGAGCTCATACTTATCCTGGTTTGAGAGTATGATGCTATCACGATAATCATTGGACAATATTGGGGTTAAATCCTTATGCCCAGAGTTATAGGCCTTGATTAGTTTAACCTCTAAGTCACACTAAAACACATGATTATAATTTCTACCGAGCTTTACATACTGGTATACAAACTATATGCGATTAACAAAAACAGGATCTTGCCTTGGTGTCATAAAACTTGAGAAAGAACCGTGATTTGGGAACGGAGAGCTTGGCCTCGAGAACAGCAGAAATGCTGCCACTCAGCTTCTTGTTAACATCAGGGCTGAGGCCACCAATCGAGACAAGCTCACCATATGCCGCTGGCTCCTGGGTCCCACCAAATGACATCGGCACCGACCCCTTCAGAACTACCATCACATACTGTAATTAATGAAAATACATGCAGGCTAATGAGTATAAGGAAAGATGCATAACCATTCAGAACTAAATTTAAGAAACTTTGTCAACACAGGATGGTACCAAATCCCAAATGAGATTGCTTTTTTTAGTATAATAAAGTAGTAATAACTAAATCCTAGCACCTTTAACAATAATTATTCTTTTATACCAGTATTAGTTGATTTTATTGCTAAGATGCCTAAGATTAATGTGCTAAAATCCCCAAATATGAAGGCAAGTTGGTAAACCAGTAAACTAAGGTTTGCACCAGAAGAAATCTCAAATTCACAGTAAAATTTACCTATAATTATTGACTAGCCTCGCATTTTTAGGCCATATTAGACATAATACAAAAGGGAGAGAAAGTAAAGTAGGATTTTACTGCAAGAACAAGCAACATAAATAGTAAATCATTTTAGCTGACACTGAAACTCAAGCTCCAATTGACACAAGTGAACTAATAAATCAACATAAAATCGCCACAAACGAAGCTAAATCACTTACTAGCCTCACACATCTAGGTCATACTAGACAGAATACGAATTATAATTTAAGACAAATGGGGAAAAAAATATAAGGTAGGGTTTTAGGGTCCGACCAACACAGAATTGACATGTCAGTTAAAGATTCGACGAGTATTGCAATAAATTTCTTAACCTAGGTTGATACGAAAGATAATATAAACATTAAACAAAAAAAGGAGAGATCAAGAGAGAGAAGAGGAACGAAACGGACAGCCTCGGGCTTGCCGATGAGACTGGCGACGGTCTTTGACAGCTCCGAAAGGATAGATGACGTGTCAACGCCATCTAAGCTCGCATTCGTCGAAAGGTTCAGGCAAGGCATTTTCTTTCACCTCTCTCTCCTCTTTCAATCTAGTGTCGTTTCGCTTCTACCACAGAAGAGTGATGGGAAGACAAAAAGGGAATTTTCTTTGTAAGTAAAAGGCATTCCTGTTGCTCTCCAGTTCATACGAAAATTGAGGAGGATCGAATCGTGGAAGTTATTTTTTTATTTAAAATTATTTAAGTCAAAGAAAACTATCAGAAAATTGACCGAAATTTTTATTAATAGGAAAATAAATAAATAGAGACAATGGAGAAGGGATTCGAGGAAACGAATAAGAAAAATGTGATTGTCTGTAACGTCCAGAGAACGTTATAGATCAAAACGTTTAGATTAGCGAAATCACATTAACCAGGGGCGGATCCAGGATTTTCGTTAGGGGGGCAAAAAAATATCGAATCGGGTTTAAATTCATTAACCAATTGAGTACTCGATAAAAAACAATGCTTTAACTTATACTTTCCAATGCTTTGACTTGTAATTTCTGATGTTTTGACTTTTAATTATAATTACCAATCAAAATTCAACAAATTTATTTCAATTTTAACCCTAAATTTAACTCGAATTATAAATCAAACGTCCAGATGGGGGCAAAAAAATTTCTAGGAGGGCAAAGTCGGTCGGAACCGATAAATCTCCACTAAAACTCAAAATTCAGAGGAGCAGCTGCCCCCCTTGATACACCTGGGTCCGCCCCTGACATTAACTACTAATTAGCGGTTTATGCTGGCCGTTTTGGTTTACCACGTCCAGACATTTTGAAAAACAAAAAATTTCTTGGTTTGTACAACGTCCTTTACTTGTGAAATCCAACAAGTCAACTAGAGTGGGAAAAATGGCACGCCGGAGCCGGATCCGTCACGGAACGGCACGTGTGTCGGTTATGTGCCGTGACTCGCGTGTCCCGTGCCGTGACCATTCGCGTGCCGTGACCAATTGTTGGCAAAGAAGACACGGCACGGCACGGCACGGAAATTGTCTTGGTCACGGCACGGCACGGCACGGGACACGCGAGTCACGGAACGGAAGACACGCCAGTCACGGCAGTAGCGAAGCAATACACTAACATACCTTCCTATAAGGTATAATTTTATTTTAATTAAAATATTTACATTTAAATTTCAATTAAAACATTTGAATTTTAAAGAATCGTTTCATTTTTTTTTTTAAAACGTTAAATGCGATCAAATTTGACTAACGCGCGTTTGGTCACGGCACGAATTAGTCACGGCACGCGAGTCACGGCGTGACTCGCGTGCCGTGACCATTCGCGTGCCGTGACCACCCCTCGTAATTTTTGTCACGGCACGGCACGGCACGTGAAAAATTTACTTGGTCACGGCGTGTTAGTCACGGCACGGCACGGCACGTTTTTCCCTCTCTAAAGTCAACTATGAGTATTAACCATAGCCTTCATCACCAACGTCAAACTAGCAAATATCCAATTTTGTACTTGCTGAATTCAGCTGTTACCCCTTCTTTATCCATATCTTCATATTAACTTGCCACACTACATAAACTATTTTGCCTGATTTGGAAGATCGTTAATATTGGAAACGTGTTTAGCATAGTTTACATCAACAAAATCAGATAAATCAACCATAAAAAAAACAAAATCAGCTAAATGTTGTCATTTGTTCGTTGAGGCATTTTGTCATACATTTTATGTCTATCCACCCATACATTTTACCCAACTCCAAGTCTAAATTTAATCACTGTTGTCAGGAGCGGATTCAGGATTTTCGTCAGAAGAGGCAAAAAAAAATCGAATCAGGTTTAAATCTATTAATCAATTGGGTACTCGATAAAAAATAATGTTTTAATTTATACTTTCCAATGATTTGACTTGTAATTTCTGATTCTCTGACTTATAATTCTAATTATCAATCAAAATTCAACAAATTTATTTCAATTTTAACCCTAAATTTAATCCGAATTACAAATCAAATGTCCAGAGGGGGGCAAAAAAAATTCCAAGAAAAAATAAAGTCAGTCGGAACAGATAAATCTCCACTAAAACTCAAAATCTAGAGAGAACAGCTGTCCCCCATGGAATACACTGGGTCCGCCCCTGACTGTTGTGCTACAAGTGAAAACAAACTACTAGTCCAAGCTATACAATTACTAGTCTATCTTTTTGTTTGGTTATATTTTGTATTCTCTTGTCGCAGTTCTGAGTTGTTTTGCTTGTTGGCCATCTCGGTCATCTGTTATCTCTCTCACTAAAACTGTATGTCATGGAGGAAGATTCAAACAATATTGATTCATTTTCTTCGCGCATTATCAGTTCTAATCATAATCAGGATGATATTTTTTTGAACAACTAAGACAGAACAGCCCATAAGAAGTTGAAGTCAGTGAGAAAAAGAAAAGATGCGATAGTCGATGGTTCAAGGTACTTTCATCTTAAAGGTTAAAAATTCTGACATTTTCACCGTATCTAATGAAATCTCATTAATCTTCTTTTATTTCCAGCATAAACTCATCATGCTAAAAGTTGAAGGTTATATATATGGTATTCAGATCAGCTGAAATCCGAGATCCAGCCATCCAACTTTTTCTGTGCACGCATCTCGAAACAGTTGATTTTTCTGTGTACGCATCTCGAAACAATTCAATGGCTGGATTCGAAATTTCAGGAATTTCAGAGTTACTGTTGTTGATCTCAGATCTCAGCAGATTTGGATCCATATATATGGTGGGCAATTTAGACCAATCAACACTGGAAAAAAAGGAGGGGACTTCCAGTTTTGTAGAGTTATTAGAGGATGTGAGTAGGCTCTGTCATGACGATGAGAGTCCAAAACTTCCAGTTTTAGATGTCTGATCGGGATTTCATGCTCAAAACATTGATATCATTTTACAAGAAGTTATAAAATTTATAAAAATGTTTGATATTGTTTCTTACATAAAAATAGGAACTTATAGGGTCTTGTTTGTAAATTTTAACATGTCATTATTGTCAGTCCTTGTCCAGCTTATTCATCTCCAACATGTCAAGTATTTAATATGTATACCATTTTACCAGTATCTGGTACAATAAAGTTTGAACAGTATATAAATTTCTCTTAAATTTATACTTTCAGATTTATATAGATTTCCAAAAAAAATAATACACAGGAGAAATGCCAAACTGAAATACTCTCCATTTGTTTCCGGTACTGAACAATGCGTATAGCACAGCATACAAAAGGAAATGACAAACCAATGTTGACTACACAGCAAGAAAATTTTGCTGCAGGACCTCAAGAGTGAAAAAGAACTAAAACCGGTACCAAAGGACAGGTACTGGTACAGACACTGACTTTAGGCAAATTTTGCTTAAATGAACAAAAAATAACAAATTGATGTTACAAACGCTTTTTAGTTTTTGTAATATTAGTCTTAAATTTTAAATAGTTAAATGAAGAAATGATGATATAAATAAAACAATTGAATTTTGATGGGTCATGAGATATAATTAAATTTAAAATTGTGATAGGGAAATATTTAAAAAGAGAAGTTTTGATGGGATATATATAAATTTCTCTTTAAAATATAAAGAGTAACTTAATTATTTTTTAATTTTTAAATGAGAGTTTAAATATTTTTATTTTATGTGTCTACATCATGCTTTTATTTTTTAATTTTCTAATAACATAAATTTTAAATTTATGTTTTAATAAAATCGTTAGATGTGATGTATATTATTTTATTTACATGCACATAACAAATTTAACACTTCTCGTTTTTATTTTTATATGAATTGATAAGTTGAAAATCAACGTTCAAAATTTTTTTATATTAATGTATTTTTGCAATCTCTTGATACCGATCAAAACAAAGTCAAAATGTTATAATCTTTTATATTTGCATAGAGAAAATACTATATATCAAATCTAATGGTTTTATATTGATATTTGAATTCTACATTTGAATTTTAATGTTTAAAAAATAGAAGCATGATGGAGATATAAAAAAGGAAGACATCTAAATCCTCCTCTTTTTAAATTTAAGTAGCAACTAATATAGCTTAGAATAAGTGTGGAATAAATTAATTGGTATGAAAATGTCAATTAACTTATTCTGCACTTTTGTTTCATTGTTCCTGTATTCTTATTTTCTCGGTTACATTCAATTTTTGAAATAATATTAAATTCATTAATTTTAATGAAAATTTAAAATTAATTTACGAAGCTTCTTTTCTCGATGTTGTCCGTTCCTTATAGCAAGAAATAGCAAGTAGATTCCTTCTTTATATATAACAATGATAAAATAGTGTTTTCAACCTTTAAACTATTCTATTTAATTCTATTACACCTAAAAATGGATTCATCCAGTAATTCATCAAATGGAGCAAAGCAAGATCAAGGAGACACATATTGAGGATGGTGCAGTTTTACTACAAGTTAAAATAAAAGCTAACCTTAGCGTTAAGTTAGAATTACATAGTTATCTGATAGAGTTCTTTATATACCATATCTCAGCAATGTAATTGTAAATTTGTAATACACAAAAAAAATACAAAATGAATGAAAAAAAAAAATCTTCTATCTTAAGCTGGTTCAAATTCAATTGACCCCTTTAAAATATTTTTCAGTCCAATCAGCCCTATACTATTTGTATGGGTTAAAATTAAACCATCCTGTTAAATAGCTTTGTTAACTTTCTGTTATGTCTATCTCTATTAACTAGGGCTATCAACAAGCTGAGCCGAGTCAGACTTTGGTTGCGAGTTGAAAATACTGACTCGTGACTTGTTCATGGCTCCCCGAGCCAGCGAACTGGCTTTCACGGTTTAGATTCATTCGTGAAATTGCGGCAAGGGGTTTAGATTCGAAAATTTATAATTTGTATGTAAACTCTTCATTCGTGAAATAGATCAATTTTAACGGTTTAGATTTATCATTTGAAGTCAATCCAATAAATTATAACTTTATGAGCTTAAAAAACAATCCAAACATTATACATCTCTATACACTTCTAATCCCAACAATACCAAAGCGATTTCAATTTTTCTTTGAGAAGAAGTATCAGTTTCCATTATTTTCGTTCGTAGGGGATGTTTTCAGTAGAGATTTTGAGATTTTTCATGGACTTAAATAAAATATAGTTTTTTTTTTTTTAGGAAAAATAAGGGTCATGCCCATATTTCATATATATAAATTGTGGTTACAAAGTTTGTATCCACTGGATTTGAAAAGAGAAAATTAAATTTAAATCGCTCAAAACAATTGAGCTTAAAAGGAAATTGAAACACATATTAAAAGGAAAGCAAGATGCCAAACATAACAATGTGAAAACTGAAAAGGCCTTTAATTTTAAATTGAAAAGGTCGAAGCTTCAATCCTCCAGCTGCAAGTACTGTGCCTCCCTCTTTCATCAAAAAAAGTATTGTGCCTCCCTCTTTCCGTACCAGCAACCCCATGTACCAGTCCGGTACAGTCCATGTTCTCCATCTCCGTACTAGTATATGTACCAGTATCGGTGTTTGCCTCATCCCGGTACAGACCAGAATCGTTCCCCGCACATTGCAATATTTACCAGTACCGGACCCCGGTACTACCTGGTACCACCATTTCCTAGTGTCAGTTGTGCCAGTCATTTATTACCCCCTCTTTACCCCTCTGATTGTTGATTCTCTCTATATCACCTTAGCCAATACCGTCCACCCGCTGTCGATCCCCTCCTATTGTTTGTTGTACCTGTTGTTCATAGTACCACAATTGCGAAAGGAACTCCTGAAGAAGTTGTTCTACACTTTTGTTTGTTCCAGCAAAACATCTTGCGCAACGTTCTTTCCACACGACAAACTGCATGACCAGCATTGCCGTTTGTTGTTCTTTCATTAACTTGCCAACCTTGCTTACATTTGTTACTTATATTGCCAGTTTCTGCGGCCATTCCCGGTATGGTTTGTTTGTAGTCAGAGTGGTGTATAGCTGGAGTGTGAAGGGGCATTCCTGGAATAAATGATGTGCTGTCTCCAAGCTTGATCTACATAGCAGGCACATGCTCGCAATCATCCATCCTCGCTTATGAAGATTTTCATGCGTCAAGATTTTGTTTCGAATTGCCAACCAACCAAAGATTATCATCCTTGGTGGGGCCCTAATTTTCCACACCTTTGATATATCCATCTTGATTCTGGGACCCCCCCTCATCGATCCTGTAGGCCGATTTGACCATGAATTCTCGTCCTTACAACCATATTCTCTAAAACATTATATTTTATTTAATTTGGTCCTCAAAAGTTTACAAATCTTCCTTTTATTTAATTTGGCCAAGTGAAAGGTAACTTGTACCAGAAATCCTGCGTACCAGTCCAGTATGCTTCTTCCTATCTGTCAGGCTAAATGCCATCTCTGTCCCTGTGATTTCCTTCTTTTTCAACCAAATGCCGTTTTTGCCCCAGTGATTCCTGTTTCTCTTTTGGGCCCCCTCGTTTCCTTCATACCAGAACATCTCCGTACTAGTTCGGGTTCTTCTTATCTGTCAGTGTAGCGGTTTGCCTTTACCAGTCCGTCCGGTTCACCTTCCCTGTTCCAGAACTTGTCAGCGATCCAGAAATTATGAGTACTACTCCAAAGTGTACCAGAATTTACCAGTAGCTCTCCCATGCGTAGCAAAATTTACCAGTACCAGTTCGGTACTGTTAACTTTACCAGTATCAGTCCAGTTTCACTTTAATGCATACCAGAATTTACCAGTACCACTCCAATGCATACCAGAAGTTACAAGTTGGGTCATGACATCCAGCTTACTCCATCTAATTATATTATTAGACATAGGAAGCCGATGATAAAACCGAAAGCAAGCTATATCTCCACTGTTCTTGGACTTGCACTACCAACTCTGAGATCTCATTTGTAGAGTCCCTGAATATCCTACCACATCTTTCCCTCCAAAAACAAATTGGGACATATCAAAATTGATCTTTCCTTCTTTGTGTATCCTTTATCAATTATGGCAGAAATCGCATCATTACCATTAAGGATTGAATCAACCGACATTTTGACATCTAAAAGCATAGCCACTATTCTATACAAACTTGTTGCCATGAAACATTCACTGAATAAATGTTGTGCCGATTCAGAATTGTTTCTACATATGATACACCAATCACAAGGCACCATCCTTTCTTATTCAGTTTCTTATAAAATCAAATTACATGATACTTGTTCATCTGCATGACATGTATATTTTGACAGGCTCGTGTGACATATAAGTGTTAGCCCTACTCTCACTTGACCCAAGTATGACACAAATTTAGTGGCAAAACTTGTAGATAATGTAAGATCACTTTCAATAGCCGAAAATCATGGATTTCTTGGTTCTGAAGGAAATGCACAACAAAGAAAGAATCATTCATTCAATAATGAATTTAGCAAATTAACATCACACTAACAGTTCAGCTTTATGTTAAAGAGACTCAATTTTTGTTTCATGCACACTTAATTAAAAAACCAAGCCCCATAACTACATGAATAGTTTGGATAATTAATGTACTATCCTCTAATTTTCATTTCTTCTGATTGTTCGATCTTGATACTCATTCCTGATAATAGTAGGTTAATAACGTAGCATTATTATGACCTCCTCTTCTCTGATTTTATTGTTCATTTCCGAACCTTGCGCACATTGATTTGTCAATAATTTCTTTTTCTTTTATCTTTTTGAGTAAGAAAAATCTGTCAAATGTTGATGCAATGTGGATTGGGTCAATTAAAACTTCTTGTACTGTACAATTTTGTTTTGTCTTGAATTATTTTATCCTTGTACTTGCTAAAATCCAATTTATGAAAATCAGAAGTATACATTTGAAATCGTGGTTGGATAATAGTAGGGAAGTATGTTATGATGCTGTCTAACCACTGCTTCCAGTGGGTACCAGCAGGATTTTGCCATCTGGTACAGTGTACCAGTCGATACCAGATTGTACCAGTCGGTACCAAACTGAGCTTATACCAAAGCAGACTGGCTTTGTATTGCTATTTTGTATTTCATACTTGCCTTGTTGAATTGAAAGTAAACTTCTATATTCTATGTTTTTCATAGATAAAAAAAGCAGCAAAAAGGAATTGCAGGTACTTGTTCCTATTTTATGTTAATATTAATCACTTTTTTATTTTATAGCGCCTTTTAATGCGAGTTTGTTACCCAAATGGAAAAAAAGGAACTAAATACAAAACTAAGGCATGAGTAAATATTTGTTGGCTGCTGATATTAGTAACAGCTTGCTGGTTCGTTTTTCTTTGCTCATGCTAGTTCCTAACATCTCATTCCCCCCTTTCTTTTCTGAGTTGCTGGTTTCAGCACTAGGGTTTGGTCTCCTGTTCTTTTCTTTTTTTTTTTGGTTTCTTATATTGATAAACAGTGCTAGGGTTTGTTATTTACCAGTATGCTGCAATGCTGAACCTAATTTGGCATGTAATAGCTGATTAGCAATTTAGAAGGAAAAGAACATGATATTAAAGTACTAAACATCATTAAACTAGCCAAACAAAATCTATTTGGTTTAAATATAAATTGCTATCCCAAAAATTTTTCTCAGTCAGATATCAATCCCAACACATCGCATTTACAAAATTGTCAGAACCATAGTTTACTACTTAATTACATCCAAAACGTCGGGCCAAAGCCACAGCTAAAATCTATGAATTCTAATCAGAAAAGTAGGTTCATCCATAAAATTACTACAACCTACAATCAAACATCTGATACTGAATTCTAATCAAGAAACCAAACAGGGGGTTCCTGCGGGTTAAGCAGGCCATCCAACTCGTAATCGATGCTATCATAGTTCACAGCAGTAGGGCTCAAATATTGAGAGCTGGAAGCGAAGTCTGCCAATCCAATACCAGCATTTTTGAACCCTTCATTCTTTGGATCCTCGTCCATCATCTTTAACATTTCATCAACATCAAATCCATCATGATCTATCACCAGCTTCTCTATTGGTTCAAGCTGATCAAACGTGGCAGGATTTAGACCTTCCATCCCTTGCAATGGCTGCTGCTGCTCTTTGGGTGAAGAATCAACTCTCAGAGAATCCTGTTTAGACACATCAACTCCACCTTCTGAAGAATCAACTCTGAGAGAATCCTGTTTAGGCACATCAACTCCACCTTCTCCTTCAATCACATCTTCAGAACGGTTTGCTGTAGTTGTGGTGGATTCACAAGATGTAGTCCCATTGGGCTGATCAGGAAAGTTGAGACGGGCTACTGAGCCATACATTGCTCTGGCAGCCTCGTCATATGCTTGAGCAGCTTGTATGGCTGTGGGGAAAGTACCCAGCCATAGGCGCTCTCCTCTATTGGGTTCACGAATCTCAGCAACCCATTTTCCCCAGACCCGCTGCCTGACCCCCCTGTATTTGCACTGAGAGTTCTCGGGCCCGCCTTTCCCCCGCATACACCCCTTCTTGGATCCCTTAGCGGGAGCCTTGAGGGTTAGTCTGGCACTCTCTGCAGCTTTCCATTTTTGGATTTTCTCCTCGACTGCTCTGTGGGATCTCCGCTGTTTCTTTTTCGGACAACTGAAAAATCAGAAACAAAAGGTCAGCAATTGAAGATCAATAAATTTGGGATTACTTGGCAATAATCATCATATATTGGAACAAACTTGATAAACAATTATATTGGGATTATTTACTTAGTAATTAACCCTCGAGATATTATCTGTCTAGATAATAAGCAAACTTCAACAAAATAGAAATTGAAAAGAATATACAAAAGTAAAAGCAAAATCAATCAGAAATCCAAACAATCCAAATCATTGACTACCAAGATGACAGACTTTCGTCAAACTACGAAGAGAACAGGCTGTACCTACTTTCCTAAATTAGATTTCCCCGAATTTGTTATCTTTCCATCGCAATCTAGGGTTTATAATTGGTCGGATTTAAACAATTCTTCTAGAAATACACCACGACTGGAACAAAGCTAGGTACTATGCATCATGCATGCATGAGCAACAGGTAACACCAGTAAAAACCAGGGTTGGAATCGATGGACATGGGCAAAGATACCTGAAAAAGAGAGGAGTGCTATTATTTTCATCATTTCCTAATCTAGGGTTGACAATAAACAACCGAAGACAAACCAAAAGTTCGTATTGAAATTAAGTAAAAAAGTCACAATTCAATCACAAACATAAAAAAAAGCCAAAATTCCAACTTTTTTCTCCAGATGTAGTTCAAAATTCACTGATTTTTGTCAACTTTGGAACGCAAGTAAAATTCCCGAAGAATTTTTCTAAAGTCGACTACCGATAAGATTTTTACCCCTTTCCGCCTCGTGAAAATTTTCTAGGGTTTTGGACAAATTATATCGGATTTGAGAAAAAAAAAAACTTATTTGCAAATACAAAAAATGGTGTAAAGGTACCTGAAAAAGAAAGGTGGTGTTATTTTTATCAATTACCATCTACATTCAACAATAAACAACCAAAGACAAACCAAAAGTTTGTAATGAAATTAAGTAAAAAAGTCACAATTCAATCAGAAACATCAAAAACCCCAAAATGCCAAACTTCTTCTCCAGATGTTGTTCAAAATTCACCGATTTTTTTCAAATTTGAAACGCAAGTAAAATTCCCGAACATTTTTCTAAAATAGACTACCGATAAGATCTTTATCCCTTTCCGCCTCGTGAAAATTTTCTAGGGTTTTAGACAAGTCATATCAGATTTGAGAAAAACTTATTTGCAACTAAGAAAAAATCCAGTTAAGCCTACCTCTCGATTACACGTTGATCCATCTTTAATTTCTAGGGCACTGCACACGCGAAAGGGCAGGTTCTTCGGCTCGTCGGCTGTGATTCGCTTTATCAATTCGCTCGATCAACAAAAACCTAGCGCTCTCTCTAGAACGAAATATTAGAACGGGATATGGAAGGTACAGCTTTTATTTATAGGCCGAAATAAGAAGTATACGCTACGCGTCTCATATGTTCGAGATATTTCGGGCAAGTACGGATGAATTCGTTTCTTCTGAGTTAACTCAAAGTTTGAGGTAAGATCTCGACCGTTCGATTTAAATCCGCACTTAAATTAAAGGCTTCGTGTGTTTTAAGGTATGAGCCAGATTGGCCTGAATTCTCATCACACGGTCAAAAATATTAACTCAAACCGTGCGTTAATGCAGAGGATAAGGATTCAGTGCGGATAACTTCGCCCCGACGTAATCAGATAAGTTTTTCACTCAAAAAAATAAAAAATAAATAAGTTTAGAGCTCTGACACGTGGATCAGATATTATTATACGTGGCCTGGCCATCTGGAGGTCAAGATTTAGAAAGTCATTAGAAAAGTGAAATCATTTATAACGTAGTTTCGAGATTTAAATTTTATAAATAATTTACTTTTTTATCTATCAATGACTAAATGACCTCATTCTAACATAATACTTTCTATTTTTATTTTGCTGATCTTTCTATTTTAATTCTAATGCTTCTTGGTTCTTGGAAGAGCTAGCCCTTTATCAGTGGCACTGGCATATTAAATATACACAAGTATATTGGAAGAGATAGGAGTAGGTCCGATGGGCATCGGACCTACATTTAGGTTCAATTAGCTATAGAACCGTACAATTAGCATCAAGATCTATGTGCACGGAAATTGATACAGACTTGTACGGATTTTGATGCAAAGCACACGAATCTTGTGCAGATCAAATGGTCATCACACCCATCGAACCAAGGTAGGTCCGATGGGCATCGGACCTACTCTGATTCCATATTGGAAACAACAATGAGGTTTATTGTTAAAAATAAATACGAGTCATTTCATTGTTTTCACTTCTTAAAATTCACACGATTCTAAATGTTAATCCTCCCTTGTCATGCACTCTCTGCTTTATATATCTGAGCTACTACAATGTTTCGTCAGCTAATCATCATTGGAATTTACAACAACGGCCTTACTCTTTTGCACCAGTCAGTCAAAAACCAATTGGAAACTGGTTAGCTCTGGCAAAAACTCTAGATCCTTTAGAGGGGATTAAGGAAAGCGTATACTCTAATTGCTAGTCGTAGATATGTAACCTCTTCATCACTAAGGGTCCGTTCGGAAAAATTACTGTTCATGTGGGAAAAAAAAATTCACTCCACGTGAACAGTAAAAATTAAGTTCTATTTTACCCATTCTCGTGCCCATTCTCTTGGGCCGAACAGGGCCTAAGACTGATTAGAAAGGGAAAAAATATGAATATGTACATAATTTTTATTCTTAGTTCACAAGTTCGAAGGTATTAATTGGTTTTAGCAATTCGAATTAATTGAATATAATAGTTGATTATGTTTTGCCTCTTATGAGATTCTTCTGTTCTAGTCCATTAATCTGATCATCCAGCTTTTATCCAGTAGAAGCTCTTAGGTTAAAATCTCTCACACCTTTCAGATATAGATTCATCGATTTATACACGAGCTCTAAGAGAATCACTTGATTTCGTTTCCCCATCTTATCAAGGACTCCTAGCAATAAAATTTTGGAACAACTTGGTTATATGTTCTACTATTATAGATTTATTCCCCCTTAATTTCAGTAAAAATTCATTCATGTGAGTTTTTATAAACCTAATATAATTTTTTTGTTCCTTTTATATTTTGAAATATAACTCTAGAAATTCTGTGGGATCATATGATTACAATGGGAGGTCTAAATTGATATTTGAAGGTATTGATTAACGTCAATTTGATGTATTTGAAAATGAAGATCAGGTTTATTGTGATCTGTCAGGGTTTACAGTATTGATTAGCTAGTTTTATAGTATCTATATCGTAGTGTTATAGTATGAATTTGATCAGTTTATTGCTGAAATGGCGAAATTTTAATGCATTTTTATTTGTTTCGCTTGATATGTTTAGGTTTTAAAGTGTCGATTTGTTATGTTCACAGTCTAGATCGGTTAGGGCTACATTATCTATGCAATAGTTTTACAGGATCTATCTAATAATTTTACATGATATATGTAATAATTTACTTGATCTATGCAATAGTTTTCAGTTCTTTATTTTACATATGTAGATTGATTCATGCAGCTTATTTAGTTAGTATTCCAGCTGATGCAATTATTTTACAGGATTCTTGCAATTGTTTTACATGATTCTTGCAATTATTTTACAATATTCTTGCATTAGTTGTACATGATTCTTGATCTAGTTTTACATGATTCTTGCAATTATTTTATAGGATTCATACAATTTTTTTATATGATTCATACAATTTTTTTACAAGATTCATACAATTTTTTTACATGATTCTTGAACTAATTTTACAGGATTGTTGCAATTATTTTACATGATTCTTGAACTACTTTCATCGGATTTTTGCAATTGTTTAACAAGATTTTTGCAAATATTTTACAGGATTCTTAAACAAGTTTTACAAGATTCTTGAACTAATTTTATAGGATTCTTGCAATTATTCAACAAAATTTTTGCAAATATTTTATAGGATTCTTAAACTAGTTTTACAGGATTTTTGCAATTGTTTTACAGGATTCTTGAACTAATTTTATAGGATTATTGCAATTGTTTAACAAAATTTTTGCAAATATTTTATATGATTCTTAAACTAGTTTACAGGATTTTTGCAATTGTTTTACAGGATTCTTGTAATTTTTTTTACATGATTCTTAAACTAGTTTTACAAGATTCTTGCAATTGTTTTACATGATTCTTGAACTAATTTTATATGATTCTTACAATTATTTAACAAGATTTTTGCAAATATTTTACAGGATTCTTAAACTAGTTTTATAGAATTATTGCAATTGTTTTACAGAATTCTTGAACTAATTTTATATGATCTTGCAATTGTTTAACAAGATTTTTGTAAATATTTTGCAGGATTCTTAAACTAGTTTTATAGGATTCTTGCAATTGTTTTATATGATTATTTGCAATTTATAACATTGTTTATTCTTTCAGCCAGGTAACTCCAATTTATAACCTTGTTTATTTTGTTTTTTTGCAGGATAATATTTCAAATGAACGTGTTGTTCTAGTGATGAGGCTTCTCACTCATCCAAATAACGTGCACCAGAGGGTTATGAAGTAACAAACTCCAATGTGTTTTATTGTATTGATGTTAATGAATAGTTATTGTTTGTGGTTGTTTGTATATGCTGTTAGATACAGTAGAGTCAAGAGAGTCAGAGGACAGCGATCAGTCGTGGTAAAATAGTACATTTGATGTAGTGTAAGATACAATTGATGTTGTTAGATATAGTTGATGTTAGTGAACATTGAAATCTATATCATTTTTGTATCGATAGGAGAGTCAGTGGTCGCTGAATAGTTATTTTTGTGACTAGTGAAATTTTATAGTTTGTATATGTTGTTTTATAGTTTCAGGTGTCAATTTTACAGTATTGAAATCTTGTAGTTCACATCTGTTAGTTTTATAGTTTGCATCTGTTAATTTTATAGTATTGAAGTCTTATTTTACATGATATAGATCAATATATAAATATAATAATTAAAGAAAAAAAATGATGAATTTTTTTAAAACATTTAAAAAAAATTAAAAATTAAAATTTTAATTTCAAAAAAAGAAAATTTTAATTTTGCATAATTTTAGGTGTTATTTGTAAATAACTACAAGTTTTAGAAGTTGTTTGTTTTTCAAATCTTCTAGAAGCCGGAAGTGCAGGTAATTTGCAAGTTGCTAACGGTTTGCAACTAACTTGGGACCACTTGGAATGGTCGCTGGTTACTAGAATTTTGAACTAGATATTATACATGATTTGTTGTTGAAGATACAATATTAATTATAGAGTTTTACAGTATTCGCGCAAGTTAAATGACAGTTTTTTTGTGTAAAAACTTGGTACAAAAACTTGGATACAATTAGTCGCTTCAGACATTTTTTGGATAAAATACTCAATAAAGTGATTTTTTGCGTGTGACATTAGGACATACGATAATACATGAGTGAATATGTATGGAAACCAAATTTTACATATTTTTAGAATTTTTTACTACTTTGTTAAATAGATAGAAAATTACTTAATTCAAAAAATTTGAATCATTTGAAAATTGAAAGTAGTAATTTTCGTTGTCACACGTTTATTATTGTCTTGACCTTTTATTATGCATTTGAAATATAGATTCGCATTTATTATTCTCTTGACCTTTTATTATGTTATGCATTTATACAAAGTGGGAAATAAATGATTCTTAGAAATTGTAGGGACTTTATACTAAATTCACCATTTTATTTTTGAAATATACGAATCTCAAAACAAACGAAGGGTAGATTTGAAAAACAGAATCAAAACTCCACTGTTAAATTGCTCTTTCACTCGAGA
Organism: Carex kokanica; assembly: GCA_025461125.1. Classification (NCBI taxonomy): domain Eukaryota; kingdom Viridiplantae; phylum Streptophyta; class Magnoliopsida; order Poales; family Cyperaceae; genus Carex; species Carex kokanica. Next base: position 833,641 of record JAJGRX010000953.1, on the reverse strand, counting down.
TCAAGGTCAAGGTCAAGGTCACAATATGTAACGTGACGTGACATGTGACATGTTTAAAAAAAATATATATATATATGTTAGTCTTAATGATACTACAATAATATCAATTAAAGTATTTATTAGTCAATAAAAAATTCTTCTACAAATTGTAAGTATATAATTAAAAAATAAGGAACTGTAAATCGGGTCGTGATGGGCTGGAGATTGTGACGAGTCGGAGAGAAGACACAACATACTTCATAGTACGTCATGTTTAGTTCGGCTATGCCATATTGACCGGAATGGACGCTGCTGCTTTTCTGCATCTAACTATTCAAAAAATTTCATTTCGCGCATCTTGATACAGAAACTTTTTCATGCACAAATCTCGACGAATTTGAATGGTTGGATCTGGAAAAGCTGGTTGCTGCTTTTCTATCAGCAGAGTCGGACCTACGATGACGTGTTAAATGTTGTTGTTTCTTATTTTCTTTACATTTTTTGAATTGTTCATTGAAAATTTTTTTAAAGAAAATGTAAAATATTACAGAGAAAATAGTAAAAGGTTGGAAAATATTTTTGTCATGTTAAAAATGTGGAATTTCGAGTTGCTAATTTTTATTTTCTTATTAAAGGGTCTCGGTACACTCCAACAGGGGCGGAGTCAGACTTTCAAGTTATGGAGTTCAAACATGAATGAGGGTCAGTCATATAAAATTTTCATGCTGCGAATGGAGGTCAATATTACCTTATATATAGCATTTCATCCTATACTATATAGAAAATTGTGTATAAGTACAAAAACTTTCAAAATAAATGAGAATCAATTGATATTTATTTCCTGAATGTAGCTCCACCTCTGCACTTTAATATATTTTAATATTATTTTAATAGTTATATTATGCGAGCAGTGACATAACATGTTATGTAAATTACCTCACGAAAATGTCACACATGTTATGATATAACTAGCACGAAACATAACGTGACAACATGTCAACATATCATTTTAAGCTGGCTCGCTAGTTAAAATATGATTAATGGAACACCACATAAAACCGTCAGCATAACATAAGAAAGCTTTGATATTCCACGTGCATTGTCATCGTTTCAAAAATCCAGAAAGAACGAAAGAAAAGGACACTTGATTCTCTAATGTCTTATTTGAATGCACATTTTTTGTCTCTTTGCAAGTTGTTACTCTTTTTGTTGGTTCAACATAAGTTGAATATAGACTCCACCTACTTTTGACAATCATGATATATTCAATATGGAATTAATTATGTCGAATGTTAAAATACATAGTTGTGCATTGAAATAATTATAAAAATGTGCTGAAAAGGCTGAAATGATGAAACTGTACTGTAAAGATAGCTAGTAAAAAATTCTAATTTGAAAATAATATTAAGTATGTATCCAATGCATTATCTCTTAGTTTGAGTTTGAATATGGGCCATCTGATAAAAAATCAGATCAATTTGATGCAAGTTTGTAATGTATGAGACTTTTGAAAATTTGTGCCTATATATAATGAAAAACTCAAATTCAAACCGTGAAATACCTTAGACAAAGCGTAATCCCCCCTCCTCCCGAATTCAGATCCTTCAATTACTGAATCTAGATCGTTCTTTTTAACTTGACACGAATCTGAAAGCCAAATAATACTGCTCCTGCGTTACCCCAAATCTCAAAGCAGCTGCGAGTTAATCTCAAACCGTAAAGTGAAGAGAATCTTTTACAATATTGGAGAGAATACTTGTCCGCAAGCCCACCCAGAATTCAGATCTAGTGAAGTAACCTAAGAATTGAATTTTGGATCGGGACCGTCCGATTCGAATCCGTGACCATCCATCTAAAGTGGAGCGCACGTATTCCGAGAGACATATTCGAATCTCAAAGTGATCTCGAGCGAAAGATTCGATTCGGACGGTCCCGATTCAAAATCCAAAAATTGGGGGATCCCCCCCGAACAAGTATCCTATGTAGTACTCCACAGAACAGTACCTTACTTTACGGTCCAGATTAACTCACAGCCGGTGCCTATTCGGGATTCGGGAAGGGGCAGTATTATTTGTGCTTTGAGATTCGTGCAAAGTTAAAAGAATAGTCCGGATCCAATTACTCCACAGAACACTACAGAACTAAATCTATGCTTAGCTCGGTCTCTGCTGGCGAAATAAGATCGAAAACCAAATAAACGCGGCCCATTAAAACAAAATAAGATCCAAAAGTGGCATTCTGCCTTTCAAAATTCTCTTGTATATGCCCATTAAAAATAAACGCGGCCCATTAAAGGGAGTTGCAAAATACAAGGGACCAAGGCTTAATTGAAATGGAGAAGCCGAAAGATAACAATTATTGTAATTTAGCGTAATGTACTGTATTTTAGCATAATTCTACATAAAAATTATTGTAATTTCAAGTAATTTAGTGTAAATCAACATAAATTAACATAATTTGAAGTAATTTAGTGTATTTTAGTTTAAATATGCTATCAAAAAAGTAATTTGACAAAGGGAAAAAAATTTAATTTTTTAGTATTATATTTCATCATTTTCGCTATTTGTCTCTATAAAAATAATAAATAAATAAAAACGAAATGGCAATTCGGTTCCATCCCATTTCGATTTTCTGTGGTGATTTTTTTTCCCGAAATTGTGAAAAGGGGAGGAGAACCGAATTGACATTTCGGTTTCAAGAGAAAAAAAAATGAAAACTGAATTGGCATTTCGGTTCTTATAGTTTTTGTGAAAACTAAACTAATCACGTTAGTTTGCTATTTTTTTTTTTTTTAATTATGGTTTTTTAAATTTTTTTCAAGAAATGACTGCCGAAACTAAAGATATATATTGACCGACCGTGACACATCTGGACAGATTCATACACCGCTTCACAATTAGGGGTAAGTACGGCGAGTACTATTTAAATATATAACCATTTTTGTGACAAATAACAAATTTGAAAATGACACGGTGCAAAAAAAGAATGCAATTTGCTATTATATTAAATAGCTCAACTGGTTGGAAAATATATTAAATAGTACTCGCCGTACTTACCACCTTAGATTGCGTTTCAAAGGGACAACGTTACCTTGGTTTCACTTGTGATCTACATCCATTGCATGTATATTAAAGAGTGAGCAAACACTCTGGTCAAGAGCCAACATAGCAAATCCAATTTTCAGATTTTTGTTTTTATTGAAATAATAATGTTATATATATATACACATATGTATTTGATTTAATCGATTTTTTTTGTTTGGAATTTTTTTAATAAACCATGTTATGTTAGTGACTCTTTATTTATACATATAATAACTTTGTATTATCATTTTTATAGGGACTACTATTTTAAATGAACTTGTAGCTCGCCTGAGTCAATTTGTGATATAAATATTTTGAGTTGGGCTATTGTGCTTCATGAAGGGTTATATTATACGAGAAGGGTTCCAATGCACCCAAATTTATATGCTCCCAATGCACCCACTCTTTTATCTGCATTTTCAAAGTTCGAACAGTCGATCCGAACCGCTCCACATGATCTTCATAATAAAATATGCTTGGAGACCAAATTTTATATTTTTTAGAATTTTTTTACTATTTTTTAAGACAGGTACAAAATCACTTTATCGGATGGTCTAGAATCTCCTTAAAACAATAATTTTGTACCTGTCTTAAAAAATAGTAAAAACAAATCTAAAAAATATAAAATTTGGTCTCCAAGCATATTTTATTATGAAGATCATGTTGAGCAGTTCGGATCAACTGTTCGAATTTTGAAAATGCAGATAAAAGAGTGAGTGCATTGGAAGCATAGAAATTTGGGTGCATTGGAACCCTCCTCTATATTATACTTCAAGTTCATATATATTTTTATTTTTAAAATTTAAGCAGTTGATCTAAATCATTCAACATGATCACCATATTAAAATGTAGTGGAGACCAACTTTTACCTTTTATTTTCATTTTTTTTACTGTTTTCTAAGTTGGATAGAAAATTATTGTTTTTTATGGTCAAAAACCTTAAAATTTTGCTTCATATATAAAAAATAGTAAACGAATTCTAAAAAAATATATAAAATTCTGTATCCAAGCAATTTTTAATACATAGATCATGTTTAATGGCTCGAATCGACTGTTTGAATTTTAAAACAAAAATATAAACACGAAATAAAACATCTCCCTTCATAAAGCATATTAGCTCAACTCAAAATATAATATCGATTTTATTTTGCTCTAAGCTCAGAAAGTTTACAACATTAAAATTTCTGAAAAAGTACCAAATACAACGTGCGTGCAACTCGAAAATGCTTCGCGGTTATCATTTTGAACCAATGAATGGAGCAGGGGCGGATCCAGAATTTTCATCGGAGGGCAACAAAATACCTAGTCGGGTTTAAATTCATTAACCAATTGAGTACTCGATAAAAAACAATGCTTTAACTTATGCTTTCCAATGCTTTGACTTATAATTTCTGATGCTTTGACTTATGATTCTAATTACCAATGAAAATTCAACAAATTTATTTCAATTTTAACCCTAAATTTAATCCGAATTACAAATTAAACGTCCAGAGAGGAGAAAAAAATTTACAGGGAGGAGCAAAGTCAGTCGGAACTGATAAATCTCCACTAAAACTCAAAATTCAGGTGGGCCTGGAACCACCTGGGTCCGCCCCTGGAATGGAGAGGAGTAGTTATACAGTGTAAAAAAAAAACAAATTTCTCTAAAAACAAATGTCTGTAAGCAGAATGACCTGAATTATAAGTAGAAATTCTTGCTCATTTCAATTTTGCTTGAAATACTAAAAAGTGAAACTGTTCACCAGTTATTAATAGTTGTCGCATAACTGGCATTGGTGTACTTGTATAAGTAAATAATTTCATAAAAAAAAAAATGAGAGAGAGAATCTGCAGACTTTGTCTATTTTATTTTTTTTCGATTTGACTTTATTGTCAGAGATGAGTTCGATAGACATCAGAACAAATTTGATCTATTATTAGATCAAAGCCGTTCAATCTGCATTAATATTTGTGCGTATTCAAAATTGTTCTGTAAATTTTAATGGCCAAAGGACGTCTCAATCTCACATTGAATCAAATTTGATCTGATATTTATCAATTTAATCAAGAGGCATTAGGAATTTAGTGGGTTTGTTTCCTTGAGCTCCGTTGTGATCGCCGACATTTTTAATAATACCCTGAGTTAATTAGAGATTAATAAATTTGCTCACGGTTGCTTTGAAATTTTAAATATGTCCAAACAGGCCATTTAATAGCCGGTTCCGATTAAAATTCCTGACCGGCCATTTAATGGCCGGTCCTGAATTTTTTTTTTATTTTTTTTTTTAGAGAAAAATAGCTAAAATACTGAAATCTAACACTAAAAAATCGAATTGATTTTTTAAATATTTGTTAGATTACTTTTTTCATAGCATATTTATACTAAAATACACTAAATTACTTGAAATTATGTTAATTTATGCTTATTGACACTATATTACTTTAAATTATGTTAACTATTTTTTAAGAGACAAATAGCTAAAATGTTGAAATATAACACTAAAAAATCGAATTTATTTTTAAATATTTGCTAGATTACATTTTTTTATATATAATTAGCATATTTATACTAAAACACGCTAAATTACTTGAAATTATGTTAATTTATGCTGAATTACACTTAATTACTTGAAATTACAATAATTATGTAAAATTATGCTAAACTATGCTAAATTACGTACGAATAGGGATGATATTTTCACTGAGAAGGTGAAAAACGACGACGAAACTTCAAACGGGCATAAAACGGCGCTCGAGTGTCCGATTTCAGCAAATGACCACTTTTCGGAAAGCTTGTGAAAATACGCATGCATTAAAATTAGCAATGCCGGATTTTCAACTTCAGAATCGCCAAAAAACAAAGGGAATAGTCTCAAAACTTCAGTTGAAGTTTCCGATTAAGATTTTCATTTCTATTGTTCAATCTACGTAGCTCAGTAAATTAGTTATATAATGAACTTGTAGAATACCAATTTTTATTATTTTTGAAATTATTTTACTATTTTTTATGATTTATGAAAGATGGCACAAAATCGGTCCTATTCATACGTAATTTAGCGTAATTTACCGTATTTTAGTATAACTCTACATAATTATTGTAATTTCAAGTAATTTAGTGTAAATCACCATAAATTAACATAATTTAAAGTAATTTAGCAAATTTTAGCACAAAATCGGACCTATTTATAGTGTATTTTAGTATAAATATGCTATGAAAAAAGTAATCTAACAAATATTTAACAAAACAATTCAATTTTTTAGTGTTAGATTTCAGTATTTTAGCTATTTTTCTCTTAAAAAAAAAAAAAATTCAGGACCGGCCATTAAATGGCCGGTTTGGGCATATTTAAAATTTCGGAGCAACCGTGGGCAAATTTATTAATCTCTAATTAACTCAGAGTATTATTAAAATGTCGGTTGTGATCGCATCTATAAGTTGAATTATGAAAAACAGTTTCGTCCCTTGGTTTAATAAAGAAGGAAAATCATTATTTTTCTCACATGCATGTCACGGAGGCATGTTTTATTCTGAACAGAATCTTAAAAAAATTATCATTTGTTCATTTTTTTTTCTCATTTATTATCGATTATGTTATTGAGGTTTCTTCAAAAAAATTTATAAAAAATTGGTTACATTGAGGCCACTTCTCAAGTCTATGGCTGGCGTGAAGCCCATTTTGAAATCGATGTCTGCCCACGTTTAGGTGCAAAATGCACCCTTTTTTTATTATTTTTATAAATGTCATATCGATATTTACAACTTGGGAAATTGGGAGTAGAATAGGAAGATATTTTCCAACAACTTTGGATTTTGTTGCCAGATTCATCACCAGTTGGTTACACAAATTGGTAAATAGTAGATATTCTTACGTTACAATTTTTGTTTTTCTTCTCTCAAACTGTTAATAAATTAAACATTTATCCAACATTTTATTTCTAACGGGTCCTATATATATATATAGAGTCCGGCTAGCGTCCAAACGTTTGGATAGAGGTCTATATCCAAACGGTTCATTTTTACGATTTCAAAGTCCCAAAAGTCGATCTGAAGAGCTCAACATGTTTGAAATATTAAAATGTGCTTGGAAACTAAATTTTACATTTTTTGAAATTTTTTTGCTATTTTTTTAGAATTTTTGAAAATCGTTGTTTTGATATGGAAAAAAAATAATAAAAAATTCATCAAAACAACGATTTTCAAAAATTCTAAAAAAATAGCAAAAAAATTCCAAAAAATGTAAAATTTAGTTTCCAAGCACATTTTAATATTTCAAACATATTGAGCTCTTCAGATCGACTTTTGAGACTTTGAAATCGCAAAAATGAACCGTTTGGATATAGGCCTCTATCCAAACGTTTAGATGCTAGCCGGACTCTATATATATATATATATATATATTAATTATACTATTTTTGAACCACTTTATTTATTTCTTCTACCTGTTTTTCAGAAATTTCTAGCAGATCCATTTAAAGTTGCATTTTCATTTTGATTTTGATTTGCACAAGGAGTTGTTGCTTTCCCATATTGTCCAACTTGAACTAGTTGATTAGTGTGCGGACCTATATTTGTGCAACTTGAACTAGTTAATTAGTTTAAATGGTCCCATAAATTTAAACCCTACGTACAAACTTTTACATGAATTGGATGATTCAGGTCAGACTTTGAATAAGATTTTGTCCAAAGTTCTCTGAACAGAAACCCTGCCCAAGAAAAATTATAACAAAAGAAAATAATAAAATGAAATAAAGTTTAAAAAAAATAGGAACACTAGAGAATGATATGTATGAAGTGTTTTATTTTATTTTTCTAAAAGGTATACTAAAATGCAGATTTTTATTTTGTAAATGAAAATAATTATTATACATTTTATATTCTTCTTGTATTGTTGCTTGGTTGCTTACTTAAGAAGTCCATTTTTCAGGGAAATTTGGTAGAGGTCCATCAAATATAAGCCAAGTCAAGAATTGGTTTTGATATAGTCTTTTAAGCCGCCAAACGCTATCCAACTTGAGTTATTTTTCTCGGTTAGATGGGTCAATTTCTTTAGCAGGAACAAACGGATTCAATAATTGTGCCCATTTTTCTCTCCTAGTTGTTTGTTCTTTGACAAGGGGAGAGTTATTTAATAGGAACAATTTAAAAAAAAAAACTTTTGACAAAATAAAAATTTAAAGTTGATTGATCAGAAAAATATATATAGGTGGTTTTTTTGTATCAAGTTGACAAATTTGCCCTTTGTTAATGCGAAAATATCATAATTACCTACATAAAAATCAACATTATCAAACACAAATTAGGGTAAAATTATTGACAACCCTATTATGACTTTATGCAATGTATGAGTGATATTTTTTATCATTTTGATTTTATTATTAGTACGTTGTCATTAATTGTCAATATTTTTATCCTACAAATTACTCAATTTAAATTTACGCTCTCTTCCAAACCAAACCATAACAGTATAAACTATAAAATCCCACTAATCCTTCTACAGTTCCACCCCCACTCCACTCATTCAGAAATCAGAATACCTTACCGACAACAGCTTGCTCAATTTGATCTAAATTTTCCTCATTATTTATTTCCTTTTGAGAAAAAAAAAAAGCCAAACTTCCCCACTTTTCTTTAACACTCTTCCCAATTGGTCTGACCCTTCTTCAAACAAATACTATATTAAAAAAAAACCCTCAACTTCTTCCTCTTATATATATAATCCATCCAATCCATCCTTTTTTCCTCCCCATCCAATTTAGTTCATATTCAAATCCTCAAAAAAAGAAAGAAATCAGAAATGCCATCCCTCCCTCCTTCAAGAGCGTCACTTCCCTCAACCCGCCTATGCACTGCGCACAAAGCCACCGTGCCACCAGAGGTGTCATGGCACCACGAGCACTGCACCGCTGCCAACCAATGCTGCTCAGTCATCATTCAACCGATCTCCGCTCCCGTCTCTGCCGTCTGGTCTGTGCTTCGCCGCTTCGACCGACCCCAGTCTTATAAGCGGTTCATCAAGTCCTGCCACGTCATCAAGGGATCAGGCGGCGTTGGCACTCTCCGTGAAGTCCATGTCATATCCGGTCTCCCCGCCTCGTCCAGCCATGAACGGCTTGAAGTTCTTGATGAAGAAAAACATGTGCTGAGTTTTAGAGTGGTGGGAGGTGAGCACAGGCTGAAGAATTACAAGTCGGTGACGACTGTGCACCAGCAGATGGATGGAACGACGGTCGTTGTCGAGTCGTATGTTGTAGATGTGCCACCGGGAAATTCAAAGGAGGATACTAAGATTTTTGTGGATACCATTGTGAAATGCAATTTGCAGTCTCTTGCTCGCATCGCCGGAGAAGTTTACCGGAAAGGGACCGGGATGGCAGGGGCAGGGATGTAATTTTCAAATTTTGGGGGATGGATGGATAAGAGCGCTTTGTTTATTTTTTGGTCATGCAAGTTGCCAACTTGCCATGGCTGCTGTTGGGGCTCCATACTTTTTATTTTTTTAATTATTTTTGAAACGGTTTTAATTTAGACCTGGTCTTTCATTCGGACTTTGACCAACGGAGAAGCAGTATGGTTGGTTTAGTAATAAATGCAACACCAGGTGCAATCAGTTGCCTTTTTCGTAGTTAGAACTAATTCATGTATTTTCTATATAATATTAGAAGGAAGTTTATGTAAATAGTAAATAGTTCACATATGTACTTGTAACTGTGTTGTCAGTTTTCTGCTCTGTTTTGTAAATTTTTCCCTCTCTTCTCTCATATAACAAAATATCTGAAATCTTATAGTTAAAACTTGAAAAAACAATAATATAGTGAAAAAAATATTATTATTAATGTTATGATCTCATTTGAACAAGTGTTTTACTGGAGATAACAGTAATATAGTGAAATCACAGTAAATTTCGCTTTTTCTCTAATTTTGTAAGTTTACTTAAACTCTAATTTACTTGAATTAGGGTAAAATTACTTGAATAAGGATAAATTTACTTAAACACTAATTTACTTGAATTAGGATAAAATTACTTGAATTCCTTGAATTACTTGAATCGTAATTTACCTGAATTCATTGAATTAGTATAAATTGACTTCAATCCTAATTTACTTGAATTCATTAAATTAGGATAAATTGAATTGAAGCATAATTCACTTGAATTAGGGTTTAGGTTTACTTCAAGTAAATTAGGATAAATTATATCTTGATTGTTATGTTGAATTGTACCCGATTAGCTAATGAGTTTGAACCCAATAAGCTATATGAACCCAATTTTTGCCCCTCCCTGGCAGAACTCCTGCATCCGCCCCTGTCATATGCAAAGTGGTCATTCAATTTGAAATTGCTCTCACAATTTTTTTTTTCTTCTCATCCATCAATAAATTAAAAGTTAACTGACAAATATTTTTTTGAATTGTTCTCCTGTACTCCGCATTTTATGAGAGAAAATTCAGTAATTAATTTTGACCATCCAGTTAAAGAAGCACAAGTAGAAAATGATTGCTTTACAATTAAGACTTTCTTAATTTTAGTAGAAAAATATATATTCATTTAAGTATATATAAATTATTATAACATTATTCTTATATTCATTTCATGCCCTTGAATTTGATCAAGTTAATATCCATATTCTAATGTACATGAGCATTTTTCATATTGGCTTCACGTTGTAATTTTCTTTGCTAGATATTTTTTTAATCATTCTCACATTTGCATTAGAGATTCAGATGGGCAAATTATGTACATTTCATTGGTCGATTTGACTAATTATTATACTGTATAAACTTAATAATAATGAAATGCAAGGAGTGTATGCTTTTATGCTGTTGAACTTTAACCTTTTCTTGTCTCCAAATTAACTCTTATCTTTTTTTGTTTTCAAATAATTCTGAGGGCATCTGTATAAAATTATAAAATTATAAATATAAATAATGATGATGATATACATATTTCTTTTAATATGGGCGTAATCAGGATATTTATCAGTGATACGCAAAAAACTTTTACTGGTACGACTAGCAGGTTACGGACTACTGTGAATTAACCAATTCAGACTGTGAATAATTATCTCTGAGTGGGCAAAAAAAATTTCTCCAAAATAAGCAACTGTCCGATTATACATATAACCTATACACAGTTTTCAAAATTCAGGAGTAAACAACTAGGTCTATGTGGCTCCGCTACTAATGGTGTTGCTTTATTGTTATTTTGATTGAGAGCGGAACCAGACTTTTAAATTATGAGGGTTAAACATTAATAAGGTCAATTGTATAAAATTTTCACGCTGGGTATGAGAATCAATTTTATATTATAAAATGTATAAAAATAAATAAATAGAGGTCAAACTCAAATTAATCATGAATGTACATAGCTCTACTTCTGATTTTGATGACATGGTACCGATGTGAGATTTAAACTGATAATGGATGTCAATTGTTAAATCGTTCTAAAAATGTGACTAAAATAGTTTCTATATGACAGTTTGTAATTTCGAAATACAGCTTAAAAAATTGTTTATGTATTTAATTGTTATTGACTGGTTGCTGGGTTTGATAAAAAAAATAATCCAGAATCGGTCTCTACCGCAGCGAATCAAGCTTAGAGCATCTACAATGGTGATTTCTTTTAAATTGCTAATTTAATGTGTTAATTGTTAATATAATTGCTGGAATGTATCACAATTTTTAAATTAGCAAGTTTGCTTTAAAAGCAACTCTTTAGAGCATCTACAACGGTGATTTCTTTTAAATTACTAATCTGATGTGTTAATTGCTAATATAATTGTTGGGATTATCACAGTTTTTAAAATTAACAAGTTTGTTTTAAAAACAACTCTAAATTTATGGGATGGAGTGATTTAGAAATTATGAATTCCTTTAATTGTTAAACTCAGTGACGTGGCCCAAATTAATTGCTAAACGTTTGCTGGAATGGAGATGCTCTTAGATGCCTTCATTTCTCACGTGGTGGGACCCACGTGAACGTACCGAGTGCTCGTGTTCTCCAATTGCGACCGTAGGCCGTCCGATGAAAGTTACTGGAGGGCATGAGAGAATTTCATCCGTTGGATCTCCGAGGATTATCCAAGTCATGCTACTAAACTTTGTTTGCGTGAGATTCAAACTGCTTGGCCAAGATTTCCTTCCACATGCTACCCAAATTGTAGCGGATTTCGAACTTTGTTTAGGTTTTGTTTCTTTGCATTGAGACCCTCTACTTTTCACAAAATCTTAAAAAGTTCTAAAATAGGCTATATCTAATACGAGGAGGGTTCAAATGCCTCGTATTTTTCGTGCCTTGTTGTGCCTCATATTTTTCCATTTTCAAAGTTCAAACTGGCGATCTGAACCGCTCAACATGACCTCCATATTAAAATTTGCCTGGAGACCAAATTTTATGTTTTTTTTTTTTTCTAATTTGTTACTATTTTTTAAGATATGTACGAAATCGATGTTCCTGGACTATTCAAAAATAATAATTTTGTACCTATCTAAAAAAATAGTATTAAAATTTCAGAAATATAAAATTAGGTCTCCAAACATATTTTAATATGGATATTATGTTGAACGGTTCGGATCGACAATTTAAACTTTGAAAACCAAACTATAGAATATGAGGCGTGATAAAAAGACATAAGATATTTGAACACTCATCATCTAATATTTTGATTGATACATACTTTGTGATTTGGCAATGAAATAGGTGGTATATATAGTCATTTCTTTCAAAAATGAAAATTGAACTTTTATGGTTCACGGATTACAAACAAACTTTTTCTAAAAATAAAGGTAAAATGATTTCAAAGATAAAACCAAAATTGCAGAATCTATGAGGAAAAAAGAAAAGGAAATTGCTTTACTAATTTGTGCATAAAATTAAAATTTAGTAACCTCCGTAGCATAATATCAAAATTTACATAATTATTATTATTCCACACCTTCAGAACGAATAAATGAGTTTAAAAACTTTTATAAAAATTCAAAAATTATTTACAATTTTTGTAAATTTGGTGAGTAATGTGTAAATTATTTTTGTAGTATTTAGAATGTTGAATTTATTTTTTTATGGTTTTTTAAAATTTATAAGCAATTTAAAATATATATGTGCTAGGTGAAAGAAAGATATATCTAAATTGGAATTTGTATTTAAAAACAGAGGAGGGCTCAAATGCCCCATTGCTTTCATATTCCAATCATATCCCATATTTTTATTTTTGATTTCAAAGTCCAAACAGATGATCCGAACCGCTCAAAATGATATATACATTAAAATGTGATTGGGGACCAAATTTATTTTTATTTACTTTTTTTTAAGATAGATACAAAATCACTATTTTTAGATGGTCCAAAATTTTCTTAAAAAACAACGATTTTGTAACTATCTTAAAAAATAGTAAAAAAATTTCAAAAAAATATAAAATTTGGTCCCCAAGCACATTTTAATGTGGATATCATTTTGAGCGGTTCGGATCATCTGTTTGAACTTTAAAATCAGAGATAAAAATGTGAAATATAATTAGAGCATAAAAACAATGCAACATTTGAGCCCTTCTCTTTTTAAAAAAGATAGATTTTCGCAATTAATGAGAAATTCTATGCTGGTGACTAACTTAAAGCATTTGCTCACCAAAAACAGAAAAGAAAAATAGCAACCATACTTTGAATATCTAGGATTTTCAAAAGAAGATGTCATCCGTTTGATAAGAAATAAAAATGAATATCCAATATTTATGTGGCTTAAACTGAAGCAGTTAATTTCGAAGTGGCATAAAGAAAAGTGAGTGTGGCTAATGATACTGAGCAGAGCGTATATCGGTTTGCGCTATGAATTCATATCTTCATTTTGAAAATTTTAACAGTCGATTCAAACCGTTCAATATGATTTCCATATGAATATTTACATGCATATTGAATTTTACAGTTTTTAGAATTTTTTTTAGATAGGTGAAAAATCACTTGATATGAAAATTATGGACCATCCAAAAACAATTATTTTTTTATCTATCTAAAAAATAGCAAAAAAAAAATTCTAAAAAACTTAAAATTCAATCTTCAGGTACATTTTCATATGAGAGTCATGTTGAAAAACAATGCTATGCATAGTATCATAACCTCACTCAAGAAAAACAATGCTTCTAGTAAAATAGTTACAAAGCAAAATAGTTGAGAGTTGAAAAGAAATGTTCTCACTTCTTTCTCTTGTTCAAAAGCGTGCATGAGACGCTCTTCTCGCACGGCTGTTGAGTGATAAAAGAAAGTAGAATTAATATTCTTTTTTATATAAACTTTTTTTTGTATATTAAGACTACATTCATTCGATTTCTAATCTTGAACTTTTCAAAGAATCATTTATCAGTAGTTGGGAAGGACCGATCTTTTTAATCCTTTCGAGTTTCGACCTTAATTTGACTTTACGGGAACAAATAAAAAAGATTAATAAGAAATTAAAAAATAATAGGAAAATTTGAGTAAAGCTCCAGTACTATACATAGTGCATAGTAGTCAGCATTGTAGGAAAATGAGGTTCATGCGGCCGCATATGCGTATGCGGTTGGCAACCGCATGAAAAATCAATATGCGGTTTCGCATATGCGGTCGCATATTCGGCCGCATATTACCGCATATTACCGCATACTTGATTGTATGATACCGAATATTATCGCATATTTCCGCATACTACCGCATACTGATTTATATATATATGAATTCTTATTTTAAAATCCGCATATATAAGTACAGCATGAAAACCGCATATGCGGCCGTATACCGTATATGTGGTATGCGGTGGCCTTCCGCATACCGCATGAAAACCGCATTTTATAACCTTGGTAGTCAGTGTTACAGATTAATATTTTTATTTGTAAAGTTTAAATAATTAATTTGAATCGTTTAACATGATTTTTATATAAAATATATTTACAAATTAAATTTTACATTTTTAGAAAAATATATTATTTTTTTATATAGGTAAAAAATCACTATTTTAATATTTTTGAATGATTTGAAATCTTTAGATCAAATAAATTTCAACTTTTGTAGAAAAATTCTAAAAAAAATATAAAAAATATAAAAGTTGATTTACTAGTACATTCTCATATAAAGATCATGTTGACCATTCAAGTTGATTGTTTTGATTTCAACAATATATTGATTCATAGTATGGGGTATGGACTAACACACACTATACATATACCGTATTTTTTTTTCTTCTAAAGTCCTCTTATTAGATCAAATTACATATAAGCGACAATTGAATAACTTTTATAATATTTAAAACAAGTTTGGCTACTATAACATTAGTGTTATTTCAACCGTAGTAACACTGACTTCAAAATTTATGAAATAGGCTTCAAACAATGAATCCAAACCGTCAGAGGCGGATCTGAGACATAGCCAAAGGTGGCTAAGTCACCCCTATGATTTTCAAATTTTAATTATGTGTATTGAAATTTAATTAAATTTTTGTTTGTTTAATATTTTTATATAGTCTAGCCCCTCTTAATAAATGATCAATGTGTGCTTGTAGTATAGTGGTTAGAGCTTTATTTGGTATATGTGAGATTTTGGGTTCAATTCCTAGTTATCACATTTTTTTTTTCCTTTTCACATATTATGTATTTTATAATTTAGCCCCCCTTATTCAAATTTTCTAGTTCCGCCCCTGCAAACCGTTCAAACATATCTGCCTTATGAGTAATATGCACTTATATGTAAAATTTATAAATTTATTTCATACAAAGTCAAGCTAGTAAAAAAAAGAAGGTTTTTAAGTTAATTTTAATGCATTCATTTTTCATCATTTTCTGACTACTTGACTTCGCACGAAATAAATTTGAAAATTTATAAATTTTGCATGTAAATATATCACTCGTAAGATAAATCAGTTTGAAAAATTTATATTGTTGTTCGAAACTTATTTGATAAATTTTGAAGTGAATGTTACTATGAATGAAATAACATTAATGTCATAGTAGCTAGATTATTTTTAAAACAGTATATATATATATATATGAGTAGGGTTAAAATGCACCATTGGTTTTGTGCTCCAATCATGCTCCATTTCTTTTTTTTTTTCATTTTAAAAGTCCGAACAGTTGATCTGAACTGCTCAACATGATCCTCATATTAAAATGTGCTTCAAGACAAAATTTTATATTTTTTGAAATTCTTTTACTATTTTTTTAGATAGGTACAAAATCACTGTTTTGAATGGTCCAGAATCTTCTGAAAAAAAGTAATTTTGTACCTATCTAAACAAATAATAAAAAAGTTCCAAAAAAATATAAAATTTGGTCTCCAAACACATTTTAATACAAAGTTCATGGTGAACAGTTCAGATTGATTGTTGTCACTTTGAAAATAAAGATAAAAATGTAGAACATGAGTGAAACACAAAACCAATAGTGCATTTTAACCCTTCTCTCTCTCTCTCTCTCTCTCTCTCTCTCTCTCTATATATATATATATATATATATATATAGATATATATATATATATAGAGAGTCTGACTTAGCTACTCCATGAAGTAAAACGACTTTGTACTCCACGCCATATCTTCATTTTTAAAGTTCAAATAGTCGATTCGAACCTTCCAACATGTTCTTCATATTGAAATGTACTTGGAGACCAAATTTTACATTTTTTGGAATTTTTTTACTATTTATTAAGCCACTTTGAAAATCTGAAAATCCTTATGAACAGTAAAAAACAGTAAAAATTTCTGGACCGCCGGATGAGTGATTTTCAAAGTGGCTTAATAAATAGTAAAAAAATTCCAAAAAATGTAAAATTTGGTCTCCGAGCACATATCAATATGGAGAACAACTTGAGCGGTTCGGATCGGTCGTTTGGATTTTCAAAATGGAAATAATGAGGCGTGGAGCACCAAGTCGTTTTACTCCATGAAGTAGCTAAGCCCAGCACTATATATATATATAGTGCTGGGCTTAGCTAAGCCATGGTGTAAAACGACTTGGTGCTCCACGCCTCATTATTTTCATTTTGAAAATCCAAACGACCGATCCGAACCGCTCAAGTTGTTCTCCATATTGATATGTGCTTGGAGACCAAATTTTACATTTTTTGGAATTTTTTTACTATTTATTAAGCCACTTTGAAAATCACTGATCCGGCGGTCCAGAAATTTTTACTGTTTTTTTACTGTTCATAAGGATTTTCAGATTTTCAAAGTGGCTTAATAAATAGTAAAAAAATTCCAAAAAATGTAAAATTTGGTCTCCAAGTACATTTCAATATGAAGAACATGTTGGAAGGTTCGAATCGACTATTTGAACTTTGAAAATGAAGATATGGCGTGAAGTACAAAGTCGTTTTACTCCATGAAGTAGCTAAGTCCATCTATATATATATATATATGTATATATATTGTTTCGGTAGATACTTGCCATTATAACCTACTGACTTTTTGGTATAGCAGTAACTGCACCTTCTCTGTATAAATCTAAACCTAATTAAAGTTTGTCTGCTTCTTAAGAGCAACAAGCACAACTTGCCTCACTTAAATCCAAAGTAGAGAAGAAGTATATATGTATAAAAAAATTAAACATTATTTCACAAAACTACCCAATTAATTAAGTAATCATCCCAATATTCGATCTTACAAGCATTCTTAAAGAAATATCCATTATTACTTCAAAGGACAAGCCTACATTATTTTTTTTTATCTCGGGCTTATCCACAACAGAGACTTATCATACGTGTGATGTGTGAACTATGTATTAAATATTAAAACAAGTGTAAATTCATTTCCATTTTTTTTTAACAGAGTTCATAATTTTTTAAAACATTTTCTTTTGTTAAAAAGAGATGGCCACGATTCAATTGTTCGTACTTGAAGCAATGATGTTAGACAAATTATATTAAAAAATAACAGCTTTTTATGCACGGGCGAACCCAGAGTGTTCCTGGGAACAACTGCCTCCCCTGGATTTTGAATTTTAGTAGAGATTTTTCAGTCTCGACCAACTTTGCCCCCTCCTGGCATTTTTTTTTTGCCCCCCTATGAACGTTTGATTTGTAATTCGGGTTAAATTTAAGGTTAAAATTGAAATAAATTTGTTAAATTTTGATTGGTAATTAGAATTATAAGTTAGAGCATTAAAAATTACAAGTCAAAACAATAAAAAGTATAAGTTAAAATATTATTTTTTATCGAGTACTCAATTGGTTAATGAATTTAAATCTAATTAGGTATTTAAACTCGATTTGATATTTTTTTGCTCTGAACGAAAATTCTGAATCCGCTCCTGTTTTCACGAGACTATTTGCAAATTGCAATTTTGAAGTTCTTTGGACAGATCATTTTGCAGAAATGGTCGGTACTTCAATTTTTTTTTGTACAAAAACTTTAACAACAAGGGCTATTCTAAATAACCCACTTGAGTTTAGATACTACAAATCTGTGTGCTAAAAACCCAAAACAACGCCCCAATTTTTTTTGTTTTCAAACTTTTTGAAAGTGGGTAGAGATGCACATTGATTGTGAAATGTGAATACACGCTTTCTCATGACTTGCTTAGAATCAAACTGTGATTGGTTGGAGATGTGAATTCATATCCTCTGCATTAACTCAAAAAAGAATCTTTTGAGTTAATGGATCTGGACTGTCCAATCTGTTTTAAGATCCGTGTGAACTAGATTTCCACTAATATTAAAGGACCCCTATGTTTTAGACACTAGCCGGATTGGCTCCGTTTAAAATCAGACGGTTGAAATTCATTAACTCAAAAGATTCCCTTTTGAGTTAATGCAGAGGATACGGATCCTGGAGATGCAACTTGCAACACAACTTGTAGCTTAGCTTCAAAAGTTGTTCCCTTTTTTCTTTTTCTTTTTAAAATATAGGAAGAAAAATAAATTGAGGTTGTTTGTCGTCTTGTGGCTATTTATTTTGTTTAATTATATGTGTTCCCTTTCCGTACTACCAACGGTTATTTTCATTTCGGCTATTGTTAGTAGACATGACATTAAAAATATGACAAAACAATTTTACAAAAATCAAAAAGAGAAAAAAGGATGAAAATAAAATTACACAATCACATACATTTTGAAAACAAGCATTTAGTAGTAAAGAAAAAAAAAAAACCTCGTTTATAATCTATTCAAAAATTATCTTTCTTTAATAAAGTTTTTTTTTCTTTTAGTATGAAATGAAAAAGGTTAGGGATTCTTATCCATAGGTAATGTTTAATGCTCAATAGAGATTTAATTTTGCTATTTTCTTAATTGCTATTATACTAGGTCTCATATCCACGAACTTTTATTTTTAGAGATATATTATATATTTTGTGGGAACCAGAAAATGATACATCAGATAAGCTGAAATTTTTATTAATACCATTTCAAGAAAAAAATAAACCAAAACAATACTGAAATTGGGGAATTTAAAAAATACCAGGGCCTTCAAGTTAATCTGCGGCCTTCTAAGAATGGAGCCGGAGATTGACTTGGAAGCCCTTATATTTTCTGAATTCCCCAAAATTTATGATTTTTTTTTTACAGTGGTATTAATAAAAATTTCGCCCAGAGAAGGAACCGATTTCTTTAGACACTTTCCATCTTTAGAATTTGCACATTAGATATTTTTGACGGCTGAGGATTGTGATCTCTATACAAATTTTATGGAACCAATCAATTATTCGTCTTCTAGTATATTAAAAATTCTATATTTTTTCTCCTTTCCGACAAAACATTTATATATATTATATATTTCTAATTATAAAATATATCCTGTCATTCTATCTACAGAAAGGACTATATATTATGTATATTATGTTAGATATTTTCCCACACGGGCCCAAATAAAATCCCAAATTTGACATCATTTTTTTTTTTTGACAAAAAAATATGGGTCTTGTTCACATTTAATTGATGATTGCGGTTTCAAAATTTGTATTCACGGTTTACAAAAAATACAATGTGCTCAAAACAATTGCTAAATGCAAAATCAAAACAAGATTAAGTCGCTGAATGAGAAAATCTGAAACACAATATTTCAAATTGGAAGCGGTAGGTCTCTGGGTTGTCTCCCCCTCATAGTCCGGTACGCTCCTTCCTCTCTGTCAGTGTAGCAGTTTCTTTTTACCAGGTCTGATCCCGCTCCAGCTCGTACCAGAGTGTACCAGTACCAGTTCGGTACTGTTCGTTACTGTCATACCCTCTTGTCAATGTACCCTGCACTCCCTAAATCAGTTCAATGACCAACTATTAACGGGCAAGTGTGCTTTGTATGAGTAATTTACATCTTTTCCATGCAATGAAATGTTCAGATTGCTAAGCAAATGTAAACCATTGAATTTGACAGGAATGTTCAGAATTTTTTTTGTTTCAAAGAAAGATCTACATTATTTTTTTCCTTAAAACAAAAAACTGACTATATAATGAGACGGGCTACAGTGAGTTGTAAAGTAAGAGCCCTTTGTTTATTTCGCATTCATATTTTCTATTTCAGAGTTTAATAGCCGCTCCGAACCGCTCAATATGATCCAAATTTTACATTTTTTGGATTTCTTACTATTTTTTTAGAAAGTAGAAAATTGTTGTTTTAGAAGATTTTGGACTATCTAAAAACAACGATTTTCTACCTATCTAAAAAATAGTAAAAACATTCTAAAAAATTAAAATTTAGTCTCCGAGGATATTTTCATATGAAGATCATGTTGAGTGGTTTCGATCAACAATTTAAATTTAAATTTGAAAATATGAATGTAAAATAAAAAATAGCTCTTACTTTACAACTCAACATTCCCCATCTCCTATATAATTTAGCATGATAAGCACGCAAAGACTCTGTTTGGTCCTCTACCATTGTGCCAGTTCATCACCTTGATTTTTAACTGCATGTTCAAATTTAGCACTTTTGTACAAATTTACAACGAAAAAATATTTAGCTACAGGAAATTCAATAGCAAGCTAAATTTCCATTCAGAACTCCAAATTCTCTTTGGTTAGTGCACTTTTTCATCATTTTGTAGTCTGTATTTTTCCAGTGAAGTTTGATTCAGCATATGCACATTTTCTACTAAGACATAGATATATTTATGTTTTAAATATTTTTTATAATGATTGGAGTACAAGTCACCAAACTATTTAATGTTCATAAGAGGAGTAGAACTAGGGTGTTCCTAAATTCACCAAGCCCTTTGTGAGCTCGACTCTAAAATCTATCGAATTGACTTCAAACGACATTTTCAAACCATTAGATGTTCAATCTATATTAAAATGTGCTTGGAGACCAAATTTTACATTTTTTGGAATTTTTTTACTATTTATTAAGATGGTTTGAAAACTGCTGTTTTTATTAAAATTCTGCACCATTGGAAAACAGCGATTTTCAAACCATCTTAATAAATAGTACAAAAATTCCAAAAAATATAAAATTTGGTCTCCAAGCACATTTTAATATAGATTGAACATCTAACGGTTTGAAAATGTCGTTTGAAGTCAATCCAATAGGTTTTTGAGTTAAGCTCACAAAGGGCTTGGTGAGCTTAAGAGCACCTTAGTTCTACTCGTTTTGTTAATTACTTTAGAGGAGGGACATTTTATTTGAAAATTTTGGAAGAGAAGGTAATTTGTAAAATTTTCCTAGAGAAACTAATATGCAACATAAATGGACTACTTCTCTTCAATTTCTTACAAATCAACAACAATTATTCAGAAAATTTTGCTATATTCCTCCATTTTCTTTTATTTTGTAGCATTTAAAAAAAAACAGGCTCTAAGATTAAATGAAGATGTGAAATAGATGCAAAAGACTATTGTTGTCTGAACTAATTGAGATTAAAAAAAAAACAAATGTTGTAATCTGCAATTGAGATCATAACATGCATAATGGACAATTTGTTTGTCCAAATGTGAAAAATGCAAATTTTAAAATAAAAAACAAATTTTTTTTTTTCAGAACTCCAAATGTAGCACTCCTTAAAAACATCCTAAATTCAAGATTTTAAACATAAACTCTCCAGAGGAAATGTTTCAATTAGTCTCTGACGAAATTTGGTCATATATGACTCTTTGCAACTTGTTATTTGAAATAAACGATCTTGACGCTGTCTATTTTAAATTCCTAAAATAATTGCATTTGACATTCAATTTTAATTATATTTCAATTCAACTACGTGCACTGATAAATGCATTTGACATTCAATTTTAATTATATTTTAAGAGTTTTTAATGATATCTTGTATGTTATTTCTATTAACGTTGCCAACTGGCAGCCCCACAATAAAGAAGATGAAGAGGAATAATATAATGATCTATTTATATAACAGTCTCAATTAAATAAGATTAATGTGAAAAACAAAGAAAATCTCAGATCATAAGGAGTTTAAAATTTAATAAGAGGATGCCCAAAATGAGGAGTGGGGGTCAATTTGAATTTTGAACATTGAATTAGATTGAAATCTTCAAATAGTTTTTTTCAATGAAAGATTTACATTCATTTTTTTAAATAGAAGATCTGGCTTTTTTTGGCATAAATATTTAGAGATGGAGCCAGGATTATTGCGTAGGGAGGCCAACTTTTTTAAGAAGATTAATGACACAAATCTTAAAGTAATACAAATTTTGATGCCCTATCCAAACATGATCCGACTCTGCTGTTTTTTTTAGTGAAAAGCAGAATTCTGCTTATCCGATTCCAACTATTCAAAATTTTCTATTCGCGTATTTCGATAAAGAAAATTTTTCATGCACAAATCTCAACAAATTTGAATGGTTGGAATTGGATAAGGAGGATCCTTTTTCTCTAAAAAAAGCAGCAGAGTCCGTTTCATCCAAACATGAGTAATTTTCTTGTAGGTATCAAAACTTACCAAAATCAAGTGCAATAAAAAACAAAAAAATTTCAAGCATCAGCAAAATGTAGTAATAAAAAGGAATCATCATTGCCGTCACCAAATTTATAATAAGCCTTTTCAAAACCTAAAATTTGTTCTTTATATAGAATACACCTCATTAGTTTCTGAAGAGCGTAAAATATTTTATATCTTTCTTTTTCAAGTTCAAATTGTCGATCCGAACCGCTCAACATGATATCCATAATAAAATATGTTTGGAGATGAAATTTTATAATTTTTGGAAACTTTTACTATTTTTTAAGATAGGTACAAAATCACTGTTTTTGAATGGTCCAGAAATAGTGATTTTGTACCTATCTTATTTTTTAAGATAAGATACAAAATCACTGTTTCTGGACCATTCAAAAATAGTGATTTTGTACATATCTTAAAAAATAGTAAAAAAATTATAAAATTTAATCCCAAGCATATTTTAGTATGGATATCATGTTGAGCGGTTCGGATCGTCAATTTTAATTTAAAATATGAGATGTGATAAGTTATTGGAACCCTCCTCAAACTAAATATGTCGGCTAAATTTAAGATTCACAAAAAAAATGAGGGGAGGGGGGGGGGGGGGGGGGGGGGGGGGGGGGGGGGGGTATGGGTGTCAGATTTGTGAATCTGACTAAGTGATTTCTTGTATTTCTGTAGTACAAATGCTGTGAGTTTTTCTTTCAAAAAAAAGGCTGTAAGTTTTGTGATTATATTGGAGAAATATCCAAATAAAGTAAATAAGTGGAACTAAATTGAATGAAAGAGAATGCTACAGAAAAAACATAATAATGATCCCATGTCTTTGGGTTGTTTCGCTTTCTCTTCAAATCACTAAATCCTTTACAAATAACAGTCCATCAAAACAACAAATACTTAATTCTAGTGATAAACCCATTAACTAAGTTGAGGCTCAGCTTAACAGAAAATGTGCAAACAAATAATTAAAAAAAGAAAGAAAAGAACTCAACAGAAACAATGAAGGTCCATCCATACGCCTCAGAGAAAACAACTCATATCTTACAGCGGGACCCCACAGATCAGTGCTGTATCTTCAAATTCATTCTCCCATAATCACATAAAATGCAATTCAGTTCAAACTTTGACATTGGACTGAAGTGAAATGGTGAACACAAGATTTTGAAAGGATAGATGGATTGATGATATCTCTTTAGATAACCTTTTTCAAATTTATATAAAACATGTTACAAATAGAATGCCTTTTCAGATTTTGGAAGGATAGATCGATTGAATTTGCATTTTAAAAAGCTGATGATTGGATCAGTAGCTGATGCTAAAAAGATTTGATAGACTTATTATCCGAACAGGATCAACTTTCTATAGAACTGAGATTCTCTATTAGCTCGTTTTATGATTGGCTTGGTAATGCTGGATTGCTGGTATGAAAACAGATTTGAAGTATAAGATTTCTTTGGAAACGAAAATGTTATGTTGGATTGTAATGCTCTGGAAAATATTAACTAAGGATAACTCAAATAGAGAAGATTGGATAGGGGGACCCAAAATGATGTTTTTTTGTAACATCTGTAACTAATAGATGCCCAACATTAAAGAAAAACCAAAATTTATGTATACAGACCAATTTATCATTTTTTTTTAATATGTAAATTAACACTACGTATTTTTAGAAATAACATTTAAGATAAAGGGAAACAACAGCAAATTTGCAACATCTAGCAGATACTTCATTATCAACAAATAAAAAACAAAAGCTTCTACATATCCATCAAAAGCTGCTCTCTCTAGAAAAACATTCAAAAAATAAAATTAAAAAAAAAAGTGAAGTTGAATACAAAGTACACCTATGCACTCTCAGTGACAGGGTACTCAAACACAACATCCTTCCCGCAAAGCTTGCGGTAAACCCCACTAAAGGTCTCCAACTTGTATTCAGTGTTGTTGCGCTCTTTTGGGTCCAAAAATATCTGCAAATCCACAAGAAATACTGTTGGTAAAAAAAAAAAATATGCTTAAGCTAAATCATTTTCTCCACAACCGAACAGGTACATTCATACAAGTAACAGTAAGATGTCGATTCTACTCCATGCTTGTGCTAGACAGATGTTGCACAAATCAAAACTATCAACCCAGAAATATAGAAAAACTAATTAAGCAAACAAAATAAATAAGAGAAATTTAGATATATGCCCATCATAACTTTGTCAATTAGATATTTCCCCATCAAAAGTTCAAAATTAGTTATTTGCCCATCTAATCTCACATATTTTATTAATATCCCCAATTCTTGATTAATCAACTTAAAATACAAATTAATGTTAATAAAATAAATATAATGACAATTACACCCTTACTTCAATGTTTGCAACCCCGTACCTTCAACTAAAATTCTACATCCAGAAAAAATTCTACATCTCAGATTTTCCCTAGGATAGACTTTTTATTGGGCACAATGAATTCATCTTTTACCTACCTGCAGCTTCACTGGCCAGAGCGGTCCAAACTTTTTTCTCCATCCGAGAAGCATTTCAATTCATCTTATAAGTTTTCAGAAGAGCTGTCACTACCTGATATTCTCTACTTGAAGGAAGTGCGCTAGAGCACAACCATTTAAAAATAAACTAAATAGCTTTTTGTAGATCGATTTCAACTCATGCCTTATCTTTATGTAATATCTCCTCCCATAACTGAGAGAAATCCCAGCCAAGTAATGACAAAGGAATGATCTGACTTGGAAGTTGGAACTAGTAAAGCTAATGGTTAATTAACAAAAGAAACCTAATTCAGGACCAATATCTCATTTAATTAACTAAACATTTTTAGCTTGATTTGAAGATGATTTAGCATTTGAACCTAGGAAATCAGCTTCAGCCAAATACCCAAAAAGTAATGCCACTACACAGTCACCATGAGGGTTCTAATTTCAAAACATGATGGTAGAGAGTGGCTTTTACTTCATTTGGATTCCATATTTCCATCTGACCACAACTTGAACTGTAAGAGTTAGTTGAACCTCACTCAATCAACGAAACAATAATTAAACTAAAATTGGACTAAGACTAACTCCGAAGGAAGTCAATAGTTCTGCACACAGGCTAATAACCTATTCGGATCCTAATTTTGATGTATAATTTTACATGCTGGTGCAAAATTTAATTTGGAGTAGGGGAAGAGAATTGGGCACGGAAGAAAGGGGAAAAGGAAGAGGGAGAAAGGAAGGGGTAGAACTTTGATTTTTGTTGTTGTTAATATTAATTTAGTGTTTTTAATTCATTAAATTACAAAAAGAATGAAGATATTAATAAATTAAGTGAGTTTAGATGGGGCAATAACTAATTTTTAATTTTTGATGGGTAAATATCTAAATTTCAAAGTTATGATGGGTATATATCTAAATTTCTCAATAAATAAAAATAAAGTCATAGGAGCAGTGTACCTTGATGATCTTAGAGCCATCAAGACGGTACCTAACGCGCTTGCCAACAATCTCAGCTGGGTAAACCACATCCTCCAACATGCCATCGTGCACTGCTGTCAAAGTGCGGGTCCGGGGCCTGATCACAGAAGATCCCTTCTTTGGCGGCTTCACTATCCTCCTTGTTGTCACCACAACCACATCCTATCAAACAAAATCAAATAGTTCAATTATGTGGAGAATGTAAAGATAATTATAGCTTTAGAAGCACTAAAGAGGTGTTAAAAGAAGCTAAAAAATTGAAGCTCAGCTGTTAAAATTCCTACCATTACATAAAGAAAAACACATTATTGCATGTATTTGTACCAAAAGGAAGAGTAATCATGATTTTACGTTCACAAAAGAAAAAAAGACGTGTCATAATAAAAATTAACCCACAACAAAATAATCCTAACTGAAATTTTATCCCATTTGACCTTATAATATTTATTCAAACTCAACACAGTATCTGTCTCATCCTCTAAAACCACCCTAGTTCATTCACAATAAAAGGTTGAAATATAAAATAGTTTTCCGCAACATAATGGTAGGGGGGAAATTTATCCAAGAAATAAACAATTGTATAGTATAAGAAGATTGTGGTACAGTGTTCCATGTCAGTTTAGCATTAAGGTCCTTTTTGCAGATGTTAAAATTATGTCTTCTCAACAAAGATAAATAGGAGAGCTTTCTTTTTTTCTTTCTTTTTTTGCAAGAAATCCAACTAACCTTGCCGCTAAACTTCTTCTCAAGCTCTCTAACAAGCCTCACATGAATTTTCTTGAAGCCCTTGCGAAGCCGGTAGGGCACATGAATAACAACGGCTTTTCTATTGCCAGAAATATCCACCTGACTGTACAAGTAATACAAAACTTATTTACTTGCTAGTTCATAGTAATACACCATAGTTATAACATCAATTGTCGAACTTGAACCTATCTTACACAGCAGAGTTGATGTAGAGGTCTCTAAGATCACTCTTCAGCTCCTGATTACTTTGCTCCAAATCAAACAAAGCCTGACAAAATAATAAAATTAGACTAAACTCAAACATAAAAAAAAGTGAATTACAAAACCTGTATTCAGTCCAAGGGTTAAAAAGAGCTTCCAGTTGTAGTCAAAATTTGTAATGTGTGTCACAATCATAGAATACAAATGCCACTTCACATCCAAAATGGTAGAAAAATTATTCACAAGAAAATGAACACGGATTTAGCATTTAACAACTAAATGTTCACTTTCTCAGGTAGTCCCAAAAGTTACCTTTTTTCCTTATTCTTTTGAAATGATATGAAGGACCAAATGGGTAGACATCATAATGCTTGAGCACTAACATAGAAGTCATAAAAGTCTACGGAACAACAAGGGAATTTGTGCAACTTTTCATACAAACTACGTATGTAAATTACTCTCAACTCACATAAAAGATGTATAAAAACAAACCTGAGCAACTGAGTCTTCAAACTCACTCGGCTCAAGGCCTTTGTCCTTGTGAATTTTCTGCCTTGCAGTGTACATCTTGCGTATTAGTTGCAAGATTACCCTACATATAGATGTCAGATATATAAGTACAAGGCTCAATATCCACATGGAACGCATGTAAATTCTCTTTTTTTTTATTCAAAGGCCCGTAGGCATTCATTCAATAACCAAGTGCGCTTATAGTAGTACATGTAAAGGGGACTTTACATCTTAGCTAGGGCTATTGAGCTATATAAGGAATCTGATATAACTTCTTAACACCAATTGGTACCAGTAGCATTTTCAGGTACAGCGTAGGTCTGGCACTGGAACCCATGTTCCAGGTAATGGCATTTCCTTTAAAATGGCATTCTAGATAACTGAGTTTCACAAGAAAAACATTTTGTATCTAGCCCTGGTATTACACATCAAATATCTTTTTCTCTCTCTCTCTTGAATTTCAGGCTTCTCTGTATAATTTGGATATATTGTTAATATAGAGTGAGGCTATGGTGCTTTTCAATGTACACCTAGATAGATGTGCTTCGATACAGCAATTGTTGGATGGGTTTAATTTTCATCCAGCACGCATCTTAACACAAATCTGATGCCTGCTGTACCGAAGCACATGTACATATCAAAGCACCGTAGTCTCACTCGTTAATATATCCTTTCATCAGTAAACCTCAACAAACCAGGCACAATCTAAAATTCTAAATCAACGTCTTACCAGAACAAGAGTTCTAAATATTTGCGAATTAAATCGACAATAATAAACACGCGACACTAGAAATAATTGTAGTTTTACATAGTCTTAATTATTATGAGAAACGAAAAGGAACGAATAGTACCTCGGAGATAAAGAGAAGGATTAGTCCGAACGGAGAGAAGGCTCGCAATTAACTGGCGGCTAGGGTTTTATACGAAGGTTTTACTCTTTTATAGCTAGGGTTTGTTGTTTGGGCTCTGCCAAGGGAAGATATTTTATCAAACCGCGAAAGCCCAAATCCATATTAAACCGTTCGTGAAGACGTGAACTGAGTTGAGGGGTCCATGACCAATTCCAAATATAAAATGATGTGACTTGTGGTTTTCCGAAAATGAAACATCGTCCGACTTTGACAAGACATTGAACAATATTTTGACGATTATTCGTACGTTCATGAAACAGATAATTTTCTAACTTTCAGAGTTCTTTAGTGCTCTAAGGAGTCTTAAGCTCACCGAATGGATGCTCTTTTGTCAAACTTAATGCTATTTTCTTAGTGTTTCTAGAGGCGGATCTACATTCACCCGTACAGATACTAAGTCACCCTATGATTTTAAAATTTTAATTATTATATATTAAAATGTAATTGAATTTTATTATTTTAGAATTTGTTATATAGTCTAGCCCCCCTTATAAAATATCACATGTTTATTTGTAGTCCAGTGGTTAGAGCTTATTTTGTGGTTGTGGAGAGCTTGGGTTCAATTTCCACTAACAACATATTGTGCATTTTAAATTTTAGCACCCTCTATCATGATTTTCTAGTTCCGCCCCTGAGTGTTCCTTTTGCCCACCTTTTTTAAGTTTACTCAAGTTTTTAAGCTATGGTTTCACATGGCTTAAGCATTTTGTCAAGCTTAAAGCTTTCTTAAGAAAGTTACTGTTGAACTTTATTGCTGAACGGGTACTTCTTAGTGCAGCTTAAAATTTAAGCCTCGTATGGTTGCCAAACACTACCTTAGAAAGTCACATGACCATATTAGAATTATTTTTATTTTGAAATTTGAAATTTATGAGGGCTATTCTGAAAAGTGTCCACCCACAGCCACAGGCCACAGCCTATAGGCTACAAATAAAAATTCCCCCTCAAAATAAAAGAAAAAAGAAATACACGAACAGGTCTGTCTTTGCCGCTGCTCCTCTCTCAATTGAGGAAAGCGACATTTTAGGTCAAATTGAGGGGGGAGAGAGAGAGAGAGAGAGAATGGATCAGATATTGAACAAGGCCGGGAGCTACTGGTTCGGCCAGAAAGCCACCAAAGAGATCGATTCAATTGGAGAGGACCTGAATGTGAGCTCAATTTTTGTTCCCTTTTTTTCTTTCCGATTCCCCCGTAATTTCTAGGATTTGCTTAAATATTTCCCCCGTCTGCATTGAAAGCTTGTATAGTCTCACCGTATTCAGTTGGAAGTTGAAATCGTCCATTAGAGACACAATGCAGCAACATATCCAGGCTGCATTTTAGTTTGTTTTGATTTTAAATTCAATGTTCAATCATTCAAAAAAGTTAAAATTGTTGTAGAGAAGCCTAACTAAAGTATTTATTTCTGGCAAAATTGCACGATTTCCACCCTTTATATATTCACCAGACACCTTTGGTAATTTGTTATTGTTTTATAAAAATGCAAGACATAACTACAGTCTAGGTTTCTATGCAATTACTTTTCTAAGTTCTCTTTGTTGCATTATTTACTGTTGTTCATGTTTCCTTTTATGATCATTTGCTGTAACTCATTGCTTTCTAAGTTTCAACGTTTTGCCCCCTTTTTCCGCAAATAATCTTTTGCCTTCTTTTGACTAGAATGGTTGACTTAAATATATATATATATAGAGATGGGCTATTGTGCTTTGCAAAGTAAAGCAATCGTTTTACTTCGGCTTACTTTTTGGATTTTCAAAGTCCAAAACGTCGATCTGACCGTTTAAGTTGATCTACATATTGAAATGTGCCTGCAGACCAATTTTACATTTTTTGAAATTTTTTTACTATTTATTAAGCCACTTTGAAAATTGCTGATCACATGGTCCAGAAAAAACAGTGCAACAAAATTCTAGACCATGTGATCAGCAATTTTCAAAGTGACTTAATAAATAGTAAAAAAATTCCAAAAAATGTAAAATTTGGTCTGCAAGCACATTTCAATATGTAGATCAACTTGAACGGTCGGATCGAAGTTTTGGACTTTGAAAATCCAAAAAGTAAGCCGAAGTAAAACGATAGCTTTACTTTGCAAAGCACAATAGCTCATCTCTATATATATATATATATAGAGTAGAACTAGGGTGCTCCTAAGCTCACCAAGCCCTTCCGTGAGCGCGACTCTAAAACCTATCGAATTGACTTCAAACGACATTTCCAAACCGTTAGATGTTCAATCTATATTAAAATGTGCTTGGAGACCAAATTTTATATTTTTTGGAATTTTTTTACTATTTATTAAGATGGTTTGAAAATCGCTGTTTTCCAATGGTGCAGAATTTTAATAAAAACAGTTATTTTCAAACCATCTTAATAAATAGTAAAAAAATTTCAAAAAATGTAAAATTTGGTCTCCAAGCACATTTTAATATAGATTGAACATCTAACGGTTTGAAAATGTCGTTTGAAGTCAATTCGATAGGTTTTAGAGTCGCGCTCACGAAGGGCTTGGTGAGCTTAGGAGCACCCTAGTTCTACTCTATATATATATATATAGAGATAGGCTAATATGCTTTTAGTAGCATATGGGCCGATATGCTTCCAACTCAAAATCGGATTTTCAAAGTCCAAACGGTCGATCCGAACCGTTCAAGTTGATCTACATATTGAAATCTGCTTGGAGACCAAATTTTACATTTTTTGGAATTTTTTTACTATTTATTAAGCCACTTTGAAAATTGCTGATCCGGTGGTCCAGAATTTGAAAGCACTGTTTTTACTGTTCACCCGGATCAGCAATTTTCAAAGTGGCTTAATAAATAGTAAAAAAATTCCAAAAAATGTAAAATTTGGTCTCCAAGCAGATTTCAATATGTAGATCAACTTGAACGGTTCGGATCGACCGTTTGGACTTTGAAAATCCGATTTTGAGTTGGAAGCATATCGGCCCATATGCTACTAAAAGCATATTAGCCTATCTCTATATATATATATTGCAAGCTTACACCAAAAGAATTAATTGATATAACTGTTCTTGTTAAATGATCGCAGTGCACTTTTTGTTGTTTTATTTCTACCATAATGTTTTCCTTGTTAATTATACTCACAAAAATGGATGTCTAATTATATTTCAGTCAATCTCTAGCAGCATTGGTGGAGGAGCTAAATGGCTGGTCAACAAAGTAAAAGGTGTACTTATATCATTTCTATTTGTTGGCTTTTAATATAGAACCGTAACCTTTTCTATCTTAGAAACAGATATATACAATTTAAACCGCACTTTCATGTTTACCTTAATAAGGTAGGCTGAAGTCTGAACATAGTATGCAAATTGAATTAAAAATTAGAATGCACATGACAAAATGACTGGCAATACCAACCCTCACATAAAGGAGAAATAGCTTGAAGGAGTGAACTGAAACGCTCTTTTGGTTGTCACGTATTAACCTTCTTTGTGTTGATTACTCAGAGAGCAATAATCGATAATTTAATATTGCATTGCTTGTAAAATAGAAAAATTTGTTACCAATAGATAACACAAGTAAATGGTAGAAAAGAAACTTGGAATATTATTCTGTGGAGCAAATACCTTTAAAGTCCAAATTTAATTTTTGAACTTGAGCTGGTGCCCAAAATCTTAGCTGTTCACTAAACATCATCCCTCACCTTCTATTGCTAAAAGTCAATAACTAATCCCACTCACTCTAAATACAACTTCCTCAGGAAAGATGCAAAAGCCCCTGCCAGATCTACTCAAAGAATATGACATGCCAGCTGGCATCTTCCCGAGAGATGCGACAAACTATGAGTTTAATGAAGAAACTGGAAAACTAATCGTTTACATCCCTTCCATTTGTGAGGTCGGCTACAAGGATTCCTCTGTTCTCAGGTTTTCCACCACTGTTACTGGCTACCTAGAGAAGGGAAAGTTTGCTGACATAGAAGGTGTGAAAACCAAGACTTTGATCTGGGGCAAGGTCACTGCTGTCAAAACTGAGGGGTCAAAACTTAATTTTACGACTAGTGTGAAGAAGACTACCCGAAGCCGAGATGCATACGAGATACTTAGAGATGGTATCAGTGTGGATAAATTCTAGGTATGCAAGTGATGTTATGGGATGTGTGGGAAGAAATATTGTATTGTTCTTTGTAATCAGCTGTGTATGTGAGTCTCTGGGATTGGTGTTAATTATGCAAATGTTGGATTGACGTATACATAATCATGAAATGTTGCTAGAATACTTTTTCCTCTTTCTTGTTTTAAAAGTGTTGAGAAGATATGTTGTTTGTTGCTCTGGTAAAACGACAGTCTGAGGTTACATTGTATCATGCCTATCTGAATTGTATGAGATTTTCTAGGAGGGGGGCATTAGAGAATACGAGACTATCAGATCGAAATCGGATTGTCTGCTGCCTTTATTAATGTAACTATTTCAGCTTGATTTTGTAAATTATCTTTCTTAAAGTTATATTTAGAGCATGTGTGAGCCATGTCAGTTGAACATGATCTTGGTATGGGCGTAGCCAGGAATTGGTTCAGGTGTAGACAAAAATTGAAGTCTGTGCTTGAATTCTGAGATAGACAAAAACCCACAGACGCATAGTGCTGTTCGGCAAGGCTTTCTTTAGCACGGATTAAGATCACATTCTTTAGTTTCCTTTTGTCTGAATCTTAATTCTCTGCTCGAGTCTTAAGGCACCTCTAACCCTTCTTTTAGCTTCTTTAGCTATCATCCACGGATTAAGACAACCAAACATTGATTCCTTAAACCTCCTTAAGACTTAATTCTAATGCGGGTTAAGAGGTAGACATATTTTCAATACCAGGAACTTAATTTTCAAAATCGGGACCCTGCCCGGATGCCCCAATGTGCTCCGCCCCTAGGTATATGTTGGTTTAAACATATCAGTTTTGTTTTTTTGGGTTCAAAATTAAACGATCATTTTCTTTATGTTCAACAAAATGGAATTCAGCAGTACAGAAAATGTATGGGCTTGGAATTGCAAAGTGTAATTTAAATGAATACAAATTTATGAGCAGACAAACATGCAAGAATTAATAGGAAAGAATAGCGATTATCTACACAGAAAAAGGCATGTGCGGGGGATTCGGATCCCCGGTACCTGAGGTGCAATTAGTAAATCTGAACCGTTCTTTTAACTTGGCACGAATCTTCAAACGGACCCCCTATAGTTTTCAAACGAACCCTTTTTCTGTCGTATCTAACTTCAAAATTTACGTGGCAACCAACAGTGGTTGAAGATTTTTGGACTAAAACAGTATGTATACAAATGCAAGTTACCAGTAACAAACACCTCATGGGAATTAGATCAGCTTCAAAATTCAAGACAGACACTATTATTTTCAGAAGACACGCAACAAACACAGGTTCACACATCAATCCATCATGTGTATATTTACTGGGAATCCTTTTTTACTAAAAGACAATTCATAAGTGATTTCCCATTGATTCCAATTAAATCCAAATTCGATTAAGCTAAGCTAAGTCCGCATTGTAACATGCAAGTATTGAGTTTTTAACTTCAACCGAATGAATGAATACATACATCGATAGAAGTAAAGCAAACACAACAAATGACAAAATGTTTTATATCAAGAACAAGTTTAATCGACAGAAGGAGATCCGATTAAAAGTAATCAGCCCCAAACAAGCAATAAACTTCTCTTAGATCAATTTAAATCAATTAGAAACCACTACTGCTGAATCAACTGAGATGTTCCCATATAATATTGAAATTATGTTGCAAAATCAATCAGTCTAGAAGAACCAGTACCAGTCTCCCCTCTAATCTGACGGATCTGATCAACCAATTGCTCCTCTGACACTCCATCCATCCATGCCGGCGGCGTGCCTCTAAACTCAATCCCTCTCATTAAACCCATAATCCTCTCACTGGCCTCCTGTGACAGCGGTGCGCTTCTCCTCTGCTCATCTTCTGTAAATGCTCTTGAAATAGAGGCCTCACTTTCGCTCACAACATCTTCATCTTCCTCTTCTTCCTCTTCTTCTTCATCTGTGTTTAGATCGAGAGAAGAGATGCCGTTTCCATTGGCTTCGGATATATTGAGGTAGGTGGAGCTAGGGGTGAGATCATCAGTGTCGGATTCAGATTCCGAGAAGGATCCGTTATCAGCTGATATCGGGTGGTAGTATTCGTTGCCGGATTCGGCCGCGGCGGTGGCGAAATCGGATTCTATATCGGAATCCTCGCCTCCGACGTTGTCATCTGTGGAAGGTAACCGCCGGGGCGTTTATATTGTTAAGGAGTAAACAAGGAGAGAAACAAAAGAGAAGTTTTTCTGATTGAATCGAAAATTTTGTTACCTTGGAGGTGACCATTGGAAGAGATAGACATGCTGGGACTGGGAGGAGCGTTGATCGCAGTTTGCCGGGGAAGAACAAAAGAGAGGTCAAATAGGAGGGCAGTTTTTGTCATTTGTTTAAATGGGCTTTGATCCAAGCCCATTATAAATTGGATGAAAAGCTACAAGCGGACGCAGTTTGAGATGATAAAGAATTTTTTTTTTGTTTTTTTTTGTTATTGTTGTGGATGATATAATTTGTAAGTAAACCATTTGATATGAGCAATAGTTAGGTAAATAGTTCAATCACCTTTTAAGTGAGTTTGGTTAGCAATAATTTTCAAGTCTTTAAACACGAATTTCTCCATCCGACATGCTCAATTGAGCTAAATAACCCAACGTAATAGAAGTAATTTGTTTCTTCTATTTTTTATTTAAAACTACATAACAAATACAAATTACTTGAAAACAACAGAACCACCATGGGCTACATAAATTTATTATTATATTATTGAAGAACGAACTACACAATCACCAATAACAGCAGAAATAATAGAAACAGCCCAAATTCCACCCCGGAGAAGCATCAAATCAGACATTCAAAACATATGTGGGACATTTGTTGAGTTCCTGACAACTCCCATCATTCCCACAAGGTTGAATAACAAATTTGATCATGGAAATGTCGCTTGGTACAACTAAATCTGACACGTAGAATGCTTGAACTCTGGCAAATCCAAGATAACTCATGCCAAACCCCAACTTCTCAACATAGATATTATACTTAGTAAACAAGCTAGTTCTATATTCCTTCTCATCAAGCAACCAAATTATCTTAAGGCTTACACTTTTAGTCCCAACATGAGGCAGAGACCAAGACACGTACTGTCCTTTAACTTTCCAATCTTTCGCAGAAGGGAATTGTATTCCTTCTTTTGTGGTAGACACTGTTAAATGACCCAGTGATGTAGAGTACACGCCAGCACTATTCTTCAAAGCGCTAACTAAATATATGCCGGTTAATGTCTGACCATTGAAGTTGATGATGTCTGAGTTGATGGTGGCTGCATACACGACCCACTTGACATCAGTGGCAGAAGAAGCATTTGCATTTATTTCCTCAGATTTGATGATAATATCGTAGACAAACTTTGCATTATTTGCACGGAAGGGGAATTCATCATTTGTAATAAGAGCATGCACTACTGCCTTTGTTGGCAAGGATAATTCAAGGCATATCCCAAGAGCAGATTCTCCTTCAAATTTTACCTATAGAAAAGGCGCAAATAAATGGTGTATAAGTAACACAAAGCTTTCTCTCAAGGAAGACAAATACATTAAACAAAGGTACTGTAAAGTATCACACATTACCCGTCTTGGTCTGTAAGGTTTCAGAGTTCCTATTTGGTCCCTAAAAATTCTAGTTTGCATCACCTTCTACCAAACCTTCACCAAAGGAACTTGTTACATACATTAGTGTAAAAAATGATGGTAAGGATGTTCAGGGTTAAAAGTAGGTTCTACAAAATTTGGGGATTAAAGCAAAAGTAACTCAGGGGCCATAACAAAAGAGTACTTACAGAATATGAAATGAACAGAGATTGATCTCTTAAAGGAACATTTCCACTAAAAAGCTGGGTCGAGAAAGATGAACCTTGCTCAAGATTTCCTTTAATCATGACGCTTCCTCCTCCATTATAAGGTATATCCTTAAAACTACAAAAAAAACGGATGTAAATATACTTAACATACTTATTAGGTGCCTAAGGTAATCATACAAATGCACAAAACCTACTTGATGGAAGCTTGCATAGTGTTTTCATCTTCCATAGCAATCAGGAAAGGCTATAACCAAGAAAAAGTAATTATAAAAAATATAAAAAATCATGAAAAGGAGATTACACCGAACAAACTTCCAATCTTTTACAGAATTTTGTAAACCAGGAAGGAGAAATTGAAAAAGAAAGAGTAGCATACCTGAAAACCTTGAGCAGAAATGTTATTCCAAGGATTATTATATACTTGTGAACCCTCAACAGAAATATGACAACCATGACCCTAATTTTATTTGAAGATTGAAATTATTTAGTAAATCATAATTGTATTAGGCAGGAGGGAGGGAGAGTGAGAGAGATACCTGATCAAAATTTGAGTAAAAAGGTAATTGTTTTGGGTAGCTCTGAAGGACTCCCCAGGATTTCTCAACTAGGCCCCACCACCTGCTCAAGTCATGAAACTAACCATGCTTACATTCTTTCCTAACAAACAGAGTTTTCAAAATAACCAACAACAAAACTAATACCTTGCTCCAAGCTTAGTGACCCACAAATCTCATATTTTTATCTTAACATAAAAGCAACTGAATGAAACATCACCGTACTGGATCTGGTTGGACAGGTACATTACCGGTTTTGTGCAGTCTGAAAATCAGGTCCTTGTTCAGTCTCATAAATCCATCCTGGGGCAAATATGGCAGCGGAAACACTTTCTTTCTTCAGCAAATCAAGTGCCACATTTGTCTGCCATTGCAAAATATGAATAATAACAACAGCAACAACAACAAATAAATAAAGAAATAAAGAAAATATGAATCTTAATTTCTACTTACATTCCATTGACCACCGCCGTAGGTATTCCTGCCAAAAACATCAATTCCCATGTACACATCATATTTTCTCTCACCAGCTACTTCAATTGATTTTTTTGGGTACTCTTTCTACAATAATAAAATACAAATTTTCTCACAACAGTTCAAACAGATTAAGTTTCTAGATGGAAGGAGAGAATCCATGAGGCTTCTAAGAAGATAATTCACTAACCTTCCAAGTGTAATTGACAAAAATACCATCACAAAGGTCGAAAAAAGGTTTATTTTTATTGTTCAGCTGATCTTGCCAGTCAAGCTTACCTTCTATAGTTGTGCCATCATACCTGTATATTGCAGTTATGCAGAAAAAAACTTATTATAATTTGGGAAAATGATTAAAAGTCAAGAGCAGAAAAAGAAAATGAATTGAGAATATACCAGATAACCAAAGAGCCAGGAACAGATGAGTGCATAATCTTCGTCAAATGATTGACAAATTCTTTCAGATTATTGATCAGATCAATATCCAGCTCAACCTCAAAATTGATCTGAAAAGAAATTTCAGCATTGTTCACATAATCACATGACATGGCCAAGTTTTTAGGAGGAAAAGAAAAGAAAAAAACAAAAGCTATTGCTGCTGAAGCAGTCCTGACTGAACAAATATCTGGTTATTGTCAAAAGAAATGGCCCAACAATGCTGTCTTTCAAATTTTTCATTTGGGTTTTGTTGCTACTGCTTCTTGTTCTCAAGTAAATGACACAAATAGTTCTTAATAAGAGTTCCTGTTTAAAGTTCCAAAGTTGGTGCCCAAGGACCTTAACATTCCAGTATGAATAATTTTGGTCCCAACCAGCTGTGAAAAAATGACAGAACTCATAGTCAAGTTTACATGACAGGTCACTTCTTTCTTTCTTTATTTATTTTGAAAAGGTGCCTTCAAAGAATCATCGATTCCATTAGAAAGGCGAGTTGCTTTTTTTAATAAGATACATCACCACATGGTTGACCCACATTATTGTTAGTATGATATTGTCCATGAGGAAAGGGTTAAATTCAGCACTCTGAGGGATTAGATAGGTATTTTGAAACTCTATAAGAAAACAAATGAGAATCCATGCCAAATTGTTTGCCGAATCTATCATATCCATTAACACTTCTGTTCAAGAATCATCAAAGTAGTACTTTAATCTCTTTCTTTATTCATTTTTGGAAAAAAATAATGACAGAACTTACTAGCCAACCGTCAAAACCCAAGACTGTGGCCAACTCTGCCAACCTCTCGGCATACATCTGAGCAGATTCCTTAGTTGCAAGAAGTCTCTTAGATATTTTCACACCTTCCTCCCATTCTGTGATAAAGGTCCCAAGGACCTTTTTGTGCATGGAGGAACAAAAGTTTAGAAATACTTAACTATTATTGAGCGTACATTGTATCCATAAAGAAGAAAAAATCAAGTTGGTAATTGGTGCAACGCTGCAAAGCATTGGTTGTATAATTTAAAACAAACTACCGTGGAGCTCTCCAGTTGTATGTATGCAACTGGAGAGGAACCCCATAACAACTCCTTCTGGAGCTGTAAGCCTTCTCCTATTACCCTTTCAATACAAGTTGGAGCAAATATCCTTGCTACTTTCTCCTAATTTAGAAAAAAAGGTAAAAATGATCAAATAATATGGAAGAACTTTGTAGCAAGTATTATCAGACCTTGACACCATGTGTATGCGCAGCATTGGTCCAGCCCGGAGGCGGCAGGGCGACCAAATCATGCGAGAAATACACAAAAACATCCATCAACTGCCAATGCCATATGGCATATGCGTCCTGATTATTGCCGCCTTGCACCCATAAATCATCAGTGTAACCTCCTTTCATGTCATGGCAGACAAGCATCCTCGGCCGACATGGGAGATCGATTGAATCAGAGGGGAGTTTAACCGAGGCAATGTTGAATGGGAAATGGAAGGAATCGAAGTAGGACCTCGATTCTAGGGTTTGGAGGTCGATTATAGGGTAGGATATGGGGGTAGCGGGTCGGGTCGGGTCAAAGGGGGGCTCCCATGGACGAGGATCTGAAGATTGGACAGATTTGGATGTGGTTAAGCGTTGGATGAGAGATTTGAAGAAATTCATTATGCTTTTTATCAGGGATTTGATCGATTTGCAGGAAATAATCATGATTTGATTCGGGCAGTTCGGATTTGTAAACAAGAAAGAAGCTTTGAATCTGAGCTAACCTTAGCTGATCACTGACTTCAGTTCTACGATGACTGTGAGAAATGGTAATTGCAAAGTAATCCTGCAATGCGGACTGAAGTGAAGACTGAAGAATGAGAACAGATGAAGGGTTGACTAAATTAACGGTTGTGATCGCTTCTGTCTTCTGTGTGGAAATAACAGGTTCCTGTTATTCCATTGGAATAACAGCAGATTTATTTGCCTTTTGTGTGGAGTCACTGGAGTGGATGCGAAGTAATTGGGAATTGCGGATCCGACTCCGCTGTTCTCCAAAGGGAGAACAGGACCCTGTTATTCCGATCCCAGCCATTCACCTTTATCGAGATTCGGGTATGAAAAACTTTGAACGGTTCAGATCGGAATAACAGGGTCCTGTTCTCCAATTTGGAGAACAGCGGAGTTGGTTCCGGGAATTGCGGCATGCTGACTGTATTAACTGTTCCCCAATTGTGGATAAAGGGGCCCGCTTTTGTCTTGACTCTTGATGGTAGATTGAGATAGTTCAAGAGGGCCCAACAAGAGGGGAGAAGAAATTATTGGGCTGTATTTCTGAATGGATTTGAGCCTATATTTTTAACGGATTGGACTTTCAATTAGGCCCAATTTGTGGGTTTTTGGGTTACGTTCGTTTGTTCCTAACACAATCCTTTGTACCTATCTGCGGCTCGTCTCTATCTATCTGTGTCATAATCGGATCCAGTAATACAGTTGTAAAAATTTATGAAATTTATTTTAATCGAAAGATATACTGATCATTTGGTGATTTAGAAGTCAGAAACTGAACAAGGAAAAAGGAAATACATACTAATTGAGTTTGGATTTAGTGAGGAATTTGGTACTCTGCAATATAAAATGAACCCGTTATTGTTCCGGACCCAACCCAATAAAGATTCCAGCCCGGACAGTTGAATATGCTTCTTCGTTTAGAAAAAAAAGTATACTTGAGCATTTTTATATAACAAATAGTACGTACGGCCATTTATTTAAAATTTCGTCAGATAAAATAAAACAAATTTCTGTACCAAATCCGATTTCATGTGACACGTGTTACTCCATACACGTGCAAAAACATCTTTTAGGTTCACTTACACTACTAAAACATTATCTGAATTCTAAATTATTATTTGCTGATCAAAATTGCAATCAATTTGAGATACAAACAAGCTGTTCTTGGTTGTCTCTCTGTCAGGAAGTAGTATCAAAGTCTACTGTCAGAATCCTGAGGGGCAAACATAATAAAAAGAAAAAATAAAATAAATCTCAAGTGCCAGATCATGCACGAAATTAAAAAAAAAAAAAGTCCTTCTCTTAGTTAATTTAGTTAATTTGCTAGTTGCTAAATCCACGGGGCCAATCGTGTTCATAATTGAATAGTCGAAAATGAAAGAAACAACTAATCTAATTTAATTGTTGTACATTAATATATATATATATATAGGCTGTGGCTAATTTGCTGCTGACAGCAGTTCGGCCGAGGTGCTGCCGGGGCTATATTTAGCCGTGTGATGTCCAAACAACAAATTCAAACCGTTAGATGTTTAATCTATACTATAATCTACTTGGAGACCAAATTTTACATTTTTTGGAATTTTTTTACTATATATTAAGATGGTTTGAAAACCGCTGTTTTTAACGTTGCAGAAATTTACTAAAAACAGCGGTTTTCAAACCAGCTTAATATATAGTAAAAAAATTCCAAAAAATGTAAAATTTGGTCTCCAAGTAGATTATAGTATAGATTAAACATCTAACGGTTTGAATTTGTTGTTTGGACATCACACGGCTAAATATAGCCCCGGCAGCACTTGGCCGAACTGCTGCCGGCAGCAAATTAGACAGACCCTATATATATATATATATATATATAGAGAGAGAGAGAGAGAGAGATGGGCTATGGTGCATTGCAATGCATAGGCACCATTGTGCATTGGACCATAAATCACCGATTCAAAGTCCAAATGGCCGATCCAAACCGTTCATCTTGTTCTCCATATTAATATGTGATTGGAGACCAAATTTTACATTTTTTGGATTTTTTTTACTATTTATTAAGCCACTTTGAAAATCGCTGATCCAATGGTCACAGCTCCGAAACAGTGAAAAATTCTGGACCAATGGATCAGCGATTTTCAAAGTGGCTTAATAAATAGTAAAAAAAATCCAAAAAATGTAAAATTTGGTCTCCAAGCACATATTAATATGGAGAACAAGATGAACGGTTTGGATCGGTCATTTGGACTTTGAATGGGTGATTTATGGTCCAATGCACAAGGGTGCCTATGCATTGCAATGCACCATAGCCCATCTCTCTCTCTCTATATATATATATATAATTTTGCTATTGTACTTCGCGAAGTAAAGCCAATATTTTACTTCACGCTCATATTCTCATTTTCAAAATCCAAAACGTCGATCCGACCGTTCAAGTTGTTCTCCATATTGAAATGTGCTTGGAGACCAAATTTTACATTTTTTGGAAATTTTTTACTATTTATTAAGCCACTTTGAAAATTTCTGATCACATGGTCCAGAATTTTGTTGCACTGTTTTTACTGTTCACCCGGATCAGCAATTTTCAAAGTGGCTTAATAAATAGTAAAAAAATTCCAAAAAATGTAAAATTTGGTCTCCAAGCACATTTCAATATGGAGAACAACTTGAACGGTTCGGATCGACGATTTGGATTTTGAAAATGGGAGTATGAGCGTGAAGTAAAACGTCGTTTTACTTCGCGAAGTACAATAGCCCTACTCATATATATATATATATGGGATGGGCTATGGTGAGCTATAGAGTAAAACGAGTTTGTACTTCACGCCATATTTTCATTTTGAAAATCCAAACAACCGATCCGAACCGTTCAAGTTGTTCTCCATATTGAAATGTGCTTGGAGACCAAATTTTACATTTTTTGGAATTTTTTTACTATTTATTAAGCCACTTTGAAAATCGCTGATCCGGATGAACAGTAGCAAAACAGTAAAAAATTATGGACCAATGGATCAGCGATTTTCAAAGTGGCTTAATAAATAGTAAAAAAATTCCAAAAAATGTAAAATTTGGTCTCCAAGCACATTTCAATATGGAGAACAACTTGAACGGTTCGGATCGGTTGTTTGAATTTTCAAAATGGAAATAATGAGGCGTGGAGTAAAAACTTGTTTTACTCCATAGCTCACCATAGCCCATCCCATATATATATATATATATATATATATATATATATATATATATATATATATATATATATAATATGCACGAACGGCACACCTCCTGTCAAATTCGACTTTTGAATAAATATTAATCTGCATAAAATAGTATTATTTTTATCGTTGTGTTATTACACGCAATTTTATATTTGGTTGTCACATGATTATACGGATATGAAAATCTACAAATTAACTTGTGAAAATTCATATCCACAAGTATGCACTAGAATGATCATGAGAATGTGCTGATATAATTG
This sequence comes from Carex kokanica, assembly GCA_025461125.1. Lineage (NCBI taxonomy): Eukaryota > Viridiplantae > Streptophyta > Magnoliopsida > Poales > Cyperaceae > Carex > Carex kokanica. Next base: position 790,335 of record JAJGRX010000953.1, on the reverse strand, counting down.
TTGAGTATTATAACTATTGATTTGTTTTCAAAATATGTATATTTATTCAAAATTTCTTATTTAATTATATTAACATTGAATTTACTAGAATCAAAATTAAATAAATTAAATAATGTTCATAAAAATGGTTCAAATATACAAAAAAATTCAAATTGTAAAAATGATAAAATTAATTATAACAAAGGTAAAATATTAATTACTATGTTTCATTTTTTATTTTCTTATATTTGTTACGGGTCTTGTGTTCTACATAATAGTCTTTCAATAATAAAGATTGTCGTTTTTGTTAAAGAATAAAACTTACACTTTATAAATTGAATCTAAGCAAATCAAAATGATAATCACAAACAACCTTTTCAATTTGGGTATTACAATGACTGATCAGTGGATTTAAATGCAAGATGAGAGAAATTAGTTGCCAATTAGCTTATGCTCTAATTTCATGCTTAAAAAATAATTACTGATTCTGAGGAGAGAAACGGAGAGGAGCGAAGTTGTGTTGCTCGTGGGAAAAGAAAAATAAGTTATGATGAATTATTTTTTTTTCTATGAAAAGAGTCTAATTGTGGAAATAAATAGAAATAATTTCTCAAATTTTATAGGAAAAAAAAAGAGTGCGCCGAACATTTTTTTTTTTCATAGTTTGAAAAAATAAAAGAATTATCGCAGGTTTGAAATCTAAAAATGATACTCCTTTGTGAATATTAAATAGTTGAGTGACTTGACTTTCAATTTTTAATAAAAAGAGAGAGAAGAAGATAAAAGTATTAAAGCCGAATTAATGCCTACACCCTTTTCTATTAATTATAAACAATTAAAGAGATAGCACCACCGACCCATTTGGAGATTAGAACCAAAATAAACTGTCAGTTTATTTATCTTAGAAGCCATGCAAAATCATAATCCCTCGTTTACTCTATCTCTTTTTACCACTCTATTAATTAATTAACATGCAATCTTTGATCCATAAATAGTAGATTAATTAATCTAATCATGTGCACGAGAGAGCCCCAAGCTCATCGATCCCACACTTATAATTGATTCTAGATCTCCCTAATCAACTATTATGTAACACTTGTTAATTTTATAAAGGTACCAATTAATTAAGTAAAATGCAGTGATCATGGATGAGAAATATCAAATACTATATATACAAATGAAAGTAATTAAGGCGATGAACATATATATATGCGTTTAAAACATCGATCGATCCAGTTGATCTAACAACGTACCTACTGAGTTGTACACTAGAAAACAGCTAGAACAGGGTGAAAATTAACTAAACTAAAACTCTCTAATTATAAAAGAGAAGTAAAAAGAAGTACACATATGCATGCATCCTGCCTAAATTAAACTTAATTATTATTATTATTATGTTATGTCCAAAGAGACTCTCTCTTGAGAGGCTCTTGACCTACATTATTATTGCTAGGAGAAGCAAAGCTCATGAGTTGAGGCATCCCTCCCATGAGATTATTTTGCATCAGATAAGATCTCTCGGCCGCCTCCGACACTCCAATCTGTACTTGTGGCTCAGGCATCTGCGGCTCTTGCTGCATCTGAATGCACAGTATCTCCGCTTGTGCCACTGCAAGTTGCATCTGGAGTTGCGACACTTGGTTTTGTAGGAAAGAAATGGCCCCCACACACCCGTAAACTGGGTCCCGCATTCTAGCGTTTGCTTCGTAGACTAGGCTGCTAACTGCATCCGCTCTTTGTTGAACAGGTAGTTCCTATAATTAAGCATTTAAAATTTTAACAGTTAGTTCTTAGATGAAATGAAATCCTCTTACATCTATCAAGTATATATATATATGATATGATGCTTCAATTAAGCCAGTATGTTCCTTGGGGCTAGCTTGACCATTTGTGCAAAATTTTCTATATGTGAAATGGAAATAACACATTCATTTTGGTTGATAATTTGATATGGAATGATAATGTCTTATTTTACAATAAAAGGAAAAATATTAGGGGAAATGATAACCCTTCTGTTAGGTTTATAATCTGGAGGGAACGTTGTAGCCGAATTTTCAGAGAGAAGATATTAGGGGTAAATGAGTTATTAGAGCAAATAGAGGGCCAATGGAGATACAGTTCAATGAGTGTAGAGAGATACATCACAGGTTGAAGAGGGACACATTGGGTGCTGGAGCAAATTTCTTCTTCAAAATTGGCGCTGGAGCAAATCTCAAGCTTTAGCAATTTTTTTTTTTTTTTACTTTTATAATTTCCAAATGTTCTTTTTCTTAAAATAGCTCAATTGTTTTGAGCCTTTTCTTTTCTTTTTTTATCTTGTAGTTACAAACCCTTTGTAACTTAATATCAATATATAATGAGGGCACTGACCCTCATTTTTTCCTCAAAAAAAAAAACCCTTCTGTTTGGCATGTTGATGTTATGAAAGTGAAGGCACTAGTGCTAAAGCCAATATATATAAATCTAAATGTTACAGAAAAAACTCCTTTCATTAATTTTTTAAATTAAAAAGCTGCTCTAATATATTTTCAAATTTCCAACATCTTTAATACAATTTCATATTTCGGTTAAACACATCACGAAAGTGAGGTACTAATTCAAAAAAAGAAATTACAATTGGAAAAACAAATTTGAATTGCACGCAGAAAAAACTTTACATATGCCTTAGATGTAAAACAAAACAGACAAGGGATTGACATGAACCTGAAGCATTTTGCTAACATTGCTTGCGCCGAAAACCTTGTGTACTATTGCGAACTTGTGCGGGTCGTCGGAAGGAAAGAATGGGGCAAAGATGCAATCTTTCGTGCACCTTCGCCTAAGAAGTTTACACGAGGCACATGGCGAGGTTCCCCCCATGATGATAGATATATATTAATCTTGTTGTTTAGGTGAAGAAGAGAGGAAAGGATAGAGATATCTTTTGATTTTTTTTTTGTGTGTGTTTGAATTTTACTTCACTAAGAGAAGGTGGGGTTGAAATGAGGCTTATGTGGCATATTTATAGCAAGTAGTTGTGATGCCGGAATTATCTATGATATATATATAATAATTCAAGTGTCTTGTTTGGATTCTCCAACTTGTTTCCCATAGTTTGTTCGGACAAGACAGCAAGTCAACTATGCATAAATGCATGATAATTCATCAGACTACCACATATAAATAATATATATAACAATGAGTAGTTCAAAATGATATATTCAAAGAGTAGGGTTCAAATGCCTCATGTTTTACGAGTTTCAATCGTGTCTCACATTTTTATCTTCGTTTTTAAAGTTCAAACAGTGAATCCAAAATCATTTAACATGATCTCTATATATTAATATGTGTTTGGAGACCAAATTTTATATTTATTTTTTAAATTGTTTACTGTTATTTAAACAAGTACAAAATCACTTTTTTTTCAGGAGATTCTGGACCATGCAAAAATAGTGATTTTGTATTCCATCTAAAAATATATATATATATATATATAAAATTTGGTCTCCAAGTATATTTTAATATATGAAAATCATTGTTTGGACTTTGAAAACGAAAATAAGAATGTGAGACACAATTGAGATATGAAAGATATGAGACATTTTAACCCTTTCATTTTTTAGTGAGCTTATATTTTCTTAAAATTAAAAATGTTACTAGACAAATTGTTACTAGACACTTTATTTCACTTTACTTCACATTTGTAAATTAATTGACGCGTTAACTATAGATATCCAATATATATTAGAAATATGATTTACCGTGCAAAAGAATTAGTTTACACAACACGCATTACAATTTGAGATGCAAGTAAAGGACAATTAATGGAGACAGCATAAAGCCCTTTTTAATATAATAACGCCTTAATTAATTTGTCCTTGAATTAGCAAATGCAACTGAGTGTTTCAAGGGATACCTAACTATAAATATATTAAACTCATCACATCACTGACATTACAAAAAACCAAATTAAAAGAGATCATAAAAATAAAAAGGAATCTTAGTTCCAACTCAACCAATATGAGTCAAGGTGCAATTAATTGTTAGAAATTGGGAATATGCTACAGTGTGCGTGTGTCTTCTTGCATGTGTCCCTCCCATGTGACAACTCGTGCGCTCTACGCACACTCTAAATGCACACGCTACATATATAATTGCTTGCATCAGTGAATTATGAATATGATAAGAAGAATGCTTTCCTTATGATATATTTGTACTTTACATTTAGTACCATAGATCTAATTACAAGAATTCTATATTTGCTGGTACATGAAATGGAATCATCCAGAATATTTTGTTAATTTCTTAGATCTCATTTAATAAAAGAAACTATTAGACCTTAATTAATTAGGTTGCCGTGCTGGCTTTCATAAGTCAAAATCTGATTTGCCACTTCATGCACTAATTAAAGATATTCATTTCTCTTCGTTTTTGTTATTCAAGCCTGAGTCAATTTTTGTGTGCTTTTTTTGCATAAACAATCAAGTGATGAGATTAAGTGATACGTCGTCCCTTAAATATTTTTTTCGGTGATATCACATTTGCAATTTGAAAGCTAATTCTCTCTCTAGACTCTAAAGATTATGTTTTACTTTGTGGACCGTTGTGGGTTGCTTTAAATCGTGACAGCCAGTAGTAATATGGCTTTTATTAAAGCTTAACTAGCCTAGTAAAGTAATTAACAGCTATATATTTTTGTCAAAAAAAGAAGTAATTATATATAATTTTATAAGCTATGTGCCTACTATTTTGACCAACAATATATGTTGTCAGAATCTCACAAACATTAATGTAACCTATTAACTGAAATATAATTTGAAAATAACTGGCACTCTTAAGTCTTAATTGAGGTTGCAATCTATTGTCGTGCACCATACATGGCCAATACTGTACCTGTCTATAACGAAATGGTACCAGTAAGTTCGGGAGAATAATAATCTGCTTGTTCAAGTTGTTACTGATAAAATATTACAACTTCCTTATTGTGCAAATTTTGACTTTACAACACGTATTACAATACTAAATTTTACTGGTAACTAAATCATAACTTAATTTCTTTGAAGTACGTATTACTGGTAAATCATATTGGACTCTAGGATTATGATGAAAAAATCACCAGAATGCCTTTATATGTGTGCTCGACAATCATTTGTCACCAACCATGCAATCCAAGCCACCCCCTACCGTATCTTTTGTTTCTGGCATCACAACTCTGGGGGAGAAAACTTTCACGGAATCAAAGTGGAGTGCAATGCTAGAAGAACGTGATCATCGGCAGGACGAGGAGCGAGAAGAGAGGAAGAAAGAACAAGCAAACAATAACCATCTCTTCAATCAATTATTCTCGTTGATTGCTAGCAATCAGACTAATTTACCGGTATGTAAACCTAACTATTAGTTGTAAATAGTGTACAAACAGTGTTATGCAACTTAATTTATAATCTTCCTAATGAGTAGTTTACCCATGGTATGTTGTTATTTTAGGGCAATTCCAGGGATTTCAATCGGATTTTCATAACTCACTTTGGTATTTTGTTGAATACTAAAATCATCATATCATCTATTACTATGAATAAAATGTAAAAAGATCTAACTTTATTCAGTTTCCTTTTATGTGGATGTGATTTTATTATGTCCAGCCGAATACTAATATTTTCATCAACCGTATTTTATATGTAGGCCACTGCTCTCAGTTCTAAAAAAACCAAATGAGATTGTAGTGGGTAATATGCCGCCTAGCTTGCAGGCCAAATCTTTACCTACATAACTAAATCATGTTATTGTTACTCTAATACAAGTTGTTATGATATATGGTTCTTGCAAAACTAGTACAATTAATGTATGATCAATCCTAACCTCCATTACTTGGCAATTATCTAGCGGTAGCTTTTTTCAACCTTACAAGCCCTGGCCTAATAACCTATACAGTATTGAAGCCAACTTTACAATAAACAAAATAGAGTAGCAAATATGTATTCATAATAAATAAACGCTTCTTGACTAGAAATTGATATCACTCTAATTTGCAATGTGGTAAACTCTTCCTCATCTTACATGTTACACCTTTTTATGAATTATTCTAATGCAATCATATTGTGATATACGCTTCTTGCAAAAATGGTACCATTAATGTGTGATCAAAACTAACCTCCATTCTTTGGCAATGTGGTATACGTAGGATCTAGTTGCGACTATTAGGGAAGCTAATCAGGGAGGGACTTACCAATCACTTCTAAGTCTGGCACAAACTGGACAAGAGGCAGTAAGTAGTGAAGCCGCAATGAACCAATGGTTTGGGACAGTCACCTAGAACAATGGCCCGGCATTTTAGAAAACCTTTTAACATCAGTAGGGTATTTTGAAGTTCTAACATGTGAAAAGCCTTGGGTGTATACTCTTTTGTAAATTTTTGTTTATGGTTTAACCATATATTTTGGGTACAGGCACAAGTTTATTACATTAATGTGGTTGTTATGCTTTTCTGTTTTTGGTACAATGCATGCTTGATGACAGTATGTTGATTAGTGCATATTACAAGGTTTCTCCTTAAATTGTAATGTGTTGTTACTAACGTTTATTTAATTTCAAATGCAAATGTTTAATGGGTGGGAATTGGCATCGTACCGAGGTGGTATAATATTGGTACTGGATTGTAGAATTAGAAAATGGTGATTTTCTTTTTAATTTCTGATCAATTATTTCCATCGCAACATTCAAGCAAATAAGCACCTACAAACATGTGGCAATTAAACAGGTGGGACCCATGTTCTTATCCATGCAATTAATCATGTGGGGCCCACATTCGCTGCCCATGTAAAAAACTAGGTGGGTCCCACGGTCTCTAGCCATGCAAATAATCAAGTGGGACCCATATGATTTATCCTTGGAAATACTCGCGTGGGTCCCACGCTTCTATCCTTGCAAATAATCACAAGTTAGCCTTACAAATACCAAGATGAGACCCATACTTCTATCCTTGCAAATACTCAAAGGTTAGCCTTGCAAATACATAAATGAGACCCACCGTTTTATCCTTGCAAATACTTAGATGGGTCCCATGTTTATATCCTTGCATAGATTTAAATAGGTCCCACGCTTCTATCCTTGCAAATACTCCAGCCAGGTGCCAACTCTTAAAGTTTTTGCATGCGCAGTTGTTGCATGGACAAACTCATACAACAAACCAGGATAAGATAGTTGCATGGGTGTCCATGGAAATACTGAGTATTTACAACGGGGGTATAAACATGGGGTAGCTCATGCAACAAGCGTTTTTCGAGCTTGTTGCATGGTTATGTCCATGCAACAAGTCATTTTTCTACCCTTGCTACAAACGAAAATTCTGGTAGTGAGAGGAAAAGAGGGATCAGACTCATGAACAAGAGAGCTAATGGAGCCTTTTCATTTCTTTCCGTTTCATCAAGAGCTTCATCACAGCGCGGATCCGAAAGCATATCAAACAGTCAAATCCACATGTGGGTAAGATTTTCCTGGAGAGAGAAAATTTGGTTCCCATAAATTGCACTCATCCTAAAAGACCAATAATAAATGCACCGCTCATTTAAACTTGCAAAATAATATACATAGATATCAGAACTGCATGCATCTACTTTTAAGAGTTGTTTTCTCTAGATGCAATCTTCCAATACTTTTCTTCTAAAGTCAAATTGAGAACAGACATTGGTATCAAACCGGTACTGATCCTAGAAGAGCATTTAATGAGCAAATAATATATGTGTACAAGCAGATTCCTTTTTGTTGTTTACTATATCTCTCATGTGAGGTGCACGAGATTTAAGAGTATAACCGAAGTGAAAACCTAAAAAAACAGTGCCACTTGCTTTGTCTAGCTAACGACATTTTCACACTGATAATTGTATTTTTTTTTTCTTAAAAAATCTTGATTAGCAGTCTAGCAACAAGGCAACAGTGTTGGAGGAATTAATTAATAAGGACTATGTATACATTGACTACTATTCACGCAAGATGGCCTCTAATGGTTCTTTTATCTGTTAGATAGTATTGCTATGGGAAATCATTTGTGTACACAACGAGATTTTAATATTAAGATAAGATAGGATTTCTATGTCCTTGACGACAAAACTATTAGACAATCTTGACAATATTTCTCAAATCATTCTAAAAAGTACTTCAAAACAAACAAAAATAATAATTAGTTTACTGTGTTGATGGACATCAACACAGTGCCACCCATCAGATCTAACAATCCTTGTCAGTTAAACCAGGTATATATTCACAATATTCCAAGTTCCAACCAATTTTATGTAAAATTAATGTAAATCATGTATTAAATTCAGACCAGGAAAAAAAGATAAATCCTATATATGCTCATCCAACCTAACTAGAAACAAGTTATATATCTGAAGGCATGTAATGATTTTTTTTTTAATGTAAAGTTGGAGTCAAGTCAACTATCTAAATTAATTACTATCCATAAGGGATCCTCATTCAGGTTTCGAACAAACGACCTTCTACACAGAGGACATTGTCTTTGCCACTAAACTAAAGACTAGTTCTTGATATGTGATGATTGTGGTATATATTCAGTGGCGGACCCAAGAAGGATCAGGAGTAGGCAAGTCCTGGATTCAAATATTTTTTAGATATAGTGGTATTTTATACTTGTGCCTACCCCTGGATGGATATAATGTCTACTCCTGGATTTAATTCACGGTTCAGTAGAAGAAAATTGTGTAGAAAAGAAAGTCAGTCCATACTGATTCACGTAAAAGAAAGAAAAAAAAAAAGACGCAGTCCGATTCGCTACTCGACTTAGAAGAATCATTGACTTGTTAGGAGAAAAAGAGGTCTGCTATTAAGGATATAAATATGTACCGTGCTATGACTAGTCACGCCGTAACTTGTATCATGTGTCGTGTCGTGTTGTGACCAAATTCGAAAGGATGGTCATAGCACGTGAATGGTCACAACACGTTAATCACGCCGTGACCACACGTGACATGTCCAAATGTGACCGGTCACGTTTGATCATGTTTAACTATTTTCTCATAATTTAGGTTAGTTTATTTGAGATTCACCATTCGATCAAGATCTAACGGTCCTAATTACACGTGACCATGTGTCGTGCCGTGACCAAATCTTTTGCGTGACGTGCCTTGTCGTGCCAAATTTTTGAGAGATTATCACGTCACGTGGATGGTCACGGCACGTAACCGGCACACGTGTCATAATAGAATTGTATCATGCCGTGACGTATCCGGTCGTGTTGTGACTTTTTTAGATCTCTATCCATTACTTCGCTCCGATTCGTCAGGAGAAAAAAATGTACACTCTTGTCAATATTTTGTGCCCACCTCTGATCAAAATCCTGAATCTGCCCCCTGATGGTATTAATATTTTTTTGTGAGAATAACAATATAGCATTGAAGAACTAGAATTTTAAACCACTTATTTGTGCTGTGACATATGGAACCATTGAGTAATGAGCAAGCCTAAAAATAACGAACTCATCCAAAGAAGATAGTTACTAACCCTAATAGGGTGCAAAATGATAAAAGCACCATCTCCAGCTCCTCTACATCTGAAAACAGGCAAATTAAAATCTCATTCACTGACAGAGCCATAGGGGTAACAGGGAGCATTGTTTTGACTTCGTACAACACACAATTAATAAAGTCAAAACAGTGTTGCATTTGATCAATGTGCTTCCTGAAGTCAAAACTGCATTGTCAGTATCTTTACCCCTCCCCTCATTTGCAAAAAGGTTCTATAAATTTTAATAGATAAAATTAGTGCTTTTGTACAACCAATATTTACAATTGAATATTACAAGAATTAGCAAGTCAGATAATATGATGTGTATATATGTCAATTTCGAAAATAGTGTAAGTGCATGAGTATATAAAGGTTGGAGTTATATATCAGTAGGCAGCCATTTCTATCATACGATGCTTTTTTTCAATACAGATTATTAAATCCTCTCAACAAACCACACATAGACATGTTATAGAAATTGCCAAAAAAAAAAAAACAAATTACATATATTAATTGTAGTTCTTGTAACATTTTTTTTTTTTTAGATTTTCATCCACTTTTAAACTTAATTTAAAATTAAAGTTAATTTACTTAATTCATAATATTTCCTGACTCCGTTGTCCTCTTTCCTTCCCCATCTTTAAAAAAAAAAATAGGAAGTCATGTAAAGGTGACATGGTGCATAAATTTTCTGTGGAGATAACAGTGTAGCAGTGTAAAATTAAATTAATTATGACAAATAATCAGTTGAATAGATAATTTTATAATAAAATAATTACTTTTGAACATTAAATTAGGTATATTTAGTTACTACTACTTACACATTGATTAATGATAAAAAAATAATTTATTTTCAGTTATATGATTAAATTTGATAATAATTAATAACTTGACATGACTTACAAACCTTGAAGCTCAACCTCAGAAATTCATAAATAGTAAGAAATTAATAAAATACTTTCAGTATATGATTATTTTATAGTTGTTAATAGTTATTCCAATGATTAAAAATGTATAGTTATCAATTATCTTTATTAAATTGAGTGTATTAATTTAATTGGACGAGAGCATCAACGTACATTGTCACGTTGACCAAGTCCTGGGATGAAGATGATTCCCTTCCTATCAATCTCCAATTGTGAGATGTGACATATAGCCTGGGGAGAAGGGCTAATTAATGAGAGGCTGTTTTGTGTTCTGTAAAATAATGCAACATCAAACCCTAACTCATAACTTTATAGAGAGAAAGAGAACTCGATATGCAAGTGAATGTTTGTTTGCCAGACATTCACGTGGGCACTACGCTTCCCATATTTTGAAACCAAGGTGACACTTTCAAAAAAAAAGGGGGATTTCATGTATATCCCTCAAAATATTTCAAATTACGTAATCCTCCTCTTAAAATAAAAATTTCATGTTTATTAAATTAAAACTCATTTAAAATTTATAGAACTTTTCATTTTATCTTTATTAAAAAAATAAAATACGTGGAAGAAATATTCGATATCTCCATTATTATATTAAGTACATTGATGTGCTGATCCGCCAACGACTTTGATTAAAATATGAAATTTCAGATTGAATATCAGTCATCCGATCAAATATTCTGATTATATGCATCTTTTTTATATTTTTTTACGTGTAGAAGTCTAAATTTATTTAGACATATATTCGCCACACATACTCACCGCATGCAAATTGTACTATCTTTCTGATTGATCATGATTTCTTTCTAATTCCTAAATGTCATTTAAGAAACTTTTGAATTGATTGATATAATATTGGTCATGTCTTCAGTTCTTTCTATTTTTTATATCATTTAATGAATGTTATTTGTCATTTTGTTTGAGATTTTTAAAAAAAAAAAGATATGTCAAAAAAATAACAAAAAAACATGTCATTTAATATGTTATTTAAGAAATGTTATTATAAAAATGTTATTTGTCATTTAGTCTAATTTTTTTATAAAAGTATGTCCTTTTGTATGAGATATTAATGTTTTGAAAAGAAATTAAGTGACTTTGCAAATTGCAATGGAGAGAAATAAGAAAAGATAGACTGAATGAGACCACAAAAGTTTACATGAATTTTCTTATTTTGTAATTTGTATAACATATTGGACGAACCAAGATGATTTTTTAAATATTTGTTGCTATAGTTGTGATGGCACCAATCACCATATATAACAATAGTAACGTACAATTTGGTCCGTTCAATTGGGATAAAAAATGCACGATGCGTACGTGTGACTTATTAGGATACTTTTTTAGCCGAAATTTTTAAATATACCAATGTCAAAAATAAATAAACCAAAAGACCATTGAAACTGAGAAATTTCAAAAATATCAGAGCCGTAATGACAAATGGTGGTTCTATTTTTGGGGGCCGCCATTTGTCGTTGCGGCCCCTCAAAAACCAAAAAACTCAGCATATTAAAATTTTGTTTTTGAGGGACCGCAACGACAAATGGCGGCCCCTAAGAATAGGGCTGCAATTTGTCCTGGTATTTTTCAAAGTCTCTGTAATATGGCTCCACGCCGACTGAGTGGGTAGGCTACTGTGATTTATTTATTTATTTATTTTGTGAGAATGATATTAATAAAAATTTTGAGTTTTTTAGATTTGTGTGAGATTTAAAATCAGACGGTTCAGAACAATACATCACCCCATTATTCCGCCACCATCATCTAGCAATTTTTATTTTCAAAATATTTTTTGTTACTTCATTTAGGACTTCATTTTATAAGTAAAGATAAATTTATAAAATTTAATGACAGTAAATTTGTTATTGTATCACCAGCCATAAAAATATATAATATATGTAACGAATCAAGAAAAAAAAATTAAGAAATGACGATTAGAAAAGATGCAAGCTATTAGCTATACCTTGCCTAGGGTTTGATTAACAACTCAGCAAAGAGAATCAAATAGAAGGGTCTATTAATGACATTCTGACACCAAACTTAAATCATTAACATTTTTATAAAATCAAGGACGGCAGGAGAGCTACAAACAAACAATAAAAATTGCATGGTTGAAACCGCAAGTTTACGCTCCCAAATTCCTATGTCCAACCCATAAATCCGGATTCAATGAAACTATCATAAGATGTTAGATTGTGTGGCATCCTACTGACAAACGAACTAGAAGCAAAAACCCTGAAATCTCTGTATAAGTCACAGGGGATAATTCGGATTCAGTCACTGAATTGTTATGCATGCATTTAAGCAGCCCACATGACACGCTTCTTCTCTATTTTTTTTTTTCTCTGCCTTTTGTCTTGGGTTGACCAAAAGCAACAAAGTACAGAAAGGAATTAATATTTTACTTTGAAGCCCCTAAATTTTTAATTATTACCGTATTTAAATATGAAGTGTATATGTTGCGATATTCGTTGTTGTTGTTGTGGAATGGACTTTACAATAATTATATGTAATCATCAGAAATATAGAAAGTATATATAATAATAATATTATAAGGGATTGGTTAAATTGCTTCGGAAACATTTCGGTCGAGGTGCTTACATATCAAATTTTAATATTTTTATGTTCAAAACGTCGACTTAAGTAGCTCAATAAATTGGTTATATATGAAATATGTAGAATACCGATTTTTACTATTTTTGAATTTTTTTGACATTTTTATAATTTATAAAAGATGGTTTTTTGACCTAAAAATAAAAGTATTTTTAAGCCAAAGAGACATCTTCAAAAAACACATAAAAATATTTAAATTTCCAAAAATTGTAAAAATCAGTATTCTACGTGTTTATTATATAACTAATTTATTAAGCTACTTAGGTCGACGTTTCAAATATCAAACATTAAATTTAATCCGTAAGTACTTCAGTCGAAGTGCTTCCGGAAACAATTTAGCCGGATTCATAATATTAGAGTTAATGTTTTTAGTTGATTTAAATATATTTTTTAGCTTGTATGATTGAGTAGGTAGTGCAAAAGTATATTGTGAACAAAATAATTAAAAAAAACGTAATAAAATAAGAAGATTATAACAGAAAATTGAGATATTGAAAATGTACAACTTAATCATCAAAATCAATTCTCTATTATATTCTTCTTTAATGTCAAACACATAAAGGAAAAAACATAACATTAATTTCATGAACAATTAATTATTTTTCTTCTAAATAAGGCATTTTTTTCCGAAATTTTTATTCATATTCAAAAAAATATAAACTTTAACATTTTGCACTCAAATTCGGAAAATTCCAATTCTGCCCAATTTGGAGAATAATTCTCTAAATCCAGGCTTACTTAGAACTATTCTCCGGATCCAATCTATTTTTCGGAGAATTATTCTCCTGACCCAGGCTTACTTTTCGAAGAAATATTCTCTGGATCCAAAGGTTCACTTTCCGGAGAATTATTCTCCGGATTTGAGTTTTATTAATTAAATAGAAAATGTTATGATTTATTAAAAAATAATAATAAATCATAACATTTTCTGTTTAATTAAAAAAAACTCAAATCCAAAAAATAATTATCCAGAAAGTGAGCCTTTGAACCCGGAGAATTATTCTCCGGATTGGGCAGAATCGGAAATAAGCCAAAAACGGATGCATATTGTTAAATTTTAAATTTTTATAATATTAATAAAAATTTCAGCATTTTCTTTTTGTAAAGGTTAAAGGTCAAGCCACACTATATAATATCCACAAGGGATTTCTCTATTTAAAGATTTTGAGCATGTGATCTCCAACATAGAGGGTAATGTCTTTGCTACTAAATCAAAAACTGATTCTTTTTTAAAGTGAAAGTTTGAGGTCAAACCACCTAACTATTTAATATCCATAACATATTCTCCTACCCGAGTTCCGAACATACGACCTCTTATACAGAAGACACTGTCTTTGCTACTAGACCAAAAACTGATTCTTCAGACTTTAGTTTACATTGATATATATTTCTTTTAGTGTCTCTTTATTTAATTAAACTTGCACTTTTTTTCAAGGACAATTCAATATTCATTATAAATAAGAAACATTATATCACATTAGTATTAGACGTATCTTACTTAAATAAAAAGTCTGAAAATATTTAATTGCAAGGACTAACATCAAACTCTACATTACAAAAAAAAAAAACAAATCATATGTTTGCTTCCAATGCTAGTCCATGGAAACGTAGCTCAAAACACGAGGCAGTGAGTGAGAGAGAGGTTGTAATTTGAATATCACTAACTAAAAAACAGACATCTTGCGTTTGCTTAGAGATGGAAAAACACCATACAACCTCCAATGCAACATTAAATGCATCCATCAGGGGTCGTTGATTGTAGATTCCTTTTAGATTGAAAAAACTAAATTAAATATGTATTTATTTTTTTATCTTTTTTTTTTTTCAATTTTAAAACAAGGGTTTGACGTTGGCTTTGTCTCTTTCATGTTTTTCCTTATTGTCCTATATTTTATTTTTCTAGATCGAAATTATTGGTATAGGGGTGGTTTTGATTATCAGATTGTATTGGATTTAAAACGGCGAATATGAATAACCATTAGTACAAATAAAAATAAATTTCAATATTTATCAAGTAAGAACATATATTAGCTATTTTAAATCCGTCACGTTATAGATTAATTGATAGATACAAATATATATAGAAGCTTATATAATATTCATTATTATGGAGAGATTGATATACTATTATTTAATTAGTAATTTATATTGTTTCAAAAATAATGAGAGCAATAAATATATAATTATTGTTATATTTTATGAGATTATGTATATGATGTGCTTAAGGTAATATATTCATTTGTTTACTATATTTTTATGTTAGATTCTATAAGTTATCAATTTATATAATAACTATATATTATTTGTCATTACCTATTAATTTAAACGAGGTGGGCCTCAAAGCTGATTAATAAAATTTTACATTTAAGCTCATTATTGGGTTTGTAAGATAATGGGCCAGGAACATAAGCACAATAATTATTTTTTATGGGCCTAAAATCAAGAGTTTAAATTCACTTAATCTGAACTCTGAGAGTGTTTTTTCTTTTGCTAACGCCAGTATAATTTAGTGACCTAATATGTCTTCCAAATCTTTTATAATTGGGAATCGAGGACGGTACATTGGAAATCGGACTATATACAGGCTCATGTCAGGTCAGAGTTGTTCGATTTGATTCATCAAGATTTGTACAAACAATTTTAAAATTGATACGGATCAAGTGCGCATAAATCTTGACGCGGATTGAACGGCTTCCACCGTGCCAGTCAATATAGTAGATAGCGTGCGTAATTTGGTTGGGTCAGTCCAGTGTTTGCCTTTTTCAACTTTCGCGGAATGAGAGTAGGGCCGATGCCCATCGGACCTACCTTGGTTCGATGGGTGTGATGACCATCCGATCTGAATCAAGATTCGTGTGTTATACATCAAAATCCGTGTAAAACTGTATCAATTTCCATGCGCATATATCTTGATGTTAATCGTACGGTGATAGAGCTAATTGAACCTAACTCTAGGTCCGATGCCCATCGGACCTACTCCTATCTCCAATTTGAAATGCTTCATTTACTTGTGACCTTTAAAAACAATACTACAATAATCGATTTTATGAAGAGTAAAAGTACTTAGCAACATCGCTATTCTCGCAGATACTCCTATTGATAATAACAATATACCTTGGAAAATAATAATTTATGTAGACTTATTCTCAACAATAGTCTTATTTTGTAGCAATGAGGATTTTTTTTTTTTTTGCAAAGTCGATGCAACGGTGGATAACCTCCAAAGTCTCGAGTCTTTCAAAAAAAAATTTAGTAAGGTTGGAGATCAAGTCACCCAACTATTTAATATCTATAAGAGATTTCTCCTTTCGGATTTCAAACCTGCAACCTCTCACACGGAGGACATTATTTTTGTCACTGGACCAAATGCTGGTTCTCTCTTTCAAATTTAATTCGTTTCAAACACTATCAATTTCGGTATTTTTACTTAAATTAGCACATTAAAATTATTAGATTTGTTTTTCTAATCTCAGCTACATATATATTACAAAAGTTATAAGATTTTGACCTTATTTAAATTGTCATTAAGAGAAGAGATTAAATACCTAAAATTTAATCCTATTTGCTCATAATTAATAACAAAAAAGAGAGTCAAAATGATGTGTAATACGTATCCGTTTATATTTAAAAGTTTCAAATATATTTATTGAAGATTTAATTTTAATGAAGAACTGTTGACATCAGTTCGTCATCAAAACCTTAATTTGTATTAGATCGTATATTCCACATAATCTAGTCAAATTATTGCAAAATATAATTAATTATATCCATAATAATTTGGGTTATGACAGATATATATATATACGGAAAAAACGGAAAGTAATAGTTGTCACGTAAAATTCCCACCTCACCTTGCAAATGGTTAGTCCATATATTAAGGGGGCTAGGATATTGACAGAGCTAGTTTAGTTTCACACAGCGCACCAATGATATATTTTTTATTTTCTCTGTAAATTGTGCGCTGCATGAAGTTAAAATAGTTTTGTCAATATCTTTACTCATTATTAAGAATAGTGTAGAATTTAAACACGAAGTTAATTACAAAAACAATAGTACTCATGAGATCTTACCGTGACATTTCTCTGTATATATATATACCTCGCTCAAACAATCTTACTTTAACAAAACATTTGCTAACCGGATGTATATATATATGTTATATCAAATTAATTTACCAGTTGTTTTGGGAACAGGAATAGATAAATACCAGAAGAAACATGTACAGAAGCAGTTCCACCAGCAACTCACCGACTCAGAGACCGAAAAGAACCAAAAAGAAATTAAAAACAAATTAGGAAAAGGAAGAACAAAAAAAGATTAAAAAAAAAAAAAAAAGTTAGGTTATTTAATTAATTAATTAAGAGCCTTACGCTCTACCGACTGAGCCTTGTTTATTGTCTAATCCTTTGTTATCAGTACTGTTAGTGTTAATGATATCCCACATGACTTGGATATCTTTGTATGATCCCTTCCACCTCTCTACTTCTCTGCAAAAAACTACATATCCTTCACTTCTACCTGCCAACAATGCACAAAATAATTAATGATCAACTTTTAAATATATATATATATTAGACAAAGTAATTCATGTGTGTAATGCATGTTGGAGATTTCTTTCTTATTCTTTTTTATATCTGAGGGGGCTTGTAATAATGATCATGCCAAAGAGAACTTCTCCAATCAAATGAAATTCATTAATTAAACTTAAGGATCATTGAAACAAAAGAAAAGAATACAAATTAACCTCGTTTCTTCCTGTGTTGAACTATTGAAGATATTCTATTAATGGCGCGCTTTGTTGGGATGATTATGCTTTCTCTCAGGAGCAATAGAAGGTTCTCCTTTGTGCACACAACTTTCATCTTCATTTTTTTATTTATTCTAAGTTTAAGGTGCTTTTATATATAAATAAATAAATAAGCAGACTAAGGGCAATATTGGTATTTACTTCAATTATACAACCGACAAAAAAAGAGCGCAAAAGGAAAAAAAAAAAAAAAAAGTAATTGTGAGAGTGACGTATGACAATGGTTATCATGAGATTGCTTTTATTTTGTTTCTCAACTTTATAGAGTTTATAAATATTGCAATTGAAACACCAAAGCTATACATAAATTGTTTTATACATCACAAGATGTGGATTGCCAGAAATAATAAAAATAAATAAACGGTGAAACTTGTAAAAATTAAATGGTTTTTTTATTATGTTTTTTCAGCTCATTTTTTTTTTCCTCTAATACTTTTGCCACCTGTTAAAATCTAATTTTGAAAATAAATTCACGGTTAAAATTGTGAAGTTAAAGTCTAATATTGGCCCCAAACTTAAAAGCAAATAATCTACTAATCTAGGCACCCAACATCGGAATCTACTAGTATTGAATTGAGTTCAATTGACCTCTATTTTTTTTTCCTTCCAAAATTTAAATATTTATCAAAAATTTCTATATAATTTAGAGTAAAATATTATAGATATTATGAAATTGATTTCCATTTGTAACATGAACATTTTACATTGACTATATTTACATTTGATTCTAAAGTCTGGCTCTGAAGTGGAATTTTTTTTATAAATCATAATTAAAATTTTGTTTTTTACTAAACCAACATGATTACTTTTTTTTTTTACAAAAACTATAAGAACCGAAATGCCATTTCGGCCCGAATTTTTTTTTATTCCGGACCGAAATGGCATTTCGATTCAATTCTTTTTTTGAATTTTCTGTGGTACTAGTTTCACAAGTTTTCATATGAGCCGCTACAGAAAATTTAAAAAGGAAACTGGACCGAAATGACATTTCGGTTCTTATGATTTTTGTAAAAAAAAAAATCAATCATGTTGGTTTCGTAAAAGTATTTTTTTTAATTATGATTTATAAAAGAAAGTTTCTCGAATTGTTGAGATTAATTATATAATGATGATGTTGTACTGGGAGGATTGACGACATCAATGAGACATAACATAAATGAAGTGCTCGAGTGCAGTCGCATCAAAACTTTTAATTCAAAAGAGGTGAGATTGATTAAACATTTTGTCTTTGAGGAAAAAAAAACATGACCGAATTAACAAGCAATACTTTAAATTGAAGTTGTTGTTAAAGTCCAAGTGCCAGACTTTAAAATTTTGACTGTAATATTAAATAATGCTTGATTGTTAAACAAGGACCTTTGACATTATTTATTCATTTGAATATATTAACTTTAATTCAAGCCAGAGTTTCAAATTTTTTTTTTTAAAGAAAGATAGAGATCAAGCTTTCAAATATATTTATGTTATTATAACAAATAATTAATTTTCATCAGAGATTATGTATCTTTGACACTAGATTAAAGACGAGTTTTCGCCAAGAGTTTCAAAGCTTTTTTTTTATATATTTTAACAGAGACTGCAGAGTGGTGAGAGAGGCTCGAACATCGATCTTTGAGTATCCAACAGTTTTAGAACTTTTTTCTAATTAACTGTGCTACTACTCTATATGTTATCGTCAGAGTTTCAAAGTTGAAGTATACATTTTGCAAAATTAGGTCAGAATTATAAACTTCCGCTTATCAATTTGTCAAATAATGTATCTCATCATCGTAGATAGCAACTCGGGGCTGATCCAGATCTCGTGATATGGGCATTATCTCATTCTAATTGATGTTCTCCTCACTATCGTGCAACATGCCAATGAGGCACCCGTCCCAGACAGAGTCCTCCACAACTGGTGCACTGTGTTGGAGCATTTGACATCCTATCGCTCTCTAATCAATCTTCGCCATGCACACCAGGCTATGTGCCACTCCTCTAATACGGGACAAAAGCTGCACAAAATATTTTTTCATTATTATTAGAGAAACACATAAATAAACATTTAATTTTTTAAATATGTTGGTTTCATTTATATTTACCGCGCGAGCCTGGACCGGTCTGAAAGGTAAGTCCTAGAGGTATCACTCATGAGTCTCCGTTGAGGGCTCTCACTATAGTGCCTCTGTCGATATACCGACGGCATGCCCCACCTCTGGTACCAGACGGCATATCTCAATGCCTAAGGCCCAACCCCCAAGCTGACGTCATCAGCCATAAGTGAGGTCCATAAGTGATCTTGCAGATATCATGCCCTCTTGTAATCCTCCTCATGACATTGACTCCATTCGACTTTAGGCTTATGGTGGTTAGTCCTGCAATATAAATAAATCAAGAACCCTAAACCGTAAACCCTAACCCTAAATCGCCCCAATCGCACAACAAAACAACATTTCAACATGGAGGAGCTCGGCTCCAATGTCATCACAAGGCACAAAACATAAATAAAAGGAGTTGTGTCGAGTTACCCGGAAATAATCGATTAGTACTTCATATAGGGAGGAGTTCGGCTCCAATGCCTCGCCTCGCCTTGCTTCTTCTCACCTCGCTTCGTCTCGCCTTGCCTCTCTAATGCCTCGCCTTCCTATTAATCAGCCGGTATCGGATTTTGTAGCGAGAAAGGGTTTCGGTGAAAGGGGAAGGGAAAGGGGAGGGGAGCAAAAAGGGAAGGAGAGGGGGACAGGGGAGGATTTTGGCAGCGAGAAAGGGAAGGGGACAGGGACCGGAGACAAGGGAGGGGGCAGTTTGATCTGTTTGGGAGAAAGGGGTGAGAGGCGGCCTGCTTTTAAAAAAAAATACCAAACCGCCCAAAAGTGGGGCGGTCTGGTATTGATAGCTGACCGTCCACTATGGAGCGATTTGGTGTTGAGAGTGAACCGCCCAAACATGAGATGGTTAGGACGTTTTTAAAAATATTTGCACACAGAGAGCAGATTTGCTATTTTTTTAAGGTATTAATAAAAATTGCAGAACAAATTCTTATAGTAACATGATATATTTAAGTAATAATTTGTGTTCCTCGACATCTAAAGCGTTACATAGTGTCCAATTTACATTTTTCCGGTTGATCCAATTAGTACTTTCACGAACTTGATAAAATAAAATGGTCTCACAATTCCCCATTTCACTCAGTCAAAGTCAACTCTTCGGCCAAACTGTTGGGTCAAAGCAAAAAAAATTAACCCATAAAGAGAACCCATTTGGATAAGCCTACGCAAAAAATATACGTACTTTTACAACAGAGGCCAGTTAGTGTCGGGCTCTCGGCTCAAGACCCATTGTTGCCTATTTCTAATTATCGGTTTAGTTGGATTGGGCCGAGTGTAGCCTCGAATTAGCCTATATTTAATAATGAACAAAACTGGGCCCAGGCCTTTATTGTAAAAGCCCATCTCACCATCCCCTTCCCCAAGTAAACTATAGTAAGCTAAAAGAAATTTAAAAATTATTAAATCAATTAAATGAAAATAGAAAGCAAAGGTACAGGGAGAAAGAGAAGGAGCGCTCGAAAGTTGCGAGGTTTGGGAGCCGCTTGAAAACGGCGCCAACTCTTTCTTCGTTCCTGATTTATAAGAATAAAATTGGTGAATACGATTTGTTTTTAAACTTCCATGGCTTCTTCGGATTCGGGTCCGGAATCGCAAAATGGGTCCATTAATGAGATGGAGAAGAAAGAAAATGCAGTGGAACCGCTAAGGCTTCCGACTGTAGAGGAGATCCGAGGCCAGGATATATGGAATAATTGCGCGACGCGAAGTGTCGTTAGTGGCGTTATGGGTTTGTGCTTATTTCTCTCTTTATTTAAAGTCTGATTTAACTAGTTATAGTAGAGCTTCGGTTTGTAAGCCAAGTTAGGTTTCCATTTGTTACATAGGTTAGTGGAATTGATCAGAAACCTGAATTTCCTTCTAATTTTTCTGGGTGCTGTGAAAGGAAGAAGCATGGGATTTATTGGCAATCTTGACTTATTTCTCAAATCAATCCATCAAGGCATAAAAAGAAACAAAAACAAAAGTTCCTTTAGTTGTGTTGTTGGACATACAGCTTCCCTATCTATCTAATTTTGTGCAATTTGAGTATCATTTGATAATGCACGAAGAGTCCTTATATTCAGATTGTTTTAAAGTTGAAATAATACAATCAACAAATCTCATCATTTTTTTATAGATTGCAATTTAACCTTTATTTATGATGACTATTATGAAGATTGTCAAGTTATATAGCTGTCAAGACATCTACATTGGTTAAACACAAATTGCAATTTGAACTTGAATCTAGCAAGTTTTTATACTTTTGAAATTTTGAGCTGAAATGAGCTGCTCATGTAGTTGGCTACTGGCTGGTCGTGAATGTAGATCAATTCTTCATTTTGTTGTAAAATAATCCAATTCAAGGTCCTAATTGCTGCAATTTGTGTTTAACCAATTAAGACTATTGGAGATTACAATCTCTAATCTTCTAATTGCAACCATACTTTGTTAGATATTTCTGCTGAAAGTGTAAATAGAAGAAGTGAACATGCATTATGTTTTCTAAGGATTGCTTTTGTTTTAGGGGAAATTTACATAAATCCTGCAAAAGTATCATGTATGCCAGTTGAAAAAAGTGAAATATCATGCATACCCTAGCAAGCATAGACAATATCCCATGTATTCATGAGAGGTACAAAAAACATCCTATGTGTACTCCCCTTTCTTTTTTAATTCGACATGCTCCTAATACCCCTATCTGTTCACTGATTATTTGTACATACTTTTTTTTCCCTTTGGGGAGGGGGGTCATGGTGAGGGTTGCTTTACAAGTTTCAGAAGTAATAAGGATATGAGGAGATACGAGCACACATATTTCATTTTTTTTTTTCTTGAAAATGTATTCAGGTGTATAGTCTTTGAATTTTTTTTTGTAGGGGCCTATATGGAAATTGTACCTTCCATTCCTCGTTGCATTTAAAGTTGAGAACTATAAACTGATAATATCCATCTTTTGTTTCTTTTTCTTATTGGAAATTTTTAGGTGGTGGATTGGGCCTCGTCATGGGCATATTTCTTGGGTCATTGGATAACCCATTAAGACAAGAGGAAATGACGGGAAGGCAACAGTTGATATTCCAGGCAAAACAAATGGGCAGGAGAAGTGTTAGTTCCGCTAAAGCATTTGCTGTTATGGGACTAATTTTCTCTGCTGTCGAATGTGTGGTCGAGAAGGTATATTATAGAGGGAAGGGGGTGATAAATTTGAATTTATCTGTTGTGGATTCTGCATTAAGTTTTGTGACAGCTATACTAAACTTAAAACTACAAGCAAAGTACAAGACCCTGAAAACCTTTAACCCTAAAATCGGAAACCCTAAAATCCTATTTGAGATTGCTATAAAAAAAAAAGACAACAATTTATTAGCAATACCGGCTGTTATTCTACTAGGACTGGTGCTATGGTATGAAAGCTTGCCTTTTCTTTTCTTTCCTTAGTTTTAAACTGAAAATTGTGCTCTTTTTTCTTGGGGAGTCTAGGCGCGAGCCAAGCATGACATGACAAACACAGTGGCAGCTGGATGTGCTACAGGGGGTGCATTATCTGCAAAAGGTATATTTTGCTTGTCTTAAAATTTCAAATTATGTAGTATTGTTTAAGTGAATGTTGCTCATTCATTTTGGTGAAAGCACAAATCCCAATGTGAAACAGAAGTCAAACTGCATTCAACATTACTGATAATAAAAGAAATTAATATTCTGGTTTATATGACCAGATGCTGATCTTGTACTGGTACATATCAGTAGCTTCTTACTACAAACTATATAGTATTGTTTGGGTGAAAGATTCTTATGCATTTTGGTGAACTAGAAATCCCAAATTGTACACTTAGTCAAACTGAACGGAACATGATTGATAATTAAAATAAAATAGTATTCTGGTTTAGGAGACCACATGCTAATCTGGTACTGGTACATAGCTGCAACATTATTATACTGAATTTGGATACTTCATTGGAGTTTGAGATTTCGATTGTTTTGTTCCGAAAGTTAAGTATTCAATGATGTTCGATCGATTTTTATTATCTGTTTACTGCCCTTCTGTTAATTTCTTATTTTGTTGTTTTCAGCTGGACCAAGAGCAGCATGTGCCGGATGTGCTGGTTTTGCAGCATTTTCTGTTGTAATTGAGAAGTTCCTGGGGCATAACTGAGCTATTAGAAATTTTGAAATTTAAACTAAAAAGAACAAGTAATAAAATTCTATTGGAAGATCTTCTTCTAATATGCGGAAATTTTCACCTGTCCATCTGAAGCAATTTTGAATAGTGTTGTTAATTTTATTTTAGTTTTAGGGGTTTGGAGCCGCAATTCATAAACATTTTTTAGCTTATTAAGGCCATTTTAGAGGTTCTTTCTAGCCGTAAAAAGTTCCACAGGAAGGTAATGTTTTTATTGTTCAAATTTATAAATTTAGAAGGCGAGTATGTCGTTTGTTCTGTTGTTTTTGCCAAGCTGGGGTTAAAGTTTTAAGAGATTATAAATCCATTTTTTTGTGTTTTTCTGAAGCAATTGTGTACTTCTCTCACTCGGTCTTGAAGTTATTTTGCACCATGGATAAAGAACATGCTTCTGCTATCGATTCATTTTTCTAATATTTTTGCGAAATACTGTTCAATAATCTTAAAAATTTCTGGACTTTATTCTTTCCGGAATATTGTGATAATGGTGAATATTAGCGTTTTTCCCCATGTATCATTCATTGAATTTGTTCCTCTTAAATTAATTTGAAAGTGTTATATTTGGATTCCGTTTTTCCCCATGTATTAATCATTGAATTTGTTAAATATGGATTGTTGGATAATGGAGAATATTAGCGTTGGTATGGTTTGCCAAGTGTTCTATTTGACGAAGAATCAATCGAAGTTTAAATCTTTGTTATATATTTGTAAGATATAATTGCAAAAAGAAAGTTATAACCGTGGAATTTGGTTTCTCTCTATTAAACAATCAACGGTGATGCTTCAATTAGATAGCAATATATAAATGGCGGGCAAATTCAACAGGATTTCGTTTAAACAATATTATTATTTAAAATTCAGTTCATACGTTGTATACTTTTTTTTTGCCTTCCCCTTATACGTATGAATATTGTACAAATTTACCACAAACTAAAAGAGTCATTTTGTTTATATTTAATCCAAATTCAGACTGCCACCTAATCTATTGATACGGCTCCCACCGCGTGCATATTTCGACCGAGATAGGAGTAGGTCCGATGGGCATCGGACCTACATTTAGGTTCAATGAGCTCAAGGACCGTATGATCAGCATCAAGATCTATGCGCACGGAAATTGAAACAGACTTGCACGGATTTTGATATAGAGCACACGAATCTTAATGCAGATCGAATGGTCATCACACCCATCGAACCAAGGTAGGTCCAATGGGCATCGGACCTACTCTGATTCCATTTCGACCTCATAGTTGAAGCAATTAAACGTCTAAGCCCACATTTTTGAACCACATAGAATTGGCTTTGATCCAACATAAAACATCATAAGACCAATATATTGAGGTGAAATAATTGTTAAATTCAGGTTGATATGGCAAAAACGATTAACCCCGATTTCTGTTGATGCGATACAACAAATTGTAAAGATGTAATTGTGTTACTATATTCTCCGAGTCATCTGCTACAAATACTTGAATAGATCAATCGGATTACAATATCGAAATAAACTGCAAGAAGTGAATCACGGTTCATGTCATGATACGATGTGAATATAGCATTTGTTGGTTGGAAACATTACTACCGATTTTATTCGTACGGGTTAGTTTCAAATATGTGGGACCTATATGTCAGAGTCACAAGCTCATTTAACGTGCTGTTTTTGGGGTAACCCAAAATCGATTTCTTTCTCTTTCGCTGTTTTCTCACCTGATTTAGAATTTATTATATGTTCTGTCTATTTTCCTCTTTTCTCATCCGATTTAGAGTTTAGCTGATGCTGAGCAAAGTTGTTTGATTCCTTCAGTGCCATTTCAGGAAATAACCCAAAGGTGTTTGTTTCTCTGTTTAACTACTTAGGCCCAAGGCCCAGCCCATTCTTACTTCCAGGCCGACGACGGTTCGAGGTGACTACAGATTGTAATTCTATTCTTTACGCACTAGACACAACCCCTAAATCCCCAATCCATTCTCTCCCTAGTCCCAAGTCCCAACAGCTTGTTTTTTCTTCTGAATAGTTAACAAGTACAGGCATCCGATTTTGGATTCAAAGAAAGCTCACTTTCAAACGCCTAAATGCGGTATGTATTGATTGATTGAGCATTTATTACTATTGCTAGAGAGTAGAGAGAGAGCTCATGGTGGTTTCATGATACTATACAGGAGGCACGTTGCATGACTAAAGCCAGACGGCTTGGTGTTGTAACTCCTGTTTTATATGGTGTCGACTCAGTGCACCATACCTTAACCTTTGAACATTGAAGGTAGTTCAGTGAAGGATATACCGACATTTTTATTAATATTCAAAGTTAATTACATATTAATAAATATACCCAGCTCAAATGGGATTTGTTAAAAATGTCCAAACCGGTCATTAAATGGCCGGTTCTCATTTTTTTTTAGAGACTGTGAAGAGCAAGATGCTCAAATCTAACATTAAAAATTTGAATTTTTTTTTTAAATATTTGTTAGATTACTTCTTTTGATATATAATTAACATATTTATACTAAAATACGCTAAATTACACTAAATTACGTTAAATTACGCTAAATACACTAATTTCGCTAATTATACTGAAATACGCAAAATTTCGCTAACATAATTTCAAGTAATTTAGTATAAATATGCTAATTATACATCAAAAGAAGTAATCTAAAAAATATTTTAAAAAAAATCAAATTTTTAATGTTAGATTTCAGTATCTTGCTCTTCATAGTGGCTGGTTGAGGAGAGTAACTGGAAGAGAGATGTTAGATTTTAGCATCGTGCTCTTCATTATCATGTTAAATTTTAGCATTTTATAAAATGAAATATACTCAATTTTAGGATGCTGGTTATTGCCAAATTAAATTTACTAGCCGCATGCGAATACTAAACAATATTTTTTTTTAGGTACTAAGTTTTAACAATTTCACTAGTTCAGGTTGATCCAGTTGGTTTAATGTGATTCAGGTTTTCTATCATTCCTAATCATCACATCAGTAATTTTGATACAAGTTCTGACTTTTTACTATGTTGCATACAACACTATTACTAGCCGCATACGGGTCGTTGTGTGTCTACCAATAATAAAAAACTTTAACTCAATTTTTGAGGCACTAAACGATGTTTTTTTTGCAATTTCGATTTCGTCGGCCCGTTGGGGATGACCCCAGGGTGCCATTGCCTCCGTCTCGTTCCAATCTTTCCGAATTGGGGTCGTACGCGCAAATTCGAGTTTTCTAACCAAAGTTATGGCCGTTTAAAGTTTTAAAAAAATGATATTTTTGTGCAAAAACACCGATAACGCACCGATGCTTTATGCACGGCTTAATGACGGCAGAAGTGCATCGATGTTTCATTACAAAAACATCAGTGACGCACCAATATTTTTTTTAGCACTACCCTGCTTAATTGTCAATGCTAAGACTAATAAAACATCAATGTTTATTTGCAAAAACATTGATGATGCACCGATACATACAACCGATGTAACACACGCATCCAACTAAATGCATTTGCTTGATCTTGGCCAAACCGAGTGAAAACATTCAATCAGAATTTTCTACAACTTTTTCTTCTAGCCAACTATGTTATGTCCATCTTAAGAATCTTTCTTTCTCCCAGTCTCTCTCTCTAAAAAAAAAATTGAGAACCGCCCATTAAATGACCGGTTTTGATATTTTTAACAAAACTCATATGAGCTGGATATATTTACTAATTTGTAATTAACTTTGGATCCTAATAAAAATGTCGGAGGATATACTGCATGATTTGGGTCCAATGGTATTATTGAAGAAAGGCTGAACGATATAGCTGCCCATATCGGCACCGAAATTGCGAAATTATATGATAGGGGGCCTTGTTCATGGTGATCTGACCACATGACCACATCTAGAGTGGGAAAAATGGCACGCTGGAGCCGGCTCCGTCACGGAACGGCACGGCACGCATGACCGTCGCGTGCCGTGACTCGCGTGTTCCATGCCGTGACCATTCGCGTGCCGTGATCAATTGTTGGTAAAGAAGACACGGCACGGCACGAAAATTGCTTTGGTCACGGAACGGCACAGCACGGTTCACGTGAGTCACGGAACGGTAGACACGCCAATCACGGCAATCACGAGGCAATACACTAATTTTATTTTAATTAAAATATTTACATTTAAATTTCAATTAAAACATTTGAATTTTAAAGAATTGTTTCATTTTTTTTTAAACGTTAAATGCGATCAAACGTGACTAACGCATGTTTGGTCACGGCACGCGAGTCACGGCGTGACTCGCGTGCCGTGACCATTCGCATGCCGTGACCACCCCTCGTAATTTTTGTCACAGCACGGCACGGCACGTTTTTCCCACTCTAACCACATCGAATATGATTGTTAAGGAAGGCACCAATCAAGTGGTTAGGCATTTAGTTTTCAATTCTGTAGTATATAATTTGTTCGAAGAGGATGTTACTTCGTTATTTTGGTGCTTTTGAGTTTTCTACTTCATGGTCCAAAACCCAATTCGGCCCATCTGAAGATGAGCCCAATTCCAACAATATTATAAGCCCATAAACCATTTATCTGAATGCTAACCATCCTATGAGAAATACTTTATGATAAATTAAATTTGTTAATTGCTGTTTATGACTAGGCTCACCTATATTGAACTATGTCATAATAATAAAAAATGATTGAACGATGTCATAATGAAATACAGCACTAGGAGGTAATTAATATTGTGGAAGGAAGATAGTAATGAGAGTTAATGCAAAAATGGCCATGGTAAAAAGTCATTCAATTATTTTTGCTGGTTACAACTAAAGTTATGAGGCTAATTAATAAGTTATAATTATTGTGTCTCTTGCACAATATAAAGCCAAACAAGAGAATCCAAATCTTCTTGGCCCAAGGCATCTTTACTTACTGTTGTACTGATAAAATGTATTAGATGCAAAGAAGAAAATTAAGGGTGCTTCAAATTAATTAAAAGTACGATCAGACACCTGCTTCATGCTGCTGAGTAACATGCTTTGATTTATAAAAAAAAAAAAATAGAATAGTGAAATTGTTTTTTTATGTTATTTAATTGTTATGATCTTCTTTGACTTGAGTATGCAAAGTAATTTCCTTATGTTATTTCTTATTTAGTATAACATTTTTTGAATAATTTTCTTATGTTATTTCTTATATAGTATAATATTTTTAATGAAGTAGACATCATTTTAACCCAATAACTTAATTTCAAAGAAGACTAAGTACAGTATTGAAATTTTTAATTGGCAAAAAATCAGTGTTCTAAATAGCGTGCTATAGCGCCGCTATAGCGTTTTTGGACTCCAAACGCTACGCTATGACATCAAAATGCGCTATTTACGCTACAGCGCTATAGCGGTCCGCTATTTGCGCTATACAATATGGGTTTTTTTTTTTAAAGCAATTTATATGGGTTTTAAATAAAGATAAAGAAAATCTCAAACCGAAATTGAATTTGTTGCTACTTGCTACAGATAAATCAATTTGAAATTGGAAATAGAAATAGAAATTTGAATAGAAAAAAAGTCCAAACCGAAATTAAAATTTGAATAGAAAAAAAAAATAGATTATGTCATGAATCATGATGCTTAAGATATTTTTAATAGGAAAAATCGATAGTTTATGATATTACTATGGATGTTTTGAACCGCAATTTGAACTTTGTACGGGTTCAATATGAATATTATAATTTCTTAATTACTTTGGTGTTATTTATTGTTCTATGAGACTTTAGATAATGTTGATATTTAGTACAAATATTGAATATACGAAATGTTAAAAAAAAAAACGCTATTCACTATAGCTTTTTTTTTAGCCTTTCCGCTACAACGCTATAAACGCTATTTTGAATCTTGGTAAAAACTAATTATTAAGTTAGAAAAGGGGAGGCGTAGCGATTGAACTTGATTGGATCTGTTTACTTGCTTTGGAATAATAGAAATTTAAGGAGAGAAGAGAGTGAAGGAGATAAACTTATATGCAAATAATCAACGAGTTTTGTAATCTCTGAATTAAAATATAGAAGATGTAAACTTTTTATGATGTCCCTATCTATAAATAAACATTTCTTGACCTACAATAACATCAGTCCCTATCAATAAATAAACAATCCATATTTCTATCTTCTTCATTTCTCACATCAAGTGATATATATATATAAAGAGATAATTTTGTATATTTCTTCTTTACTTTTCATACAAAAGTCTCATTTTCACATCAAGTAAACATATACAAGTAACTTTGTAATACTACCATATCTCCGGAAATTCTTGTTTAATAGTTGAACATCCTCCTAAACTTCCAATGTTTTGATGGTCTCCCACCTATTAATTTCAATTGTAATTGTTAGCCAATGGAAACTAACCAAAATGCCCTTGTATTTTCTTATGTTTAATACTTTACTACAAAATTTATTTTCTTATTTTCAATTGTAATTTTGGTTGTCGTATTATTCTCCTTTTGGAACATATATTTTTCAAATTTATAAAAATCATCAAAATTCATATTCTATATTTAAATAAGATAGAGAATTCTAATTATATATTCTTAAAGTCATATATGAAACAAACAATATAAATTGGATAGCACAAAGGTTAAGAATTAAAAATGAGAACCAACATTTGTTCTAGTACACTACAGCAAAACTGGGCATCAGCGACCGGTAGACCGGTCACTGATGCCTCATCCCGGTCGCTGATGACAAAAACCGATCGCTGAAGGCATCGTCGCTGATGCTCTCCGATGACGTCACCGGTCGCTGAATGACGTCATCCCGGTCACTGATGCTCTTTCAGCGACCAATTTTTTTTGTCGCTGTTGGATTTCGCTGACGTCATGTAATGGCTTCAGAGACCAAAACAACCGGTCGCTGATACTCTTCTGTCAGGTTTATGGTTTCTTTTTGTTATTTACTTTTCTCCATTTATATGTTTATGAAAATCAATACTGTATTATTAAAAATTATGGAGAATTCTAAGTTGAGATAAATTATTAGAAACATTTTAACCCAATTTGTAAAATATATAAAACATTCACACAACACCAACGCATGTTCTTAACAATACAACACAAACATCTCATAAATCTAAAAAATAGAAATTCAACTCCTAAATGAAGCATTCAAATCCATCGCATTTCAACCTGTAAAATTACAAAAAAAAAAATGTCTTGTTAAATATAAATTGTTTGAACAATTTTTTTGAAGTTTAAATTTAATAAAATAAACAGTGTATCAACTTCGAACATCACGAACAATCGCAACAGCTGGCTGGAAAAATCAACAACCCGAGCAAGCCAATAATCAGCGACCAGCGATTTAACCGGTCGCTGATACCGGTCGCTGAAAAGCTGTTTTGCTGTAGACGTAGCATAGGCAATGTTCTCTGTGTGAGAGGTCGCAAGTTTGAAATCTGGATAGAGAATCATTTATAGATATTAAATAGTTTGATGACTTGATCTCCAACTTTTACTCAATAAAGATTAAGAATTAAAAATGAAGGTCAAATTTTGAGGTTTTTTATTTTGTTTTTTCGGGGTCAGCAGGGGCATTTGGCGGCCCTCCATTTTTGGGGCCGCAGATTGGCTTAGCAGCCTGGGTATTTTTTGAAATCTCCCAAAATCATAATTTTTTGGTTTTTTTTTTTTTGAAAATATGATATAAATAAAAATTTCGGTTTAACTTGGCATCAAACCAAGAAATAATTCAAATGTAACGTAACTAATTAGCTTGATTTATGAGGTGGAGTTTCCACATCTCTAATTCATATATATATATTAAAAAAATTTGGGGCCAGAGGTGAATCTATTGCGACTCATTGAGATACCGTCATGCATATACGCATCATAAGCCACCTTGTTATCAAATCATGAATTTTTTATGACAATGATAAAAGCAAACGGTGACGTTTCTCCTTCATATGTGTATTGTAATTCTGCCCATCGCAATCATATTTACAAGTTGTATATAGCTAGCACACCAATATGCCATCATGGTTTTTATATTATGAACTTAGCTTTCGGTTTAAATATTCTTACCATCTTTTTTTTTTTGAAAATAAGGCTGTTGGCCCGTTTCATTGCTTGAAATATAGTTAAGTTAGAGTGAGGCTACGGTACTATGCATAGCACGGTTTGGTCCGTGCTACGGTTCAATATTTGAGTTTTTAAAATCCTAACGGTCGATCCAAACCGTTCAACATGATTATAAAATGAATATGTACTTGCAAATCAAATTTTACATTTTTTTGAATTTTTTTACAAGTACATATTCATTTTATAATCATGTTGAACGGTTCGGATCGACCGTTAGAATTTTGAAAACTCAAATATTGAGCCGTAACAAGAACCAATCCGTGCTATGCATAGTACCGTAGCCTCACTTGTTAAGTTACAAGACCCCTTCAGACCAATGTATGTTGTCTAATGTATTAAAAAAACATTTTCTAAACAGATCAAGAATAATCCTAGGGTTAACAGTTCATCCACACAGGAAAGGTTCAAAATATAATATGCATAACAGTTTATCTACTAGATAATATTCTAAAGGCGTCTAATTAGAGTCTTCAGTATCCGTAGATTTCACCACTGACATTTCCCTAACTAAAATCAAATTTTTCTAATCCGACTACATTTTACAAACAAATAATCAGTAGTCTCTTTTTAATGGCAGAAGTGATATGTGGTGTTCCTTATCCATTCTTTTTTTTTTTTTTTTGCAAGGTTAGGTTTAATAAGTATTTTTTTTGTTAGTCATTAATCATATGAAAACTTGGATTTTGAGAGGAAGTTTAAACTGCCACTAAGTCAATGCATGCAGCTCTGGTATCACCTCAAATTAAGAAACTGATATAAAGAAATATTATCCTTACATTGAATGTATCACACACACCACAAGTTCTTTATATTGAATAGAATCAGTCATTATCATTAAGTTAGGTGCTTTGAATATTTATAATACAAGTCGTTCTACATTTAGTAATTACGGAAAAAATATCTTTTGTCCAAAAAAAGAAGCATCGTCAACAGGGACGGAACTAGAAAATAGAGATTGGGGGGCTGAAGAATCAAATATAGTGTAATTTTATTTTATGGAAGGGACTAAAAGATATTAATGCATATAAAAATTACAAAATTTAATGGACCAAACTACAAATTTTCAAACTATAGGAGATGCTTAGCACCCTTTCCCACCACTATGTTCCGCCCCTGATCGTCAAACCACTGTTCAGTATACCTTTCTTAAAAATTATAAACAATCTAATTTAACTGGTATTTATGTGCCATAAATGGTAAAAGATTTATTGGTGGTGTAATTTTTTGTGCTATATATGGTGGTGCTAAGATTTGTTGATGTGCTATATCAAATTAATTTATTGTCAATTCAATGAAACTAGAAAGATATATTATATCCTTTTCAACGATATCTGTGAACTTTGGACTCATCACTCATACTATTAAATTATTATTTTCCGGATCACATCAAAGCACTTCATTTAAAAAAAAAATAGAAAAAAAAAAGAAAAGAAAATAATAGACTGCTTATTAGTGGGAACAGAAGAGGGGCACAATTGCAATATTTCAATAGTAAGGATACCGAAATTTTTATTAATATAAAAAAAATATTAAATTTCAAAATCTACGCAGAGGAATTTTGAAATCATTCCAAAACGCAAAAAAATTATGGAGTAATTCAGTCTAAAACCACAAAAAAAATTGCAGTTTTGGAATTCCAAAACCACAAATGTTTTTTGCGGTTGAAAGTTTTTTTAATTAAACAAAAATGTTTATAATTTATTTATTTTTTATATATTTCTTTCAAAATAGATGGAATACTATATAATTTGATTTATTAGAAGGACTGCGACAAATAACCGTCAACATTTTTCAAGCCAGATTTTTTGCGGCTGTAAGAAAAATTAAAATATTTATTTGTGTGTTATTGGAAAAAATAAAATAAAAAAGTTTTGAATCTGAGTTATTGATTTCGATTCAAAAGTCACTTTTAGTTAAATACAGAAAATATTGTGATTCTTCTATTTAAAAAAAACAAAAAAAATCTCTGACAAAAATTTTGTTTGAAAAACTTTTTCTGACACATATTTTTGTTATTTTAAGAATCCAAATATTTTTGTGAATAATTCTTTTCAAATCTTTATTTTAATAATATTATAAATAAAATGTCAAGTTTTAAACCATCTTGCATTGTCCAAACAAAAAATAATAAATAAAGCTTGCTTCATACTGCCATCAATCAAAGTGTATATTTGTCACCAACAATTATAAATTAGAAAATCAAAATTATTAATATTTTGAAAAGAACAAATTACATGGATTTTGTGTTTGCAACAAGAAGTATGCCGAAAGTTTTATTAATATAAAAAAATAAAAAAAATTGAATTCTACATCCTGTTTGACAAGATTTCGAAAAATGTCCAAAACGCAGTTTTAATTCACGGTTTTAGTCTCTAAAACCGTAACTTTAATTTACGGTTTTAGCCCTCTCAAAACTGCAGATAAAATCCACAGTTTCATAAAACTAGAAATTAAAATTGTAAAACCGGAAATTAAAATTGCGGTTTAGATCTTAAAATAGATTTTTTTTCATAAAACCGGAAATTAAGTTCACGGTTTTAGGTTTTTTTATTTTTTAATTAAATATAAAATGTTATATTTTATTTATTTTTTGTATTGAAATATTATAAATATTTTATATATTTTTTGAAAATAGATGAAATACTATATAATTTGATTTATTAGAAAGACTACGATAAATAATCTGGATCAACATTTTTCAAGTTGGAATTTTTGCGACTGTAGGAAAAATTAAATAATTTCTTTGTGTTATTGGAAAAAAAATATAAATATTTTGAATTTGAGTTATTGATCCCGGTTCAAAAGTCACTTCTAGATAAATACAGAAAATATTGTTATCCTTCTATTTTTGAAAAATAATAATTGGTTCTGACAAAATTGTCAGATGAAATGAAATTGAGGTTTTAGCCTAAAACTGCAAAAAAAAAAAAGTTTTGGTTTTCCGAAACTGTGAATTTGTTCTGCAGTTTTTGAGGGGCTAAACCGTAGATTTAATTTGTGGAAATTTGGCCCAAAACCGTGAAATAAAATTGCAGTTTGAGTATTTTCCTAAATCTTGTCAAACAATGTGTAGAATTTGAATTTTTTTTTTTATATTAATAAAAATTTCGGAGAAGTATGCGTCATTTTCAAATTCAACGACTGAAATTGAAAAAATAAAGGCACGAGAACACAAAAAAAAAAGGTAAAAGGTGATGGGCAGCCTTTACATTTGTTTTTCTTTATTTGAATTGATGTCTAATAAAAGTCGTGAAAGTATTCCTTAATTTGTAATATGATGTCAGCAAAAATAATTTACTTAAAAAGGTGATATCTATAATATTCTTGATATTTTCATTTATCTATTCTGATTTTTTTTTAAATAACTCTAATAATCTTTTATTTTAAAATTTTCACAGTATTATGTCTAACTTTATGAATGCATCAATAATTTTCTTCCATTTATGCCTTCCTCTAGTACATAAATACCGCAATAGTTTAGTGATCAAATCCTCCCCAAGAATTAATTTGCACCTTTATTCTTGAGAAATAAGTTGTTTAATATTTATGAGTAGAACTACAGTGTTTTAAAGCTCATTAATTTCTTTTTTTATTTCAACTTCAAAACTTATCAAATTAACTTCAAACAATGAATTCATACCGTTAAAACCGATCTATTTCACAAGTGATAAGTTTATATATCAAATTTATAAATTTTTCAAACTAATTTAATATAAAGTCAATCAGTCAAAATATGATTAAAAATTATTGTATTAAAATTAACTTAAAAGTTTTTTTGTTGACCACTTAACTTTGTATTAAATTAAGTTGAAAATTTATAAATTTGACGATGCATTACTCATAAAATAAATCGGTTTCTATGCTTGAATTCTTTGTTTGAAGTCATTTCGATAAATTTTGAAGATAAACTTATAAATTTTCAATTTGATTTAATAAAATTAGATCGCTAGAACTCTTAAACACTCTTCAGTTTCAATAATGTATTATTATTTTTTATTTTATTGTTTGAAAAGCAAAGTTTCAATTTGAGCTCATATATTTATTTGAATTATAGTTGGACTTGAGTAAAACGTAATTTTGTAAGAAGGTCTCCATACATTTTCTTTTCTAATTCTATTATAATTCCATAAATCAATTTACACTGAATTAAAGACATGTCTTATGTAAAACTCAACTATGGATAATACTGATGAAATACTTATTTAATTTATTTATTTTTCTAATGTTTGTATAAGAAAATTCAGCTTTAGTGCGATAATGTTTTGCACTTTTACGGGAATTTGCAGTAAAAACAAAATCAAGAGCAAATGACCCCGTCGTCTGATTTGACAAATATCACTTAAATATATATATATATATATATATATCTGATGTCAGATGCTTAGAAAATGCACAAATTTGATCATTTCTGGACCTACAGAGCGTTCGGTGCTTTT
Organism: Carex kokanica; assembly: GCA_025461125.1. Classification (NCBI taxonomy): domain Eukaryota; kingdom Viridiplantae; phylum Streptophyta; class Magnoliopsida; order Poales; family Cyperaceae; genus Carex; species Carex kokanica. The sequence continues at coordinate 753,745 of JAJGRX010000953.1, read as the reverse complement.
GTAGCACTTATTTTGTGACATTTTGTGCAGTGTGGTTTTTGTTGCATCTCAATAATTTGGAAACCAAAAAAACCCTCTTGAGAGAATGGTTTTTTTTTTTTTTAAGTCGGAGGAAATGCTCTAATAATTTATAATTTGTATAGATAAGAAAAAGCTTTTACAGAGAAATCTAGATAACTGGTGCTTCAGTTCTATGTACACATATGGGTACAACTCTATTTACAATGTCTCTGTTGTAGTCTTGCCATCACCGCAAAGATCCTAAATTATCAACCGATGCCCTAACCCAATTTAGAAATGTACGTCCTCCGCCGTGTCATTGATTAGCATGACAAACGGCTTTGTTTGGTCGGAGAAGGTTCGTCGGTTCCTCTCCTTCCACAGTGCCCATACACCAGATGTTCAGGTTGAATCCCACCAATATCTTAATTAACAACGATCCCATCATGGAGCAACCATCCCACCAGAGCACCAAAATTGTATTTCCCCTCTGAGGTGGGATGTTTGATTGTGCAAATAGCCCCTTCAAAAGGCAGCCACATATGAACAGACCCACAAAATGTGATTCTATGACTCCATTAATGGAGCATTGCACTGCTTGCATCCCTGTGTCACCATAACCTCTTGGGTGAGGATCCTGTCTTGCAACATTAACCATAGATATACTTTGACCTTTGCTGGAGCCCTTATCCTCCATAATAGTTTGTTATAAACTAACCGGACCTCTTTATCATGCACAAGAAATCTTACAGATGCATGCTATCGTCGAATGGACCTTTCTATCCCATGTTCAATGCTGCCCGAACAGTTGTAGAATGGAAGCATTTGTGATAGGTCATTGAGGAAGTTGGATAGTCATGTCTTATCTTCAATCTGTGAGACTGCAAAATTTGATACCATAATGACAGAGTAACATACTTTCTAGCAAACTCTCTGCTTGTGTTGCACATTTTATAGCTATTTAGTGAGTAGTGCTTCGTTGTGGCATCCTAATTCAATGACCCCTAGTAAGAGAATGGTTTTAGAGATTAATTTTAACTTCTGAGTCATAGTGACAGTATAAAATTTGTGATTCTAAATTTCTAATATAATACATTAATAATACAATATGGTTCGCTCTCTTATTAACACACTCAATATTCCAAAATTCGGAAGTTGTAAGAAAACTTAAATTTTGTGAATAATTCTGTTATAAATCTAGAACAATAATTCATAAGATTCATAGCAAATAAATTCGGAGTCCATTCAATTAATTCATCTATATATATAGAGAGAGAGAGAGAGTGTGGCTAAGCTCAAAACGTTTGCACCAAGGGTTTGGTGCAAACGATTTGTTTTCGGATTTTCGAAGTCCAAACAGTCGATCCGAACCGTTCAAGTTGTTCTCCATATTGAAATGTGCTTGGAGACCAAATTTTACATTTTTTGGAATTTGTTTACTATTTATTAAGCCACTTTGAAAGTTGCTGATCACACGGTCCAGAATTTGATTGCACTGTTTTTACTGTTCACCCGAATCAGCAACTTTCAAAGTGGCTTAATAAATAGTAAAAAAATTCCAAAAAATGTGAAATTTGGTCTCCAAGCACATTTTAATATGGATTAAATATCTAACGGTTTGGATCGACCGTTTGGACTTTGCAAATAGGAGAACCAAAACGTTTGCACCAAAAGCTTGGTGCAAACGTTTTGAGCTTAGCCACTCTATATATATATATATTCAAACGAAATATTAGCGGTGGCCATTAAATTATAGCGTTGGCCATTTAAATTAGATTAAAATAAAATTGGATGCGATGGATCCAATAATTCTCCCTTTGGTCAATCATTAAGTTAGAGAGAATAAACTACTGAGATAGGTGATGTGATGCAATCGTTTGGTGGTTAGGAGACTACAAATGACACTAGATCTTCTGTGGCACTAACCTGTGTGGCAACATATATGAGTATTTGCAAAGGTTCGTCTTCATTATTTTCATTGCAACCTCCTGTTAGGTAACAGGTTACCACCAAAGTGCAACACGTGCAATGGCTTGCAAATTAAGTCGCATTACACATATTAGTATTAGTAGGATTATGTGTGTATATATTGATGTCAACGATCAATAAATCGCAATTTTTTTATTTTTTATTTTTATTTAGAGCCTGTAAAGATGATTCACGTTTAATTTTTAATGCTTCAAATTATAATTATAGTAGGTCCACTTCAAATAATAAAGATTGAGGTTATGATACGCATAGCACATATTAGTCCGTACTTTGGATCAATATTTATGTTTATAAGTTCAATTAATAATTGATGTGAACTGTTCAAATAGTTTGTACTTGTAGATCAAATTTTACATTTTTTAGATTTTTTTTTTTAGAAAAGTAGAAAATTATTTGATCTAAAGATTCTAAACTATTCAAACTAGTGATTTTCTACGTATTTAAAAAAATAGTAATTTTTTTTAAATGTGAAATTTAATATGTAGATATATTTTCATATGAAAATCATATCAACTGTTTAAACTTTAAAAACAAAAATATTAATTCAAAATACAAACCAACAACACTGTGTCCATTAATATAGCCTCACTCAATAATAAAATAAATTATAATGGTGAATACTGAAATTTAGTCAAAAAGTAAATTTTGCTTTAGAGATTTGTTTTCTCCTTTTGGAAAAGTTTGGATTGAACCGTGCTCCTGTTGAGACAATTAATTGCAAGACATTTATTCCAAATGATCATAAATTATGTGAAGTCCTATTCAAATGTCTCCTCTTAAAATTCCCAAAATGTGTACAATTAAAAGCTATAATAATAATTACTTCTATGTTCTTTCTCTTTCATCTACATAACCCTACAAAAGTATGCATGTCCTTTTGTTAAAACCTATATTAATTCTTAAGCAATGGAGGTTAAACTGATAAATTGATAAGAGCTTTTTTGTTTTGTTTTTATTTATTTTTATTTTAGGTTTCTTTGGATTTTTAAAAGTTTCAACTCAAAACCAGAAACGGAACTAGTATTTGAATATAGGGGAGCTGAAAAATATTTTTTAATAAAAATATTTTATATAACACAATATAACACAATTTAATAAGATTTTCACTGTTTGATTTCATACAAAGATATAATAGATAATCAATACCAATAAAGTGTGAACTAGGATCTCTTAAGTATAATTTTATGTGTGTACAAATTAGACAAAGAGATAATAAACCATCTTAGTGGTGTAAGAAATAAATTGCATTAAGTATGTTAAGAGACTAATCATTGAGCGGCCAGTTAATCAAGATTTTACAAATAATTATGCATTCAGGTTAATTCTAAATAAATATTTATTTTTAAAGGTCAGTGAAGAAAACGGAAATTTTTTTAAAAACCATAATTAAAAAAAAAATTAGCAAACCAACATGATTACTTTGTTTTTTACAAAAACCATAAGAACCAAAATGCCAATTCGGTCTGCATTTTTTTTTCTTCTCAGGATCGAATTGGCATTTCGATCCCCTATCATTTCACACATTTTCAGCACTGCCTGTGTTGCCTTTGGTGTAACATGTCCGGACCGAGATGGATCTCGGTCCAGACTTTTTTATATAGGACCGAAATGGACCCATTTCAGTCTCGACATTTTTTTTTTTTTTGCTTATAAGTACATAATTTTCTATTAGTTTTTTATAAGAAAAAAGTATATCATTGTGAAGATCGAGGCTTAAAAGTATATCATTTTATATATTATTTTATATTGGTTTTTTATAATTGAATAATATAAAAGTATATCTCCAAGTCAAAGAACTGAATAAAGAACCGGGACCGAATTGGCAATTCGGTCCGGTATCATTTTGGATTTTCTGTGGCCACATTTTTGAGAAGCTGTGAAATCAACTGGGACCGAATTGCCATTTCGGTCCCCAAAAAAAAAAATTCCGGGACCAAATTGCCATTTCGGTTCTTATGATTTTTGTAAAAACCAAATTAATCATGTTGGTTTGCTAATTTTTTTTTAATTATGGTTTTTAAAAAAATTTCAAGAAAACGTTCACTAACAATTAAATTAAAAGAATTTTTTTTACAGCGCCTCGTCCTAGATTCTAGTTCCAAATTACAAATTACAAATTAAGAGTATATTTGTCTAACTTGGTATGAATTACAAATTACAATTTCAAAACTTTTTGGGCCTATATGGAAATGAAAAGGCAAGATCCGGAGTTTTGATTTCTAAACTTTACATCTAAGCCCTTTTAAGTTTCTTATATTATATAAGGGGCTAATCTATATAAAAAGAAAATTTCAGTTAAGATTTAATATTGGTAAACAAAATTTGAAATTATAAAATAGCTTAGCACCCTCTAGAAGGTATTAAGAACCACTCCTGCACAAAACCCTATATACCATTGTAATCAATTACAGTTAATATAAATAAGGGCATAATTCTTATTCTTTCTCAAGAAAAATAAAGTATGCATGTCCTGAAACTAAAGCAATTAATTTTTGGTTTGAGGTACAAAACTATTTTGAGTTGTTGGATTGTGCATTAAAGGGTAGAGGCTGGAAGTCGTTGTTCTCTTTCGCACAAGATGTGTCCCATGCGGAATTAAACAGTGGAATAAGAGCTCTAGGCCTTCTAAATTTGTCTAAAATAACTCACATCTCCAGGTGATTTAATTTTATTTGAATATAAGGTTTAACTTTTCATTGTTTTTATTATTTTCAATTACTTTTTAAGGAATGTAAAATAAGCAATTAATTTTGTTTCTATTTAAATATAAAGAAACTTATAACTTTATGAATTATAGAATCAACAATTTTTTTTAAATGACATAATTATCTAAATGATTAGCGAAATATGCAATCTAGAAAATTATTAAATAAAATATTTTTGGAATTTTACTACAAATATATAAATTTTTTGTTCAGCAACTCAACATATTTCTGACAAAATAATTGGTAAATAATATTTTAATAATAATATAAATAAAATGTCAAGTTTTAAACCATCTTGTATTGTAATTAGACTTTATATGTTGCTGGTTATTTTGTTATGCTCATGAGTAGCATTAAAATTTGTAAGATATTCAGGTGGTTGGATACACTGACTGACTGTAGGCTCTACTTGAACAATTAGCTAAGTAGAGGGAATGTTGGGTTCTTTGATGCAAAATTAAAAGGCTAAGTGTCTTCTGTGTGGAAGGTTGCAAGTTCAAAATATGAATAAGAATTTCGAGCGGATATTAAACTAGTTGAATGACTTGACTCTCAAGTTTAATAAAAAAAAAAATTAAAGGGCTGAGAACGGAACAGGTAATAAATTGAATTTCGTATGAAACAACATCGTGAGGCGAAAGTTGCTCATGGGATGCGAGAAGTCAGATCCCCTAAAGTAATTCATTAGTTTTGATCTGAACCGTCTGAGCTGCTCTAACACGAATATTAAAAGGGCCCGTGCATTCCATCACTGGCCAGATTGACCTGAATTTTTGATCGGACGGTCCAGATTAAAACTCGAAAATTGAATTACTTTAGAGGATACGAACTCGTGATGCAATAGGTATATATGAGGCTGTACTGTTAACTATTCCAATTTTTAATAGTCTAATTTCCTGTTCCTTAATCGGTACTCAACTCAACTCAAATTCTACTAGTAAGAACATGCAATAGATTTTAACTCTGAAGTGGAGGTTGATGAGAAAAGCTTACATTTATGCGGTTCAAAAGAAATGTAAAAAGTCACAATAAGCTACAGTAAATGAAACATTTTTATCTACTTGTACAGCGACCGCAATCTTTCAAAAGTTACTATACTGAGCAGGTTGCTATCATGATACAACATTGAAAATAATATAGGACAGATACTTGGATCGTTTTAATCAATTTTAAAACCAATAAAGGTGGAAAGTTTTGATAAATTCTGAAAACATCCATGCCCATTGATATCTAGCTAAAATTCTTATTTTAAGTTATTGGGTGGACAATGATGGCAATCAAGGTCTAAGCAAGAAGATTTTATGAATGATACATGTATTTAATAATGGTGTGTGGGAAGTTTGTACACATTAAACTAAACATTACAAAAGTTGGTTAACAAATAAGAATGAGGCAAGTATTTTCATATATGTCATTTTCTATCAGATCTCATCTCATAAATTAGATAAAACTTGCCACGCACACACACACATAAATAGATTCCCTCCGTAAGTCCGTGGTGTAGCAATTTTTTTTTTTTTTTTTGGAGAAAAACCAGTAGGATGTAGTGTAGCAATGTAATTTGTCTACTATGTTAGGGGCTGCACAAAAAATTCGTAGTTCGTACTTCGATTCGAGTTTGATTCGAAATTAAGTTCGTTCGAAATTAATTCAAACCAAACTCAAACTGGACCTAGTTCGTTCGAAATAGGTTCGCAAACCAAAAACCATTGATTTCCGCTGATAACTTATGTTCTCCGGTGAAAATATAAGGTCGCCCAGTCCATAATTGCTCTTAGTTCTAACTTAAATTGTACTTTAAATACTTTGAATATTTGAAAACTTTGGTGATATTGCTCCTATTGGCTATTTGGAAAACTTTGGATACTGTGATTGTACTGAACTTTGATTAATTGTACTAAATTTTGGTGTTTGATATAAATTTTGGTATTTGTAATTAACTTTGATATAAACTTTGGTTAACTGTATAATTAGAATTCATAATGCCTGAGTTTTTATTGAAGTGTTGTAATTTCGAACTATGGCCCAGCCATAAGTCATAACTCGTAAGTCGTAACAAAGTTCGTAAAAGTTCGAAATTAAGTTCGTAAAAAATTCGATTAGAAATTGTGTTCGTTCAAAATTAATTCAAACCAAACTTAGTTCGAAATTAATTCAAATCAAACTCAAACTGGAGGTAAGTTCGATTCGGTTCGGTTCGTTTGCAGCCCTATCTATGTATAGCTATTATTTTGGAAGCTATTTGGTCCCAGCATTTAATGTACACCGTGTTCATGTATTTGGTTTATACATGGAAATAAGGACTACTGAAGTCCTATCATGATAATTTTCTACAATAGAAATAAAAACTATTGAAGTCCTATCATGATAATTAAAAATTAAGTTAAATTGTTAGTAAAATGATTTGATTCTATTGTTCTAGACTCTTCACCAACTTTGTAGTGTCATGTGTGAAATTGTGAACTCTTGATATTTTTATGCACGAAATTAAATGTAAGTTATGTACAAATTTTGACAATTTATAGACCTCATATAAATTTAAATTTTTAAATAATTAATGCACTTTTGTGAACGAAAATATTAATGTGACATAATGATAGAGGTTGATGGGTCAGTTCGGAATGAAATTGGCTCTAACTATAATTACAAAACCTCTAATAAAATTATAGCTACAAGAATTGATACTATAAAACATAAATATATGAGTAGAACTAGGGTGTGATGTGCTCATCAAACTCTTTGGTGAGCACAACTCTACATAAATTATCGGAATCACTTCAAACGAGATGAATCCAACTGTTGAAACCGATGTACTTTACGAGTGATGCGCGTACATGCAAAATTTTTAATTGTTTGAATTCATTTAGTCTCAAGTCAAGTGGTCAAAATTGAGATTTTTTTGAATGCATTAAAACAACTTCATTTTGAATCTTTCATTTTTCATCAATTTTGACCACTTGACTTGAGACTAAATGAATTCAAAAAATTCAAAATTTTGCATGTACGCGCATCACTCCTAAAGTACATCGGTTTCAACGGTTGGATTCATCTCGTTTGAAGTGAATCTGATAGTTTATGTATAGTTGTGCTCACCAAAGAGTTTGGTGAGCACATCACACCCTAGTTCTACTCTAAATATATATATACTAATATTTCGCTTGATTGAAATCGATGTTTGAAGCTACAATTATTTTTCTTAAACAAGTCTCCATTAATTTGAACCAAATAAATCTACTTTTAACATTAATATAAGTTATATATAGATGCATATATATTTTATGAACTTAGATTCAAATTAGGTTTCAGCTATACATAATGCCTTTTGTTTTAATTTGCTTGAGAAAAAGAAAAGAAAGATTCCATAATTAAATGGCGTGGTATCTTTTAGTGGAGACAGCTCCAAACTTAAAAATCAAATAAATGTATTACTTATAATTTATAAATAAAGTCATGTAATTTCATATACACACATGCTTTAATTAATGAAGAGCTTTATTGTCATGTATACTGATTACCAGGGGCGGATCCAGGATTTTCGTCAGGGGGCAAAAAAATATCGAATCGGGTTTAAATCCATTAACCAATTGAATACTCGATAAAAAAAAAAATTAACTTATATTTTTCAATACTTTGACTTGTAATTTCTGATGCTTTGACTTATAATTCTAATTACCAATCAAAATTCAACAAATTTATTTCAATTTTAACCCTAAATTTAACCCGAATTACAAATCAAACGTCTAGAGGGGGGGCAAAAAAAATTTCAGGGGAGCAAAATCGGTCAGAACCGATAAATCTTCACTAAAACTCAAAATTCAGAAGGGGCAGCTGCCCCCTCCCTGGAACCACCTGGGTCCACCCCTGCCGATTACGTAAGATAAGAATCATATTTAGCACTATCAAGTAATTAATTACGTAAAGAAAAAAACCACATTAAAAACTATGGACTATGACGTTATTCTTTAATTACTCAGAGGAACCCCCAATAACTATCAAAGAATAAAGCAACATATAAAGGGACAAAATCCAATTCGTATCAGATCACAATGGATCTAGAAGCTTTGCTATTGCTTGCTAAGTGCTAACAATAACATGCTCCGACGTCACCATATTCGGTGAAATGCAGAGATAACCCTAAATTTGCACAACATAATATCAACAGCTTAATTAAAATTCAAAGCCAATTTTCACAACATGTATTATTTTATTTACGACTTCTATTTTGACAATTTTCTACGCCAAAAACAATAATAATTTTTTTTTTCTTTGTGAGAGAAGATGGAACTAGATCTAAGTCTTTCAAATTTTAATATTCACAAATAATTTCATATTCGGATTTTGAACCTGAGAATCTTAAACATCTTACATGAAAGCAATATGCTTTGTTACTAAATCAAAAATTAATTTTTAACAAACAAAGAAGTTATTGCTAGTTTTTTTTCAGGTGTTAAAACTCCTATATATAGGGGTGAAAACGGAGCGGATACTGATCGGATCGGATATTTATTAAAATAATATAAAAAATATCAAAGTTCGTAATATTTATCTAATTTTAATGGTGAATAACAATATTTTTTCATAATATATATTAAAATATATGATATATATCTACTATTCGGATACGGATAATTGAAACGTAAAACCATATCAGTATCCATATCCACAGGATATTCGGATATCAGATATCCACATCTAAATTTTTGAATACAGATCGAATAAGGATCGGATATTATCCATACCGTTTTCACCCCTACCTATATATCATTTATTTAACTCTTTTTTTCATTTGTATCATATAAACTATTTTTGACGATATACTACAAGAATATGTCACTATCCGCTAGAGTAAAAACATTTTTATTATTTGTATTGTCACGGATACTCCCGTCGGTAATAGACTAATAGTGATACTTTTAGAAATAGTAATTTATTTTGGCTTATTCTGGGCAATAGTGAACTTTTTACTTGACAGATAGTGGCAGTTTTTTGTCTCTATTAATGCAATTAATTACTAGGTGGTGAAAATATCTAGTAAGATTAGCATTTGATGTACAATATCCAGAGATTTCCATTAAGCTACTAAGTAGAAAAGTGCAAATCTATCTAAATCTTATGCACAGCTAAATTTCATCCCAAAAGGAAGTTTGAAAAGGGTTACTGTAAAAGCAGTAAGACAAACAAACAAGGGGCATGAACCCGGTCATATAAATCTGGGATTTGGAAGAATAATTAAAACATGGCTGTACGGAGACACATCAAAAGAGGAATTGTTTGTCGGAATTCGTATCCTCTGCATTAACTCAAAAGGGAATCTTTTGAGTTAATAAATCTCGACCGTCCAATCTGTTTTAAGTTCGTGCAAATTAGATCTGCACTAATATTAAAGGGCCCCCTATGTTATAGGCACGAGTCGGATTGGCTCCGTTTCAAATCAAACGGTTGAGATTCATTAACTCAAAAGATTCTCTTTTGAGTTAATGCAGAGGATACGGATCCTTGTTGTCGGAGCTCCTTCAAGGAGGGAGAGGGAATACTAAGAAGTAAGAACCACATAGTTTCCATTGTTTGAAACTATTGTTGTTTGTTATCGCTCATATATATATATATATATATATATATATAGAGATAGAGAGAGATGGGCTATGGTGCATTGCAATGCATAGACACCCTTGTGTATTGGACCATAAATCACCGATTCAAAGTTCAAATGGCCGATCCAAACCGTTCATCTTGTTCTCCATATTAATATGTACTTGGAGACCAAATTTTACATTTTTTGGATTTTTTTTACTATTTATTAAGCCACTTTGAAAATCGCTGATCCAATGGTCACAGCTCCGAAACAGTGAAAAATTCTGGACCAATGGATCAGCGATTTTCAAAGTGGCTTAATAAATAGTAAAAAAAATCCAAAAAATGTAAAATTTGGTCTCCAAGCACATATTAATATGGAGAACAAGATGAACGGTTTGGATCGGTCATTTGGACTTTGAATGGGTGATTTATGGTCCAATGCACAAGGGTGCCTATGCATTGCAATGCACCATAGCCCATCTCTATATATATATATATATATATATAGGGAGCGGCTAAGTTGCTGCCGGCAGCATTTCGACGAGGTGCTTACGGGGGCATATCTTGTAATTTGATGTTCAAATAACAAATTCAAACCGTTAGATGTTCAATCTATATTAAAATCTACTTGGAGACCAAATTTTACATTTTTTGAAATTTTTTTACTATTTTTTAAGCTGGTTTGAAAACCGCTGTTTTTATTAAATTTCTGAAGCATTGAAAACAGCGGTTTTCAAACCAGCTTAAAAAATAGTAAAAAAAATCCAAAAAATGTAAAATTTTGGTCTCCAAGTAGATTTTAATATAGATTGAACATCTAACGGTTTGAATTTGTTGTTTGAACATTAAATTGCAAGATATGCCCCCGTAAGCACCTCGGCCGAAATGCTTCCGGAAGCAAATTAGCCATACTCTATATATATATATATATATAGAGGTGGGCTATTGTGCTTTGCAAAGTAAAGCCATCGTTTTACTTCGGCTTACTTTTTGGATTTTCAAAGTCCAAAACGTCGATCCGACCGTTCAAGTTGATCTACATATTGAAATGTGCTTGCAGACCAAATTTTACATTTTTTGGAATTTTTTTACTATTTATTAAGCCACTTTGAAAATTGCTAATCACATGGTCCAGAAAAAACAGTGCAACAAAATTCTGGACCATGTGATCAGCAATTTTCAAAGTGGCTTAATAAATAGTAAAAAAATTCCAAAAAATGTAAAATTTGGTCTGCAAGCACATTTCAATATGTAGATCAACTTGGACGGTCGGATCGAAGTTTTGGACTTTGAAAATCCAAAAAGTAAGCCGAAGTAAAACGATGGCTTTACTTTGCAAAGCACAATAGCTCATCTCTATATATATATAGAGAGAGAGAGAGTAGAACTAGGGTGCTCCTAAGCTCACCAAGCCCTTCGTGAGCGCGACTCTAAAACCTATCGAATTGACTTCAAACGACATTTTCAAACCATTAGATATTCAATCTATATTAAAATGTGCTTGGAGACCAAATTTTACATTTTTTGAATTTTTTTACTATTTATTAAGATGGTTTGAAAATCGTTGTTTTTATTAAAATTCTGCACCATTGGAAAACAGCGATTTTCAAACCATCTTAATAAATAGTAAAAAAATTCCAAAAAATATAAAATTTGGTCTCCAAGCACATTTATTGAACATCTAACGGTTTGAAAATATCGTTTGAAGTCAATTCAATAGGTTTTAGAGTCGCACTCACGGAAGGGCTTAGTGAGCTTAGGAGCACCCTAGTTCTACTCATATATATATATATAGATTGGCTAAGATGAAACTGGTATGACTAAGATATTGGTACTACTAATTTATTTTTGCAATATTCAAAGTTCAAATAGTCAATCTGAAATGCTTAACGTGTTCTTCATATTAAAATGTACTTGGAGATCAAATTTTACATTTTTTTTATTTTTTTACTATTTTTTATGGATTTTTGAAAATCATTGTTTTTCATAAAAACAGTGATTCAAAAATCCATAAAAAATAGTAAATATTCAAAAAATATAAAATTTGATCTCCAAGCACATTTTAATATGGAGAACACGTTGAGCACTTCAGATCAACTATTTGAAATTTAAAATTGCAAAAACTAATTGGTAACACCATGACCTTGGTCATACCACTTTGATCTTAGCCAAGCCAACCTCTCTCTCGCTCTCTCTCTCTATATATATATTTTTTTTGAAATTACAAGACTCTCTCTATATATACACACACACACACACACTATATATATATATATATATATAAATATATGTATAATTGTGCTATTGTACTTCGCGAAGTAAAACGAAGTTTTACTTCACGCTCATATTTCCATTTTCAAAATCCAAAACGTCGATCCGAACCGTTCAAGTTGTTCTCCATAATGAAATGTGCTTGGAGACCAAATTTTACATTTTTTGGAATTTTTTTACTATTTATTAAGCCACTTTGAAAACCGCTGATCCATTGGTCCATAATTTTTTACTTTTTTTTACTGTTCACAATGGATCAGCAATTTTCAAAGTGGCTTAATAAATAGTAAAAAAATCTAAAAAATGTAAAATTTGGTCTCCAAGCACATTTCAATATGGAGAACAACTTGAACGGTTCGGATCAACGTTTTTTATTTTGAAAATGGAAATGTTAGCGTGCAGAAAATCACTTGATTTTAAAATTCTGAATCATCCGAAATCAGTAACTTTTTACCTATTTAAAATTACTATTATCATAGCTAGCTTCTGAATAAGACACTCTCAAACACACGTATGACACCGAATGCATGTCTGATAATATATATATAACAAGAAAATCATGCATATACCAATAATGAAAATAGCTTCAACGTCATATATAGCAGCGCAGCCACGTACACCTAGAATTAAATTAGATACAGACGCACCTCAACATATATTCTACTGTTAGTCTTCTGTAGTACATGGAAAATTAAGTTTCCGTATTTAAATTCCATTTCATAATTTGCTTCCTAGAAATAAAGCTATTCAAATTAGTTGACTCTGCTTCGATCATGAAGAAAAAACAAAGAAAATTAAAGCTGTCTCATAACTCATAAGTCGATCATCTCCAAATAATATAAAAAAATAGATTAATTTCTGAAAATGTCCAACATTAATTTCTGAAAATGAACAAAAAAATATAAAAAAATAGATTATAATTGCTCCAATTGAAAAAATATAATAAAATTAGAAAAACAATCTTTCTATTCTTGATTTTCTCGATTCCAGGTGTGGAGTGATTTGTATAGAAACAACTCCAATCAAATATATTCTAGATTTTTCTATTATACCGTTGGGATCTATATAGAAACAAACAAAGAAAAATATGGAAACAAAGGAAAAATTGATTTTCATTTTCTGTCATGATAATTTGTATAGAAACAAAGGAGATATAGGAAACCAAAAATAAGGAAACGAAGAAGTTGCTAAACGTAGGAGAAATAAGAAAAAAAATATCACTACAAGGCAATTCAATTTTATTGTAAATATATTGTGTAACTGTACGTGTAGCAAATATGTTTTTAACTAAATATAGACTTCTACACTTAAGACATATTATTTGATTAGAGGGTTGAGATTAAATCTGAAATTTCATCTTTCAATCATAGCCGTTGGCGGATCGGACACCCAACGTGCTTAATAATGAAAAATGGAGATATAACAAGAAAATCATGCATACGAATAATGAAAATAGCTTCAACATATATAGCCGCCACACCTGAATTAAATTAGATACACACGCACCTCAACATATTTTCTACTGTTAGTCTTCTGTTAGTACATGGAAAATTAAGTTTCCGTATTTAAATTCCATTTCATAATTTGCTTCCTAGAAAGCTATTCAAATTAGTTGACTCTGCTTCGATCATGAAGAAAAAACAAAGAAAAACTGTCTCATAACTCATAAGTCGATCATCTCCAAAAAATTCCATAGAAAATATGAAAAGATGACAGTACTGCACTATAAATATAAGATAATGTGAAAGAAATAAAGATGATAACATAAAAAAACATATAGAGATATTGACGGCTTGTGATTGTTTTGTAAAAAAGAGTGCAACTTCTAATCATGTGATGCTTGTACAGTAATATATTTGTCATATATTGTTCACATCTTAATTTGTCGGGTTTGTGTTTAACTTTTTTTTATTTTTTTGTAAAATATGATTTGATTTGAAACAACCGTTTGCTTAACCTAAGTGATTAGTAATTAATGTGTTTAATTGCAACATTTTTTAAAAAAGAAGATCAGAAGCTAGCTAGCTAGATGAAAAGCTATATATAAAAAGAAAAATTAAGCATGAATGAATTAAGAAAATTTGATTTAGAAATCAAAATGGATATAGACAACATTTGAATCAAGCAACAGAAGCATAATAATGTTGATAACAACCACTAACAAAAAAGAATAACCATCCAAGATATGATCTTTTTTTCTCTTTTTGAAATAAATTATTTATTCATTATAGTTATAGAAAGAACAGTTAGAAATTAAGCAAGGCACATCCTCCATTCATCCATGTGTAAATTTTGAAGCAACCGATACACGGAATTTCAAGCATGAAAAAAGAGAGAATAATGCATACCTTATTGATTGTCGGGAATTAATTTCAAGTTAATTATGTTCCCCACTAATCTTTTTACAATTAATTATAATTATCCCAATCTTCCAAATTGCCCCCAAAAAATCACAGAACAATAAAAAATAAAAACCTAAAGTTAAACAAGATTAGAATTAAAAAATAAAAATGGAGAGAATTTCTATCATGAACCTCCTGACGTAGATCCGGCCTTTTCCTTAGCCTTCCTATTACTTACACTGGGTGCACTTGGTGCACCGGTAGCACTCGTTGCACCAACACCGGTACCGACACTACTAGTCCCGGTACCGGTGGTAGTAGTAACACTTGCAGGGGCCGCAGCTCCGAAGGAAGGCTTTGTTTCCTGCGGAGCAGCTTCTTCAGAGGGCTCAGCTTGTTCGGGAGCTACTGAGCTCTCTGGAGGAGCAGAAGTAGTACCGGAAGAAGAACCAGGAGGCGGGCCAGACGGGGCCCGCTTTCGTTTCTTCTTCTCATACGGTATCCCTCGTGCTTTGGCCTGGGATTCCCGAACCTCCCGAAGGTACATCCTGACTGCACGCGCAGCAAATGGGTTCGACTCGGGCCGGCCCCCGCTTTCCTCGTAAGCTGCTCTGAGTCGTCCGATAAGAGCATCGAGCGATCCCCATGCTTGCTTCAGTGGACAGGCGCACGGCTCTGGCGGGTTCGGTTTCCCAAAGTGAGGGCATGAATCCACATGGACCTTGGTCTTGCCGAATTGATCCAAGTATCTCAAGAACTCGATCACATGTGCACCACTGCACCGCTGGAGTGTAAGGGGCGGCTTGTGATTCCTTAGATATTGGAGGAAGGTGTTCCAGTCGCGACGCTTCTGTGACTCGTACCGGCTCGGTGCCTGGGTCGGCTGTTGGGGCAGCGGTTGGGGTCCACGTGGAGGTGGTGGGGCGGAAGAGGATGACGGTGCCTCGGTTCCACCGGCAGGCCGGGTGGTGGCACTGGCAGAAGCGGAGGCGGAGGCAGTGCCGCCGGCATCCGGGGCCGGGTCCATGTATGAAGTATGAACCCCTCTCTACTCACTATTAGTGTGTGTGTGTGTGTGTGTTGGGGAGGGGGGGGAGGGGTTGAGGAACTGTACAAGAGAGGAGAGAGAGCAAGGGAGAATTCTCCTCCGCCAAAGTGAAAATTGGGAAGGGTTATGTTTTTGTGTGTGCCATGGAATTGTTACATTCCCGTTTGTTTTATGCTTCTACCTTCTGTACTAATTTTTTGTTTTTTTAATTTTATTTTAGTTTTCAATGAATTTTGCTACGGGCACAAACACTGAAGAACATCCGACCAAGCAAGTTCGTTTATTTAATAATTAATGTGTCATGACTCATGATTCATGACTAATAATACTCATGTAAATTTTGCTTTGCCAATATATAGTAAGAGAGGGTTCAAATGCACTATAATTTTTGTGCTCCAATATGCTCCACATTCTTATTTTCATTTTCAAAGTCCAAACAGTCGATCTGAACCATTCAACATGATCTCTATATTAAAATGTGCTTAGAGATCAAATTTTACATTTTTTGAATTTTTTGACTATTTATTAAGTATTTTATAAAACTGTTGTTTTTAAACAATTCTGGACTACTGAAAAACAGCAGTTTTACAAAATACTTAATAAATAGTAAAAAAAATTAAAAAAATGTAAAATTTGATTTCCAAGCACATTTTAATATAGATATCATGTTGAACGGTTTGGATTGACTGTTTATATTTGAAAATTGCAAGACCAAATTGTTATAAATAAATAAAATTTGTACCTATCTAAAAAAATAGTAAAAAAATGCTAAAAAATATAAAATTTGGTCTCCAAGCATATTTTATTATGAAGATCATGTTGAGCGGTTCGAATCGACTATTCGGACTTTAAAAATGGAGATAAAGAATGTGAAGCATATTGGAAAACAAAAATTACCGACATTTTTAAAAATACCCACTGTTCCCAACAAATCGCTTAAAATGCCCAGACCTGCTAACTTTTATTAAAAATGCCCAAACCGGCCAATAAATGGCCGGTCCCTATTTAAAAGGGAAACCGGCCATTAAATGGCCGGTCCCTTAATTAATTTTTTTTTTTTAGAGACAAATAGCTAAAATACTGAAATATAACACTAAAAATCAAATTTTTTAGTTAAATACTTGTCAAATTAATTATTTGATAGCATATTTACCGGTTTTTTTATTAAATATATCACACGGACTATTTCTCTTTTGAACATACAAAATGAAAGATATTTGCCGCATGCAAACACTAAACATCATATCAGTAATTTTGATACAAGTTCTGAGATTTAGCATACTGCATATGAAACTGTCACTAGTTGCAAACGGGTCATTGTGTGTCTACCGATGATAAAAAACTTTAACTCAATTTTTGAGACACTAAACGATGTTTTTTTGCAATTCTGATTCTGTCAGTCACCTGGGTATGATCCTAAGGGAGCCATCCACCCCGTCTCGTCCCAAGCTTTCCGAATTGGGGTCGTACGCGTAAATCTGAGTTTTCTAGCCAAAGTTATGGTCATTTAAAGTTTTTTTAAAAACAACGATGCTTTCGTGCAAAAACACTGATGATGCACCAATGCTTTATGCACGGCTTGTCCACGGCAGAAGTGCATCGATGTTTCATTACAAAAACATCAGCGATTCACCGATATTTTTTCAGCACTACCCTGCTTAATTGCCAATGCTAAGACTAACGAAACATCGATGTTTTTGCAACGAAACATCGATGTTTCGTTAGTCTTAGCATTGCAAAAACAATGATGTTTCGTTAGCAAAAACAACGATGTTTCGTTACTCTTAGCATTGCAAAAATAACGATGTTTCGTTAACAAAAACAACAATGTTTTATTACAAAAACATCGATGTTTCGTTAGTCTTAGCATTGACAATTAAGCAGGGTAGTGTTGAAAAAATATCGGTGAGTCGCTGATGTTTTTGTAATGAAACATCGATGCACTTCTGCCGTGGACAAGCCGTGCATAAAGCATTGGTGCATCATCGGTGTTTTTGCACGAAAGCATCGTTGTTTTTTAAAAACCTTTAAACGGCCTTAACTTGGGCTAGAAAACTCGGATTTGCACGTACGACCTCAATTCGGAAAGCTTGGGACGAGACGGGGTGGATGGCACCCTCAGGATCATCCCCAGTGGATTGACGGAATCAGAATTGCAAATAAACGTCGTTTAGTGTCTAAAAAATTGAGTTAAAGTTTTTTATCATCGGTAGACACACAATGACCCATTTGCGACTAATGACAATGTCGTATGCAGCATGCTAAAACTCAGAACTTGTATCAAAACTACTGATCTAATATTTAGTGTTCGCATGCGGCTAGTATCTTTCATTTTGTATGTTCAAACAAGAAACAGCCCGTGTGATATATTTAATAAAAAAACCGATAAATATGCTATCAAATAATTAATTTGACAAGTATTTAACTAAAAAATTCAATTTTTAGTGTTATATTTCAGCATTTTAGCTATTTGCCTCTAAAAAAAAAAATTAATTAATCAAGGGACCGGCCATTTAATAGCCGGTTTGGCGGTATCCCTTTTAAATAGGGACCAGCCATTTAATGGCCACTTTGGGCATTTTTAATAAAAGTTAGCGTATCTGGGCATTTTTAGCGATTCGTTGGGAACAATGGGTATTTTTAAAAATATCGGAAAAATTATGGTGCATTTGAACCCTCCTCTCTCTCTCTCTCTCTATATATATATATATATATATATATATATGAAGAGTGAAATTAATTAATTAGTATAATCTTAAATGCACTAAACGAGCTCGTGAACTTAATAAGATCGTTGATTCCACTTTATACATAGATTTGAACCGATGATCTTGATTTATTTGACAAGCCAAATGTTATTATTTCAAATTTTTCATTTTCTGAAGGTGTTCTATATATGAAATCAGGGCAGTTAAAAATGTTTAAAAATGAAAGGCACTAAATCTTTTTTATATTTAAAAATTGCAAAATTAAATTGTTGTAAGATGTTGTAAGTGGATACACCTCGTATTTTAATATCTATATCTTCATTATTCACATTATTCATAAACAAGATATAAATAGAATAGTGTAGCAGCCAAGCCAAGAAACAGTTTGTATGCAGAAAAATTGAGTACACGAAGCAATTCATTATTTGATGTTATTAGTACATTACCTAACTAGTATTTAATCTCTTTGCCCTTGAAACCGCATCCATTATATTTCCGTTAGTTGCGCATAAATATATCCCTAGAATTGAATTTGGTAAGGGTAAGGCGCAACTTCCAAAATCCAAATGGTAACTTTGTTTTGCAATTTTTGTGTAATAATAAATTGTGTGTTGAACAGTGTAGTTGCTGTTGATTGCATTAATTCAGGTAGTATACTATTTGAAATGCTCAATAAGGAAATATAGTCATTATCATATTTTTACTTAGTCACCAAACAGTCTACATGACATTGTAGTCCACCTGAACCCACCAAAATATTCCTTGCTTTCACATCGTCACAAATGATTTAGTCACCAAAATATTTTATAAAATTTAATGTTCATAAAATCTCAATGCATCTTTAAAAATAATGAGACCAATGCAAAGAAGGTTATTTAACGTCAGGATGCTAGTGAATAGTAATTCCATCTTTTTCTAAAGGAAAATTTTCATGTATATCCCTCAAAATTTTCCAAATTACGTATTTTTTTCCTCTAAAATTCTTAATATCATATATACCCTTCAAAATTTCAAAAACTCACGAATTTACTCATTTTATTCTTTTTTATTTTTATTAAAACAAATCAGATTGAACTAGCTACCTATAAGTAGAGTAGTTTATTTGGTAAAATTATCAGGAGTTATATTATTTGTCCATTAATTATTAGTCGGTGCCTGCGGTCATTAATTAATTTCATTTCAAGTCCAAGACAAATAATAAAACCTACTGGAGACTGGAGACGTTCATTGTGAGAAAAACTGGAGACTGGAGAGGTAATACGTTGCGAACCCGTTTGAGCTTTGAGGGGTTTGGTGCGGTAAATTGGGCCAGGCCCAAATTTAAATCTTAAATGATGTAGGGTCCATATTCTCCTCGTTTGATGTTCTCCAACCTCCATCATTCATTTATCTCTAGTTTTCTAGTATTAAAAAGAGAAAAAGAAAAGAAAGAAATCATATAAGAACTCAAAATTAGGGGTGTCAGTGGGTACGAAACGGTCGGATAGAAGCATTTTCATACCCTTACTCAATATGTTAACGGAAAAATAATCTTACCCATACCCAATAATCTTAAGAAAAAATCTTACCCGTATCTGTTTTATCGAATGCGGTACGGACTGGATAAACGAGAAAAAAGGTGCTATCGAAAAGATATATATGAGCTGTGAATAAAACTATATCATATCATTAATTATCTCCGTATAAATATATATATCAATATATATAATTTTGTAATTTTTAGTTATTACCGTATAGTATAACGGGTAAGAAATAATATTTACTTGTTACTTTATCTGTTATGTTGATAAAAAAAAAACTTTATCTTTATCCATACCCGACAAGATAAACGAAAAAAATTTATCCGTAGATATTACAAATCGGATTAACGGATAAAAAGATGCCACTGACACCTCTACTCAGAATGTTACAATTTAAGAGACTTACCGTCTCTCAGTCTATATTTTCTAGTGTTAGTCGTTACGTAGCAATCTAGAAAAGACAAACAAAAGGTTCTCACAAAAAAAGGAAATATTTAAAAAATATAATTTCATTATTGATCTAACTTTTGTATAATAGTAATATAGATTGATAGCTATTGGGTGGAAGGGGGAGGCATCTTTTTAGACAAATAGGCGTCACGGGATTGAGCACTAAACCTTAAAAATAATTATTAAATTTTAGGGGGTCAGCATGATTAACATCCACTAAGAATTGCTTAAAGGTCCAAATGATGGTTACGTTGTACGATTTAATGCTTTTTTTTTTGGAATAAAGAAAATCAAGTTGGTTTGCCTTAATTGTTGGGTTTTGTTTTTCATTGCCCCTTCTGTCTCATAATCCAGTGAAAGATCGAATCCTCATCTCCTCGTTGCGTAAGAGTATCTACATTCCAGCAACTCAAATGAGTTTCTAAATAATTGTTAACCACTTTTTAGAAATTAAGGTCTCTAAAGTTTCTAACTCTCATATTCCTGAAATTAATTTTAGAATTTTTATTAAGCCACATCAGCAACAAATTAAAAAGGAGAAATAATTTGAGCCAATCATTTTGCCAACTTAGAGTTTATAAACAATTTCTTAATAAGAAACTTTACTGCATGGTTTCTAAATAAGAAACTCTCCCACATCTCTGAAACTGGATTAGAAATTGCCACATCAGATTATAAACTCTAATAATATCAGGGATGTAGATGCTCTAAGGTTGTTGGATCTTTATTGATTAAAAATCCGATCCAATAACTACTGTAAATCTGTTCAAATTCAAAAAAAAATTACCGCTAAATTTGTTCATAATATTAAATAAGAATTAGTGAAGACTTCAAAAACACGCCAGCATATTGTACTTCTTTTTGGAAAGGGATTTAGTGCAAATTGGGAACTAAATTAGCGTCAATAAAATTAAATTTTGAATAATCATGTTTGAATTTTCAGATATTTTTTTTTCTTTATTAATCCCTAAAAAAAGAAACACAATTTACACAAATTCAATTGCAATGTAATTAGTTGACAATTTGGTTGATCCAATATCTTTGAAAATCTACGTAGACCACATTTCCTGATTTTTACTAATTTAAAATATAATAAAAGTGAATGGCCCCACCACCAAACGATTCCTTCAATCATTCAAGAGAGAAGGAAATCACAAGATTAGAATATCTAATTAATTCCCATTAGCTAGCTACTTAATCCATTCATATAATATTTGTCAAGTTGGTACTAGGATAACATAACAATATTTCCTTTGCCAAAATAAAAATTAATCATTGTTGCACATATATTCTACAAATCCCAAAAATAAATTAGAAAATATTAATTCCTCCACGCAACTATGTCGGATTGACATCATCACTTGTTCGGTTTATTATTTTGGATATTCACTTGAATTTTTTTAATATTTTTTATAGAGCGATGTTTCGGTGGACATAAGGACCTATTTGTAAAATGATTCCTATTTTCATTTTCAAAGTTCAAACAGTCAATCCGACCATTCAACATTATTTCCATATTAAAATGTACTTGGAGGTCAAATTTACATTTTTTTGAATTTTTTTACTATTTATTAAGTATTTTACAAATTCAATGGTCTGAATTTGACTAGTTTTTGTAAAATACTTAATAAATAATAAAAAAAATTTAAAAAAATGTAAAATTTGACTTCCAAGTACATTTTAATATGGAGATAATGTTGAACGGTCGGATCGACTTTTTGAATTTTGAAAATGAAAATAGGACTCATTTTACAAATAGGTCCTTATGTCCACCGAAGCAAATGCCTTTTTTATAAAGTGGTTTTTATAAGAGCTGGATGTGTCCAGTATTGAACTAATGGAGACAATATTTGGCCGAGTAACTACGATAACATTTAAAATTTGTAAATTAAATAATGTTTTTAATTTGATAATCGAGATGACATAAGCCGATGAAATGATTTGAACTGCCATGGTTTCATCCATTGTTCTTTTGTTCACACTATCAACCTACATCACTTTACTGTTTGGATCCCCTACAGCGTAAGCAAATATGACCTCTCATGTAGTGTGCCAAGTACATAACAAGTTTTAGTCAAACCTGATTTTCAAGGGGAACTAAAAAATTTAGATAGGAGAGGCTAAAATTTAAAATTCATAATGCATAACCGGAACTTAAACTCTAGTATTCATAATAACAAATTAGAATTCTAAGCACTGGGCTACAAGAATTCATATACGAAGGATGTTGAACTATATAAAGACTATAAGAAAAACAAAAACAAAATAAAATTTCAATATACATGATTAAAAAATTTGAAATCATAGAAGTGGTTGAGTACTATGTGAGCTATGAATTCACATCTGCTGAAATCTCCAACCAAAATTTCAGAACCTATCTGCTGAAATCATAGAATTGGTTTGACCCTGTAATTCCCATCATCTCCCTATCTGAGAGGAGGGGATTACAGGTTTTGAAATCCTACTGAGAATTTCGACAGATTCGGTTCTGTGAACTATATATAGATCTGTCTCCCTATTTGGATACTTATATTTTCATGAATATGAAACTTTTGAGTTTTTTTTAAAAACTCATGGACGCACAAAAAAATTATGAAAAGAATTAGGTTCAAGTGATTTATTTCAAATGAAAATGATGTTTTTTGTGAAAATCAGTGAGAATATCTACGTAAACGGTATGAAAAAAAATATTAGACAGTCATAATTCGCGAACGGGCAGTTTGCTGAGAATATATATATACAAATTGTGTGAGGAAAAAATTATGCTAAATAGTGCTTGTAAAGTATTTATATTTATTGGATTAAAGTTTTTACTATTTTTTCTTTCAAGTAGACGCACCAAAAAAAAAAAAAAAAAACCACCGTTATTTTACATTTGAATCCACTCGCTGCAAACTGGTTGAGATAACACAGGCCACAGGTAAATATATGGATAAGTTTTGATTGAGAAACGAGTTTGGTTTAAGTGCTACTTCCAAGCGTGCACGCAATGACGCAACAACTGTAGATGGGCTAACACAATTTCTTTTTATCTTCAAATCAATCTACTGTCTGAAACAAATAAAGGCAATGTTGACTAGTTAACCTCTTGGTTTTTCGAGACCAAGTTAAAGGGAAAATTAGTTATTTGTCACTTCAAAATTTTGAAATTGTAAAAATGTTATCTCAAAATTTGAAATTGTAAAAATGCTACTTAAACTTCATTAATTCCTAATTTTGTCATTTATACTTTATTCTTGTACTATTTTTATTAAAAATAACAAACGTATCGATCCAAAGAAATACGTATACTGTATTCTTGTACTCTGTATTTCCGGAGGGTATGAATTTTTCAGTTAATTTTTAATAAAAATAGTACAAAAATAGAGTATAAATGGCAAAAATTAGGAATTAATGAAGTTTAAAGTGATATTTTTACAATTTCAAATTTCAGAATGACATTTTTACAATTTGAAAATTTTGGAGTGACAAATAACCAATTTTCCCCAAGTTAAAATGATGCGGTATATTTTATTCCACAGATCAGGATTCGAACAAGGCTTGATTGATTTGTTGGAAAATAAGAGAAAGTGGGGAAGAATAAAGGAAATTACTATGCAAAAATCTTGTCTCCCTCTTGTCCCCTCATTTTCCTTAACCCTCCCTGTTTTAATTCCCTACTTTTTTAGGAGAAAACAATAATGTTAACTTTTATCACTGTTCTCGTTATCATAATTATTTTTATTGTAAATAATTAAACATATTTTATTATCATTATTCTTATTATGCAAACAATAACAATAAAAAAATTCCAGAATTTTAAATTCTCGCACATCAAACTATCAAAAGAGAAAAAAGTAACACACATTTTAATGGAACGGCCTCTAATTACCCAATTATATTAGCCCAGCTTAACTATTGGGCTTCACCATGGGCCCATTGCATTTAATGGCCGAAACTTGCCTCACCCTTTCATTAATTATTTTTTCTCTTTTTTGACAATTTATGTAACAAAGCATTTATTCCATGACCCCATCGAATTCATATCACCTAAGGGCTAAGGCAACATAATATTTATGTTTAGATCTGAACTGTCCGATCATAATATGCATGAACATTAAAAGAAGCCCCGTGCATTCCACTTCGGTGCGAATTGGTCTGAATTTTGATCGGACGATCCAAATCTAAGCATAAATATTCTGTTATCTCAGAGGATATGGACGCCATTCCATCTCCATCCTCATTGCGCTGCACCGTGCAGTGCAGCGGAAGATCAGTACACCTCATGTTACTATCATTCGTATTTGGCACTGTTCATATCCAATACCGTATTGGATACTAATGTTCACTAATACCACAGTTATATTGAATAAGCTATATATACGTAGAATGCCTACTATTGTTCACAATTTTTATCATAAACCAAACAGCTAATGAGAAGCACCTTGATTTCCAATTGTACTAGCAAAGATAATCTTCAGCTTATGTATATCCTCTAATACTGCATGAAGAAGAAAAATCAAATAAACAAATTAGTTCATCATATCACCTTAAGCATGCAATAACCTTGTTTGGTCAAGTGTTGATCTAGGCCGATTGACTTTGAACGGACAACCCAATGAACAATAATTGCAATCAGGTATTTGGTTAAAAAGGAACAATTTCTTCAGGAAACAAAAGTCATTATTTTACCAGAACAAGATCTGTAAATTTCTTCAAGGATCTCTGCAATATAATCTGTTGTAGAATTCTGCAATGTGTTCAACTTTAGTTCCAGGTTCAACATCTCTTTGCTACTTTCAATCACAGTGGCTTGAAATTGAGCACACTCATCAGTGAACTTATCCCTATAAAATTTTCAATAGTCATGCTCAGTCAGATAGAAACAAATTCATTATTTCATTTGCACAAAAAACACATACATCTCATCTGAAAATCTTATCTTAATTTCACTAAGATTTGATTTTTGTAATTTCAACTTGGTATGCTGTGCTTGGAGTGACGCTGTTGCTGTACCTGTTTACAATTACCAAATTTCCAGTTTAGTCACTGCACCTTTTTATATCTGTACAATTCAATGAGAGAGAATCGGTTTACCAGATACTTGGTTCCATCCACTCAGTTCAAATTCTGAAACCAATACCAATTTTGTTAACTCGCATTCCTTTGTAAGGCACTCCTTTGCGATTTCAGAATGCTTAAAAATTTCTGATTCTATTTCCCTTGTTTTCTGGATATTCTGCTGAATCTCTTCATGAACCTATAATCACATAAAACAGGGAGGAAATTTTTAAAAATTAAAGAAATGAAGGTCATCTCGTGAAGTCGATCTCTAAAGAAAGAGCAATAGCACGAAATCTAACAAACACGGAAATAAATCTGTTGTTATTCCAATGGAATAACAGTTCCTGTTATTCCGATCCCAACATTCAACTTCGTTGAGATTCGTGCACGAAAAAGTTTTTCATTGATATTCGCGCATGAAAAATTTTGATTGGTTGGGAACAAAATAACAAAAACCTGTTATTCCATTGCTATTTGCTCCATCACCTAATTATGGAATTTGTATCCTCTTTATTGGCACTATTATGTAGAATGAGATGATTCAGATTGTTCTTTTAACCCAACACGAATCTTAAAGGGGAAACCCTAATGTCTAAATAGACACCGGATTGAGTTTAACCCAACTGAGAGTAAATCTGAACCGTAAAGTTGTGGACCCCACCGTTCAGTACTACGGATAATACCATCCCCTAATTATGTCCTAACTTTGAATCTGACTTTACAATTAATGAACGAGATTAAAACTAGGCTCCCTCCATCTAAATGAATACTAAATTTTGTTATTTCTCAAATCAGAACCAAACAGATTGCAAAAATATATCCTAATTTCCCATGCCTCAATTCGCTTGTAACACTTCTCATTCCCTTCCATATCACCGAATGCATTAGTTCCTGTAACATTTTTATCTGAGCCGTTCATTTTGAGATGAATGAGGAATAGCTGCGAAGTGATGTTTACTCTAAGAACATCTACATCTCAGCAACTCAAATGAGTTTTTAAATAACTGTTAACCACTTTTTAGAAATTAAGGTCTCTAAAGTTTCTAACTCTCACATTCTTAAAATTAATTTTAGAGTTTCTATTAAGCCACGTCAGTAACAAATTAAAAAAGAGAAATAATTTGAGCCAATTATTGGTCAGCATGGAGTTTATAAACAGTTTCTTAATAAGAAACTTTACTGCATAGTTTCTAAATAATAAACTCTCACATCTCTGAAACTGAATTAGAAACTGTCACATCAGATTAGAAACTCTAATAATACCAGAGATGGAGATGCTCTAAATCTTCCTAAAGTTTGATGACAGATGTATAATGGCGGTTCAGTTTTTTCATTTTGCTAAAACCTTCCCCAAGATTTCGAATCACTCGGTACCTACAAATATGGGCCTACTGATAGCAGGCCTTGACCACAAGACTTGGTCTCGTCTGGCCCAAATAAATCTATTTATGTGGGTGTTTATAGATGCGTGAGACCTGAGGTTTCTCTCTGTCAAACAGAAACAAGACGGATTTCTGCTTATCAAATCCATGACAGCAAACATTTTTTTTTTGGGATGTCAAAAACAAGTTTAATAAGAAAACATCCCAAGGTCCTAATTGAAGCTCTATCAACAATAAAAACTAAGCTCTGCCAACATCCCCATTTGCTTTCATACAAAAAGAAGAACATTCAATACGTGTATCCGTTAAAAGACTTCATATCACAATTACTACACATCTGATGGAGATCAACTGATTGGTAAATAGAATAATTGACCATAAAATAACTTCAGTGGCCGCGGCTATTATCATCAGCACCTTCATCGAAAACTCCTGACGATCCAACCCGAAAATCAAGCTGCTTCTGATGTTTTGACCTCCGCCTCTCGTCAAAATCCTCCCATCCTTTGATCTGTAACCAAAGGATGTCTAATAGTTAGAGTTGATTCAATGAATTACTAACTCGAGTTGACTCCAAGTTTACTCAGCCATATAAAACCTCGTATTCATTTAATTTACTAATTGTCAAAGTAAAATAAATAAATTATGATGACGGATATTTCCTTACAATGATATGGAGAAATGGGAATCAAACCAAACTAATATGAAAAAAGAAGTTAACACTCCTAGTACCTGACGAAGGACGTCAATAGTAATCTCAGTGCCGTGCAGATTGAGTATAGAAAGCTGTCGGCATCCTTCAAATAAAGTTGGTGGTAGAGTTCTAACACCGTTGTTCTTTAGATACAAAGCCTGCATAATATTAAACAGATTCAACTTATAAAATAAAAAAACCAGTAAGAGATTGCTTTGTATTAAGTTTTACTTTCTGCTCTTAAAGGTAGAGAAACAAACCTTCAAGTTGTAGAGAATCCCCAGTGTTTCCGGCAGCTCAGTCAAAAGATTAGATGATAGATCAATCTGTTTGGTCCGGAAACAAAGGAAAGATTTAAAACACATGAGTAAGGCTTAGCAGATTAAAAATATCAACTTTCAAATAAGGTGGAAAAGATGAGAGGTACCTCAATAAGCGATTTACAATTTCCTATTGACAAAGGTAATAGGCTTATCCTGCCAGAAGAATGTTATATAAATATATTAAGACAGATTCCTGTTTAACCAAACAATTATTTGTTGTACAACTTTTCGACACCATTGCAAAATAAGGAAAAGAAAAATGATTTACAAATAGTATACCTATTATTATTTGCTTTAAAAACTTCAAGCTGCGTAAGAGATGCAAGTTCAGTTGGTAAGGCAGTCAAATTATTGCATGCAAGATGAAGCTGACGTAGAGAAGTTAATGAGCCCAATGCAGAGGGCAAAGCAGTCAATCTACAAAAAGGAGAAAAGAGAGATTGTATTTGAATACAAATAATAAGATTAAACTTCGCCTAGATAATGGAATTGTTACTCAAATAGCACTTTTGTCATTCAATAAATTATACTGGCTACCCAAGTAACCCAACTATGATAACACAATGATGGATTTCACAAACTGAATGAGATAGATTACCTATTATTGTTCAGAGATAAAAATGACAATAACTTGAGTGATAGCAAGCCCTCCCAGCATATACTATCCTCTGACAAATCATTTCCATTCAAGAGCAATTTCTTCACAATCAATCAAAAAATAATAATAATTAAGAACAATAAAATATAAGAACAACCGGAGGTGGAAGAACTCTTTTTGGTAATGTCAAGTCCCTTCAATGGAAAAAAGGGCATAAATAGTCCCGGTATTGCATCAATTCAACAGGAAATATAAGAAATTGTATGGCAATTATACCAGTCCTGCTGGTAATGAGGTCCACAATATAGAAAAAAATATATATAATAGAAAATTTGACTATTTTACCATACATTTATTGACTTCAGATCACTTATTTTCAATGGAATTTGTTGAATAAAGTTGGTACTAAGGTCCAGCGCACGAATCGAGGAGCCACAACCCCACACCTCGTCAGGCACTTCCTATTAAATATCAATTATACTTTTATCATTACATGCAAAACAAATGGTGATAAAAGCTTGTACAAAAATCCTACATAACACTACAATTACTAAATTTCAAATAAAGATATCAAAATATCCATGTGAAGTATGACACGGAAATTTTTTAAATTTATGTGGGATTTAGCTTGTACCCTCAATTGGCACTCTGACAAAGCCACTACGCCGGTTATTTTCCACCGCTCAGCTCGACTTTTCTCAATTCTTGTCTCAGTTTTGTGAAGTTGAGAGTCTCTACTATTTGAAATTATTCTTCTCGTAGTAGATTGGGATGAAGATGTTGGTTTTTTAATTGGCCCATCCTGTTCAAATTTTGTCATCAGGACAATTTAATCTTCAGTGATGTAAAAACTGACATCTTACCTATGAAATCTTAGTAGATTATGAAGATAAGATACATTAGGCAACAATAGACGAGAAATTTACTCCTTGATGAAGACCTTGAGAGGCAACCAGCATGATCTTAGATCCATTTATGATCTGATATGACCTCAGTGTGGCACCATCCTCTAAAACCTTTCCTGTGGTTCGCAATAATACTCAACAAAACATTTCTATTAATCAAACAGAATAAAAATGAGCGAATTTGCATATATATACCCTTAAATATGAGCTTCTGGCCGCGAGGGATAACATTGGTGAGGGGTTGAAGAAGAGACTTGAGCTCGCGCACCGCCGCCTCAGCCGGTACCGGGACCGGTATCGAACGGCCGCCGAACTTCACTTGAACCGTTAGGGTACTGCTACTGTTATCGGATCCGGACGCTGGATCCGCTGCGGCTCCGCCTTCGCAAAGTTTCTCCATCTTCTCTAGATCTCAATCGCTAAAGCGCAGGCGATCTTCTCAGTTCTCGCTGCCTGAGTGACGAATTCGGGTGTGCGGACTTAGACGGGGCCGATAGAGCTAGTATCGGATCGCGTTTGTTTGGGCCTTAACTCACTATCAAATAAATTAATTTATTCTTAAGCTACATTGTTACTGCAGTACATAGGATAAATTAAAATGAATCTGTTTAGGGAGTAGAACTAAGGTGCTCTTAAGCTCACCAAGCCAAACCGTGAGCTTAACTCAAAAACCTATCGGATTGACTTCAAACGACATTTTCAAACCGTTAGATGTTCAATCTATATTAAAATGTGCTTGGAGACCAAATTTTTCATTTTTTGAAATTTTTTTACTATTTATTAAGCTGGTTTGAAAACCGCTGTTTTTCAATGATCCAGAAATTTAATAAAAACAGCGGTTTTCAAACCATCTTAATAAATAGTACAAAAAATCCAAAAAATGAAAAATTTGGTCTCCAAGCACATTTTAATATAGATTGAATATCTAACAGTTTGAAAATATCGTTTGAAGTCAATCCGATAAGTTTTTGAGTTAAGCTCACAAAGGGCTTGGTGAGCTTAAGAGCACCTTAGTTCTACTCATGTTTAGGAGAATTTTACCCTGAAACAGAACCCAATGTGACCTTATCCAATACCTAAAAATTATGTTCATGCACCAAAAAAAGTTCCTTTTAAGAATGTAATTATTGGAAAGAAATTTTTCAGTCAAAGCTACTCAATGATTCGTTGGATTTCCTATATTAGAGAATGTACTCACCGGTTTGTACAATGAATTTGATCGTACAATTTTATATTCATAAATCATAATGTTTCTAATAATTCAAAGAAAGAAAGAAAATCCTTTTAACAATCTGTTTAACAGTCAATCTTTCTACTGCAGTGTTCTTATATAAAAAAGTTATACAGAAACTAATAATTTCTATTGGTCAACAGTAATAAAACAAACAATCCTTTTAACAACCGAAGTAAAAACAAAGGGGGGGGGGGGGGGGGGGGGGTTAGTATTTGTTATATTTTTTTAATTCCATGATAAAAAAAATTTAGTAGAAGTGTTAATAATTTTTGAAGTGAAGAATTGACAAATATATTGCAGAATGCCAATAAAAATTCATGACTCACCATGTAGAAATTTGTATACATTTAATTTAAAAGAAAAAATATTCATAATACCAATATAAAGACATTTATTTTGTGCATTTTTTTTCAATAGTTGAGGTTTTGTTCCATTTGAAATCATTGTTAAAAGCAAAAAAGGTCATTAAGCCATTTATTAGTTATTTTTAACATATGTACACCTCATACATTTTATTTAAAAGAAAAGATATTTATAATACCAATATAAAGACATTTATTTTGTTCATTTTTTCAATAGTTGAGGTTTTGTTCCATTTGAAATTATTTTTAAAAGCCAAAAAAAAAGGTCATTAAGCCATTGATTAGTTATTAACGTATGTAAACCTCATTTTCCCTTCAATGTCAGATCAACGTAAAACAAAAAAAAATTATTGACAAAAATAACCAATGTTCTAAATAGCGCGCTATAGCGTTTTTGGACCCCAAACGCTACACTACGACATCAAAATGCGCTATTTGCGCTACGGCCGCTATAGCGGCCGCTACAGCGCTATTTGCGCTATACAATATGGGTTTATTTTTATTTTTTATTTTTAAGCAATTTATATGGGTTTTAAATAAAGATAAAAAAAATCTCAAACCGAAATTGAATTTGTTGCTACTTGCTACAAATAAATCAATTTGGAATTTGGAATAGAAATAGAAATTTGAATAGAAAAAAAGTCCAAATCGGAATTAAAATTTGAATAGAAAAAAAAAATAGATTATGTCATGAATCATGATACTTAAGATATTTTTAATAGGAAAAATCGATAGTTTATGATATTACTATGGATATTTTGAACCGCAATTTGGACTTTGTACGGGTTCAATATGAATATTATAATTTATTAATTACTTTGGTGTTATTTATTGTTCTATGAGACCTTAGATAATGTTGATATTTAGTACAAATATTGAATATACGAAATGTAAAAAAAAAAAACGCTATTTGGAATAGCTTCCGCTATAGCGACGCTATTCGCTATAGCTTTTTTTTTCGCCTTCCCGCTACGACGCTATAAACGCTATTTAGAACCTTGGAAATAACATATATATGATCCTTTTTATTTTTTCTAATTAAATGACAAATATTAACAGGAAATTGTATACACGAATAAATTTGGGAAGAAATAAATTTGCGAATAAAAAAAAGATCGGATACACGCATATGTAAACGCAATCTTTCCGAACCCTATTCGATAAAACAACTGAATCTTTATCTTAAATTAGCAAATAAAATTTCTCTGTGGGAACAAATGCATAATGCATTAATTTAAATTTAACTTTCAAATTCAAACAATTCAGAAATAATGATATACATATAATTTTTAGACGATGCATGAGAAAAAAATACTCATATTTATAGATATTACGAGAAATAAGTACCAAAAGAATATCAAAAAGCTCACAAAATTTATTTAATAGGGGACTTAATTTGACTCACAGCGATTTCAAAAATATTATGTTAACTTAATAAATTACTCGTAGTAAAAAAATATGTACATAATTATACGAGTAAAAATATAAAAATTTGAATTTGTCATGTTTTCGAGTTAGAAGATAAGTCTGTGGCGCTACGATGGAGACCTTTCGTACTGTTAGCATCAAAACAACTAATTCGAACCTTTTACATGAAAGCCATACGCAGCACGGCCACAAAAAGCAAGAAAAAAAACCATCAACTTGCTTCCAGGAAAATTCGGATCCTCTCAGATATCTCAAACTTTGCGTGACTTTATGAAAAATCACGACCAATCAAATACGTTCTGCACGAATCTCGAAGCACAAATAATACTGGCCCCCTGCGCTATCCCCAAATAGGCACCGGACGCAAAAGTTGAGGATCACTGAAGCAGGCAGGGACCCACTGAAGCGCAAATTCGCATCCTCTGAGACGCAAGGCCAACACTTGTTTCCTGACTGCTTCCAGATGCTTGATGCTCAGTTGCTCCTGCATGCGTTTAGTATGTAAATAAACAGCCAAAGATACTTCTAACCAGGATTGGCGATTGCTTAAAGCTTAATTGCTCTGCACACAGCTTTCTTGCTTTCCCTTTTTTAACCTTTCCCTACCCGCCACCGTTTCCAAAACTGCAACAAAACCCTCACCGCCTTATAAAAAGAGAAAGCTCTTCTCATTTTTCACCTCTCCACTCCCCCACAAAACCCTGGTTTATGCTAAATTTAACCTTCCCTACAACAGATCCCCTTTCAACCTCCCAATTCCCCGCTTCATCTCTCCTTCACAGATCAAACAACAAAACAAAACCAAAATCGAATAACAATCATCCCCAATTCCTCCTCTCCTCTCCTCTCCATGTGGCTTCCATGGGGTAATAACCGGAGAATAAACGCCGGGGCCGGCGGGGGCCGCCTCTCCCGCCGCCTCTCTGCCACCTCTCTCAAAGACCTCTGCTCACTCCTCCCTCCCGCCCCCATCTCCACCTCCGCCTCTCAAACTGTAGCCGATCCCAATCCCACCACCACCTCTTACCCTGAATCTCCAGTTATTCACCGTACCTTCTCCCTCCGATCATCCCGCCGTGATTCGTTCGACATCTCCCACTTTGATGCCGACCAAAATCTCCCCAAGCAGGTAATTGTCTACTCCACCTCCTTTCGAGCTGTTCGCAAGACTTTCGATGATTGCTCCACTGTGTTGACTATTCTTCGCGGCCTTCGTATCTTCTTCGATGAGCGTGATGTCTCCATGGACTCGAGATATCTCGCTGAGCTGAAGATGCTAGTTGGAATGAATAAGGTGTCGTTGCCTCAGGTTTTCGTAGACGGGAGGAGGATAGGAGGCGCAGAGGAGGTGAGAAAGCTGCATGAGAGCGGCGATTTGAAGAGGATTTTGGAAGGAGCTCCCATGGCGGGTGGTGGCACGTGCAGAGCGTGTGGCGGGGTGAGATTCGTGGTGTGTGGCACGTGCGAGGGAAGCCATAGGCTGTACAGTGAAAAGATGGGCAAGTTTCGCACGTGCGCCATGTGCAATGAGAATGGGCTCGTGAGGTGTGGGTTGTGTATCAAGACCGTTTGATGGGGATCGGACGGTCTGAAATGGGGATGGTGTGTATATTAGAATTCGAGAAAGATCAGGAACACTGACCGCTCGGACGACGGGCGGTCTGTTTTATATCTTTCTCTTATATTTTAATTTTGGTCTTGCCTTGTTCTTGTTGTTGACTTCAAATGAGGTGACATAGAATCTAGATATAATTTTATTTTCTTTTTAAAAAAATTCAGGCCTCTTTTATCATATTATATGTTGTTTTTTTCCGTTTAATTAGGTCATTGGCAGTGGCGTTATACGCAAAAACGAATTTTTTCGTCTTAATCATAATTTTTATTGTTGGCCAAACCAAAATGTTAATTAGGTCATTGGAATCCTGCTTTGACACAAATATTAAAAATGTTAAAGAGTGAGTCTATGGTACTATGCATAGCACGGATTGGTCCGTATTACAGATCAATATTTTCGTTTTCAAAATTCTAATGGCCAATCCGAACCGTTTAACATGATTTTCATATGAGAATATACTCCCTCAATGAAAATATGACTCCGTAGGACTAATCAGTGTTATACATAGTAGCATAGACTGACTCAATGTTAAAAATGTACTTTATCTTTCACCTCGCACTGTATTGATCCAAACTCTGATCGGGCCATTCATATTTAAATTCACAATTTGAGTTACTTCAGAGGACCTGATCCAAAATTTTGAAAATTACGGTATTATTAAGTTAATTGCTTGCCTGAGTATTAATACAATTCTTCACAAATACAAAATTTTACATGTTCACTATCAAGATCTAATCCAAATATTTTGATATTGATTTGAACATACTTTTATCCAAATACCTTAAAAAATGACCCACTACATGTCTCAGCAATAAAATAATAACGTAGCTCGATCTTCCAAAAGGCACATAATGCAATTTTATGGTTTTTTTTTTAAAGCTAAAATAAAGCCAATGTCAGAAAAACGCGCTTCCTTTTCTTTGAAGTGAAACTAGTAACAGAAGTCAGAGCCACTGAGCCAAGTGCCCAACCAACTCTTACCTTTCCGAAAGCTAATTTGCAACTATTTTTCCCTACAATTTGCTTCTATTTTATTTTATAAATCAGTACACAAACGGTTCTTATATAGTATCATAAATCACTATCAACAATTGTTTTCCTCAAAAATCCGCAAAAATTATTCAACGATGGTACATTACTCAGGGTGTATCTCACCCAATCATATCATGCCACGAGGCAGCTACTACAAAAATATAGGGCTGCCATACAGCCCAAATATATCCATATACTCAAGGCCCAATAAATCTATTATCTACCTACCAACTGTGCAAGACCCGTTTATGATCAGTGGGCCATGGAAAAACAATGGCATGTGCTTAGAGACGACATGTGGGCCCGTACGAGCGAGGTGTCCCGTCTCCTATTTTGTAGTTATTGTGTTGTCTTCATCAAAAGGGAGGAGAGGCAGCAAGAAATTGAGCAGTCTTAATCCATTCCATCAAAATCCTGTTTTTGTCCTTTTCTATTTACCATTTCTCAATCAAAGCACGACCAATGTTTTCCTAATACTGTTCTTGTTTCTTACCATCTCTTGTATGATATTTTGATAAACCAAGTCTTAAAAAAAATTATGTACGAATAACCGTAGTTTGTTAAAGAATCGATCACGACAAAAAAAAAAAAAAAAGATAGTACGACGCGTGGTGTAACAAGTTTCTAGAGGCCAGAGATTTTTATTAATATCCAAAGTTAATTACAAAATAATAAAAATGTCCAAAGCCGCTGACTTTTGTTAAAAATGTCCAAGGCTATTTAATGACCGGTCATTATTTAAATAGGAAACCGGTCATTGAATGGCTAGTCCTTAATTTAATTTTTTTTTAGAGACAAATAGCTAAAATGCTGAAATATAACACTAAAAAATTAATTTTTTTTAAATATTTGTTAGATTACTTTTTTGATATATAATTAGCATATTTATACTAAAATATGCTAAATTACTTAAAATTATGTTAATTTATGCTGAATTACACTAAATTACGCTAAATTACAATAATTATGTAGAATTATGCTAAAATACGGAAAATTACGCTAAGTACGTATTAATAGGGCTGATTTTGTGCCATCTTTCATAAATCATAAAAAATAGTATAAAAATTTCAAAAATAATAAAAATTGGTATTCTACAAGTTCATTATATAACTAATTTACTGAGCTACGTAGATTGAAGAATAGAAATGAAAATCTTAATCGGAAACTTCAACTGAAGTTTTGAGGCTCTTCCCTTTATTTTTTGGCGATTCTGGATTTTAAAATTCGGCATCGTAGGCACTAATGCATGCATATTTTCACAAGCTTTCCGAAAAGTTGTCATTTGCTAAAATCGGACACTCGAGCGCTGTTTTATGACCGTTTGAAGTTTCATCGTTGTTTTTTGCCTTCATAGTGAAAATATCATCCCTATTCATACGTAATTTAGCGTAATTTACCGTATTCTAGCATAATTCTCCATAATTATTGTAATTTAACGTAATTTAGTGTAATTCAGCATAAATTAATATTATTTCAAATAATTTAGCGTATTTTAGTATAAATATGCTAATTATATATCAAAAAAGTAATCTAACAAATATTTTTTATTTTTTTTATTTTTTAGTGTTATATTTCAGCATTTTAGCTATTTGTCTTTTAAAAAAAATTAACATAATTTCAAGTAATTTAACGTAAATCAGCATAAATTAACATAATTTCAAGTAATTTAGCGTATTTTAGTATAAATATACTATCAAAAAAGTAATTTGACAAATATTTAAAAAGAAATTCGATTTTTTAGTGTTATATTACAGTATTTTAACTATTTGTCTCTAAAAACAAAAGACAAAAAGACAAAAAAAATAAAAATAAATCAAGTTTCCTATTTAAATAAGGACCGGTCATTTTTAACAAAAGCCAGCGGCTCTGGACATTTTTATTATTTTGTAATTAACTTTGGATATTAAGAAAAATCTCGGCTCTAGAGGGGACCATAGAATGCTGTACCAAATTATTTTAATTTCCAACCAAACTCCACCAACATGTAAAGGCAAAGGCTATAATGACCAACAAGATAAGGCATTCAAATAAGACAAGTACTTGTAAATTTGGTCTACATTTTCAAGTATATAGACATTAGGTAATTTTTCTTAATAAAATTTGTTATGATGATACAGTACCAATAATTACATTTATTGAAATTAAAAGATGTAATTTTTTTTTTGCTTATACATTACATAAATAGCAGTGTCAATAATTTGATAATTGTACATTACCATTCCATTCCATAGGGAATTAATTAATTCTTAATTTTATATATCCATAAAAAAAATATAACAATATCATAATATTAATAAAAAATAATTAAATATTTTATAATCTATTTTAATTTTATTAAAAAAAATTATGCATCCCAATAATTTATTTTTAGACGTCTCTATTCGTTTTCCTTTTTTTGAAAGCTTCACCGAAATCTATTGGTTTTGATTCCAATAAAATTTCATAAATCACGTTATGTCAAATTCCATTCATCCTATTAAATTCCGAATTCGAACACGCTGTTTTGTCTTACCAGTTGCTACTGAACTGAAGGGGGCTTCAGATTCACGATTTATCATTTTATCTCCTTTTCAGTTTCCTCAAAGAAAATAAAGAGAAAGAACGAGAGGCTCACTTCATCTTTTCTTCTAATAACTTTCCAAATATAAATAACAGGGTCCAGATGTCAAAATATGAACCGTCCAATTTGATCCACCGGTCCAGATCGATCCTTTATGATCGGTACATTTAAAACTCCTTAGAGAACAATATCATCTTGTCCGTTAATTTTGTATTTAACAGTCTTGATTGAGTTGCAGGATTTGTTATTTCAGCGGGAGTAGCAGCACAGAGGGACCCAGCACAGTTGACAGTGCTCCATCACACTTTACTCAAATGAGCAACATTTCATCTCTCCCACCTCTCTCACTCTCTCTCCATCTCTCCCTTAAGAGAGTGACCCATAAGCTGAAGGAAACCCATCAAAGCTCACACCAACATTCATTGTTTATTCTCTCCATTAAATCTCATCCAATCAAGGACCTCACTTTAATGAAGTCTTGCCTACACTTTCTTCTCCGTTTGCGCGTTAGTACCGACTTCTCAGCGTCGCTTTATAATCGGCTCACTGTTTTCTCTACAATTTCGCCCCCTTTTTTCGTTTGATTTTGCTCGACTTTAGCATGGATTGGCGTCTGGTGCTCGTTTTCTTTTTTATATTTTGTTCGCACAATGTGAAAGGTTAGTTGTTTGAGCAAGAACTGGAAGGATGGGGTTTTTGAAGCCTCAAGTTTGAATCTTTTTGTACTAATCCTAACTATTTTTCCTTCTTTTTTTTTTCAGGAACGGACATTTCTGTAGCTAAGGACACTGGCGAGTTGGATCTGTAAGTATTTTAACCTTTTGCTTTCATTCTATTTAGTGTTATAAAATGGGATATTTGAGGATTAGGTTGCTGTTTTTCACATTTAGTGTTCTTAATATCTTGATGTTTTTTTTTTGTTTTTTGTAAATTGCTGGATGAATTGCTACCTTGCCTTTTCTAATTTTATTTGCGAAGTCGTACTCTTTTTGGAAAACTATAACAGATTATAATAGCGAAAACAAGAGGAACTTCATTTGTCCCATTAATTCTGATGTTTTATACAATCAGGCTGGTAATTTTTTCTTTGGTAATTTAAAATATACAAAAAGTTTCAAAAGCACTCCATTGATTTCTCTACTGAATTCTCCAATTCGAGGTTTTACAGTTTCAATATTAGAAAGTGTTGGTGTCTAGTGTAAATTTTTTATGGAAGAATATTTTCTGAACTTGAACTATAATTGTACAATTCTTGTAATTTAACCGACTAAAGCTCAACTAAATAATAACTTAAATTT
Source organism: Carex kokanica (assembly GCA_025461125.1). Classification (NCBI taxonomy): domain Eukaryota; kingdom Viridiplantae; phylum Streptophyta; class Magnoliopsida; order Poales; family Cyperaceae; genus Carex; species Carex kokanica. The sequence goes on along the minus strand of JAJGRX010000953.1, from coordinate 714,664 downwards.
TAAGGATATAACAAAAAAAAAATTTAACACCTTAATTTAAAGAAATGCAGAAAATGTGGGGCTCATTATTTTCCAGACTTTCCTCTAAGAGGCTCCAACATTGGTAGACCAAATCAGAAACAAAATTTAAGAAGGATAGTGATGAATAGTTGTTAAGAGTAAGAAATTAGATCATTTATTTTCGCGCTTTTACAAAGTTCTCCCACATTGTAAGGCCCAACTCAGCCAAAATGACCCCATACTGGTGTGAATCAATTTCAGATGTATACATACTTGCTGTACCAGCCTGACCAGCACAATACCAAAATCATTCTCACTTCTTTTATCTCTCCATTTAGATGGACTGGCGCCTTAAATACGCGCAAACTCTTACAATCTGACAATAAAATAATCACTGCAAAGGGTGTCATCTCTCCTGCACCGGCACCGGCACCTCACAAGCACCACCACCGCAAACATCCCTTTCCCACTACCTTGAAACCACAAAGGATATCTCCAGCACCTTCTTCTCTACCACTACCACTACCATTGCCGCGAAGCCATAATCCTCAACCCAAACATAAACCTGTGAACCATACCGTACCAGTTCATTCATCTCAGTCTGTAAAACCACCTTTGGCTAAAACAATCTTGAAAGGGAAACACGTGAAATCATTGCCTCTTTATGCTTCAGTCATAGGGGGAGCTTCTTTTCTCCTTGTTATCTCGGTTGTATTATTTGTTTGCATTCGCACGAAGAAGGTTGTGGCTGTCAGGCCGTGGGCCACAGGTCTCAGTGGCCAATTACAGAAAGCATTTGTTAAAGGTGAATTACTAGATTTTGGGTGCATTGGAATAAAAATAATTGTAATCCGAATGCTTCTTCTGAAGAAACTATTGAAATTTGGTTGGTGTTTGTGCAGTTGAACTAGAGCTTACATAGACATTACTAACAAATGCAAAAGTGTCACTAGACATATCATGTCTAAACTTGACTGAAACCGACCTATTCTGTGGAATATGATAAGTCAAACATCCCAATTTTACCTGATGAAAACACTATATATTAAACTGACTTGACTGAAAAAACACGAACACAAAAATGTTCATAACCTGCTCAGATGGTATTTGAATCCAACATGACCTAATGAGTTGCCACCTCTTTCACATTGATATCATCATGACATAGCTAAAATAATGTTTGGACTTGTTCTTTTGGAGATTTCATTCTTCCTGACAGAATTCAAAATCTATTCCTCTCAAACTTCATTTTTTTAACTATCGTCCTTATAAAGGGGTGCCGGCACTTAAGCGAGCTGAGGTGGAGGTCGCATGCGAATATTTCAGTAACATTATTGGCGCATTTGGATCAAAGTGTATTATGTACAAAGGGACACTGTCAAGTGGGGTTGAAATAGCTGTTGTTTCTGGCCTGGTCAAATCATCCAAGGATTGGTCAAAGAATTGTGAATCCCAATTCAGAAAGAAGGTTAGCTTTTGTAATATTATCATTTTGTAAGCAAACTTCCATAGATGCCCCTAAATAATGTCCAGAAGTTGGTAACACTTTACCTTCATTATCTAGAATTTTATGCGAATTCTATGTCCTTCAAAACTGTATTTTGCAGTGACATAAGCACCCATAAGCCATCCTTTTATATTCCAAGTTTTATGTGGTACATATCAAAATTACACAAGAACTTTGTAAATCCCTTTTAAGGAAAAAGAGAATGATTGATGATAATCCCCCTTTTGGCAGATCTACGTTTTCCCCTTTTTCTATATAAACTTGTGTAAAATTAATCTCAGTGAAAAATATAATAGATATTTCATCTTTCCTTTTTCTTTTTTGTATATTTTCCCAGATAGCAAGTCTGTCGAGAGTTAACCACAAGAACTTTGTAAACTTGCTTGGTTATTGTGAAGAAATGAAGCCTTTTACAAGGATGATGGTTTTTGAATATGCTCCTAATGGGACTCTCTTTGAGCATCTTCACTGTATGGGTTTTTCTTTTAAATCTTCTAAGCTTTTATAGGTTTTGCACCCAAATGTGATGCCATATTGTTTCCTGGTACAACAACACCATCTCTTTTAATCCAAAATGTGATGCCATTTTGGATTTTTAAGCCAGTAAGCCTTGAATAAGCTTTAGTGTACACCAGTACTATAATATGATATCTTATTCGTAGTATGCTATTTTCTTAATTTTTTTCTTGTGATATATGTTTGGTATAGATAAAGAGGCCGAGCATTTGAACTGGGGAACAAGGGTGAGAATAGCCGTGGGGATAGCTTACTGCTTGGAGCACATGCATCAGCTGGACCCACCTGTCATTCTCACAAACCTCGACTCATCCACCATCTATTTAACCGATGATTATGCTGCTAAAGTCTCAGATCTTAATCTTTGTACTAATTCTAAAGAGATGAATGCAACACCTGACCCAGAGACTATTGTGCACATGTTTGGCATCATCTTACTAGAATTGATATCTGGTAAAATCCCGTTCTCTGAGGAGTGGACCCAACTTGAGGGCTGTTCTTCTCTGAAGGATACAGTTGATCCAACCCTTAAATCCTTCGATGAGAATGTCTTAGGTGCATTGTTTGAGGTGGCTAAAAACTGTGTTGATTGGGACCCAGAGAGGAGGCCAACCATGGGAGAAGTTGCGAGAAGGCTGAGAGAAATTACAGAAATGCCCCCAGACGGGGCTACACCAAAAGTATCACCGCTGTGGTGGGCTGAGCTAGAAATAATGTCACCAGAGACAAACTAAAAAATATTAGTTGGTTTGGCTTGTGAGTGTTTGTTGTTTGATTTGTTGGTTTCTTTCAAAACTTCTCTATGTAAATTGTTAGCGTGCAGTTAATTCTTGGATCTGCATGGAGCTTCTTGGAGCAGGTCAAGTTGGATTTGAGTTTTCTAAAATTTGTACAAAATTTAATGGTCGTTTTAGATGAAGGTTTAATTTGTTGATTTTGCTGTATGGTTGTTGATTTTGTTAATTTGTTGATTTGTACAAAACTTGTGTTGATTTGTTAATTTGTACCAATAATACAAGATGCGTCCATAGGGAAGTTGATTTTGCGCACGTATACTTGTGATCAGATTAATTACTCCATCAATTGAAAGATCTCTAATCGATGAGGAAATCCAAGTTGAAATCATGCGTATATTTTAATGTAACAAAACACTCTTGATAGATTAATGGGGAAAATTGCATGGCATTTGGGCAACCTTGGTTTCAAGGGGCTGCACTGATTGAGCCGAGAATTTAGGGAGCATAGAAGCACAAGGGTATGTGACCTGATTGTGCAAGATTCAAATGCGTGGGACACACAACAACTGATGGAGCTGTTTGGATACACGGCTTGTGTGAATATCCTTGCAGCAATTAAGGTGCCTACTGAAGTTGATAGAGAGGATACGGTTGTATTTACTCTTGGGACTAACGGACAATTCTCAGTAAAAAGAATGTATAATCATATTGCTGGTTAATAACTTGCCAATATTAATACATTCTCTAATCCATCAGTAATGCTTTGCCGTTATACCACCACGTATTGAGTTATGTCAGTTTATCCCTTCGAATTTTTGAGTTATTCCCACTTAATTACTTGTCAGAATATTAATTTACCTCTTAGACCTCAATTGGGAATAACAGTAGGTTAGGCACACACATATAGGTTACTAATATGTACGTAAAAACAGTTTTTACTTGGAGGTTGGTGGTTATGACCCTGTTTCTCCAAAAAGAAAGAAAAAATAGCAAAACAAAAAATGTGCAGCAAGCTTTGGAACTAGAGTTTGCAGCAACTGCTTCAAGGTGCTGTTTTATGCCTTCCAATTCTTAAAGAGATTTGATTGGTATAATTATATGGATCATAACAGTGTTTTGCATGTGTTTTACCTCTAATATTGGGTTCTGATTGTGTGTGATAACAACAGAGAAGATCTGATGAGGTTTATAACAAACGTTGGTTACGTTTCGGTTTCTGTACTATTCTCTACCTCTCAGAGCGCTCCTGCAATAAATATTTCACTAAGAACACAAACTGACAAGGTCAGGCCCAATCATTTCCAGTGTATTTTTTCTACAATAGATGGGATTCTGTTAAGAATCAGAGAGCATCATGTAAGTTGGAAGCTGAACTGTTCCTTGCATATTCTTTATTGTTAGGGTGCACTTGAATTGTCAAAGGAATTGCACAAGAATAGTGCGGAAGGAATTCAGCATCCATTTTGGATATTAGTTGTACAATTGATGAGCAAAACAAATGCAAGAAAAAAAACCACCAATGAAGCAAGTAAACTTTTGAAGAATCAGCTAGAAGAGGTACGCTTGTTAAACAAGGAATAATCGATTAACATGATCAGTCAGAACAATTTCTGTTACAATGATTACTCATTGCCAATTGACATTCCACTGACCAATCCGGCACCAAAGGCTCAAGACTATGACATAGCTATTCGACAACACTACCCTTTTTAAATTCTTTTCATGATCTAGAAGATCATCAATCAAAACAAAGCACCAACAAAAAAAGAAAAGAAAAAGGTACCCAACCCTTTATGACTGCAAGATATGTTGGATCAACGCCTGGGCCCACCCAGCAGTCTCCTTCAATACATCGTCATCAGACAGAAGGCATTCACTCAACAATTCATTATAGAATGGTGAACCTGCCAACAATTCCTTGATTCTACCTCCCAGTGCATCTGCAAGATCTCCCAATGCTGCAACCGCCGCTTTAGTCACCAAATCATCACTAAAAGGAAATGCAACATCCATCTGGTCAGCATGTTTTTTTTTAATTCAAAATTTCAAGCTTCTTTTGGATAATAAAAATAAAAAAACTTTAAACAAAACAAAGACTGGTCAGTGCTACACTTATGGGTACTGTATGGTACAGTTCTGAAACAGTATTATATTTCAAAACAAGCTAAATCTGTGTTCCCAACAAAATATCTAACAAAATGTACCTGCTATGGTCTTTAAAAACTGCTTCAATAAATAGCACAAGGGAGGCTGCATAGGGTAGCATGATTTCAGGCTTGGAATTCTTGAAGCCCTGAAGCATACCCGAATATGCCTCAAAAATTCCCCTCCTCAGCTGGTTTACGTACTCCATCATGTCATCATCGCTTGTATCCAGGTGCATGCACATCTCAGATGCACTCTGCATCATGGGGGCTGCATATGGCAAATATTTATCAAATTTCTCCCCTATGGCAAGTGCGATATCCCCAAAACTTGAGAAAATTGGTGGCTTCACTGAACGGTTGAGCATTGCATTCGACAAATCCTTCAACAATACGGTCATTATGCCATCACAATAGGGGAGGATTTTGTCATCCAGTGCACGGCATATGTCACCTACAACACCGACAGAGATGGAACAGACCTGGTACTCCTCGAAATTTGTTAGCCCCATTTCGAGGAATTTGTAGAACTCTGGCATATATTTTGCGAAATCAACACCAGTGACATATGCGAGTGCTCCAATTGCCAACATAGCTTCCTCATGCACAGTTGCACTACGACAACCAAACACTCGCAGAAACACCATCATCATCTCATCGGCCATTTGTAGAATTACTGATTTACCCTCTGAACCTCCCAGCTTTTGAATAATTACCTGAAGGCCCCCACAGAGCAAGGCCTGGAGGTCGCTCTGTTTCTCCCTGTCATCGGAGGAAACGACTTGGAGATCCACAGTATGCATCACCCGCCTTGTTATCTCTTGTAACAGTTGTGCAGTGGTGTTGAGGGTGTCTGGTACATAGCTACACCTGACAACTTCATTCAAGGTTTCGTAAGCTGAGGCTCTCAGGCGGACATTGCTGATACCAGCACGGTCAGCAGTTGAGAGGAGTGCAGTAATCATGCTCTCATAGTAAGGTGTGAGCGCCTTTGAGGCTGGGCCAGCATCCTCATACCCTTGTGCGAGAAAATAAAGAGACCCACAGACTTTCTCAGCCACATTGGGTACGTCTCGGATGCTGTCTAGCAGCACTGTCATGATACCAGGGAGATTTTTCTCATTTATCACAGGATCACCACTGACAGGGCGGTGCACTAGCTCAAATACACGGCCAAGTGTCCAAGCAGTTGTATCTCTGACATGGCTACTCTGGTCTTTCATAGCACTTAGTAAAAACTCAAATCCACTTCGTGCAAGGGGTGAAAGCTTCTCCACTGAGGGCCCCTCTAAAATTGACCCAAAAGCAAATGTTGCAGCCTCACGGCTACGCCAGTCTGCCTTGGTGATGTTCCTCTCTACAAACGGCATGACAAGTGGGACCACCTTATCACTGACAGTCTTGGACACCAGTCCAAGACAGGTACCGCCAGCCATTGAAAGATTCCACGCAGTATCATCCTGGTCCTGATCCTCTTCTTGCTTTAGCAGAGTTTCTAGAAGCATTGGGACAAGTGATTCAAGGGCCTTATCTACGAAATGAAAATGCAAGAGAGGTGAGTTGAGCTCATCTAAGGCAACACAATCATCCTGCCTCTCCAACTCCTCCTCGGCAAGCGTGCTCCAGAACTCAATCGCTTGCAATGCAACTGGCTCTTCATCCCCTCTAACTGCCTCAGCTGTGAGGTTAAACAAGGTCTGCATGTATGGCTCGAGGTAGTCATAATAGATCGAGGCAATGGCGACTAGACACTCAAAAGCCGCTTGCCTTATCTCAGCTGATTCTTTCGAAACCGCAGTCTCACATACAACCTTCATGATGAAATTTCTCTCAACCTGGTTTTCAAAATTTGTCTGTGCAAAATCTAGGGCATTGTAGAGTGCTCTGATTGCTGCTAAGTGCACATCAGAATTGGGCTCAGCTGATGTCATGCCCTGTACTACAGCTGTCAGAACAGCATTGACCTGGTCTTGCTCAAGATCTTGTGGGGCCACCTCCTCACAAACATAACCTAAAGTCTCCAAAGTAGCCTGTTTGAGAGAACCAGGTGCAAATGCCTGGGTCACATTGCCTAATAGCTTCCCTATCAGGTCTTGCCATTCCTTTCTTGGAATTTCAATGGATGCCACCTTGGCAATGACTTGGGAAGAGGTATGCCGAGCCTCAGCCACAGAAGATCCAAGGGTTCTTAACAAAGATTCTTTGATCTGGAATTTTATGTTTGGGTCCACACTGACCCACTGCTGGGTCAGGTGCTCTTTGCGGGCAGACTCTTTTGCGTCTAGTGAGTTCTTTAGTATGATGCCAGCAAGGCGACGTGACTCGGGAGGTTTTTGATCATTTGATAGTTCAATTGAAAGGGAGAGGAGGAACTGAGGAAGGTTCTGCTCTTGGAACTGCTTCAGATTTGCCTCAGCGACTGTGCGGGTTTGGCCATCTGGTGATTGTGCAGCTAGAAGAGCTTGAGTAATTTCCATTGCCATTGTTATGCTGCAATAGCGGTGGATTCACGTGAGACTACATCGCAACAAGGAAGAAAAAGTATAAAAAATAACTTAAAACTGGCAACAAGCACTAGCCAATTGAACTGCTAAACCAAATTTTAAGCATCCCACATAACCTTTTCATTAATGCTTTTAGCGAAACACATTTGACCCATGTAATCCAGTACACCTTGATTAAATCATTAAATCAAGTTGAACACTTGAATGCAATAAAAATTAATTAATTAGAACTCATAGAGCAATAAATCCAGATCAACTATCCATTAATAAAATTGCATCTATTAACACCAATCAAACAGCTTTTACTTACTGAGTTAAACACAATAGAGCAATAAATCTCAATTTTAGGCACAGGATCCAAATAAATACAAAATAGAAAGACTATGCACCTTGAAATACCCTACACATTGACACTAATAGGAATAATGAAAATAGAGGGGGAAAAACCCAAAAGTCAAATGCAGGGTACATCAGCCAAAATGACTTATTATCATTATCTACTGCAGTAGTTGAGTCAGATATTTAGGTGCTTTACTTCAAGTCTTGAATAGCACTCGGTTTACAGTAAACAATAAGGCTTTTGTAAAGATTAACTCTCAATTGAACGAACAACATCATGCTTAAGCATAAACCCTAGGTAAGGGTAGTAACGAAAAGAGAAAAAAAAAACTAAATTAGAAGAAAAAAAACCAGTCCAAGCACGAAAAATAAACCTAACAATCTAACATTTAAACAAATTATAAATTGAACGAATGTACATTTCCAACCAACATATACAATCGAGACCTAGAGGAGAGACAAAACAGATACCTGGCGATCAACTCCAGAAAACAATAGTGCTCCTTTCAACAACCGAACGCCAGAATTAGTCAGTAGATTGATTGCTCGCAGAGAGGGCGAGAGGGGATTACAAAATTTCAAGGGTTTTCGAATGGGAAGGAGAAGCGGGAGGGGCGTCGTGCACGGAGAAGCGGAGAGAGAAAAACCCTAAACATTTTTGAAAAGCACCTGGCTCACGTGAGATGCAACTTGCGATGGAGACTAAAACCCTGATAAGTTGGAGAGTGGATCGGGCGGAGAATCTTGTGGCGAGATTCGTTTCAGTTTCCAATCAAAACCTTCCCATGCGAATCGGACGGACTCGCGAACATATAGCACGCTCCAGTGTTGTAGAGGAAAAGACGAAGAGGAGAGAGTGAGCCACTGTAGGGATCGAGTGAATAGTGTAAAGGTAGGCTGTGAAATCCCAAATGGACCAATATTTTGAATTTTTTTTTTATAAACCATAATTAGAAAAAACAAAATTAGCAAACCAACATGATTAGGCTGGAATTTACAAAAACCATAAGAACCGAGATGCCAATTCGGGTCCAGGGAAAAAAACCTGGACCCGAATTGGCTATTCGGGTCCAACCCCATTTTTCACAAATTTCACAGTGGATGGTGTGGGCTTTCGTGTGGAGACTCGGACCCGAGATCTAGATTCGGGTTTAGGCCAATATTTGGACCCGAAATGGGAATTCGGGTTTAGGCAAATTTTTCGGTTTCCATATATTTCCCTCTCTTCTCTTCTCTTCTCTCTCTCCGCAGACGCCAGATGCAACCTCCATTAATTTTTTGTGAGCAGCTAGCTGAGAGCAGAGAATGTGAGAATTTTTTTTTTCTTCCAGTTGAAAACGTCCAGAGTTTTAGTATTAAAAACTTTGTTATCTACAAATCGGATCAGGCATTGTGTTTTTAGCTTTCGTCTGAAGAACTGAGTAAGTATTTTTTTTTTCAATTACGATTGTTTATTTTATTGTAAAATTAAAAATGATATCGAAGCTTGATTGTGAATTTTTGTGTTCAGGAAATGTCTGAAATAATAATAAATGTGTACCACAGACGCGCAATTTCAGACGCACCGACCTGCACATTTCCTGTTACTAACTCAACCAGTCTTGATGAGCTAAGACGACAAATATATGTTGGCATTCGTTTGCTTCCTGGCCAGTTCGATCTGACAATCAGGGCACGTTTGAACACGGCACCACCTGGCTCAACAGAAAAGTACCAGTTATTTAACATATACCACGAAATGATATGGCAGATGGTGCTTGGACATGCCACTCCGGTACTGAATTTTAAACTTCTTGAGTTAGTGGTTGAGTCTGTACCAGTTGTTAGTCAGAACAATTATGACCCATACCCGGGTAGTGTACCTGGAAGTAGCAGAGACATACCAGTGCACAATTCACCCATATATTGTGATGACCCCCCCAATTATCGGATGATTTGTGTAATTATTTTGACCGGCTAAATAATGATACGGACTCAGACACAAACTCTGACCTTGGTGACTCGGTTGTCGGGGAAGATGATATGGCCGAAATGGAGGATGAGATTAGGATGCAAGATGTAATAAAGGAGTGGCAAGCGTCTATTCCCTTTATTAATCGGGGATTGCAGCATCCTTGTTCGGCATTTAATGACGATGTGCCGATGCCGTACAAGGATGCAGCATTTTTTGGTTATTCACCGAGAATCGACGGTCAATTTTCAGTGGGACAGATGTTTCAATCCAAAGCCGAACTTAAAAAGAAGTTTGGTGGATTTGCAATGGAAAATAACTTAGAAATACAACAAACCCAGAGCAATCGTAGTGCCTATGTGGTAATATGTAGAGCGGAGGGGTGTCCATGGCGGTTATACGCAAAAACAACTGAGATGGGGATTTGGATAATTTCAACAAACCCATACGAGCACAATTGTTACAGCATTGCTTGTACAGCAGACAGTCGTCAGATGACTGCCAGGATGATTGCAGATATAATCAAACCTGGTCTTATGAAGGACTTGGAGATGTCATTAAAAGCATGTCGGGCTGCAGTTAGAGTTGCGCACAAAACGGTAGAGCCTTCCTATAACAAGATTTGGAGAGGAAGGGAGCTGGCTATTGCTGATTTATTTGGTTCTTGGGAGAAAGCATATGAAATGTTACCTTCTCTGCTCGGTGCAATCCAGAGGTCTAACCCAGGTACAAGATACAGAATTGAGCATGAACCATCTGACCAGATAGGCATCCATTATTTCACACGTGTGGCATGGGCTTTCGGTCCATGCATTCAGGCCTGGCCATATCTCCGGTCAGTTATCAGTGTAGATGCCGGACACCTATCCGGTAGGTATAAAGAGAAACTATTTATGGCGTGCGCTTATGATGCAGAACAACAATTACTACCAATAGCATTCGGAATTGCGGAAGAGGAGACTTCATCAAATTGGGGCTGGTTTATGCAATTTGTACGCGAAGATGTTGTCGGACCTGGTCGGATATGTGTCAGACCAGCATGCTGCAATTCGTTCAGTGTTTGATCGACCTGATCTAGGGTGGTGTGAGGAAAGGGGTGAAGTTCATCGATTATGTTCTCAACATATTTCGGCAAATGTGTACAAGCTGTGCAAGGACCAAGGAATAAAAAATATTTTCAGAAAATTTGTGGGTAAGATGAAACCGTGGAGGTTTCATGAAGGTATGGAATTGATAGAAGGAAGAAGTATCACTACTCATCAGTACATCATGTGGTGTGGTAAAATGGTGCAAAATCTCGAGGAGGAGCCTTTGGCGAGGACCAGGACGCAGTGCATTTGGCGAGGACCAGGACGCAGTGCATAATCAGGCTGCAACGATAATTGACATGCAAAAACAATTTAACCACAAAAATTAAACCTAACTTACAAGTTCATCCGTAATTTTAAATCCAAATGGAAATTAAACAAATACCGTCGTATTCGCCTTGTATAACTTGTGTTGTTCTTGAGGCAATTGCAATAAGGCCTGGGAGGGTTGTTCGTCATCTATTTTGCACTATATTATCAATAAAATTACAAATGAAAACAAATCCATACAAAAAAAAATACATACGCTCCTCTGCCTTGGCCGAATTGATCAGTTTTTGTACTTGGCCGAATTCTTAAATTTTGTGTACTTGGCCGAATTAAATTACACTAAAAAAACCTAAATTACAATAACAAAAAATTTAATTGTTCTAGATTTATTAAAATAAATTTTATGAACTAAATTACTCTACATGCAAACTTACTAAAATTACTAAAACTAAATTAATCTACATGTGTTAAATTACTATTCTACAATTACTAAAATTACACTAAAAATATTCATGACTTAATTTACTCTACATACAAAATAAATAAATTCTCCAATTAGTTAAATTACACTAAAAAACCGAAATTACACTAAAAAAAACTAAATTGTTCTACATTTATTAGAATCAATTTTACCAACTAAACTACTCTACACGCAAACTCAATTAGTTAACTTGTACATAAATAACTAAATTCTACAATTAGTTAAATAAAACTAAAAAAATGACAAATTACACTAAAAAAAGTAAATTATTCTACATGTATTAAAATAAATTTTATGAACCAAATTAATCTACATGCAAACTTGCTAAAATTACTAAAACTAAATTACTCCACATGTATTAAATTACCATTATACAATTAGTTAAATTTACCAAAACTAAATTACTCTACATGTATTAAATTATCATTCTACATGCAAATTTTATTAACTAAATTACTCTACATGTATTAAACTTACTAAAATTACTAAAACTAAAACTAAATTACTCTACGTACAAAATAAATAAATTCTACAATTAATAAAATTACACTAAAAAAGGCTAAATTACACTAAAAAAAAACTAAATTGTTCTACATTTATTAAAATAAATTTTATGAACTCAATTTTATCTACATGCACCTCCAATTTCTTGAGAATTGCTACAATTACACTAAATACACTACAATTATACTAAATTTTCTGAAAATTACTAAAATTCGTATTATATATTCAAAAAAAAAAAATTAACCACATACCTCACGAAACTTGTAGATCTGAAGCTCTTCTTGTTCCCCTCTCAAAATTATACTTAAATATGTTATTAGAATTCAATAAAATCAAATTTAAAGAGTCGAAAAAAAAAACGAATTGGGTCGGGTGGGAAGAAAGAAGAGGAGGAAGGAAAGAAAGAAGAGGGAAGAAATCGGAGGAGTCAGAGGGGTCGGCACATAAAAAATTAAATAAACCCAAAACCTGAATTCCCTACTCGGGTCCAGGAGGAAACAGGTCCAACCCGAATTCCCTACTCGGGTCCAAGAGGAAACAGATCCAACCCGAGATCCCAGTTCGGGTTTAGGTCCACTTTAGATTTTCTGTGGCGGATCCCGGGGAAAATTGTGAAAAGGGGTTTGGACCCGAATTACCAATTCGGGTCAAGGGAAAAAAAAACCTGGACCCGAATTGGCTTCTCGGTTCTTATGGTTTTTGTAAATTCCGGCCTAATCATGTTGGTTTGCTAATTTTGTTTTTTCTAATTATGGTTTAAAAAAAATTCCAATATTTTAGAATTCACATCTCTCCAGTACGTGTGACTGTGACTGTGACTGCAAATCAGCATGGTACGTGTCACTGTGAATTCACATCCTCTCCAGTATCGTAAGAGGGAATATTTTATAATTAGTGGATCCGGACCATTCTTTTTAACTTTGCACAAATTTCAAAGTCCAATAATACTGCCCCTGCGCTAGCCCGAATCTCAAAACAGCTGAGAGTAAATCTCAAACCGTAAAGTGAAGGGAATCTTTTACACATATTGGAGAGAATACTTGTTTTGTAACTGTTACGTGCTGTGGCCATTCGCGTTCCGTGGCCATCTTTTGAAAATTTGGCACAACACGACATGTCACGCTAAAGATCTGGTCATAGCACGTAGTCACGCGAGTCATGTGTAATTAGAACCGTTAGATCTTGATCAAATAGTGAATCTTAAATAAACTAACCTAAATTATGAAGAAAAAAAATAGTTAAACCTGACCAAACGTGACAAACGTGACCAATCACGTTTGGACACGACACGTTTGGGAACGGCGTGACTCGCTTGCCGTGACCACCTTCGACATTTTAGTCACGGCACGACATGTGTGACTGTTCACTTGGTCACTACACGGCATGAGGCGAGACTAAAATCACAGCGTGTTAGTCGCGGTACAGCACGACACGACACGTTTTTACGACTCTAATTCTGGGTTAAAGCTCCCAAGCAGCTTTGCGCACTTGGCATAATACTTTATCTACTGTCTTTTCTTTTCCTACTTTTCAATTATAGGAAATAGGATTAGGGTAAATAATGGATTAATTATTAATTTTAACAATATTTTGTCAAATCAAGGTAAAAAATTTCAAATAAAAAGTTGTGGCCTTGTTGTGGGTATATTATTAGTTGTATATATTGATTGTTTTTTTTTTTTAAATCATGAGTTGGGGCCTTTGAGGTCAAACTATCCAATACATTTTCAAACTCCTGTGTATATTATGGAAGATATATTGATTGTATATCAATTTGAATATTATTTAATATTTTATCAAATTTCTTAAATATTTGTAAATGTCAAATCATTTATCAAATTTATCACTCGAATCATTTATCAAATTTATCACATTTATGCACCTTAATCATCTTATGTGCACAAAACTACGGTCGTCAAGATTTCGAATGACATTTCAACTGTGGTCAAGGGTTAAAAAACGTTAATCAGGCAATCCCCAAAAAAGGTGCTTATGAATCCCCATCTCTCTTTTCTTTTCATTTCAAGTTTTTTACTCATTAGTTGACATGCTTGCATTTTTTGTTGGTACTAAATTTCTATTATATTTTATTATATTTACTCTAATTAGGATGATACTTTTTTTTTGTTATAATTCTGAATTTTATAAGAAGTTAATTAGTGAAAATAGTTGATCATTTATTCGGTTTCTATGAAATATATCAAGCATGTTAAATAAAAGTGAGCATAATATTACAATTAAATTGATTCATAAAAATACATTTACCATTTGTTTTAGAAAAAACACATTTGAATAAAGCATTTTTTTTTCCTCCACAAGATCAAATCATTCTCGAATTACGAATTTTTTACCCCACCAAACCGAACTAGAATAATTCATTTGTCACTATGTTACATATTATATTGATAATCGCCACACAAAAACACTGCCGCATCCGTCACAGATCCGGTGAAGTAACCCAAAAGTTGGGTTTTGGATCGGGACCGTCCGATTTGAATCCGTGACCATCCATTTAAAGTGAAGCGCACGCATTCTGAGCAACATATTCGAATTCCGAAGCGATCTTGAGCGACAGATTCGATTCGAACGGTCCCAATCCAAAATCCAAAAATTGAGTTACTAGGGGATTCGGACTCGACATATTATGGGTTAAAGCTCCCAAGCAACTTTGCACACTCGGGCATAATACTTTATCTACTGTCTTTCCTTTTCATACCTTTTTATTATAGGAAATATGATTAGGGTCAATAATGGATTAATTATCATTTTTTTGACAATATTTTGCCACATCAAGTTAAAAAATTTCAAATAAAATGTTGTAGGCATATTATTAGTTTTATATATTGATTGCAGGGGTGAATCCACGATTTTCATGAGGGGTTGGTGATGGGAAAGATGTAAAAAATAGTTAATCAGGTTCAAATCCATTAACTAATTGGTACTAGATAAAAAACAATAATTTTAACTTATAATTTTTAATGCTTCGACTTTATAATTTATGATGCTCTAACTTATAATTATAATTACCAATCATAATTTAAGAATTTTTTTAATTATAACTCTAAATTTAACCATAATTACATATCAGAATTTCAGAGGGGAGCAAAAAAAAATTCAGGACGACCAAAGTCGGTCGGAACTCGGAACCGATAGATATCCATAAAAGTTCAAAATCCAAGGGGAGCAGTTGCCCCTCCTAGTCCAATATGGATCCGACCCTGATTGATTGTGTATCAATTTGAATGTTATTTAATATTTTATCAAATTTATCACTTTTATGCACCTTATCATCTTATGTAACTACTGTCGTCAAGATTTGGATTGACATTTCAACTGGGGTCAAGAGTTAAGAAAACGTTAATCAGGTAATTACCGAAAAGATGCTTATGAATACCCATCTCTCTTTTCTTTTTATTTCAGGTTTTTTCCTCATTAGTGGGCATGCTTGCATTTTTCTATGAAATATATCAAGCATGTTAAAACTTAAAAGTGAGCATAATATTATAATTATATTGATTCAAAATTATATTTACCATTTGTTTTAAAAAAAACACATTTGAATAAAGCATATTTATGTGATTTCAAAAAAAAAAAAAATCTGATAGGACCATGTTCTCAAGGCCCTTAAAATATAATCTTAGGCCTATGAAAGTCTGAGATTCGGATCTCCTTCTAGGAGCTAGTCGGGAGCCAATATGAAAAGGCCCAAGGCCCGAGATCCATGAATATGGATCTGGAGACAAAAAAGCTCAACAAAAGGCCTAAAAAATACAGGCCTGACCCGAAATTGGCTTTCACCGTCTTAATGCAGGATAACCACCACGTAGTTGAAATAACCGTTCTATCTCTTATAATCGCACGAGATGGCGGAGCCTATATAAGGCAGAAAGGCCCATTGAACATGAGTCGAAATTTTACACAGAGAGATATCACATAGGTTAGAGTCAGAATCTCTCTAACATCATCCAAGTTCTCTCAGCCCGCTTACATCTCGGCCTGCTATCCTGCGGCAGGACGAGCTCAATCCAGATGCTTCACCACATACGGCCTACTCTCTTCGAGATAGAACGTATCAAAATCCATCAAAAGCATCACTCGTATTGTTTTCAAAACCAACAAAGCCAAGCCCTGCCCATAATTTGGATAATTCAATGACCAGAATTCCTTCTAGAATAATTTTGAATTTTAAAAAAAAAGTTGAATGTCGTAGCCGTTACAATAATTTTCTAGAACGTTCCTGGGTACATTTCCCTTGACCTAACGATCATTAATTAGAATACAAAATGAATAAAACCCAAAATGTATGATAAATACATTGATATTAGCTGGCAGCCACTGTCCGCCGATAACATCGAGGTTTCTTTCCTTCTATATAAAGGTCCTTAGTACCTTATCATCGTCAATAAAAAAAAAAAATATGAAAAATGAAAAACCTCCCTTTTTCCATAAATTCTCTAAATCTCGCCATGGCCTTAGCTGGTTGATGCAGGAAGAAGGAAGCTAGGATGGAAGAAATTTAGAGAAGCGGACAATGGCGGAAGACATTACCTAGTAAGGAATTTCTTTTTTCCATAACTAATTTTGATGGATTTCATTAGATTGTAAGGTCCAAATTGCGCTGCAAATTAAATCGACAAGTTTCTTTTATGTCTAGATTTTCTTTCATTTGGTTTTAAAAAATATCGGTAATTATAAAGATCCCAATGCTAATTGTTTGTTGTTATCTTATGAAGTTTTTCAAGCAATTTTGATATCCAACATATTCCATTAAATTATATATATATGACTAACAATATTAAGGTTTGTAAGTGATGCTGACAATGCATGAAAATCTGATACACCCTTTGAAAGGATAAAAAAAAGTAATAAAAAAAAGATGATCCAAAGAAAAAAATAATAGAGTAAAATAAGTTTATGCATAGATTAACAAAATAATTGTCCATGAAAGGAAACTTATCTTAGTAATTGTAGCGGTTTGTAATACATAGACAATGTAAAATTTACTAATGCAAAGCAAGTTAGACAAAATTTTGTCAAATTAACAAGTTTATTGAAATAAGATGTATTTTTCTCACTAAAGTACTAATTTTCAAATAAGTTCGTCATATATTTCTTTCTAAAACCATCATTAATTGTAGAAATAAATTAATTTTTGGTTGACAATGCTATGTAATGAAAGCTAATCAAGGCAATAACTTGTGTATAAGATATGACAACATAAATCTAGACAAAGAACCAGGATTTAAATTGAAGCAAATGTAGAAGTAATGTGCTCTGGTTTGGTTATTGATAAGCCATAAAACCATAAAACTGTTTTTATTAGAGAGGTCGGTTAAAACAAAGAATTTGAACTTTTTATTCCATAGCTTGTGTTTATGTTGCAGCAAGTTCGTGAGATGCAGTTTCTTAGAGTTGATTTAGTAGGCAAGAGAAACCTTCTAAATACCAAATTAGATCTAGGATCCTCATGTGCCAAAACTACTGATTATATTTCCAAACAAAAGAAAAATAAATGAAGAAATTAATTTACTTCAATATACCAAAATTTTATCGCTCTTATGAAACATATATCAAATGTTTATAAACTATACAATAGTTCCCAATTCCATATATTTCTACTAAAGAACGCAAAAGAAGAAAAGAAAAAAATTGGTCTAGGTATGACTCAATTACAAAAATTAATCGACAAAGGATCTAACTAGTTCGGTACTGGGATTTGAATCTAAGATCCTTTCTAAATGCCATATTAGTGCAAGCAAGCCATGAGCTCAATGCTACTTTGGGCCCTTCCATTCAGAGATGATCTATACATTACTTGAACTTATTGGGCAACCAATAAATTGCAAAAATGTTACATAACCTTACCATGCAACATATTTTGTTGTGCCAAAGTTCAAATGTTTTATGGTTCTGTCTCTTTGAAGGAAGTGAGTTTAGAAAGTGTATATGTCTCAGTCTCAGATTTCAGTACCGCACAAGTTAGTTCCTTATTTGTTGTTCTGTATTGGTCATTATCAATTCACTTTTACTTTTTTCTTATTCTTTTTTGCTTCTTATTTAAAAAGTTAGTTTCAGTAACCCATTAAATAAAATGCTTGGAGATATTAGACAATATTGACATGTCAAGAACCAACGGAATAAGCAGGATAAAAAAATATGTAACATGAGGAGGGATCCAATTACATCCTCTTTTTTTTACACATCTTGACACTTTTTTTATAGGTCGATTTTGCAATTTCAAAATTTAAATAATCGATCCGAACCGTTCAACATGATCACCATATTAAAATGTGCTTGGAGATCAAATTTTACATTTTTTTTGAATTTTTTACTATTTATTAAGATGGTTACAAAATCGCTATTTTTTAATGGTCTAAAAACAACAAATTTGTAACCATCTTAATAAATAGTAAAAAAATTCAAAAAAAATGTAAAACTTGATCTCCAAGCACATTTTAATATATCCATCATGTTGAACGGTTTGGATCGACTATTTGGACTTTGAAAATGGTAGGTGTCAAAATGTGTCAAAAAAAACGGTGTAATCCGATCCCTCCTCATGTAACATAAGCTTTAATCGTATCATCTTCACAAGTTTATGCTTAGATTACAAAATAATTGTCAATGAAAGGAAACTTATCTTAGTAATTGTAACGGTTCGTAATACGTAAACAATGTTCTAGTAAAATATTTTATCGCATTCAATGTCTGCGAGGCATCTTATAAAGCATGCATTATCTATTTTTTTTCCGAACAATAGAATAATAAATGAAGAAATTAAATTATTCCATTATACCAAAATATTCTCGCTGTTATAAAGCATATATTATCTGTCTTATTATCAATACTATAGCTTCCATTTTCATATATATTTTAGTAAAAAGAATGCAAAAGAAGAAAAGAAAGAGATTGGTTTAGGTATGACTCGAGTATAGAAATTAAACTACAAAGGATCTAACTAGTACAGTACCAAGATCTGAGACTAAGATCCTTTCTAAGCCATAATATTAGTGCAAGCTAGGCATTAGCTTGATGCTACTTTAGGTCTTTCCATTCAGAGATGACCTATACATCACTTGAACTTATTGGGCAACCAAGAAATTGCAAAAATGTTGCATATCTTATCATGCAATATTTTTTGTTGTGCCAAAGTTCAAATATGTTACGGTTTGTTCTCTTTGAAGGAAATCGGTTTAGAAAGTGTATATGTCTCGGTCTTAGATTTTAGTACTGTACAGGTTAGATCCTTTGTTGTTCTGTATTAGTCATTATCAATCCAATCTTATTTTTTCTTCTTCTTTTTCTTGTTTAAGAAGTTAGTTTTATTAACCCATTAATTAAAGTGCTTAAATATATTAGACGTTATTGACACGTCAAGAACTAAAGGTAAATGTACTATTTCTCAAATAATTAAGTTCATCATAATTTTGTTTCTGAAAACATTATTAATTGTACAAATGAATTTACTTTTGGTTGAAGCTATGATGAATGCTTATCAAGGCAAGAACCTGTCTAGATCTTCATGTGCCAAATCTATTGTTTTTATAATCAGAAAAACAAAAATAAATGAAGAAATTAAAATATTCCAATTTGCTCTTAGAAGCATATATCATATGTTTTATTATCTATACTATAGCTCCCAATTCAATATATGAAGAACGCAAAAGAAGAAAAGAAAGAGATTGGTCTAGGTACGACTCAATTACAGAAAATTAATCGACAAATGATCTAACTAGTTCGGTACTGGGATTTGAAACTAAGACCCTTTCTACATGCCATATTAGTGCGAGCTAGCCATGAGCTTGATGCTACTTTAGGCCCTTTCATTCATAGATGATCTATACATCACTTGAACTTATTGGGCAACTAATAAATTGCAAAAATGTAGCATGATCTTATATATCAAGCAATATTTTTTGTTGTGCCAAAGTTCAAATGTTTTATGGCTCTTCTTTGAAGGAAGTGAGTTTAGAAAGTGTATATTTCTCAGTCTCAGATTTCAGTACCGCACAAGTTAGTTCCTTTGTTGTTCTGTATTGGTCATTATCAATCCACTCTCTTTTTTTCTTGTTCTTTTTTGCTTCTTATTTAAAAAGTTATTTTCAGTAACCCATTCAATAAAATGCTTGGAAATATTAGACATTATTGAGATGTCAAGAACCAAAGAAAAAAACAGGATAAAAAATGTAACATGTCTTCTTAACAAGGTAATACATAGATTGCAAAATAATTGTCCGTGAAAGAAAACTTATCTTAGTAATTGTAATGGTTCCTAATACGTAAACAATGTTCTAGTAAAATATTTTATCGCATTCAATGTCTGCGAGACATTTTTTAAAGCATGTATTGTCGAAAAATAGAAAAACTATGAAGAAATTAAAATATTCCATTATACCAAAATATTCTTGCTCTTATTAAGCATGTGTTATCTGTTTTTATTATCTATAATATAGCTTCCATTTCCATATATATTTTAGTTAAAAGAACGCAAAAGAAGAACATAAAGAGATTGGTCTAGATATGACTCAAGTACAGAAATTAAACTACAAAGGATCTAACTAGTACAGTACCAAGATCTGAGACTAAGATCCTTTCTACAAGCCATATTAGTGCAAGCTAGCCATGAGCTCGGTGCTACTTTAGGCCTTTCCATTCAGAGATGAACTATACACACTTGTAACTTATTGGGCAACCAATAAATCGCAAAAATGTTTTATGGTTCTTTCTCTTTGAAGGAAATCAGTTTAGAAAGTGTATATGTCTCGGTCTTAGATTTTAGTACTGTACAGGTTAGATCCTTTGTTGTTCTGTATTAGTCATTATCAATCCAATCTTATTTTTTCTTGTTTAAGAAGTTAGTTTTATTAACCCATTAATTAGTAATGTTTCATTTTGTTCTTGCATTATTGACACGTCAAGAACCAAAGGAAAATGTACTATTTATTTGAAGGAAAATGTACTATTTCTCAAATAATTAAGTTCATCATAATTTTGTTTCTGAAAACTTTATTAATTGTACAAATAAATTTACTTTTGGTTGAATAGGCTATGCAATTAATGCTTATCAAGACAAGAAAAAAAAAAACTGAAACCATAATTATCTTCTGGTATAATTTTGTTCAGGAATTTTCTAGAATGAACCAATTCAACCAGAGTATATGGAGTTAATCAAGTTTGAAATAATACTGTTTCTCTCTATTGCTGACTATTTTTTATCATGTCAGGAACTTTGATTCTGTCAACAAGGGTCAAACATTTTTTTTCAAGGTTAGTGATTTTTTTATCTGAAAGCACTGAGTCTTTATCTTGCATCTCTGCTTGATATATGTTATCATGTTTACACCCCTCTAGCTCTATGTCTCTCGATATCTCTATGTTTGACTTGAATGAAAAGGTATGCCTCTGAAACGTCTCTTTATCCTTTCCAACCACACTTAAGTATTTCGCTACATATGTTTCATTTTGTTCTTTTACTGGACCAGGAGCAATGTCACTTACTGAGCTAAAACCAATTTGAGTTTACTGATATGCTAATTTTTTTTGGTGCACAACCAAATAATTCTCCATTGTTCAAAATATTCATTTGAAGCCAAAAAAAAAAAGTTCGAAGAAAAAAAAGAGAAACTGAATAACTAAAAAAGAAGACAATTATAACAAAATGAAAAATACAAACAAAAAACTGACAAAAAAATTAATTACTTCAAATATCATTAAATCTGTATGAGTTGCATTTGAGATTTTTTTTATTAAGGTTAGACGGCTTGGTGCCACTAACAATTTCATTAAACAAGAAAAAGTTATTTACAAAATTATACAAAATTTTACATTATACGCCTCTCAAATCATACAAAGTTATTTGAGATTATTTTCCAATTTGACGGGCAACATTTGCCGCAAATCAAGTACATTCATCCTCAGTGTAGATTAAGCTGTCAACTGGGCAAAAACTGGGCAAACTGTTGACTTGATCCCCGAATTCGTATCCAGTGTGGTACCGCAAAAGGGAATCTCCTTGAATGATTCCCTAATTAGTGAATCCGGCCCGTTCTTTTTAACTTTGCACGAATCTCAAAGAAAAAATAATACTGCCCCTTCCCATCTCCCGAATAGGCACCGGCTGAGAGTCAATCTGGACCGTAGAGTGATTTACTGTTCCGTGTGGTACTCGGGAGGATACGGTTCCCTTGATCCCCTGGGTGTAAAACCAGTAAAAGTGTCTATTTGGCCGTTTGGATTGGAATAGCAATGTTCTTACTTCAGCTATATACTGATCTTGAGTCCAAGAGGAAAGTCGGCATGTATTTTCGGCTGTGCCGGAAACAGGTGAATGCGCTTGCTCTCAGGTAGGCCTTTCTCAACTTAATTTCATATGTTCTACTTTGGTTTGATCTTTGAATGGTTGTTTGGTCTTTTACATTTTATCATCTATTTGGGCCCATAACACACTTGTAGCAGCTCATATTATATGGGGACCAGGATACATGGTGAGAAAAACAATTATGAACTTGTGTTAATTGCTAACTATTGGTACTGGATTTTTGTTTTTGTTTTTTGAAATGTTGGTTGAGGCTACCAAGTTGAACTATTTGTACTGGATTGATGTAAAAGTATTGTTATTTCAACTCCTGGATTAAATTGTTTGGATCTGGTCATTTTGGGAGATTTAGTTATGCCCAACGTGACCATTAATGAATAAACAACCTTTTTGTTATGGGAATTTTGGTTTTGGAGAGGTTAACAGTGCACTTTGTTTTTCTGAAAGTTGAGTTTGTGCAAGAACTGCTTTATTAATTTGAGCAATTCATAGTGCTGATATAATCGTCTAAGTTTTGTTGCATCACCTTTTGCAATTTAGTTCTTAGATGGCTTGTCTGAATCAACCAACCGTGATTTACTCCCCATATGTACATTATTTGGACAGAAAGAGAGATGTGCTTCTATCGTTATAAATAAGAACAATGAAACATACTAAAACAAATTAATGATTAGGCAATCAACTGAAAACCATTTGGGGATATACATGGGCGGAGGCAGGATTTCATGGAATGGGGTTAAATTTTTTTTTTTTTTTTTTAATAAGAATGATGAGCGAGAGAAAGATAATATAAAATAAGAAGTGTTACATGTAAGTTTTTGATTTTTTTTATTAAAAAATTCTAAAATGTTAGAAATTTTCCAAATTATACAGAAATCAATTTTTTTTTAAGAATGAAGATTAATAGTATAAAATTTTACAAAAAAAATATGAGGGTTAATTTCTTGTACTCCTAACATTTTACTATAAAAATTATAAGATAAGTATATTTTTAGTATTAGTGTATTAGTTTTTGAAAAAAGAATGGGTCAATTGACTCCATTCTTGTATAGTGATGATATAAATACCATAACACAAAACCAAAACTGAGCATCAGTACAAAAAGCTGTGTCATTACAAATAGTGCAGTACTAGCTGAATTAAACTGACAGCGACAAGTGCTACGTACTACTGTTGTAACAACTTAAAAATCCAACGATGCTCGATTTATCACACTAAAACATAAAAAGAAGAAAAATCAAATGTGCTCTGATATAATAATCTCTATATTCTCTAATTGTTTCCTGTTTGGGAGCAATGCCTTGTCGATTTTATGGACTCTAATATAATATTTTGAAAATTTGATACGAACCAGCTTAAGTTTCTTGCATCGAGAAAAGTCCATCCACATCAAATTATCCATCAATTGGTGGATGCCAGTTTCCTCCTCATGACAATGTCTTGCACACATGTATAAGGTAATCTTTTGAAGATTAATTAGGTGCTTGCTGAAGTAACAATGTAACTGGATTGAAATTACAAGTCATGCACCAACTACCAATATGCAAATCCGTTAGTAGAGTGAGAAAAATGGCACGGCGGAGCCGGCTCTGTCACGGAACGGCACAGAACAACATGGCACGCGTGTCAGTTACGTGCCGTGACTCGCATGTTCCGTGTCGTGTTCATCTTTTGAAATTTTAGCATGGCACGGCACGTAGTCATGCGAGTCACGTGTAATTAGGACCATTAGATATTGATTTAATAGTGAATCTTGAATAAACTAACCTAAATTATAATTAAATAGTCACGCGAGTCACGTCTGGTCACGGTACGTTTAGGCATGGCGTGACTCACGTGACGTGACTATTCGCGTGCCGTGACCATTCCTTGGTATTTTAGTCACGGCACGGCACGAGATCAAAGTCACGGCGTGTTAGTCATGGCTTGGCACGACACGTTTTTTCCACTCTATCTGTATCCGTTAGGTTATGGAATGCTCGGAGCTTTGGTAACGCTGCTTCCAATATACTCTGCACACATCATAGGAGGAAAAACAAAATATTCAGAAAATTTAAGATGCTAGTTGAGATTCATCACGATATATTTTTACAGCAGACATGTTAGAGATCCACAATGTTGGCCCATATTGCCATATCGTAGCAAACAAGATATTTTCCATATTACTAATCATAGCACGGCACGTCACGTATTTTCGTCCAGCACGGTACAGCACGTCACGTATTTAGATCCCTAATTAGTTCTTCTTTTAATTAACACTATTTTCGTAGAGCAACTCCTACCCGGTTATTTTACAAATTTTATTTTATTATTTTCTTCTTGATAAAACTATTGTTGTAAATTTACTTGCAAACCAAAATTTTACATTTTTTAGAATTTTTTTACTATTTTTTTAGATAGGTAGAAAATCACTTAAACAGAATTTTCAGATTAGACTTTCCTCCACATTTCCATAAAAAAGAACGAAAAATTTGGTTTTGTAGATTGTCCAAAATAAATTTTTAAAGATCGGCTATCAAAACAGCAAAACTGCAGCTGAAAACAAAATACCAGCAAATACCCTTGCCTTTGTATGACCTTTAAGCATGGAAAAAGAACTTCAAAAATCATGAAATTTCACAGAGAGGTAGATTGAACTCTCCTCTGTAAAATCATATGTTATACCAAAAATTCTGTTTATTATATTGCTCAGAATCAAGTTCCAAATTTACAATAAAATGAAAATGTTTCATGTAACAATACACATATATAATGCTAGGATAAATGCCAAATAAATATGCAGAATATATGACAATCCCCTCAATCCCTTGAACCTCATGTTCCATGTATGCACATTAAAATCACATTATCATATGATTAAATCCCATGTTTAGGGTTGTTTTCTGCTGATGTAAAATCATTACTCAGGCTGAAAGGTACCCTCCTAAAATTGATAAAAGTGAAGGGTAGAAGTGTAAATAAACCAAACTTACTCAATCCCTACATGTTCTTTGTTAGTCCTCCTACAGGATTGTAAAACCCAATCATCAAAAACAAGTCTTTTGATCCCCTGAAACCTCATTACAAAATCTAATTTTCTGTTGAAATGTGAAACGTTATCAATTTGGCTAAGTACTGGTTTAACATAAAAGTCCTAGTTGAATGTAAATTGAACATGCTCAAAACCATTTCTAGGCCATGCCTTGACAGAAACCAAGCACTGAAATCAACCGAACTCGTTAAAAGGATGTAGTAGATACTGTGTCTTGTGTGTCAGCATGTACTGAGACCAACCCCCAATGATAAAACCTTCAAATTGATTCAAACCAGCTCCAAATGAACCCAAATTAAATCTTCCATGCTTCTAAACCAAAATTGAGCGTGTTCAAACATCATCCAGCTCTTTAGATTACCAAAATACCCCTTTTACTCAAATCCAAATGATTTATTTATAAATTACCAATAAAATTTATGCATGTATTGCTTAAGCATAAAAATACAAATAAATAAATATATCTTGCATAATTACATCATAATACAAGTACACACATGTCCAATAGTGAGAACCAATAAAATCCCAAAGCCAGTACATGAGCATCTCCTTTAGTCCCATTATTTAGTTCACAAAAACATATGCACAAATCCTGTAATGAACGAGGTATTTAGTTTGACTCGTGAAGGTCCGCTGATGTAATTAACGACGGGAGCTTGCGTCCGTCGGGAGTAAACATCCCCACAATCAATAAACTCTCTCGATTGACCGATTATGAATAATAGGCCCATCAAGGGTGAACCAGAAGGAATAGCAGGAAGAAATGAATGTTTCAAGTTCGATGCCCTCTCCATATCTTGAAAACAGAGAGCACCAAACCTTGAAACATTATACACATGCACACACCTTCCATTCAGTGCAACTTTCTGCGCCCTACAATATGTTCTTAGATGCATATGTCAGTGAGTCATAACATATTGTATTCACAACATTGGCAACAACAAATCCGGACTCAAGACCCAGCAAGCGATCCAAGTCCGATCCGTACGGATGCATGAGAGAAAGGATGACAGCGACAGAGACAGCTAAACAAACTATCCGTTGGATGGGGTCCTTCAAATATGGATCCTATGGTACTGGGATAGATGCACTTGTGGACATGCATGAATTTACAAATTAATGATGCATGCAATTGATGATGAAATGAAATGAAACTCTTAGTTGTCAATCACATGGTGGTGGTGCCCATGTTTTTGGTTTTATGTGTTCTTCAATAAGGATGTAACTGTTGGAAAAATATTAACTAACCAACTAGATTTAAATCTGAATTTTGATCACTAAATAAATAATAATTATATAAAAAATAATAATCAAGAATATAATTAAAACTTTATTACCCGGAGCTGCAAAATGCGGACCTAAGGCAACTTCCCGTCCTAAGCGCAGGAATAATCGGTTAAGCTTGCCCCAAGTTACGCCGGTATTCCTCTATCTACGGGCGCAACCGTGGTAGAGGTTGATGTAGCTTCTTTCAACAATGATAGCAGAATAATATGTTTTCTATAAAGAAAATATTTGTTTGTGGGAGAATAGAAATTGAATTTATGAATTATGGAGCTAAGAGAAAGAGCAAGAGAGGAATTGTTATTGGATTGGATAATTTGCTCTTCAAATATTATATACTATTTATAAGCATTTTGCAGCTCCGGGTAATAAAGTTTTAATTATATTCTTGATTATTATTTTTTATATAATTATTATTTATTTAGTGATCAAAATTCAGATTTAAATCTAGTTGGTTAGTTAATATTTTTCCAACAATCTAAGGCAAAAACCCGTAATCTGAATTTGATCAAATTAAAATTCTGATTTTAATTATTTTATAAATGTAAAATTAATTAGGTTACCGAAATGCAAGATAAAAAAATCAAAATCAAAATTATGATCTTAGCAAAACCTATTTCCCTGATTCGGGTAGTATTTTGTATGAACTATCACTGTGGTTTTGTGATTTAAATTTAGCCGTTATGATTACTCTAAAATTGCATTCAATCATTATTATTTGATTTAAATTATAATCGGAGAAGTTAGGAATATAAATCTGAATTTGGGTAGATGTTGCGATTTATGAAATTAAATTTAGTCCCTTACATACAAATTAATTTATGCTGATTGAACGCATAAGGAATTATATTTGTTAATTAATTTCCAAGTACGAGAAGGCTTTCTGCTATAAAAAAATAAAAATAATCTTAATAGTAAATTAAGTTTCTAATTTAGTTGGTGCTAATCTTCTTGACTGAAATTTTTCTTGAATTTTATTTATTCGATCAAGTTAACAAAGAACTTTGATCACAACAGTTAATGTTATTCTGAGATCTATTAATATATTGAAAATTCTAAAAATTAAAATCGGTAAAGTTTTAAATTAAGTTATAATTGAATTAGTGAAGTGCTACATGTGCGCCAGATTTTAATTATACGATTGTTTTTTAATCTGGTCACTGAGAAATGAAAACTGAAATTCCTAAGTTTTTTTTTTTGTACTATATATATGACGAAATATTATAATGATGAAGAAGCCTTCTTTGGCATCTCTTCGTTTGGTATTTCAAGAAAGAAATAAAATCAAAACCGTCTTAATTTGTTTCTATTACTTTGATCTCAATCATAACCTCAATCAATATCTGATTTCTTACTAGACATTCTAGATTTATTACTAAAATATAAATTTAATTTTAGTAAATGGAAATTTGAATAATAAAAATAGATGATTCAAGTTGATGTAGTTGTTGATCTATGAAATATTATATAATTGAAATCGTAATAGAAAGTTACGAAGGTGTTTTGTTATCGGAAATTTTAACAATTGTTAGTATTTATTGATATAATAATTATACAAATTAAGTCCGTTAATAAGTTAATATTTGTTAAGTATATAATCTGAATGTTATCAATAAAATTCAGAAATCTGATTATTACTCATAACTCAAGTAATTAGATTTACAAATTAATTTTCTGACAAAAGAAGAATATGTAATACATGAAATATTTTAGTAATGGACTTCTTTGTAATAAAAATAAATTTAGGGTTATCGGCAAATAAATCTCTAAGGTCATCGGTGAAAAATTTACCATTAAATAAAATAACAAAATAAAATAAAGAAAATATTAATTTTGACTTATGATTCATCATTACTCCAGTATTTTATAACCAATTAATATAATTAATTATAATAAATAAAAATATTTAAAAGCCCTAATTAATGCTCTTATAATTGCCTCTGTAATTAATATCATTAACCACCTTGATTACCTCTTTAATGAGCAGAGAAAACCAAAAGAAATTGTGAGCGTTTATTTCTTAAATTAACACATGAAATTAGTGTTAGTTTCATATAATTAAAAAAAAATAGACGAATTAACAAAGTGGTACAACCTATCTAATCAATATTAATATTTATAATTACTTTCATCTAATGCCTTCATAATTAATGCCATATAATTAGATGAAATATTATATTTAATGTTGCGGAAGTTGTGACTTACAAGAGTATAGTATAATATGATTTTATACAACTGTTTTTTTTAAATTAAATTGTTAATCACGGTAATTATATCTTTAATGTTTATATATTTAATGATCGGGAAAACTGAACAGAGAATATTAAGCAGTGTAGATTCTTAGAAGACATTCCCACTTGTCCGATCAGAAAATGCAATGTCATTCTTTTTGTATCTAATCAATATTAAATTGATTTTAGATATCAATAATTTGATTTTAAGGGAAATTAAAATATGTTTTCTAAATGGATATTTAGATTAATCAACTAAACTTGACTTCGAAATTTATCTTAGGTTATTATGCAATTTAAAATTTGATATATAATTCTGGTAGATGGAATTATTTGAACAAATGTTTTTAAGATAGACCAATACCTACTATTCGTGATACTATTTTTAATTTACCCAGAAAATAAAAAATGAAATATTAGAAATTCTATCATAACCGTTTTTATTAATTTCTTAGTTATATTATTAAAGTCAGGGTAATAAAATATTATAATTTATTTCCAATAAATTTTGTTTTATACAATAATATTAATTTAAATAACTGTATTTTTTTTAATTCAATTTTTAAACACCATAATTGCATCTTTGATGTTCATAATTATCTTTAATGATATGGAAAATTGAATGGATAATATAAGCATATAAGCAAATATTGATGTACACTTAAATGCAGTAATAATTTGTATTCTCAAACTTTACCCAACGAACTAAACTATTCCTTTATTAAAAAAAAGAATTGTCTTGACTATACTACTATGGGGTATAATTAAATACAATGTCAACCTTATTATTTGATATATAACATAATAATATGAGGGTTCGAATGTTTATTAAAATATTTATAAACCTACCCTAAATCATATATGACATGAAATTATAAATGTATAAATTAACTTCTAATTGCACAATGTTGATTATGAGTTTCATAAAATGATAGAATGATTATTATTATGTTATATATAGTAAATTGTGGGGATTAAAATGTTTATAGAAATATTAAATTAACCCTACGATATGTATGGCATAAATATACATAAATATTGAATAATGTCTTTAATTTTATGAGGAATTATGATAAGTTTATTAATAAAACGAAATGTGGGGGTATAAAATAAAGAGTGCTTACTTAATTGATCATGATAACTAATATATATATTTGATTATGATTATGGCTAATATGTATTATAAAAATTAAATGAGATTACATTATAGTTTTCTCAAATGTGAGAATTTAAATTATCATATATCATGACATGAGATGATAAACTTGATTGAGTTATACTATGCTTAATCTATTCTGATGCTCATATATTTTATTTATCCTAAAATGTTTGTGATTAATTTTATGCCACATGATGCTACGATAACAAGTTTATAAAATTAATGATATGTTTTTGAAAGTATTATTACTAATCATAACTATTTGGTGAATATTCTTTTGCAAGTTTCTTTGACAAATAATAAAAAAAAATACTTGCATGCTCGAGCAATAAATAAAAATTTATTGAAATGAAAATGTTGATGATGGACTAAAAATTAAAGTCCTTATGTACATAGGACGAAAGTCCTAGAGTCATCGAGGGGGATGGGACTTAGCCTAATGGGCCAATCTGGTGTGGGAACCCAACCTCTGTGATGGGCGATCCCCTGAAGGGGGTTCAATGGGTAATAACAAGCAGATAGGTTGGCCAAGGAGCACAAGAATATTTTAGATATGGAATTTTTTGTTCCAAACCCATCCCTATGGTGATCAGTGCTCCTGTGTAGTGTAATAAGATGAGTATCCCAAGTCGGTAATTCGTGAGATGTGACTCTACACACATCCCAGAGGGAACTCTTCTATATGAGAATGACCGTATATACAAGGCCGCGGCTACTGAGTTTAGGCAACCAGTAGAATATTCTCATGAAAAAATCAAGTTAATGTGCATGGCCTCAAACGCACAACCCGCGATGTAGTTTTCTGTACTTTGTGTGTAATAATGTAAGTTCCGATCAAAGGAATCGTTGTTCAAGACCTGGTTCACTCCGATCTCCTCGGACTGAAATTATTGACACTAAGCGAAATCAAAACATTTTGCCCAATGCACAGTATAAACAATGGTAGCAGAAATATTTATTTACAAGTTTTTGGTTAAATTTTTTTAAAATTAAATTTTGAGTTTTGTGGGGGATTGTTGGAAATTTATTTTAAAACTCAAAATTTATGTAAATAAATACTAATTTTTATATTAATGTTTTTAAAGTTTATGAATTATAGAGCTTAATTTCTTTGATGCATTGATACACAATTAAATGATATTCATTCTTTTAATTGTTATTAATAAAAATAAACGGTAATAGCTATTCTTTTGGTCCACATATTTCATTGACATGAATAGCAATTAATATTTGATCCGTTGATGCTATCCACGTAATACCTATTTCTTTGAACATTTATTGTGATGGCTATTTGAACGTTATATATTTTTATAATAACGGTAGAAGAATGAATATGAATTTAAATGTCATGAATGCATAAATTTGCTTATAAATAGTATATAATATTTGAAGAGCAAATTATCCAATCCAATAACAATTCCTCTCTTGCTCTTTCTCTTAGCTCCATAATTCATAAATTTTAAAAAAACATTAATATAAAAATTAGTATTTATTTACATAAATTTTGAGTTTTAAAATAAATTTCCAACAGTAACAGTTGTTTAGTTAAATTATTATTAAAAAGTTAAATTTTCAAATTCATATATATATATATATATATATATAGGGAGCGGCTAAGTTGCTACCGGCAGCATTTCGGCGAGGTGCTTACGGGGGCATATTTTGCAATTTGATGTTCAAACAACAAATTCAAACCGTTAGATGTTCAATCTATATTAAAATCTACTTGGAGACCAAATTTTACATTTTTTGGAATTTTTTTACTATTTTTTAAGTTGGTTTGAAAACCGTTGTTTTTATTAAATTTCTGAAGCATTGAAAACAGCGGTTTTCAAACCAGCTTAAAAAATAATAAAAAAATTCCAAAAAATGTAAAATTTGGTCTTCAAGTAGATTTTAATATAGATTGAACATCTAACGGTTTGAATTTGTTGTTTGAACATCAAATTGCAAGATATTCCCCCATAAGCACCTCGGCCGAAATGCTTCCGGAAGCAAATTAGCCATACTCTATATATATATATGGGAAATGCTAAAAATGAGCTGTGGAGTAAAACAAGTTTGTACTCCATGCAAAAAAAAATTTCATTTTGAAAATTCAAACAACCGATTCGAACCGCTCAACATGATCTCCATATTGAAATGTGCTTGGAGACCAAATTTTTATTTTTTTGAATTTTTAAATTATTTATTAAGTCACTTTGAAAATTGCTGATCCACTGGTTTAAATTTTTTTACTTTTTTTTACTGTTCACCTGGATTGCCTACTGGATTTTTTTACATTTTTTACTGGTCCAAGATCACTCCAGAAAATTGCCCAAAATTCTCTTTTTTTTTTAGGTGCTAAAGTTGCCCAAAAGATCAACACGGTGCAGAAAAGAAACAAAAAATAATGTCTTTTGCACTTTGTTTCTTGAGCAAGCAATCACCACATGGTATCCGTAACCGTGAAAGGAAATGTTTACTGTCTCCAATTTTTTGACTGCTTTATTTCGTACTGAATGAATTCAAAATTTTAAAAATTATATATGTACATGTATCACTCAAAATTTTAAAAATTATATATGTACATGTATCACTCATAAAGCAGATGGATTTCAATAGTTTGAATTCATTATTGAATTGAATTTTGAAGTTGTACTCACCAATCTTTCTTGATGAACATATCACACCCTAGCTAGCTTTGCTTCTTTTTCTTTATTTTTTTAAAAGAGCAATATCATATATACTCCACAAAAACTTTAAAATTACATATTTCACTCTAAAATATTTATAATATCATGTTTATCCTTTTAATAACTCACAAATTTACCTATATATTGTCTTTTCTATTTAAACTCGTTTTAAATTCGTACAATATCAATTTACTCTTTATTAAAAAAATATAAAATATGCAGCCTCTTTAAGAAAAATGTTAATTTTCTAATTTAGTACTAAATAAATGAACCGTTTATCTCGAAATATTAGTGAGAAAACGCAGGTTTTGAATAAGCGAAAGATGTAGGATAAGAATATTAGTGAAAAAAAGCGGACATAATTGTTTTTCTCTGTCGAATTTGGTAGGTATGCCTTGCGGATATATTAAGGCAAGGAATAATATTTTTTTTTAAGAAATGGTTAGGAATAATATGAAAGTGGTGATAGAAACGAAAGGACGGTGGTATATTATTTTTTTGTACTAGTTAAGAAAGGAGAGTAAATTAGTAATTTTAGTCTTGAGAGGACAATGATAAATTAAACTTATTTAGTTGAAATTATTAAAATAAATAATAAAAAAAGATGAGAAGTATGAAAGGTTTTGTATTTTAATTAGGAGTAGAACTAAGGTGCTCTTAAGCTCACCAAGCCCTATGTGAGCTTAACTCAAAAACCTATCGGATTGATTTCAAACGACATTTTCAAACCGTTAGATGTTCAATCTATATTAAAATGTGCTTGGAGACCAAATTTTTCATTTTTTTTCATTTTTTTTACTATTTATTAAGATGGTTTGAAAACCGTTGTTTTTATTAAAATTCTGCACCATTGGAAAACAGCGATTTTCAAACCATCTTAATAAATAGTAAAAAAAATGAAAAAAAATGAAAAATTTGGTCTCCAAGCACATTTTAATATAGATTGAACATCTAACGGTTTGAAAATGTCGTTTGAAGTCAATCCGATAGATTTTTGAGTTAAGCTCACAAAGGACTTGGTGAGCTTAAGAGCACCTTAGTTCTACTCTTTAATTAGTTTCCGGAGATATAAGTCCTTTGAAGTTTTCATGCAAAAATAAAATATCATTATAAGTTTTAAAGGGCATATGAACAACTGATTCTTTTCTTTGAATAAAACCGCCGTAGTTTTCAAGTGGAGTCTTTGGAAATCAACCAAAGGAAGTTTCTTCCCGTCATCTCCAGTTCACACTTGTTATTAATTTTAAAGTAGTCATAGGAGATTTAATAAAAAATCTAACCTTCACAGTTTAATTCACCTCTGTTGTGTTGTACAACCAGTCTAAACAAAGTAATGGCATCAGACTTGCACTGCCCATATGGCCATATGTACCGAAATTTTTATATATAAGAAAATAAATTAAAAAAATATTAAAAATAAGAAACTGTTGGTAGGAATTTGAAAAATGAGAAGGCTTACTCCGGTCCGTGGAAGAAACGTAAAAAAAAAAAAAAAAAAACGGGACGCTATGTCAGACTCCAGCCCTAAAAATAAAAAAAATAAAAATAAAATCAATTTTTCTTTTCTGCTGTGTTCAGTCAGAAATCTAATAATTTTGATCAGATTCAAAATTCATTTTAGAGAAAATGGTTACATGGATTTTTGTGTTCTTTATATCAAAATAAAGGTATGAAAGTCTCGTTTTCAGATAATATAATTTCTCTATACAAAAATATTACAGATTGGTACAGTTTTAGCGATTAATTGACAGAGGTCAGAATTCAGAAAAACTGAAATTCCAGTGAGCAGTCCTATAATTTTGACCAGATTCAAAATTCAATTTAGAGAACATGGCTAGATGGATTTTTGTGTTCTTTATGTCAAAATAAAGGTATGAAAGTCTAGTTTTCAGATAATATTATTTCTCTATACAAAAATATTACAGATTGGTACAGTTTTAGAGATTAATTGACAGAGATTAGAATTCAAAAAAGCTAAAATTTTAGTGAGCAGTCCAATAATTCTGAATTCTGACCTCCATCATTATATGTATAAATTCTAAATAGCATACTATAACCCGATTTCGCTTTCCACATTGATTGGATTGGCCTAATTGATTATTGTCAAGTTGCACACTTGCACTCATGAAACACACTTTCTTATTTTATTTTATTTTATTTCAAGTTGAGCTAACAGCGCGTGAGAAAAGAGAAAGTTCACGGATGTGATTAATTCAAATTAACTAATTCTACTTTTGTTCTTTTTCGTAAATATTTCCATTCGAATTTAGGGGACATATCTGAGTAAAGCTCTGTTCTCTCATTCTTTCTATCTCTGTTTTTCAAATTAAGTTGCTCTTCACCAATACACACAAAAAAGAAAGATATGTACACCAAATTTCTCTTCATCTTGTTACTCACAATCAGTTTCTCTCCAATTTTATTCGCCACATCTACAAATAGCAATCTCCTTCTCAGAGGATCTTCTCTCTCTGTAGAGGATTCCTCGAATGTCCTAGTCTCTCTAAACGGTACCTTCTCATGCGGCTTTCAGGAAGTCGGCATCAACTCCTTCACCTTCTCAATTTGGTTTTCAAAATCATATAACAAAACCATCGCTTGGAGCGCAAATCGCAACAGCCCTGTCAATGGCAAAGGATCGCGGGTTGTGTTTCACAAGGATGGGAATATGGTACTAATGGATTATAACGGGGAGGTTGTTTGGAGCACCGACACAAGTGGATCTGGTGCAAATCATGCTGAGCTATTGGAAAATGGAAATCTTGTTATTATGGATAATGGTGGCAAATATCTCTGGCAAAGTTTTCATAATCCTACCGATACTTTGCTACCCGGTCAACCAATCACTTTGAAAACAAAACTCGTATCGGCGAAAGTATCTCTAAATTCCTCGAGTCATTATGCTTGTCGGTATAATGATGATAACATGGTATCATTGATTTACGAAGATGCAGAGCTTTCTGCCGTCTATTGGCCACCACCTGGTACTAATTCATGGAGTAACGGTAGATGGTTGTCTAATAGCACCCGATGTGGGGTCCTTGATGACCATGGGTACTTCAAATCAAGTGATAACCTCACATTTTATGCTTCTGATTTTAAAGAGGAGGGTATTAAAAGACGGCTAACACTAGACTATGATGGTAATTTAAGGCTGTATAGTCTAGATGAGAGAAACAGTAGTTGGTCTGTTTCATGGCAAGCCTTTTCTCAACAGTGTTTAGTTCACGGGTTATGCGGTAAGAGTGGGATTTGTGTGTATTCACCGAAACCATCCTGTTCGTGCCCGCCGGGCTATGAGATGAGAGATTCTAGCGATTGGAGTAAAGGTTGCAAGCCCACGTTTAGTTCTAGTTGTGCTGAAAAAATGAAACTTGTAATGCTTCCACAAACCGACTTTTGGGGGTCCGACTACTACTTTGTTCAGGGTATCTCTGTTAACGAATGCAGAATGAAATGCAGAAGAGATTGCTCATGTGTCGGTTTACAGTACATGAAATCAATTCGGGCATGTATCCTCAAATCTTCACTTTATAATGGGAACACCTATCCCGGCCACTGGGGTACTATATATCTCAAAGTTCCTGTGACCATGAATGTGCTGAGAAGTTCCATACCGCAATCAGGGCTTGAAGTACCAGAGGTGCACAATCCGTTATGCAATGGAAGTCATGATGTTACAGAACATTTCTCCAAGACAAAACACAAGGAAAGTGCAGTGTTTCTATATTTGTTAAGTTTTGCTTTGGCAATTTTGATCATAGAGGCTCTGTTTATTACTATAGGATGGTGCTTTATGTTTAGAAAGGAGGTCGGACCAATTGAAGTATTGGATGGCTACAAGAAAATGACCAATAATTTTCAGAGGTACACTTACAAAGAATTGGTGAAGGCAACTAAGAATTTCAAAGATGAAATTGGCAGGGGAGGATCTGGAGTAGTCTACAAGGGAATATTATACGATGAGAGATTGGTAGCCGTCAAAAAATTGGATGTTGTGACACAAGGAGAAGAAGAGTTCCAAGCCGAACTAAGCGTAATAGGTCGCATTAACCATATGAACCTCGTACAAGTTTGTGGTTTTTGCTCTGAAGGCCCACACAGGATCTTGGTCTCTGAGTACGTAGAGAACGGGTCATTGGATAAAATCCTGTTCGATGTGGCGCAAGATGGTAACAGTTGTCTGGGCTGGCACGAAAGATACAAGATCGCAGCCGGAGTTGCGAAGGGGTTAGTGTATCTTCACCATGAGTGCCTTGAATGGGTTCTGCACTGTGATGTGAAACCCGGGAACATACTACTAGATGCCGATCTCGAGCCAAAGATAGCAGACTTTGGTTTGGCCAAGTTGTTGAATAGGGGCAGTCCCAACCACGAGATGTCACAAATCCGAGGAACAAGGGGGTACATTGCTCCCGAATGGGCATTCAATCTTCCGATAACGGCAAAAGCTGATGTCTATAGTTTTGGTGTTGTGCTTCTAGAGCTGGTCACCGGCGTGAGTGTTTCAAATATGGCAACAGTCGTCGGAGATGAGAGAGATGTCCGTATGAGAGATCTCATCGAGACAGCAAAGCGAAAATCAAATGGAGATGAGCCGAATTGGGTTTCGGGTTTTGTGGATACCCGATTAGAGATGAATTTTGACTGCTCACAGGCAGCAGCAATGGTAAAGTTGGCTGTCTCTTGCATGGAAGAGGAGCGCAGTAAGAGGCCGAGCATGAGCGATGCATTACAAATTCTCCTTTCCTTATATTAGCAAAGTATATATTAGCTATATAGTACTTAATTAATTTCTGTACCGACAAAATGATGTCATGTGTCAATAACAATCGTTTATCTAAGGTTATCTTCATGAATAGAGAGTCAAATACTTTCTCAATTCAGGTTTTGCTGAGA
Organism: Carex kokanica; assembly: GCA_025461125.1. NCBI lineage: Eukaryota > Viridiplantae > Streptophyta > Magnoliopsida > Poales > Cyperaceae > Carex > Carex kokanica. The sequence goes on along the minus strand of JAJGRX010000953.1, from coordinate 677,029 downwards.
AAAACGGTGCACTTAATTCATTTTTTAAACTCAATACGCTCCGGGTATTTGGCACTTCTGTAATATCCTAATTCCCTAAATTACAATTTTGCCCTTTTTCTATTTTATTAATATCTGGGAGGCCATGATTTTTATTAATATCCAAAGTTAATTAGAAATTAATAAATATGTCATTGGAATTTTAAAAAATATCCATACCGGTCATTTTCTAGCCAGTTTTCATTTTTTTCGTATCTTTTTTTTTTTTTTATAGAGACAAATAGCTAAAATGCTGAAATATAACACTAAAAAATCAACTTTTTTTAAATATTTGTTAGATTGCTTTTTTTGATATATAATTAGCATATTTATACTAAAATATGCTAAATTAGTTGAAATTATGATAAATTATGCTGATTACACTAAATTACGCTAAATTACAATAATTATGTAAACTTATGCTAAAATACGGTAAATTACACTAAATTACATATGAATAGGGCCGATTTTGTGCCATCTTTCATAAATCATAAAAAATAGTAAATTTTTTAAAAAAATAATAAAAATTGGTATTCTACGAAGAGATGGACTTAGCTACTTCATGGAGTAAAACGACTTTGTACTCCACGCTATATCTTCATTTTCAAAGTTCAAATAGTCAATTCGAACCTTCCAACATGTTCTTCATATTGAAATGTACTTGGAGACCAAATTTTACATTTTTTGGAATTTTTTTACTATTTATTAAGCCACTTTGAAAATCTGAAAATCCGGATGAACAGTAAAAACAGTAAAAATTTCTGGACCGCCGGATCAGTGATTTTCAAAGTGGCTTAATAAATAGTAAAAAAATTCCAAAAAATGTAAAATTTGGTCTCCAAGCACATATCAATATGGAGAACAACTTGAGCGGTTCGGATCGGTCGTTTGGATTTTCAAAATGAAAATAATGAGGCGTGGAGCACCAAGTCGTTTTGCTCCATGAAGTAGCTAAGCCCAGCACTTCTACAAATTCATTATATAACTAATTTACTGAGCTACGTAGATTGAACAATAGTAATGAAAATCTTAATTAGAAACTTCAATTGAAGTTTTGAGGCTCTTTTCTTTATTTTTTGGCAATTTTGAATTTCGAAATCCGGTATCGCGAGCATTGACGCATGCGTATTTTCGCAAGCTTTCCGAAAAGTGGTCATTTGCTGAAATCGGACACTCGAATTTAGCGTAATTTACCATATTTTAGCATAATTTAATATAATTATTGCAATTTAGCGTAATTTAGTGTAATTCAGCGTAATTTAACATAATTTTAAGTAATTTAGCGTATTTTAGTATAAATATGCTAATTATATATAAAAAAAGTAATCTAACAAATATTTTAAAAAAATAAGATTTTTTAGTGTTATATTTTAACATTTTAACTATTTGTCTCTAAAAAAAAGAGGAAGGTACCGGTCATTTTCTGGTCGGTACCGAAAAAATGAAAACCGGCCAGAAAATAACCGGTATGGATATTTTTAAAAATTTCAATGATTGTTGGACATATTTATTAATTTCTAATTAACTCTGATATTAATAAAAATCACGGCCTGGGAGGATACGGATCCTCTGCAAACGACCTCAACTGAACCGACAACCGAGTGCTACAAACGGAACTTGTGCTATCACAAAAAGGCTAGCGATCCGTACTTCTTATTTGATAATATCGGAATAATTTAATTATTGATATATCTCATAATTACAATTGAGGATACAATGTCAATATTATACATTATCAAGCTTCAGAGCCGTTGGAATCAGTCCAGAGTGTATATTAGATGGTACAGTATCATTATGTTTATTACCAGAAATTGGTAAATAGACAGAAAAATGGCGCCTAGAATTGCAGGAATTATTTGCAAAATTGTATCCAAGGGTTATACTACACATCACCAAGCTAAAGCATCTCCAATGAAAGTGAAATTTATTAAGTATCTCCAACAGTCCTCTCAATTATTGTTACTCTTATTTCTTCTCAAAAAATTATTGTTACTCTTAATTGGATTCATATGCAATAAACTTAAACTTTCTGATGTCTCCTTTCAGTGAACCAAATATGTATATCCAAATTGACATGTATGAAAATGGGGCATGGTCAGGTGATCGAATTGTTGTTTTCTGAAGGAGTTCCAGTCACCCCTGAAATTACATTAACACCCCTCTTCATTTTTCTGTTAGACATTGCAAAGAAAGTATTATGAATATTTTGTAACACTGAGAAGAAATAGCCCTCTATGCTATCTTGTGTATTTTTCTTTCTTATTCTGTACTGTAATATTGCTTTTCTGTGAACCAAGGCAAACCGGAGTTTTGCATGATCAACCTGCACATGTAATCTTTAACCATTACTGGGGTTTCTTTGCAATGCGCCCAACTTCATATATGATCCATCCTAACAATTTAATTTCAAAGACTTGTTGCATATATGATCTTTCAAAGACTTGATACAATGTATAAATCCATCCTAACAATTTTAATTTCATCTAATCCTAACAATGTAAAAATCAAAATCTCCATTGAAAGCAAGAACTAGCCTTTGGTCTACTGACAAGACAATGTTCTCCGTGTGGAATGTCTCAGGTTTGAAACCCGAATGATCAGGTAATCCAATAGTTGCGTGACATTAGCTCCAACCTGTACTAAAAAAATATCTCCATTGCAAGTGGCAATTTGCAAAAAAATGTTTGAGTTTGTCAATATCTTGTTGGATGCTTGGAGTGTCTCAAGAAGCTTCCAGAATATATTTTGTCCTCAATAACTGATCGAATTGAACACAATTTTGGATTTTATTATCTTTAGAAGAACAATGATACATTTTTACTTGGGCACTTTTTGCTTTGATACTATTATTGGGCTATTATAGGCATTTTGGCCCATGACCGATCAGTTATCAAATTGAACCTGTGTTTTATATTTTTCTCTATAATTTTTCATTTTTTTAGAGAATTTATTTCCGTCGTAATGCCGTTGATGATATAATAGCTGGACTCTGTTTATATAATTTTCTATATTGGTTTAGACTTTCAATGATGTTTTTTTTTTTTTTCTAAATATATCTCTTAATAGATAATGAATAAACACGCTGTCTCTATATTTTCCTGAAGTATCCATATATAGCTCTCACCTTAAATTGAAAAAAAAAAAAAAATTGTTTACACTTTATAATGACATCCCTCGAATATATAAACTCTTACACCCTCAAGACCCCTCCACCCAGCTCCTAACCCAATTGCAAATATATTTGTATCTCCTCAGGCACTGCACTAAATCTGAGGAAAATTTCAGCTGAGCGATATCTTTTTTTATCATGCCTTAGATGCAGCTGGTTTATGAGATTCATGAAAAATTGAGATAAGCAATCCAAATCTCATTCTATCAGGTCAGATACCTAACTGGATATGAATTCTTATTGACAATGATATTCGACCAATGCCAGTTAACAACATGAGCCACCGAATTCCCGACTCCTGGGCAAGTCTTCCACCCGACCTACTTCTTTCTTTCGCAAACAGTCTTGATGTCACCACCTCCATCTGACTCTCCGCTGTGTGCATTTCGTGGGCCTCCACAATTCGCCCTTGCCTCCCTTCCTTTCCTCCCTTCCGTCGTGACCAACCCATCCCGTGGTTGCTCTGCTCTGCTCAGAAATCAGATACCGGCCCCAACCACAGTGATCTCACCTTTTATGATCTCAGCACCGCCGTCTATTATTCTGTACAGATCCCCATCCCCTCATTCTGCGACCACCAATGGCTGGGCTTCTACAAAGGTTGGCTTGTAACCCTCGACAAGCAACTCCAGCTCCACCTAATGAAGCCTCTTACGGGCGCCCATGTCCTTCTCCCCTCAAAGGGCATAGAAAATAAGCACCCCAAAAAAGTAGTGTTGTGCCACCATCCCGAGAACCCCAATGAATTGCAAGCATTTTGTCTTACGTACCCAGCAGGGATGCTTAGTCTCTACGAAGCTTGGAGATGAGAGTTGGACCCGGATGACTTTCAAGCATTTTTGCTTACCCAATACGACTTAATTATCAGGATATTGCTATATATCAAGGGAAATTATATGCCATTTCAACAGATGTTCTCTCTTGCTGGAACCTCCGAAGCTCCTATGCCAAACACTAGACCATCAACTCTAGCCATTACTTTTGGACAAGGTACCTCCTAGAGTGGAACAGTGAACTCATCATGCTGATGATAGAACCTCTAATCTGATCAATTTGCCAAGTGTTATGCATTAATTCTATTTTAGGAAATAGGACATTAATACTATTGGCTGGAATATACTGTTGATATGATCAATATACTATTGGCTGGAATATACACAGTAAGTTAGATACATACATTAGTGTTCCTTGCTAGATGCAGTACACAATGAATTTTAGCATTCCTAGTGTGCTACGTTATAAATTAAGATGCATGAGCATAGCAAAAGATAGATACATAAAACCATGATATGACTATGAGCACAGGAATATTTTATTATCTACACGGGGACAAATTCGGTAATATGGCCAGAACCAAAAACAACCACAACATCAACTGTTTTCCCCAAAACCAGTGTGTTCCGATTACAAAAAAAGAAAAAGAAGAGTAAACCATATTACTCTCTAGATTGTAGAATTTTTGTTTGCGAAATTAATTTAGGACTAATTTTAAACCGTACACTATGGACTGGTATTTGCCGGTACAATTCTCCACCTTTGTTTGTTCCTTGCTTGTCGGTCTTTGAACAAATCTAATTTTTTTAATTACTTAAATATAGCATACTATGCTTAATACTTTCTGCTCTTAACAGAAGTTATTAATTCTTTGTAGGTGAAGGATTACGTCATCTAGATCATACATTTCAAGCTAAATTGGGTTGCTCAACCAGAAAGAAATATATGGTTCTATCTTACAGTTTTCTTTATCTTTCCATTGCTTATTATTTTTTCCTTTCCCTTCCTTTTTTTTTTGGTGGTATTTAGGGACCGTGTGACTCCAAATCCAAATATATTGATTTTTTAGGTCTCAACTCTCAAGCATGTTTAATTTTACAAGAAGGGTAATCTAGCCTACACCCAACATGTGTGGTGAGTCATATTTGGATTGAAGGACTTTTTGATAAATGACTATTTGAGTCTTCCATCAAATAATTTAAACTTTTAATAATTAATTAAGCTTGAAGGACTTTTTGATAAATGACTAATCAAAATTTAAAATTGACACAAATTTGACAGACTTCCTATCTAAATGATTAAGGACACATTTACAATTTTAATTTTTTATTTATTTAAATAATATTTTTTTTAATACAACATAAGAGTTGGATTGACCATAGTCAGGTAACAAAAAAAAAAATTTAGATAAATATAGATGCCTAGTAGGAAGGACTTAAGAGACATATCCCACCACGTGCTATTTGGAGTTTAGAGACTATGGGGGCCCAGTCGATAGTATTTCAGGTCAATGGCTTGCATCAGTTACTGTCCGCCTCCCTGCCCTCTTCATTTCCCCCATGGTGGTGGCGGAAGACGACCAAGCTCTATTAGATCACGCTGCTTGTGTGACATGTGGCAAGCGGTAACTAGCTCTTTGTCTCATCTTTATTTCAATCTACTAACTTGATTCTTTTTGTTTAAATTGCTTAAATATTACACTGTAGCTTACCTTTTTGCATAATTGCGAAACATTACATACAGATTATGGTAATAGACGGCCCATCCAGTGCAGCGCCAGAAAAATCTGAATAAATCACTTTCATTTGAGGACTGATAGCTCTAATTTGGAAAAGAAAAGAGAAAGTAAACTAAAGCTAGTTTAGGTACAAGGACAAACCAGTGCTTAACAAAATGGATGGTGCCAATCTGGAGTTGTGTAGGTTTTAATAGAAATCTGGTAATTCCTGTTTGCAATATCGGTAAGTATACGTTTACCCACAAATTAACTTTAGTAGAAACAAATGCATTGTTGGTTCATTTTTTTGAGAAGAGCATTTTTTAATTCAACTATGGAGCCCTTAATTATTAAATAGAAAACAAAAAAAGAAACTTTTTGAATGATACCAAAAGATGCTTAGCAAAAGGCAAAACACTCCAGAGCTAGAGATGACTGAAAATTAAAAACACTTTGCCAAATTTGTAGTCGATACAGCTTGGTACCAATATCATTTGATTATCGGCCCCTGTCACATGGTACCTATGCCTACGGTTGCTATTTTTATCTTAAATTGAAAAGTAAACATACAATAATTTATAAAGAGAAGTTTTATAAAAGCATCTTCTATGTCTCTTGCCAAAGTTCATACTACCAGTCCAAAATGTGATTATTTGCCATCAATCAACAGTACCAGTCCAATATGAGCTGCTTATTATAACAACAGTGACATAGAAAAGCATAATGCTAACTTTGTTTGCCATTTTACTCAATTCTAATATTCTACTATTAATTTCCTATTTTTTGCGATCACTCGTGTCCTGGCCCTGGCACATCTCCTCCTGCAGCATCATTTCCCAACCTTCCTGCGGCATCCACTTGTTGATCTCGGGTGGCATGAGCTCCTTCCCATGTGGCGGCTTCCTGGAGCATGATATAGCGTGCGCTGGCCCACTGGTCTGGATCTTCTGGTGCGACGGCTCCTTCCTGCTGGTGCGACGGCTCGCTGGTCTGGATCTGCTGCGGCACCATTATGCCATATGAGTGGTGAGCAGCATTGTGGGGCCCACCCGGCTGGTGTGACGGCCCGCTGGTCTGGATCTGCTGCGGCACCATTGTGCCATATGAGTAGTGAGCAGCATTGTGGGGCCCACCCGGCTGGTGTGCCTGCTGGTGCGATGGCCTGCTGGTCTGGATCTGCTGCAGCACCATTATGCCATATGAGTGATGAGCAGCATTGTGGGGCTCACCCGGCTGGTGTGCCTGCTGGTACGACGGCCTGCTGGTCTGGATCTGCTGCAGCACCATTGTGCCATATGAGTTGTGAGCAGCATTGTGGGGCCCACCCGGCTGGTGCGACGGCCCGCTGGTCTGGATCTGCTGCGGTTCCAGCATGCTATTTGGGTCCTGAGCAGCATTTGGGGCTCGACTCTGCTCTTGCAGAAAGTTTTGAAGGCCAATAATCTCTTGTTCGAGTCTTCTACCCTCTTCTGTAGCTGCAATGAAATTAAAAATAAAACTAACCAGTAAATGTAAAATTTAAGAGGTTTTTGTTCACACCAGATTGTGGGAGATAATCTATTACATTGTATATATCCTTGATTTATGCTGTGTAGTCGTGTTGTCAATATATCTCTCTCGATTAGTAGCCCCTCGTGTTTGCGCTGCGCAATTCAGAAAAAAAGAATAAAAATTTCATATTTAATATTATTTATTTAAAACACAATTGGGGGGGGGGGGGGGGGGGGGGGACATGAAGAATACCACTTCGCGATATACTTTAGTATTCTCGATGCTGTTAGAATATGTTAAATTTTCTGTTTGTTTCTCGAGACTTGTGATGTACTCGGCTTTCTTCTCTCTCATTCTTTTTGCAGAGTCGAGATTCGCTTGACGCCTGGAAATTAAAACAAGAAATAATAATTTAATCCGTGTTTGCATGAAAAAGAAAAAGAAGAAGAAAGAAGTCAAAGAACATCGATCACATTTAAATTTAAAACAAAAGAATCACAAGCTCTCTTCTTCGATATGACCAGATTAATTTAATTATCTACCTTATAACTAACATCGTCATCAGATAATCTCAATAATAATATAATTAAATGAGAAATTAGTTATGAATGTAAAACCTTTTAGCCGCTTTAGATTCGGCAAGCTTTAATGCATCAGACATGGCCTTCTCCTTCGGGGTAAGCTTTAATGCATCAGACATGATCTTCTCCTTCGGGGCAAGCTTTAATGCATCAGACATGGCCTTCTCCTTCGGGGTAAGCTTTAATGCATCAGACATGATCTTCTCCTTCGGGGCAAGCTTTAATGCACCAGCCATGACCTTCTCCTTCGGGGCAAGCTTTAATGCATCAGCCATGACCTTCTCCTTCAACTCCTCCTCTTCAGAATGATCTGTGGTTGAGTCATCATCACTGATATATATCGCCTGTTCTTTGCCTTTCTTCATAGTAAAGGTTTTACGGTGGAGTTATTCTACGAGGTTTCTTTGAATTTCTTGGAATAAAGTAGTTTCAAGAACGGAACGATACAGAGAATAGAGATTGAGAGAAAATGAATAATGTTTCATTGATTGGTATCACAGATTACATGTACAGTACTGGTAACTGGTATATATAGAGATTGTTACAGTGTTCAAAGCTAACCAAAACTGCTATAACAACTGTAACAGGATTCTAACTAACTAATCACTTCTAACTGATCTTGGTGAGTATGTGCATAACTGGACGAATCCAGTATATGCTTATCATGCATGGTTGAATTAATAAAGAAACGAGGGAAGTGAAATGGAGATGTTACCTTTAATTAATTAATTAATTGGTCATCCGATTGGTCCAAAAAACAAATATTGATTTAGTAATAGCACTTAATATGATGGTTGATCATTTAAGTTATATCAAATTCTATACATGATTAATTTGTATTTTGAAATTTTTTGTATAGTTGTATAATTAATTATTTTATCAGTCATATATTGCATGCTGCAAGAAGAGCTTGACAAGTAGGGTTAAAATGCACCATTGATTTTGTGCTCCAATTAAGCTGCATATTCTTATTTTCATTTTCGAAGTCTGAACTGTCGATCTGAACTGTTCACCATGATCTTTGTATTAAAATGTGCTTGGAGACCAAATTTTATATTTTTTAGAATTTTTTTACTAATTTTTTAGATAAGTACAAGATCACTGTTTTCAAAAGATTATGAGCCATTCAAAATGATTTTGTACCTATCTAAAAATATAGTAAACAAATTTCAAAAAATATAAAATTTTGTCACCAAGCACATTTTAATATAAAGATCATATTGAGCGGTTCGGATTGATCGTTCAAACTTTGAAAACGGAGAAAAAACGTGAAACATGATTGGAGCACAAAACCAATGGACCCTACTCATAAATTATATTAATATTTTTTAGGAAATATAATTGGGGTACATTGTTGTCCCAATATATATCCAATATTTACAAAGGGCGATAGAAGGGCTATTTGTGTTTTGTAAGAAAATTACTGGGCATTGGTAATTACAAATTAAAACAGAAGTTTGAGCATATGTGTCAGAAAGAGAACTATATTATATTATAGATAATTAAGCGGATTTGATTTGTCTGGCAAAGGCATATTTTATCAATTGTTGTCATTAGTTCTAGGTATTAAAAAAGTCACGGCGTGAAAGGATATATCACGACACATGTGTTCAGTTACGTGTTGTGATCCGCATGTCTTGTGTCATGACTATTTGTATGACATGATTTTTTTTTTAAAATTTGGCACGGCACATTATGCGAAAGATTCTGTCACGGCACGTGGTCACGCGAGTCACGTGTAATTAGAACCGTTAGATCTTGATCGAATGATGAATCTTGAATAAACTAACTTAAATTATGAAAAAAATAGTTAAACGTTACCAAACGTGACCAATCATGTTTGGACATGTCACGTCACGGCATGACTACTAAACAAATTCAAGGTTTTTCCGAACTTGAATTACGTCCTGGATGAGTACTAAACAAATTCAAAAGCAATTTTGGGGTAATTACGCAGGAATTGCCGATTAATAACCTTAAACAAATGAAAAATATCAAATATAACCCCGACCCCAAAATATTTACAAATCTAACCTAACCACCCCATTATTGGGCGGTTCACTCTACCCACCAAACCGCCCAGTGGTTGGGCGGTCCACACGGCCAAGCAAACCGCCCCCCCATGGGGCGGTTCACTATGAAGCCTATAAATTGCCCATTCTGGCTCTCATTCTCACACTCTCTCGCCCGAATTCGTCGCTCTTCTCCGCAGGTAATTTTTTTTTTATTAGTATTTATTATTATTATTTTATTATTTATTTTACTATGCATTACTGTATATTACTGTACATTACTGTTTATTACTGTACATTACTGTTTATTACTGTGTGTTACTGTTTATTACTGTGCATTACTGTTTATTACTGTGTAATACTGTGCATTACTGTTTATTACTGTGCGTTACTGTTCATTACTGTTCATTACTGTGCGTTACTGTTTATTACTGTGCATTACTGTTCATTATTTTATTTATTTTTGTAATTAATTTTATTAAATTTTTTTTTATTGTTGTTGTTTACTAATAATTTAACTGTGTACTATTATTTTGTAACTGATAAAAGTTTGTTTATTAATGTAGATAAAATGTTGGTTACACTATATGTGGGCGGGAAGTTCGAGGTGGGTGTGGAGGGAGTACATTACTCGAAAGATCCGACCCACGGCTTTGAGGTAAATGAAAACACCTCATTTCTGGAACTTAAGCAAATGGTATTCGAAAGGATTGGTGTAACCCCCAACCGGTATGACATAGATTTGGTTACTCGGGTTGACTCAGGGCGGGATAGACCTTACTATGTAAAGTATCCAATAACAAATGAGGATGGTTGGAGATGTGTTTACAATACTTTTCAATCTACGGGTACCCCGATAATGGAGTTGTATTCCAGAAAGTTTCTACGTCGGACCAGGGTTGGACCTTCTACAGACCATACAGGTTATGATAGCCCGGTGCAGCAGCACTCGGGTTTTGACCACTCGGGTAACCAAAACTTGGGTCATGTATCACCGTCTGAACCGTACGCACCACCCGTTCATACTGATTACACTGCTGATTACACCACTGATTATACCACTGATTATAGCACCGACCTACCACCACCTCCACCTCCTATTCAACCCGTAGTAGAAGCCAGATTTCCTTCTGTACCACCGTCCGTACCTATACTTGTACCTGTTATTGTTCCCCGGAGAGATGCTATGCTGGAGGCTGAAGGGGTTGATGCCATACCGGAACGTGAAATTAACTCGGGTGATAGTTGGGACGGGGATTGGAATTCTGATCACTTGTCAGACGGTGATGGAGATTATTTACCCAGGCAGGGCAGATTTCCGATTAGAGGTCGGACAGACAGGCACCCGGTAGCCACATTCAACGATACCACTGCTTTTGAAGAAGCAGACATAAGCTATTTTGGGAAGCGTGTCATTTACACCTCAGAGCTTGCTCCGGATCAGGTTTATACCACCCTAGATGAGCTTGTGAACAAAATATATGAAGTTCATATCCGCAGCAACTGGGAGTGCAGAATACAAAAAAGAGAGTCAAAAAGGTTAGTTGTTGTTTGCAAAGACTCACCACAATGTGAGTTCCGACTGTATGCAACCCCTGTGGGTAGGGGGCGTCATGGATAATTAAGAAATGTGAACCCCCACATACATGCAAGTCTGCGTCGTCAAGGACAGATCATTCACAACTTACGGCATCACTTATTGTCGATGTAATTGAGCGAGATGTTAAGGATGACCCGTCGATCAGCATTAAGGAGGTCGGTAGAGCGGTGAGACGCGCTTACGACCATGTGACCCTAAAATACAACAAATTGTAGAGAGGGCGTGAACTTGCGATATGCCGACTGTTCGGTAGTTGGAAGGATTCATACAACTTGCTTGCACCACTGCTCCAAGCCATAGCAAGTACAAATCTCGGCACAAAGTATGAATGTTGGAATGTTACCGATCCCGATGAGCCCAACCAGATATTGTTCAAGGCCATAGCATGGGCGTTTGGTCCGTGCATTCAAGCTGTGCCATATATTAGACCAGTTATCAGTATAGATACATGCTTCCTTTCTGGCCGTTACGATGGGAGGTTGTTGATAGCATGTGCATATGATGCTGAAAACCAGTTGTTACCTTTGGCATTTGCAATTGTCGAGAAGGAGGATGGTGAAAATTAGGGTTTTTTTATGAGTTTTTTGCGGAGAGAGGTGGTTGGGAACAGGTTCTTTTGTGTCATATCAGACCAGCACAAAGGAATCAAATATGTCTTTGATCGAACAGATTTCGGGTGGTCGACAGCGCAGGGCGACTGTGTGCACAGGCTGTGTATGCAACACGTTGCAGACAACCTCCACAAGCATGTCGGATTTGACCAATGGGTTGCAGATACATTTAAAATTGGATGCAGAAGGAAGAAGCCGAGAAGCCGAGAAGGCTGGAAGAGATGTTCAAAGAGTTTGCCAAGGTATGTATATTTTAGATGAAATTTTAATAAACTATTTACTTATATTTTTCTAATCTGAAAATTTATTTCTGTGTAGTATTGTCCGAAGGCAAATTTGTACTTACTCAAGGTGGGGAAAAATAATCCGAGAGATCTGCAAGAACCACCCGCATATGAGAAAATATTTCAAGCAAAAGATGGAGGTTGGAGATGGGGAATAATGACAACAAATGGGTCCGAGTCCTTGAATGCTGTTTTCAAGCAGAGACGAATGTTGCCCGTGGCAGCCATTGTGGAGGACACTTTCTACAAGCTTAATGCATGGTTCGTTGACCGCCGTGTTAAAGCAACATAATTACTCGCCAGGAACCAGACGTTTTCAACAAGGGTGGAGGGCAAATTACGCAAACATAGGGAGAAAGGTTCAGTTATGACCGTTGTCCCGTATGGGGATCGCACCTTGAATTCAAAGTTCACTCTCCGAATGAGTACGCTCCAACTAGCCGTAGAGCAGATGAGACTATGGAGTTTATTAAAAGGCCTTACAAGTATGTTGTCATTATCGGAGATGACAATACTGTAACATGCACATGCCAAGGAATCCAACTAGCTCACCTACCTTGTTCTCATGTTATGGCGGTGTGCCGAGTGAGAAACTTCCGTGATGATGATTTTGTCGCCGACATGTACCGTACCACTTACCTTGCGAGTACTTGGGGTGCATCCTTCCATTCTTATCCCAACCAGCATGCGTGGCCGGCCTATGTTGGAGATAAAATCGTCCCCCCCAGAAAGTGGATCAGGTTAGGGAAAATACTTTGTGTATGCACTGAACTTCTTTTTAATATAGTTATTTAACTTCTTTTTATATCAGAAAAGGGAGAAGGCCCCACAAGCGTGCTATAATGACAATGGATCAGATGCAGGGTAGGCGAATGGGACATCAGGCTCGCCGTTTAACTTGTGACAGGCAGCGAGCAGGTACATTTCATTTTATATTTTATAATTCATTTTATATTTTACGATTTCAATAACATACAATTTTTGGTGAACTGGAATGCAGATGCCATCAACGAAGCCAACGAAAGAGAAAATGCTAGAGTTGTTGCAGAGGCAACCGGTAGCGGTAGTAGTCATGCAGAGGCATCCGGTAACGATAGTAGTGTCGCACAACAGACTGGAAGCAGATCGAGAACTCTTCGACTTCTAAATTTGTTCGGTCGTCGTCGCTAAATTTGTGAACTGATTTAATTAGTAGTTTTGTAACTATTTTTGTATGCTTCATTTTTGTTATTTTCATAGCGCAATTAAATATACACAAATTGACAACATAAAAATATTTACCACGTTAGCCAAATCGACAATCAATACAACAGCCGTATAATCGACAATTATTATAAAAGAATCGACGGTTCTAACGTCAGACGACGCATCCAAACTCAACCAAATTTTATTTAAAATTACAATAAAAATAAATAAATCATTTTCACATAAAAATTACAATATAAAAAATATATCTTACAAAAATAATACAAACTTATCATAAATATATATCTTAATATATCTTAATATATGTTGTAAATATATCTTAATAAAAAGATATCTACACAAAAAAAATGTATTTAATATATCTATAAAAAAAAAATATCTTATAAATATATCTTAATGAAAAGATATTTACAAAAACAAATATATCTTAATATATCTTAAAAAAATATATATATCTTATAAATATATCTTACTAAAAAAAAATATCCTAACATATCTGTAAAAAAAAAAAAAAAAGGCTAACCGCCCGATTGGGGGGCGGTTAGATGGTGGTGTTGGACCGCCCAACCACTGGGCGGTTTGGTGGGTAGAGTGAACCGCCCAATAATGGGGCGGTTAGGTTAGATTTGAAAATATTTTGAGATCGGGGTTATATTTGACATTTTTCATTTGTTTTAGGTTATTAATAAAAATATCGGCAGGAATTGCTTATGTATACTTATTTAAAACATATAAATAAAGATAGGCATTCAGAATTAGTACATCCCTAGCCACTAGCTAGAGCAAAGGTTCCTTTTACAAGTTATAGCTAGGGTCTTCTTTGTGAACTTAAAATCACAAAGGTTCCTTTTACAGATTTTAAAAGAGCAAGCGTTCAAGATTTATGGACTTTCAGAGGGGCTTTTCAAATTTTCGACTTATTCTGCGCTTCCCTTAACTTAACTGACAGGTCTAATATTGAATCCAGCTTAGTATCACATTAGTGTCATTTTAGTCAATATACCGCCAACTTCAAAATCTATCGAATTGACTTCAAACGACAAATTCAAACTGCTCAATCTGATCTACTTCATTAGTTGCGTGTTTATATGAAAAAATTATAATTTTTCGAATCTAATTAGTATCAAGTCAACTAGTCAAATGTAAGAGTTTTTAAGTTAATTTTAATGCATTCATTTTTTAATTTTTTTTTACCGCTTGACTTGGTATTAAAATAACTCAGAAAAATATAAATTTTACATGTAAATACATCAATCATGAAATAAATTAGTTTAAACGGTTTGGATTCATCATTTAAAGTCAATTCAATAAATTTTAGAGTTGGTGTCATATGAAATCAATGCATACACCGGATTCGTCCATATATATTATATGTTACTTAATATTAAATTGACTTATAAAATGCTCTGAAAATATCAAATGTTAAGATGTTTCTCACAAATTACCCCATAACGTAAGGTTGTATGATTTCTTTAAGTCAAAGAAATATACAATCTCAAAAAAAAAGTCAACGAAATAGACTAACATCATGTTTGGATGGAGAACAGAGGAAGGGAGGCGAAGGGAATATAATAGAATAGAAAAAAATATTAACATATTTAATTTTTTTGTGTTTGAATGATTAACGAGAGGAAGTAAATTGAACTTTATTTCTCATCTTATTATTAGATTAATTAAAATTTTAGAAGGTTAATCAAATATTTTTAGTATATTTAATTTTTTCGTGTTTTTTTCATTCGTTACACCAAAAATAGGACAAGGTTAAATCTTTCCCTCATGTATTCTTTACTTGCGTCATAATTTTATCAACCAAACACGATTCGAGAAGAAATTTTATTTTCATTTCATTTCCTCTCTTCCTCTACTCTCCATCCAAACGTAAGTTGAGAATCGTTTCTTATTTTCCATATATATCTATTATTGACTAAAACATAAGCACAAACTCAAACACAAAAAAAAAATACTAGTGTATGTATGACAAAAAAATAAATAATGGAAATTAATTGTTTGCGAAAATCACTTGTAAATAGTTGTAGCTGCATCATCACTTGAGTTTGTTGTTGTTGTTGCATTATGATCTGTTATGGCTGGGTCTTGTGCGGGTGTTGATGCGGCAAGAAAATGTTGTGGGGCCCACCTAAGGAGCCCATTCCTAGTTTGATTTTTAGATCATCCACCTCCATTCTTAATATGTCTTTTATTGCTACACCAAAAAATGATTAAATGAAAATCGTCAAATTTTTTATGCCTAATCAGAGATTGAATTTGCACACAAAATAAGCAACACAAGAACAAAAAAAAAATAAAATAGAAAGTTCACTAAAATAAAAACATGTTTTGCTTTATTTATTATATAGTCCGATTAGTATGACATCAGTGTCATATGGCACCGACTCCAAAATTTATCGGATAAATTTCAAACGACAAATTCAAACCGTTCAAAACTTATCAAATCGACTTCAAACGAAGAATGTAAAACGTTCAAACCGATCTACTTCGTTAGTTGCGTGTTTCATGCAAAATTTATAATTTTTTGAATTTATTTAGTATCAAGTTAAGCGGTCAAATGTGAGAGTTTTTAAGTTAATTTCTAATACATTCATTTTTCAACATTTTTTACCGTTTGACTTGTACTAAAATAACTTGAAAAAAAATATAAATTTGACATGTAAATGCATCACTCATACAGTAAATCGGTTTGAATTTGTCGTTTGAAGTCTATCCGATAAATTTTAAAATTAGAGTCATATAACACCGATATCATACTAGCCAGACTCTTTATTATACATATAGCACAAAAGAGTGATAGATAGACATAAGAAACTTACACTCTTGTAACTGAATTTGTTGTTCTAATTGCAAACACATCATCCTTAGACAATTAATTTCGCTATCCAACTCAGAAGTTTCTTCCTGCATCATTTTCATGAAAAGTGTGAAAAAAAAATAGAATAAAAATTATTTCCCACATATCATAAATTTGATATTGATTAGCATGATTAAGTATTGTAAAATGGTATGGTATACTTGGTTGACAATTTATTCACAATGCATGTATGCAGTTATTTTGTTGGTACTAAATGGTACCATGCACATTGAACTGCCAATGAAGCAGGGGGCATATATATATAGAATTATGCTATTGTGCTTTGCAAAGTAAAGCCATCGTTTTACTTCGGCTTACTTTTTGGATTTTCAAAGTCCAAAACTTCGATCCGACCGTTCAAGTTGATCTACATATTGAAATGTGCTTGCAGACCAAATTTTACATTTTTTGGAATTTTTTTACTATTTATTAAGCCACTTTGAAATTTGCTAATCACATGGTCCAGAAAAAACAGTGCAACAAAATTCTGGACCATGTGATCAGCATTTTTCAAAGTGGCTTAATAAATAATAAAAAAATTCCAAAAAATGTAAAATTTGGTCTGCAAGCACATTTCAATATGTAGATCAACTTGAACGGTCGGATCGACGTTTTGGACTTTGAAAATCCAAAAAGTAAGCCGAAGTAAAACGATAGCTTTACTTTGCAAAGCACAATAGCCCTACTATATATATATATATATATATATATATATACCTTGAACCGAATGATATATAATTTTGTAACAGTCAGGTAAGTTGTAATGATACATAAAAAAAAATGCGCACAATTATGGAAGCCAACTCTGCAGCCAAGATAGTATCCTTGGTGCGCAACATCTTTATTTTCATTTTTAGTTCCGCAATCCTTTTTCTTGAACTTCTGGCGGACCGTATTTTTGATCTCGAACTTCTAGCAGACCGTATTTTTGGCCTAGTTATGACAATATATAGGAATATAATAATGGATAGTATTATTAAACTAATTAAAATAAGAAATAACAAAAACATTAGTAATTTCTTTTTAAGTTATGTATAAGCTGTGAAGTCGTAAGAGGAGTTCGACCTCACAATTTTTGAATAACTACAATTATTAGTATTTTTTCAATAAATTAAACTTCTAATAACTTAGACTGCCCTAACATCATACTTCCTACATATAAAATTTTAATTGTTTGTTTTTTGTAATAACACAGAAGATTGGTATGTTGTCGACATAAAAAATGACCCAGAAAGGGAAAAGTGTGATCTACCAATTAAGAGTGAGCCTATGGTCATGTGCATAGCGTATATTGGTCCATACTACGGATCAATATTTTTGTTTGAGAAAATTATAACGGTTGATTCGTTCAATATGGTCTTTATATGAATATGTATTTGTAAACTAAATTTTATATTTTTTACAAAATTTTTACTATTTTTTTAAATGAGTAGAAAATCATTATTTTTAATGGTCCAAAATTTTTAGATCAAGTAATTTTCAACCCATCTAAAAATAATAGTAAACAAATTCTAAAAAATTAATTTACAAGTACATATTCATATGAATATCACGTTGAACGGTTCGGATCGATCGTATCATTGACACCCCTAAGCCTCACTCACCAATTAATATCCTGGTTAATTAGAAACGAAGAAATGTAATTAAGGAGACTAAATCAAAACTGTTTTCTTCCTTCATGACATAGTCATTATATTTTTTTTGAATAATAGTGGAAACATCCACCGATTTCATATAGAAACCAAAAAGGATCTGATTCAGTACCTAAAATAGGTACCAAATATCAGAGTCCAGAGTTATACATCAGAACATAAGCACTAGATACACCGAAAGTAACAAACTAAGTATAACAAGCACAGCAAGCTAAACAAAAACCCTAAAACAACAAGATAAAGCAATGCAGAGTACTACAAAGAAATTAAGTAAAGTCATTCTAAAGCACATCAGCAACATTACTCGATTCTTCTCCACACATTCGATTTTGGGGGCTGCCAGCTCCAAAATCCAGAATAGAGATTACCTCGGAATCCACTACCTGAGATGAATCCGGGTGGCTGAGCTCTTCCTCCAGAATGAGATCTGGGAGGTCCTTAACATCAAAAGGAATCATCAAATTTAAGTTAAGTAAAGAGTGTTTAGAGCTAGAGTTGCACCAAAAAGTAGCTAATGAGATTATCTTGGTACCAAGTGCCTTAATAGAAAGAGGATGAGTATCATTAAAACAAATGCGGTTCCTCTCCAACCAAACAGACCAGAGAACTGATGCACGAACTAATTCCACCAACAATCGATCTTTTAAAGGTATAGCCGCATCAAGTAACCACAGATCTTCTAATGACTCACATTCGAAAGTAAAATTATTGTGAGAAGCAATCCAATTCCAAATACTTCTAATATAAGAACAGTGGACAAACAAGTGATCTATACATTCAATTTGGTCACATAATTCACAGGTAGTATCACCCGGCCAACCTTTAACCGATAAGTTAACTTTGGTGAGGATTTTGTTTCTTTTTACTAACCATAAGAAGATTTTAATCTTTAAAGGAATATGAGATTTCCAAATAGTGGAATATTCTGAATTAGGCATACCACCAAATTCCAGCCAATTATAAAAAGAATGAACAGTGAATTTATCATCTTGAGACCATCTCCAAATCAGTCTGTCATCAGTTTGATTAGATAAGGAATGACATAGTCATTATATAATCTGAATGATAATAATAACTACATAACATAATGATAGATGAGTGCAAAACCTTTTAGCCTTTTTCATTGCATCACCCAATGACATCTCGCCTCCTGTAATTCAAAATACAACAATATGCTCATGGCAATGTTTTTTAAATAAAAGATGTAAGCCTAGTTTACTAGTTTCTTTCAAACCTCTGTCTATATATATTATAGAGATTTTTCTAACTTTATGAATTTCGAACCCATGACCTCCTATATACGAGTCATGTGCTTTTGCCACTAGACCAAACACTGGTTATCCAATCTGCTCAAGTCATGATAGCCACTCGGTAACAATAGATTAGGAATGAGAGCATTCACCAAATATGATGCATTTACATGCGTAATTCCGTTATTTGTGAAATAAATAAAAAAATGGGATGGTAAGGCTAAATTTATTTGATTTATGGAGACTTAAAATGCAAAAAAGAATACAAAAGTGAGTGAATTTGTCTTACTTGACGATTATTTGATGGTTTTTCCTTTCAACAGAAGCACGAGAATTTCTTTAATCCCTCGGTTGCTCCGTGTGTGTGTATATATATATATAGAGTTCGACTTAGCTAGGCCATGGAGTAAAACACTTTGTACTTCACGTTATATTTTCATTTTGAAAATCCAAACTACCGATCCGAACCGTTCAAGTTGTTCTCCATATTGAAATGTGTTTGGAGACCAAATTTTACATTTTTTGGAATTTTTTTACTATTTATTAAGCCACTTTGAAAATCGCTGATCCGGATGAACAGTAGCAAAACAATAAAAATTTCTGGACCAATGGATCAGTGATTTTCAAAGTGACTTAATAAATAGTAAAGAAATTCCAAAAAATGTAAAATTTGGTCTCCAAACACATTTCAATATGGAGAACAACTTGAGCGGTTCGGATCGGTAGTTTGAATTTTCAAAATGAAAATAATGAAGCGTGGAGCACCAAGTCGTTTTACTCCATGGCTTAGCTAAGCCCAGCTCTCTCTCTCTATATATATATATATAGATTAGGAGGATTATGGATATATGCAATATGTTCCTGATTTAGAGTTTAGACACATCATTTTTGTTTTATTTATAGTATAAATTTCTACAAAATACTTGATGTTACAAAATTTTAAATCAATTTTTCAACTCTCTATTCCAATAAAAGCAAATAAACCCCTCTATTTCAAGTAAAGGAGTGTCACATTAGAAAAAATAATGTGCATTGACAGGTTATTGAGAGAAAAATAAATAAATAACATCTATTTTTATATTTAATCTTGAAAGTATTTGTTACTGTTAAAAGGTAAAAAAAAAAAACAGAAGATAAATTTGATTTCCTAAAAGGAAGGACCTAAGTCAGTTCCTTTGTTGTTCTGTATTAATCATTATCAATCCACTCTTATTTTTCTTGTTCTTTTTTGCTTCTTAATTAAAAATTTAGTTTCATTAATCCATTAGTTAAATGCATGGAGATAATACAAATTCTTAACATGTCAAAAACCAAAGGAATAAGCAGGATAAAATATATATCATGAGCTTTTATCATATTATCTTAAAGATAAACTCATCATGTCGTACTCGATTATGCTCGGAAGAGTAAAGAGTATGCTTGGGAGATTGCTTCAACTTACATCCAAACAAATTCTAATTCACAATTTTGTATTGTTGGAATTTTAGGTAAATTATAGGTACAACAATTTTATTCAGTTTAGTAATTGTTTATATCTGAAAACAGAATTCAAGTGTAAATTAAATCCAGAATAAATAGTTTACCACTAGACGCGTAACAGAAAGTCTTCGTCTAGTCTTAAGAGCAGCCACTTTCTTCTTTTTGTTTTCGTGTTAGATGTACGCAACAACAACAACATTCATGTTTCTACTGGAATCCATACGAACAGTTGAAAACAACTTTCAATCAGTATGCTAGTACCGAATGGACAGCCCTGTCATTTTCTCTCTCTCTCTCTCTCGATCTCGATTTCTAAAGTGATGTAAACAGAATGGCCTATCGAAAAATGAAATGTGCATGTATATTTGTAATACTATGCACCAGTTCGTCGCACCACTTGATCGCACTCATCAATATGCACCTATTCAAATTTACTTATGCATATGTGATCATATCCAGAGAGCAGAAATTTCTGTCAATAGGTATGCTAGTACTGAATGGACAGCCTCGTCTTTTCTCTTTCTTTCTTCTTTCAGTTTCTGAAGTGGTGTAAACAGAATGGCCTACCGAAAAATAAATTGTGCATGTATACTTATCCATATGTGATCATATCCAGAGAGTATGAAATTTCGGGTTCATTTATTCATGTAGCTCAATAAGATTTACTCATATTTAATTTCAGAAATTATCAATTTCATCCCTGATAATTTTGGGAACAATTCTAACAGCTCCTACCCCAAAATAAAAATGAAAGATCTAGATCATCCATATGCAGTGCTGACGGGAGGCTAGCTTGGACTTGAGGAGCCTATAAAAAAAAAAAATCCAAAACGGAGGCCTAGATTTTTTTTTTTTTTTCATAACAGATGATTGTATTTATCTCTACTCTTAACTATATATTATGGGTATGTTTAAATGTGTCAAGAATAGAGACTATTTAAAATAGTAATGTGCATTCAAACAACATTTTTGTTATTTGAAATAGCTAGAATAATTGCTATTTTCTATTCCTTTTAAATGTTGGAATAGCTACTATTCGAAAGTATGAAGAGAGAAAAAATATTTCCTTCTCGTATACAATCCTGAAATAACAAAGTTGACGCTCCTTCAGCCATCTCCACGTCGTGACAGTTCGTTTAAACCCCACTTACCTATCTTTCATTTTAATTAGCACATTGTTAATACTATTTACCTATCTTTCCTCTTTTCAAATATAAAATTCAAATAACATTTTTACTAATCCGAATAGCATCATTTTCACACTAATATGAAAATCACTATCTTTTCTCTATTGTGATCTCAAATTTCGCTATTTTAACTATTCTATCTCCTACCCAAACATTGCATTAGATTTAATTTACTACCTAGCCCGTTACAAAATTAGAAAAGGGACGTTATTGATTGTATGCACGATGATCCACCAAAATTAACTTTTCTTGATTACAAATACTGTATATATATGAAGTTTCTCTTGTATTAAGAGACGTATCAATATTACTTTTACACGCCATACCAGTCCAAATTCTAGGCCTTGGTTCAAAGATATGGTGTTATTCATTTGAACTTATTAAGCAACCAACAAATTTTCATGGTTTTTCCCCTTTGGATGAAGTGAGTTCAAAAATTATTTGCAAAGAATTGTAGTCTCAGATATCAGATATGGGTACCATATGAATTAGATCCAGCAATTTCCAGTACCTCTGATATCTCACTGTTTGGATTTATGATTTATGAATACCGGACTTCTCTTTCCTTCACTATATTTGGCAGAAGCACTAGTGAAGGAAATAATAAAGAAGATATTGCGGTATTTCCAGCAAAACTTATTTTTATGATCAAAATACTTACACAGCTTTTACAACGCCAGTTCATACAAAATAGCATATTAGATCTTTCAGCTCCAAAATTTTTGTATATCCAATATACACCTATAAAATCTTCTCTAAACTATCTTTAAAATATACAATGAGAATTCAACCTACTAAAAACCTTCAAAGCATATTTATGACCCACAGTTTATACTTCGGCATGTACAAATACACAACACACGGCCCCACCAGATCCATGTCGGACAACTTCTTGCAAATCCTAACATAAGGTTCAATATCACCCGTTTCTTGCATAATTTTCCTCAAACCCTGTAAAACCGCAGCCCGGTAATAATACTCAGGCAAAAGCCCTGAATCGAGCATTTGTACCAGGATATCTGATGCATCCAAATAAAACCCGCCTTTCATATAACCCCTTAAAAGCAAAGAAAGCGATTTTTTCCGGCTAATCGGGTTATTCGAGTCAATCCCGGCAAGTAACCTATGAACAGCACCTGTTTCATTTTGAGATGCGCAGATTGCCAATACAATGTCAAAAAACTGTCTATCGGGTTCTTTGCCCAATAACTTCATTTGCCAGAGTTGGCGCTCAGCCTCCAACCCACGGCCAGCACACGTGTAAACAGATAGTAGCCTTTCATGGACCAAACCAGGTAAGTTATCATCTTTTCCTTCTAGTAAAGCCCAATGAGACAACATCTTTGCTTTTGAAATTAGGCTTGACTGATACTGCTCGATAGTGAAGAGGGTATGGGTATCAAGTTCAGCTGCCTTACCTGATTCAATGAAGCTGTTCAGTTTACGCAAGTTTTTGGAGAATTCCTTTTGTTCTTTCACTAATGCAGTTAGGCCAATTAGATAGCTGAAAACTTCCGGTTTAAACCCGGTTTCCTTAAACTCGATAACCAGCTTGACGGCATCTATATAATCTCCATCCACCTATTAAAACATAAAGAATTATGTGATAAATCCGTTTTGTCCCTTGTAATTTATTATAGGTGCTACACTTTACAGGCTACCCAATCTACCCAGTCGGTTTTTGAACATGACATGGACGCACCATAAAACAGTCAGTATATGGCTACAGAGATTTGGCAAAAAATGAACTGACAATATCTAATATTAGCTGGATACCTTAAACTTAAAAAAAAAAGGATAGTTTCATTCAAATAATGAGAGGATATACTAAGCATTATTTCCAAAATCAAAATCATACTATCATATGCCTCCCCCTTTTTTTCTCTCTAAATTTAGTATTGCATGGAACTCCTCATGCAGGAACATAATCAGGTCTATTTGTTGACTTACAAGATATTAAAAAATTATAGTTCAATAAAATTGCTCAGGGATAAATGAATTATATTTAGGGCAGAGAGCACGGAGTGGACCTGTTAATTCATGAGCAGAAGTGTATAACAATACATGATTGACTTAACCATAACAAGTCAACTGGCATGACAGCTCAACATTTAGTTCTATCCATCCATGACCGAACCCAGTCAAATAATCATATATAGTGTTTATTTTGGAACTCAATAACTTTTATGGTTGGGTTCAAAGTCAGGGGTAGCCCCACAATCCAACTAGGCAAAGAGGTAAAACCATATATTAAATTCTCAGGAGGTGACAGTGTCGAAATGGTTTTTCTTAATGTATATAGTAATCGAATGTTATATAGCCTATTTCAACTGTTCAACTTTTGATGAGGGTAGAGAACTTAATGACTCTGTCCATGTTGATTGAGTTTCGTTGTGTATCCATCTAATTAGATAAACTTACGTGATTGAAAATAAAAGAAAATTACCATGGTTTTCCATGCGAGAATTCCAACGGGCCCAGCTTTCTCTCCCGCACGCTTCTCATCTCCAATTTTGTACCCACCGACTCCACCCCGCCTCATGACTTCCTTCACAAACTCAACTGCCATATCTTTCCTTCCCTTCTCCCAATACAAGCTCACGACCTTTTCCACCATGCTAAACCCTGGCTCAACGCCCACACACTCCATCTCTCCAATCAATGCAACCACGTCAACAACCCCACACTCGGTGTCTATTAGCCGTTCAATCCATCCACATGCAATGGAGACCATCAATTCCATGGTCTCTCCATCCACTCGATTCTCCTTCTTCAGCCAATCAAAGACCTCCAGTGCACAGTAAGAATCCCTCCCCTCCTGTGTAAAGTAAACTAGTACCAACTGAAGCTCGCGTGATGACAATCGTTCGATCATGTCAGTGAGTACATCTGAGGGGTCACGAGTCATGCTCTCCAGCTCTTTGATTGCTTCATAAAAACCCTCCCCCTTCTCCTCCTCTTCGTATGGAGCGAGAATGGTGTCGAGTTGGATCGATTTAGGGGGGTTGAAGCGGAGTCGCCTAAATTTAGGGTTTTGGATGTAGGAGATGGAAACATGGATGCTTGGATAGCGGGGTGAGAGGGTTATGAGGCGGATGGGGCGGCTGAGAGAAGAGTGGATTGGCGGAGAAAGAGCCATGGAAAGGATTTTGAAGATGTAAATTCAAGAATCAGCCATGATTAGGGGTTTAGAGAAGACGCTGAAGCAACTTCAGTTTGTAAAATGACTCAGTTTTGGATTTTGGATAGAGAAGAGAGAAGAGAGGAGAGATTTTTTTTTTTTTATATGGATGAGGTGAGGAGCATGGATTGTGAAAGATTTTTGATCTTAGACCATTTGTGAGCGGTGGAGGGGAGAGAGAGAAGAGGAGACGTGTTCAAAGAAGCAACAGAGAGAAACGGTCCGAATCCCCTAAAGTAACCCAATTTTTGGGTTTTGGATCGGGACCGTTCAAATCGAATCCGTCGCTCGAGATCGCCTCGGGATTCGAACCTGTCTCTCGGAATGCGTGCGCTCCACTTTAATTGGATGGTTATGGATTCGAATCGGACGGTCCCGATCCAAAACTCAATTTTTGGATTACTTCACTCGATCTGAATTCATGAGGGATGGGGTTTGGGGGTTAAGGAAATAAATTGAAGGGGGAATTTCACGTATACCCCTCAAAAATATCATAATATTATATTTATCTTTCTAAATTTTAAAAACTCATAAATTTACTCATTTTATTGCATCTTTTATCAAAACTCATTTTAAATTTATAAAGTGTCTATTTTATTCTTTATTAAAAAAATAAAAAAATATGTAGCATGTTTATCCTTCTAAATTTTGAAAACTCATAAATTTACTCATTTTATTGCATCTTTTATCAAAGTTCATTTTAAATTTATAAAGTGTCTATTTTATTCTTTATTAAAAAAATAAAAATATATATGTAGCATGTTTATCCTTCAAAATTTTAAAAACTCATAAATTTACTCATTTTATTGCATCTTTTATCAAAGTTCATTTTAAATTTATAAAGTGTCTATTTTATTATTTTAAAAAAATAAAAATATATGTAGCATGTTTAAGAAAAAACCAATCTACTAATTAGTCAGTTTTTGAAGACAAATTGTTCATTTCTTTACTCTTGATGCATGCTTAAGCGTATACCTAAATATCACTGTATATACGTCAAAAGTAGACAAACTGACCATTTGTCCTTGGAAACCAACCAATTATAAAACTAATATTTTTCTTAAATAGTTACTTTTTATTTTATTTTATTAATAAAGGGTAAAATGGATATTTTATAAATTTAAAATGATTTTTAATATAGAAGGCAATAAAATGAGTAAATTTGTGAGTTTTTGGAATTTAGAAGGGTAAATATGATAATAAGAACTTTAAAGGGTAAATACGTAATTTCAATGTTTTTAAGGGGTATACATGGAATTCCCCCTAAATTAAAAGGAAAGTATAGTGTGTGGTGCACTGTAGTTGGTGGATGGCGTGGGACAGGGACAGTGTGGGGCCCAAAACAGCCTGAGAATTCTGCTGTCTAGGCCCAGAAAAAGGATTTTCTACAAACTGGGCTGAAAAAGTTATTTTGTAGTTATATGGGCTGAACTCGGCTCGATATTTTTGTTCTTTATTATTATTTTACGCACAAATAACAAAGAAGAGGTCGGAAATCGGAACGGCGTTTCGTGAAGCTCTGAGAAAAAAAAAAAAAAAATGGGGCGAACGCCGAGACCGATGGTAGAGGACGATTATGAGGTAATTTTTGTTTATTCTACTCATTTTTTGTAATTTTCCCTATCGCGATTTGTTCTCAGTGAAATCGTAAACAAAGATGTCAAATAAACAATTTGATGGGGGTTATCGCAACTAAGCTATTCTGATCCCGCTAATTATGACTGAAATATTCTTTTGCACAACTTAACATTGAGATCTTTTGTGATTTAACATTGAGACTTTAATTGTTTTAAGAACTGTTGGATTCGAGTGACCGATTTCAATTTTGAATTTAGTATATCAGTTTTCTAGTATATTTTATTGGTTCAATCTTAAGTGTTTCTTTCAATTTGGTGCTGTTCTACATAATACTCAACTTCTCATATACTGTTCAATGGTGGGGAATTTTAAACTTCTACATAGACAGATCAGAAGAAACAAGCAGCTGCTGATGTGCTGTCCCACTATTCGCAATTTGCAATGGTGTGCATTGGAGAAGGAGTCAGACCAGCTGATCTGAGGTTACACCTCATGAAGGTAAATTACATTGTATATTTTATTGAGGCGAGTAACAAGTGAAGGATTATACTGTACTGGGATATATTATGTATTGGTATCAGTTAGTGGACGACTATAGTATTGGCTGTACATGTATAGGCTCTTGTACCAGTTCTTCTCCAGTAGAAGTTAAGGCCCTTGATTCATATATATGGTCCGATTTAGTTTTGTTTCTGCATTATTTCAATTAAACAAATCACAATTCAAGAATGTAAAATGGCTTTCTTGAAGGTAGTGATAGTATTTAAACAACCTAATTCTTGTTTAATCAAAGAGATCTGGTAAATCAACAATGAGGAAGGAAGAGATTGTTAATGCTTAAAACTAGGTACTCATAAAAAAGGGTATGCTGAACTTATGAAAGGTAGCAATGCCACAGGAGAGGTACGAATTTGTATCCTCTGTATTACAACAGAGGCACTGATCTGTAGAGTGAGATGATCCGAACCGTTCTTTTAACTTTGCACGAATCTCAAAGCACAAATAATACTGGCCCCTGTGCCATCCCATAGGCACCGTTTTTGAGTTAATCTGAAGCCGTAAAGTTGTGGGTCCCACGGTGGAGTACTACAGAGGATATGTGTCTGGGGGTAGTGGTAATCAGACCAAGGGTGTATAAGTGGCTGATTTGTGATGTTTTACTTCTCTAGTTTTCTTTTTCATTTTTTATTTAATTATTTATTTACTTTCATTTTAGTGTTAACCGAGGACAGTCACCCGAAGTAGTTTATTCCAATATCCATCTTTTACTCGGTTAGTCAAAGTATTCTCCATTATTTGAATTAACAAATAATTTCAGGAACTTTCTGGGTTGCCGACAGCTTTAAAGAAAGAGAGTGTGCCAATAGCTGCTTCGCCAGATTCAGCTGGAGAACCATCATCTTCCGGCTCAAGTAAAGGAGAGAGAAGCTAAATTAATATTCCCATAAAGTTTGAAAATTTGTACTCAGTAATTTAAATTCCAACAGTGCATTGGTTGTTTGAGGATAATACAATTTCAGTGTGGTTTACAGCTGGTATAAAGAGGAAACTAGAATACTGCATAGTACATGTAGGTCATGGCAGTGTTTAAATAATGCTAGCAAAACTTTCATGCATGAAGTACCAAATGGCAATTTACACTGTATCGGTAAAGACGTAAAGGGCGGAACTCAATTCATGTATACCAATTATTCTATATGATTGTATTTTATTATTTTCTGTGTCAATTACAAAGTGCTGGTTTTGTAATTGTAATCTAGTTTAAAAGATTTGTACTTTTGAGTTTTAGCAATAAGGGTCACTTGTATGCATGCAATGTATAGCAGATATTAAAGGTGAGAAGCTTCATTCTTTCTGAATGGTGCAAATCATACTGTTTTCATATCTGAAAGAATGTGATCCACATATTAAAATTTATAAGATTTTGAAAAATTGTTAAAATTCTGAAATAGTAAAATTTAGTATAAATAAAATTTTGATATATAGATTACATCAAGCGGCTTGAGTCGATTGCTCGGACATGATTTGGATTATATTTTTTTTTTTTTGCTTTTTGACCCAAATACATATATTTTTAGATAATAGCCTAATTCGTGATCAAATTATATTTCTACTGTGTGTGTTTACAATTGTTCTCAATACAAATTTTTGTATAATCGTATAATTCGTGTAAAAAATCATGTCTATAGTGTATGTTTACAGTTGTTCTTCAATCATGCAGGAGCAGAGCCAGACTTTCAAACTATGAGGGTCAAATATTGCAATGAGGGTCAATCGTAAAAAATTATATACTGTGAATGGGGTCAATATTACAATATCTATAATATTTATTTTAAATTATATAGAAAATTATATTTAAACAATAAAATTTTGAAAATAAATAGGATCAATTGACCCCATTCAATCATACTAAATCCGCCCCTGCAACCATGTATCTGATCATTTTTTGTTCTTAGGCTACACAGTATAAATAATATTTCAAGAATATACGTCCATTAATCAAAGATCTCCCTTTCTCTATTTAATTAGTAACAATTTTATTTATTACCGATTCAATTTATACAGCGAAAGGAAGCTGAGGCTATAAACCGTCCGAAATTTTAACATTTTTTTTCAAAAACATAAAGAGTGAGGCTATGGTGCTATGCATAGCACGGATGACTAGTGTACTACGGCTCAATATGGTACTTTTTAAAATCCTAACGGTCGATCTGAACCGTTCAATGTGATAACCATATGAATATGTACTTGCAAACTAAATTTTATATTTTTTCGAATTTTTTTACTATTTTTTTAGATAGGTAGAATTTTGATGGTCCAGAATTTTCAAAAAACACTGATTTTTCTACCTATCTAAAAAAATAGTAAAAAAATTCGAAAAAAATATAAAATTTAGTTTGCAAGTACATATTCATATGGATATCACATTGAACGGTTCGGATCGACCGTTAGAATTTTAAAAAGTACTATATTGAGCCGTAGTACACTAGCCATTGGTGCTATGCATAGCACCATAGCCTCACTCAAACATAAAAGTCTGCAAACCAGAAGTTTGTAGGCCTTTTTTGTTTCTATCCAAATGTAAAGCCCATCGATCCAAATGCAAATTCCAAATATGCAAGAAAACTATTTTAAAATTTTCAAAGAAAAGAACTCAAGAAAATTTCACTAAGATATATCTGAAGAAATTCTGACTAGTATCTCTTGAGAAAATGTCGACCTCAAACGATGGCAGTCTTTCGCCTCGATCGCAGGTGAAGCAAACTACTCTCTTCTATCTCAATTTGTTTACCAATTACCCATCGAAATGTCAGCTGATTTCGACAACCACAGCACGCATCGAACTGCTTCGACGACCTTCTAGACAGTATCATCACTGACGTAGCGTCGGAGTGCCACCGGATCGCTCGTCTGGGTTTGGATCGGAGTCTCGAGTCCGAGGAGGAGGAGCTGCGCCTCTCTCAGCTGTCGGATTCGACACGTGGCGCTGCTGGAGGTGAGGGGAGTAGCAAACACGGGGTGGATATATTCGGACAGTCGCATCCAGCTGTTGCGAGTGACATTTTCGAGTGCATGAATTGTGGCCGTCCGATCGTCGCTGGACGGTTTGCACCTCATCTAGAGAAGTGCATGGGGAAGGTATCATTTTTTTTCATTTTTTAAAGGAATTATTGCTTTATCCAGGATTATTTTTTAGTGATTCTTCAAATACTGTAATTATCTTTTCCTGATACTAGCTTAAACAGAGTAATCAATTGTACTTTTTGAGTGCTATCAGCAGCACAAGACTGGTAGCACCTGTACCAGCAGTGAGCTGGTTTATACCACTGGTAGAGTTGACCTGACCAGTATGTGTAGTGAACCAATACTGTTGAGAATACTGAAAAGTGTTTCCATGGTGGTCTAATATAGATATAATACATTAATTTAACTCGTAATAATATGAATTTTCATAAAAAATAACTTTGGCTGATAAATCATTGTATCTTATGTCCTGCTTTTGTAGTACCATGCTGATACCTGACTGGTGTGGTTTTGCCAACGATTTTAATTTTAGATTGAAATGTAGTCTTTTACTGTTACTGACTTGTAGGGAAGGAATGCACGCGCTAAGGCAACTCGAAGCAGTACAGTTACTAGAAGCAGACATTCGCGTGGTAGTCCCGTTTCCGTTTATGCCCCTTACTCGACCAGTGCACAGAGAGCCCCAAATGGTACTGCCGGTGGCGTCAGTGAGGATCCTTCAGACTACAATATTGAGGAACAGTGAGGTCATGCGTAGTATCGGTTTTGTCGTTCTTTGCTCCTGGTGTTTTTCATACTTTTTGTAGGCAGGATTTTTTTCTCATGCTTTTGTGTAAGATAAATTGTCGTCTTTCTTTGTATAATTGGGTTCTGGAGTTACTGTAACATTGTTCCTGGTATCTCAAAAGAAAACACTGAGGAAAAGAGAAACAAAATTCTTTTTCCAAACTGAGCTTTTGTAAATCCACTGTATTTATGGCAATATTAATATGTATATGACTTAAAAGCAGTGTAGTGTAGTTGCTTCAAGTTCATAAACAAAACCCAATCTGATCTTAATCTGAATTCGTGCCGATTAATTGTTGCCAAGGATCATTGATATATTTTGACCCACTGAAACGGGTTACTTGGAATAAATGTAAAGATGTCCTCATAAAAAAAAAAAAAAACCTGTCTTGGACCTGATGATTTACTGGTGAATATATAATTAGGGATTGTTAACTAATCAGACATAAATCCATGACAACTGCAAGGTTGGACTTGGATGAGTTATTAACCTTTCCGGCTTTTAGAAGCTACCAGAAAAGTGATGTGTAATTACTGGCAAGGTACCTGTTTATAACAATAGATGATGACAAATATCAAAGTTATAATGCTTACTGGTAAGGTAATGCTTTGGACTGTCTGAAAAGGACAGTGTGATTTCTCTTCAACATTTTGGTTAATTCCACCATTTTTTTTTACAAAACAAATAAATATTGTAAGGTTTTTATCATTTTCAATAGGATTGTGTTATGGATTAGATAAATAGTTTTAACATGATTCTCATTAATTAGCTAAAACTAATATGAAGCTCAAGCATGATCCCTTTCTGCTGAATGCTGTCAGAGAAAAGTTCAACCGTAAAAGACTGCCTATTAATTTGTGGATTGATCATTTTTTGTTTTAACATTAAATTCTTAAAAACGTGAACCCTCTGATAAAATTTAAGCGAATTTGACTGAGGAATATGTGTGGGAATTATTGTCTTCTCTCAGAAATAAATTTTATTTTGCTAAACGAACGATTTAATGACGTCGTCAAAGAGTCAAATTTTGCAGCCCTTCCTTTTTTGGAATCTAAAAATGTAAGCAAAAGAGGCCAAGCAAACAACAAAGAAGCCTCCAAAACTGGCGCTGATCGATAATTTTTGGTTCCTTTTATTTTTGCCTAAAGCGAGGTTATTTATAGCTCAGAAAGTGCTCCGTTGAAAAGGGAGGAAAAGGAGGAGGTAATCCGGTAGAATTCCAACTTGGAGATGAACAAACTATGGTAAATTCTACAGTTACATTTATTTTTCGTTTACCCGCCGCTGCTTTGTTTCATCCGTTTGCTGGTAAATTATGCTAGAATTAAAAAAAAAAAAAATGAAGCCTGATCCTGGTCGAACAGATATCGTACATTTTTATGTTTCCGAGTTCCCATACTTGGTAAAAAAATAAACGCTGGTCGTTAACAATTGATCTTCTAGAAGCCCACACGACTCCAGTTGGGAAATTTTATAAACTACCCTTCTTTTGAAAATTTTAGAACAAAATATTCTTCCTCTAAAATTCTTAACAAAATACCCTTGTGCATCTCAATTTTTCCCTCTCACCACCTTCTCTCCCCCTCCCTCCCAGTTACACCCTCAATTACTCTTTTTTTTCTTTCTCCTCTCTCAAAACTTTGTTTTGGAGTCACTTCTCTGAATAGCAGCTGAGATATTTCGTTCTGCAATAGATCGATTTTTTTTTGTCTTGTAGGAGCTATTAAAACTTGGACAATCCAAAGAAGAAAAGTCGGGAGGTTAACTTTAACTTGTATATATAGAGAGAGCGAGAGAGAGTGGCTAATATCAAAACGTTTGTTCCTAGCCCTCCGGTGCTATCAAGTAATTTTCCGATTTGCAAAGTTCAAACAGTCGATCCAAACTGTTAGATGTTCAATCTATATTAAAATGTGCTTGGAGACCAAATTTTACATTTTTTGAATTTTTTTTACTATTTATTAAGATGGTTTGAAAATCACTGTTTTTAATGGTGCTAAAAAAAAACTTCAAAACAGCGATTTTCAAACCATCTTAATAAATAGTAAAAAAAATTACAAAAAAATGTAAAATTGGTCTCCAAATACATTTTAATATAGATTGAACATCTAACGGTTTGAATCGACTATTTGAACTTTGAAAATCGGAAAATCACTTGGTAGTACCGGAGGGCTAGGAACAAACCCCCCCTCTCTCTCTCTCTCTCTCTCTCTCTCTCTCTCTCTATATATATATATATATATATAGGAGTTGGTTACGGTGCTACGCGTAGCATAGAGGGCCTCCGTGTTACGGCTCAATATTTGAGTTTTCAAAATCCTAATGGTCGATCCGAACCGTTCAACATGATCTCCATATGAATATGTACTTGCAAACCAAATTTTACAATTTTTTAGAATTTTTTTACTATTTTTTAGATAGGTAGAAAATCACTTGATCTGAATGGTACAAAATTTTCAAATCAAGTGATTTTCTACCTATCTAAAAAAATAGTAAAAAAATTCTAAAAAATGTAAAATTTGGTTTCCAAGTACATATTCATATGGAGATCATGTTGAACGGTTCGGATCGACCGTTAAAATTTTGAAAACTCAAATATTGAGCCGTAGCACGGAGGCCCTCTATGCTACCCGTAGCACCGTAGCCAACTCATATATATATATATATATATATATATATATATATATATATATATATATATAGTGCTGGGCTTAGCTAAGCCATGGTGTAAAACAACTTGGTGCTCCACGCCTCATTATTTCCATTTTGAAAATCCAAACGACCGATCCGAACCGCTCAAGTTGTTCTCCATATTGATATGTGCTTGGAGACCAAATTTTACATTTTTTGGAATTTTTTTACTATTTATTAAGCCACTTTGAAAATCACTGATCCGGCGGTCCAGAAATTTTTACTGTTTTTTACTATTCATAAGGATTTTCAGATTTTCAAAGTGGCTTAATAAATAGTAAAAAAATTCCAAAAAATGTAAAATTTGGTCTCCAAGAACATTTCAATATGGAGAACATGTTGGAAGGTTCAAATCGACTATTTGAACTTTGAAAATGAAGATATGGCGTGGAGTACCAAGTCGTTTTACTCCATGGAGTAGCCTAGTCGGACTCTATATATATATATATATATATCTTATGTTTTCAAGGTTCCAACATACATGATTTTCATCTTATTTTGGGTAGTATGATGTACTGGTCGTGCAGTGTTCATTTTAAGAATAAAAGAGTTTTCCATCCCGAGATCCATCTTGCATTTACAGACTCAACTGAAATTTTCTATTAGGTCAACCATAAATTATAATATTCAGGTATCATTCATTTCTCATTTGGGTTCTCAAACAATGTAGTATATGTAGATGACGGATGATGTCCATTAGTGTGACCGTATCACAGTACATTATCTAAAATGAATGTTTAAATGCACGTCAGTAAGCAATTGAATAAATTATGATTTAATCCATTGTCTTGAGCAGTGTAAACTTCAGGGCCAATTTAGTACACTTCAAAGTTCTAACTTCTAAATTGAAAGTTAATTTAAAGGTTCTAACAACCAAAATGTGAAGTGTGTTTCAATTTACTCTTAAAAAAAGAAGAAAAAAATATTAAAGTCATATCCCATAACTGTTGCCTAATATCCCAGAAAAAAATATTAAAAAAAGAAGAACCACAATAACCATATCTAATAAAAAACAAAAACTGTTGCCTAATCTAAAATTGCAACAGAAGCTTCATTATTATTGATTAACATTCGTCTTTAAGTCACTGAAAAGAGTTCTATTAAGTAAGGTAAAAGATTCATGCAACCATCTAAAATTCACTCCTGAGCCTTATTCCAGGACTAGTCTAGGTAAATTTCAAGTTAATTATCAACTTATAGTTTTTTTTGTTTTTGTTTCAATTATCAACTTAAAGTTGCTACTTAATTTTTTGAGAGATCTACACAACAAATTATCTCAGCAATAAACTTTTGAGACCGTGAAAGTGGTGTGAAAACACAGTTGACAAAAAAGAAAGGAAAAAGGAGGGGAAGGAAATAACTAGGAGGTAGGAGGAAAGAGGGGGAGAAGAGAGAAAAAAATAGAGGGTATTTTGTTCTAAAATTTTCAAAAGAAGGATATTTTATAAATTTTCCCACTCCAGTTACCCATGTTGGACGAAGTATGGTGACATCAACTGACAGAAGGACCCACTTCACTTGATAGCCTTAACGAGCCCGTGTAAATGGATCGTTACACGATATACTGTTATACGCAGTAGCCACAGAAGAACTTCAATTTTGGGAAGGCGGCTCATAACAGCTGTGGAGTGGTAGCCTTCAAAGATTCCCATCAAAGGTCAAACTTATGATACCTTTCTATCCAACACTTTGCTCCCCCGGTCCCCCCTATCCGGCTATCCGTTCCTATTTTGTCTATTTTGGTACTGGCCGCATGGCCCCTATCCACACATCTCACACATCTACAATCCAGTTCGGATCCTCTCCAATTGTACGGAACCAGGCACATCGTTGATCAGAAGGTGAAATGCGTTTTTCTTCATGTAAAATATTATGAGTTATCTTACTTTGGTACTCCATATTAGATCCCGCACCCGTATTTGATACGCGTCCAATACAACCCTGATATATATTTAATATGCTAGCTAGCGTATTAATTGGATGAGGCGGTGTATCCTTAACTCTCTGATACGGTCATCAATAAAGGTTGATACTACAGTGATAAGACTCTATCTGGACAGAATATACATCCGATAAGCGTGCGTGCACCAGCGTCAGACTTGTGCACTTTGTGCAACGTGCATGAACCAAATGCTAAAATAAATTTTTTCAAGTAGTATACAAGAATCGAACACAGTCCCATTAGTTTAGCAACATACCCTTTTATTACTACGCTAACTCATATTTGTTGTTAGAATGTAGTAGCTATTATATTTAATGTATATATACTTGGGTTATTGTACTACAGTCCCTCATCCAGAATTTTTGATATTTAATTTATATAATACAAGTGTTGAATTAATAATATAATTAAAATAATAACAATAATATATTTAATAGGCGTTCGTATCCAGAATTTTTGAAAATTGGCATATTGCCGTATCCGTATCGTATTTGATACAATACCCGTACATGTATCCATGTAACATAGATTATGTGTATACATATTAACTATAATAATAGTTAATTATTCAAATAGAATAGTTCTAATTAATGCACATTCAAATTTTATGTAAATCTATTTGATATTTTAAAAAAGATTGTTTATATTAGAAACTTAAAATTATAGGAGTGTTATTTATTTGTTAAATAGCATATGTATAAGCTTTGAACTAATTTAAAAGTCGTCTAATCTTTCAACAAACAATTATAAGTTTCTAGTGGTAGAACTTTAATGACTTATCGTATCGATCAAATTTTTAAATTTAATACAAATCCTATCTAAATAATTGAAGACATATCTAACATTTCAATTTTAAATTTGAACAATAAGATATTAAATGATGTGATACAAAAGTTGGAAGTACTATTAAAATAATTCAAACAATATTTTAGGCTTATAATTGGAGAAAATTTGAAAATTTCGACTCATATTTCATGTGATAAAGTAACGTTGAATCTTCTAATTATGTATGTTATAATTGTGAGCGAGACAAACTATTTCTAATTTTCTAGTAACTGTGACTATATAAATTGAAAAAGTGAATGCATACAACTACAATTATCAATGTTTTTTTTAAGAGTAAGTGGCTTTAAATGGTTACTAATAATTTCACTGATAAAAAATGCATTTACAATATTGATTTTTAGAGGAGAAATAGAGATGATGCACAATGGTTTTTTTTATTGTTTGTTGTGATCTTTACATGGTCTGTACATGAGTATTTATAGCCTAAACCTTATGTGTATATCTCTACTTGCCGTTGGGCTATTTCCTAATTTACAATGACAATATATGTTGCCTGATTCTATTCTAATTACACCCTAATAACAGAAATTAAGCTAGGTACCAATTGTGAATGCTAGCTAATTTGTTCCCTTAAATATGCCTATGATGAATAATCTCCGAGGCATATCTTTATTATTCAATATACAATGAGTCAAATAACTCTTCTTCCTAATTTAAATTCATTTATTCTCACAAAATCATCTAAACTACTATAATCATATAATCCTACTTATTTATACTCTTAAACACTTTATTACCTCATTCCTCATCTCTCTCCACAACCGAATTTGCTTTTGTCTGATAACCATCGTGCTCCGGCGGCCGGATATGCTGATCGTCGTGCTCCAATCAAGATGGGGATAGATTCAAGCTCTGACGATACCACACTCTCGTCTCCAGTCGACTCCGCTCCCTTCCCTTTTCTTCATTCCCCTCTCCGTTTGAGGAAGTAGAAATGAGAGAGGGGGAAAGGTATCATTGTATCAGAGTGAGGCCTAGAATAGGTGGGAGAAATATAATGGAGGGTGGGAGAGGGGGAGGGGGAAGGAAACGGCAGCTAGGGTTTGAATCGCCTCTTTTCTCTTTCTTTTTTTCGCTAGAGCGACAGGACTAGGTTTTCAATAGAATTATTACATCAAGAAAATTTGATGCTCCGAAATCAATTTGATATACAACAATCAATGTTATATGTGAATATATGTGTAGGTATTTTTTTTTTTACTCCTTTATTTTTTTTGTTAAAGAGTCTCGGTACTCAGCATATTTTTAGATACTACTTTTGAAAATTAAATGTCTTTTCGAAGAGAGACGAGAGCGAGTGCCAATGCACTAAACTATTTTTTTTATTCATTTTAATTTTAAATATTTGGAAAAAGATATTCCAAACAGGGAACGCAAACCCAGTAAAAGCAGGACATAATTGACGATCCAGATTGAGTTGTATCCCATGTTGTTCACATATGATTGGACTGGATCAGAGCCAAGCAGACTCCCAAACAATTGACACCATCAAAAGAGGAAAATACACTAGCTTAGATCAGGCTACTAGCTCCGTGGCAGCGCACGCTAGACAAAGGAATTGCGGCGAATGAGATTGGGACGTTTGCGTGCGTAGATTCTCAATGTTTAATAATTATTAATCAATTGAATTAAAATAATAAATAAATAATGGCTCCGGAGCAGAAGCAATGAAGCATCCCTTATTTGACATTGTCTCTTTCATCCATGACAAAGCGTCGCTACTTCCCCATGCACATTCATTGCTCAAGTCATGGTCACCACCATGAATTCATGGTAATTCAACCGAGGATAAATTTGAACGTTCGAGAAGAAACCAAGGTGGATTTCCTTTAGGTCTTGGAATTTGTATCACGGATCACTGCAGCGACAGAGAGAACGCTCGCACGAGAGGCTGGTGGACTGTAAATAGTTATTGCATAGTTAATAATCCAGAGGAGCTGTCCAGTGGAATTCATATCTTCATATCAACAGGTACAAGTAACACAATATTTATGTTTAGATCCAGACCCTCTGATCAGAATTTTTTTTTTTATAAACCATAATTAAAAATAAATTTTTTATGAAACCAACATAATTACTTTTTTATTGTACAAAAATCATAAGAACTAAAATGTCATTTCGGTCCGAACCTTTTTTTCCGGATCAAAATGGCAATTCATCTCGAGATGATTTCACATCTTTCTTAGAAAAACAAGTGCAGCCTTCGGTGTAACACTCATGGACTGAGATGTCATTTCGGTCCAATATTTTTTTAACCCGGACTTAAATGGCAGTCCGAACTATTTTTTTTAAGGGTTTGCTTATAAATTGTTTAGAAAGGTTTGCTTATAAATTATTTAGAAAGGTCAGAAAAAACAAGTTTGTTTAGAAAGAAGAAAGAAAAGGTTGTTTCGGGTTTAAAAAAACAAATTAGTGGGACTAAAATGACATTTCGGTCCAGAGAGATTTTTAGATTTTCTGTGGCCGCTAGTATGAAAACCTGTAAAATCATTTCGGGCTGAATTGTCATTTCGATCCGGAAAAAAAAAAAGTTCGGACCGAAATGGGATTTCAGTTGTTATGGTTTTAAAAAAAAAGTAATCATATTGGTTTCATAAAATTCTTTTTTTACTTATGGTTTATAAAAAAAATTCCTTTAATCAAAATTCACACGAATATTAAAGTGTTCTCCCAATTAACTACCATCGTGGTTTTTTTTTTTTTTGCTATTATTAATAGTTGACAGTAAATAATTTATTTCTAGCAAAATTCTGCATAAAAAGAAGAATTAAATAGATCTTCGAACTTTTTTTTTATTTTTCTGTTTTATTCACGACATTTCTCTAAATTTATTCTCAAACTTGATGCGAATTATTCACAGAACTTATTTTCTTTATAAAACTTCACAACTTCAGATATATGTATTCGCAGTATAAGAAATTAGATTATTTTAGAATTGCATTCGTATTATATTCAAATAACATATTATAAATATTGTCGAATTATTTTTAATACCGAATTTGTTAATTACTATGTGCTAGATTTTTCTTTCTAATGATCGTGGTTTTTAAAAAGGTGTTAGAATTCTATAGGAATTATTAATCATGAGAATAAGTCGAAAAATAACTCTAAATATTGAGATTCATGCAATTATGAATATATACTATTTCATGCAGTTACTAACTGTAGATGTTATAAGATTTAAATTCTTCGTCATACTTTATATTTTTTTATACACATCGCACAAGCAATTAATGAAACATTAAGAGTAGTTTATTTCTTAAGAATTTACTTTGTATTTAACCTAAAATGTGTGCAGTGATTATGATATGTCCTATCTCCAGAAAGATTAAGGTGGAGTGTATCTGAGCGCGTTCTAATTCGAGAGTAATTAGTTCGCGCGTGTTAGGAGTGTATTTATTACGCGTCCGAGTTCAAACTTGTTGTGGATCTCCTCAGTACGTAACTCTATCCTCTATGTTCTGCGTATCTCTGAATCGTGGTCCCGATCTCATTGAATTCCGGAGTATTTATAGGCTTTATAAGTCGGTTTGGATCTTGTACGGATTCTCAGCCTTGTTTGTTCGCAGGCTGGCAAGTTGGTTCGAGTCTCGTACGGAGGACTCGA
Organism: Carex kokanica; assembly: GCA_025461125.1. Taxonomy (NCBI): domain Eukaryota; kingdom Viridiplantae; phylum Streptophyta; class Magnoliopsida; order Poales; family Cyperaceae; genus Carex; species Carex kokanica. Next base: position 636,975 of record JAJGRX010000953.1, on the reverse strand, counting down.
ACATGCTTATCTTGCGGGCTGGCGGTTTAGGCGAAGTTGCATACGGACCAGCCGGACAGGCCTTGTTTGTTGGGCTTACTGTCTGGGCTTAGTACTTAGCTCATAGTGTTTTTTATAAGGCTTTAGTACATGGCCCTATCATTAGCCCCCGAAGCTGGAATGTGTCAGTATGATACTTTCGGTTTCCACTGATCGTCTTTGTGTTTTTCTATTCCTGGGTTTATTCTTTGAGTATATTATTGTTGCTCTCGGGACCGACTTCTGCGAGTCAGCTCCCAAGCGTGTTGTATTTCTTCTCGGGACTGACTTCTGCAAGTCAACCCCCAAGTGTGTTGTATTTTTTCTCGGGACTGACTTCATGATCTGCGAGTCAGCCCCTGAGCGTGTTGTATTTCTTCTCGGGACTGACTTATGCGAGTCAACCCCCCGAGTGTGTTGTATTTCTTCTTGGAACTTGCCGGCTGACTCGCGAAGTTGCGTACGGACCAGCCGAACTGGCTTATCTCGCGGACTGACGGTTTAGAGGCTTGTTGTTTGGGCTTAGTACTTAGCTCATAGTGTTTTTTTAAGACTTTAGTACATGGCCCTATCAGATTATATTTTTAATAAATAGATTATATATTTAAATACCTGCACTAGTAACTTCTAATAATGAACTAAACTGCATCAAGTGACTGTCAAAAATTAGCAAATTAGCAAATTAGCCGGAGCTAGAGGATTCTGTATTGGAATTATTTTCTTCTCTCAGAAATATTTTTTTTTTATTTTGTTAGTCGATTTAATGACGTCGTCAAAGATTCAGATTTTGCAGCCCTTCCTTTTCTGGAATCTTAACATGCAAGCAAAAGAAGCCAAGCTAACAAGAAAGAAGCCTCCAAAACTAGCGCTGTTCGAGGAATTTTTTTTTATAAATCATAATTAAAAATAAGAATTTTATTAAACCAACGTGATTGTTTGTTTTAACAAAAACTATAAGAACTGAAATGCCATTTTGGTTTGAACTTTTTTTTTTCCGGACCGAAATAGCAATTCAGCCCGAGATGGTTTCACAGCTTTTTCAGAAAAACAGATGTAGCTTCGGTGTAACACCCATTGACAGAGATGCCATGTCGGTCCAATGTTTTTTTAGCCCGGACCGAAATGGCATTTCGGTCCGAACTATTTTTTTTTTTTTAGGGTTTGCTTATAAATTGTTTAGAAAGGTCAAAAAAACAAGTTTGCTTAGAAAGAAGAAAGAAGAGAAGAGAGAAGAGGTTGTTTCGGATTTAAAAAAAATAGTGGGACTTAAATGACATTTCAGTCCAGAAAGATTTTTGAATTTTTTGTGGCCACTGGTATGAAAACCTGTAAAACCACTTCGGGCTGAATTGCCATTTTGGTTCGAAAAAAAAAGTTCGGATCAAAATAGCATTTTAGTTCTTATGATTCTTGTAAAAAATAAGTAATCATATTGGTTTCATAAAATTCTTTTTTTTTAATTATGCATGGTTTATAAAAAAAATTCCTGTTCGAGGATCGGTCTTTGTGTGCATCCTTGGTTCCTTTCATATCCGTGCCATGCATAAACGCACGGGTATTTCAATTATTGAATAATTTTCTTACCCTGACTCTTTCTACAATATTCAAATTTTAGGTGGATCGCATAATGATGAAGTAGAAGAGAATAAGATGAGAATAAGTAAGTAAATGCTTTATGACATCTAATTTTAAAAGACCTTCAATACAGTAAAAAAAACGCATGCAAATAATGTTATTAATCTTGTGGAAATTGCTTCAAAATTTGAGTTGAAGTTTTATAGATCAATTTTTTTTCTTTCTAGTTTCTAATTTAATTTAATTTGTATTCATTTATCATTTTTTTTTCTTAGATATTATTCATGTAACTGTATGGAAAGTCAGATCTAAGAATTTTTGTTGTATATTCATTTTTTTCAATTAGAATGGTTGTAATGAATGAATTCATATTTTGTTTATGTAATGTAATTCTAAACGTTGTTTATATTGATAAATGTAGCATTTTTAGTACATGTAGTCTTTAAATCATTATGACAAGACTTACATGAAAACCACTACACCATGTCTTAAATCCACAACTGAACAAAAAGAAGTAATAATTTCTTCCATTCCTAAATCCACAACTAAACATAAACGATACTAATACTATTCAAAATGTCATAGAATTTCCAATTCAAAACACAAAAAAGAATTGGATAAAGTTTAAATATTTTCTTCTTGAAGTAGCTTGAAGATGCTAGGTAAACATGCTTTTTTTTTATCCAGCTTTACCCTTGCTTGTAACTCTACAAAAGAGCACACAATTAGAGCAATTATATAATATCAATGAAAACAAACTTAAATACAAGCAAGTTACTGATTGAGGAACCTTTTGGCTTTCAATTTATGTTTGATCTCGCCATGAGAGGTACCTCCACCGTCTTGTGATGGAACTGCATTCTTGCATGTTTTCCTATGATGACCAAATTGGCCACATCATGTACATTTATGGGATCTCTTCTTTGGTTCATCACATGATTTTATATGATTTTTCGAGGCCTCTTTGCAGGTCGTTTTAGTATTTGTGGCAACATTTTATAACCCAAATCCAAAGTCAACCATTCACCCTTACTCGCATGGTAGCAATTCCATTAGCATAAGCTATCCTCACTGTGACAGTAGTCAGATCCATCTTTAATATCTTCCAACCGGTATTCATTTTTCCAAGTATATACCTATATCAGCCCCAACACTTTCATCTATCCTTACTCCATCTTCTAAAGTTGTAATCTTCTCCGCAATCACGTATATTATCACTTTTTTCTCCTCTTCATACATTGAAAGCATCAATCTGTAACTACTATCATCATTAATTTGAATAAAAGACTGCTGAAATACAAAGATTTTTGAAGGCAAAGAACTTCCAACGAAGGTGGTTGAGGAATTCGTGTTGCAGGATGCAAAACTTTGGATGCAAAATTGCTAGAAAATGTTGAAAGTGTGTGAGGATTGTGTGAATGTTTATGTAGTTTATTTTTCTGTTTTCTTTTTGTTTTTTCTGGTTTACTTGTAACTGACAGCCGCTGTCAGGTTTCTCAAAAAAAAAAACTAACACGCTTGTCTACAAAAAACAATAAGAGCTTCAAAGTGTCATCTTCTAGATAGAACTTCTTCTAACAATTCTTCTACACTGTAGCTTGTCTCATCCAAATAAATAGTTTTCTGCTTTGCTGAATAATATTTTTGTTTTGTCCCATTGTTGATTTGTTTAAAATATCCACCATGTTTCACTATTATCTTATAACGAGATGCATTCCTGATGTTAAAATTACAATATGTTTCAGTTACTTGAATGTGTTCCAGTTAACAATTGAGTACTTACTTTGAACTTCCATCAACATGCTTCTTCTCTTTTCTCCTTGTTTTCATCTTCTCACGAGTCATGTTAATCGTAGGTTGATTCTTAATTTGTTCATCGTGGCTGTGACTAGAGATTGTAGCTTCAATCAGAGGCATAGGCTCGGGATGGATTATCAAAGAAGAGAAGGGATCTTCAGTTGCCATAGTAAACACTGTTGAGGAGAAAAGACACAATTGAGTTTAGAATACAAGGAATATGAGAAGTTAACATTTAATTTGAGCAAACAAGCCTAAATTTTGCTCTCAAAATGCACAGTTGATCTTCAATATTTGCTAACAAGGATCAAACTTTTTTACTTTAACTTTATGTGCTTTTGTTTACTTTATGTACCCAATTATTAACACATTGTAATGGTTTTTTAAGCTGGTACCAATGATACGAAGAGGGTTGGTACCCAATTGATCTAAAATTCAATCAAGTGAAAAGAATTTGCTAATAAAGAAAGATTGCAGTTCTATAAAATTCTTACCACTGGTTTGCCACGTATCCACCTTAATTAGCAAGATTAATTTCACCCTCCAATCCTTTGTGAACCTGAACGATGAAGAGACGGTGATTTTAAATGGAAAGTCAGAAAAAGAAAGAGATGATGAAATAACGATGAAGAAAACATCTATTGCCGAGTAGTAAAGAAAAGAGGAGATCAACGACAGATAACCGGGAGGGCGGAGTGAATCGCAATAGAAGGAAAGAGGTGATGAAATATTTGACGGGAATAGCATCAGAGAGGAAGATGAAGCGTTTCAAAGAAAGAAAGTTTTTTTTCAATCATGTAAAAAGTTTAATTGACACCTCTCTTTAATTTTAAAAGGGTATACAATGGTCAATTTGAAATTTGAAATAATTAAATTGAAGATTAAATTATTAAATGGGGATGGAAGAAAGCAAATTACTTGAAAAATTGACATATTGGATATTACACGATATCACGAGAAAATATATTGGCTATTTCAAAAGTTTGGATGAGCATACAAGAAATTTTCCCTATATATATATGGATATTTGACCACCGCCTTTCTTCCCCACACACAACGCACCCCTCCATTCCTGCTTTCTCTTTTCCAATAACTTTCTCTCTCTCTCTTCCTCAATGACCGACCCAAATCAGCAATACCAAAACAACCCTCCAGAACAGTACCACTCCATTCCCTTCCCCTCCAGTATTTCACCAAACCCTACAACTTCACCTCCTCTTTCAGCAACTCCACCTCCATCATCTCCACCTACAGAGCAACCACCCAAGAGGAAAGGAAAAGGAAAAGGAGGTCCAGATAACAGCAAGTACAAGTACCGTGGCGTTCGTCAGAGAAGCTGGGGCAAGTGGGTTTCCGAGATTCGCGAACCCCGCAAGCGCACAAGAAAGTGGCTCGGCACCTTCACCACTGCTGAGGATGCCGCCCGTGCATACGATCGTGCGGCTCTCGTTCTCTACGGGCCACGGGCCCACCTCAACCTCCAACCCTCCTCCCCCTTTTCTAATTCGTCTTCTAATTCCCCTTCTAGTTCTTCAAATTCTTCTTCTAATTCCACTTCAAATTCCACCACTACGCTTCGACCATTGCTTCCGCGCCCGTCATCTTTTCACTATTCTCCTTATCCAACATTTTACTATCCTAACCCTAGACCGGTATTAACCATGGATAACAGTTCTTTTTACCCTGCTGTCGGTTCTAGCAGTTCGTATAACCAGAGTCAGGTGGCAACAATGGAGCCTACAATTTCTGATGATGTCAGCATTCTTGCTGGATCAGTGAGTTCGAGCTTATCCATATCTTGTCCAGCTATTGAAACAGCACCAACAGGGGAGGCTGTGGGTCCAGTTGCAGTGTCACAGGCTGAAACTACAGTGGCGGCGGCAACATCACCTATTTGGGGTTATGATGATTTTGCGGCGGCGGCGCCATCTATGTGGGATGATGCAGATTCATTCCTATTTGATCTGTGAAATGGGATTTTTAGAAATTAGGGTTAGGGTTAGGGTTTCGTCAGGTAGGCAGTGATTAAATCTCAGCACGCATACAGTCTATGAACTGGAAAGCTTTTTGCTCTTGAATTGGTTTATTTTTATTTTTTTTGCTACTAAATCTGTAGTGCTATTTTTGTTAGCTGTTTAATATTTACTTGTTTGTATTAGTTATTAACAAGTTCATGTTAATAATTTAATTATTCTACATTATTTAGCATAGTACAAGAGGAAAGTATTTACTTCTGCCACTAATGCACGCATCATTTGAAATTGAATTGAGGTCTTGGTTATATAACTGGCAACTAATTATTAATTATCATATTTTTGTCACTAAATGGACATTAAAACTTGTGCTTGCATGCGTGGTTTCATTTAAGATAAGTTTCTTTTTCAATGCTTTCTTCAATTCTTTTCGTATCTGTTCAAGTAAAAAAAACTTTTTTATCTGAAGCTCAAACATGCATTTAGGGTTCATTTTTCTATTAATTTGTGTTTACTGTTGACATTGTTTTAGTTGTAGCTTCAGCAAAGATGAAAATAAGCTGTTTGCGCATCTCAGTAAGTGTGGCTTTTTTCATTAATTAATGCATTTTATTTATCTCTTTTTTCTCATTTTCTTTGTCCTTTTTGGACTTCTATTGAAGTATATAATAATTCCATCAGATTCATTTGGGATCGCATGGATATATTATAAGTCATGGATAGTTAGGCCAGTGTTTTAATTTTTTTATTTTTTATACTTCGAAATGTATCCTCCTATTACATCTTTTACATTCAACATATCTAATAAGTTTTCTTGATTTTATAAAAAAAACTGCTCAATATACATTGACTGATGAATACTGTGTGTGGGGATCCATTAATCACTAGCTGCTAGCATTGATTACAGGTTTAATTTCTCTTTGACCCGTTAATTAATTAATCCACAATTTCTTTATTATTTACCTTCTTTAAATTTTGAAGCTTTTTACCTCAATTTGAAAGAAAGCATAATTTGTGTGTTACTTGTTTTCTGTTTTGTATATATATTTGTCTTTTGTGTTTCTGAAGTAGGCATATCGATCATACAGACAATTTTGATCATGAATGTTTTATATTTGCATTCTGATTGAAACGAAGGTTTCAAATGTGATTATTAATTATAGTACTTATAAATTTTATCTTCTTCTTGCCATTAGTTATTGTTATTATTTTCAGAAAAGGTAGGTTTCTTGTACCCCAGTTACGTTCAACAGAAAGCTTCAAGTTATCATTTTCTTTTCTTTTCTTTTGATTGTAACGAATAATGATTCAAGAACTAAAACCAAATTTAAATACTCAATTTGTCGACACGATGTACTTCAAATCCGATTATGCTTTTTTTTTCTTTTATTTTTAAACGTCAGTTATATATATATATAGTCCGGCTAATGTCATGACGTTATAATTTCAGCTTAAGTTATAATGAGTGAGTTTTTGCAATTTCAAAGTCCGGACAGTCGATCCGAACCGCTCAACATAATCTCCATATTAAAATGTGCTTGGAGACCAAATTTTAAATTTTTTGGGATTTTTTTTTACTTTTTTTAGATAGGTAGAAAATCGTTGTTTTTGGATGGATTATGGACCATAAGAAAATACTGATTTAAAAAAAATTCTAAACAAATTGTAACAAATTTCCAAAAACATGTAAAATTTGGTCTCCTAGCGCACATTTCAATATGTAGATCATGTTGAGCTGTTCGGATCGATTTTTTCAATTTTCAAAAGTAGTAAATATAGGCGTGAGGTAAAACAAGCCTCTTACTTCGCAACTCACCATAGCCCAACTGTGTGTGTGTGTGTGTGTGTTGAGGAGGGCTCAAATGCCCCATTGCTTCATGCCCCAATCGTATCTCAATATCTTTATCTTCAATTTCAAAGTTCAAATAGACGATTCGAACTACTCAACATGATATCCACGTTAAAATATGAGACCAAATTTTATATTTTTTGGAATTTTTTTACTATTACAAAATCATTGTTTTAGATGGTCCACAATTTTATGAAAAATAATGATTTTGTACCTATCTTAAAAATAGTAAAAAAAATTCAAAAAATATAAAATTTGGTTTCCAATTATATTTTAACGTGGATATCATGTTGAATGGTTCGGATTGTCTGTTTGAACTTTGAAATTGAAAATAAAGATGTTGGAGTACGATTGGAGCATGAAGCAATAAAGCATTTGAGCCTTCCTCTATATATGTTATATGGGACAGGAAATGTATGAATATATATTTCTTCGCATCGATGTGTCCACAAGGATACATATGTGATTATTTAATGCTGATATATATATATATATATATATATATATAGGAGGGATCGGATTACACCATTTTTGGTGACACACTTTGACACCTACCATTTTCAAAGTCCAAATAGTTGATCCAAACCGTTCAACATGATGGATATATTAAAATGTGCCTGGAGATCAAATTTTACATTTTTTTGAATTTTTTTTACTATTTATTAAGATGGTTACAAAATCGTTGTTTTCAGACCATTGAAAAACAACGATTTTGTAACCATCTTAATAAATAGTAAAAAAATTCAAAAAAAATGTAAAATTTGATCTCCAAGCACATTTTAATATGGTGATCATGTTGAACGGTTCGAATCGACTGTTTGGATTTTGAAATTGCAAAATTGACCTATAAAAAAAACGGTGTCAAGATGTGTCAAAAAAAGGGTGTAATTGGATCCCTCCTCATATATATATAGAGAGAGAGAGAATGGCTAATATACAAATGTTTGTTCCTGAACTCAGGAACAAATGATTCGGTTCTCCGATTTTCAAAGTTCAAACAATCGATCCAAACCGTTAGATATTTAATCTATATTAAAATTGCTTGGAGACCAAATTTTACATTTTTTAGAATTTTTTTACTATTTATTAAGATGGTTTGAAAATCGCTGATTTTATTAAAATTATGCACCATTGAAAAACATCGACCTTCAAACCAGCTTAATAAATAGTAAAAAAATTCTAAAAAATGTAAAATTTGGTCTCCAAGCACATTTTAATATAGATTAAATATCTAACTATTTGGATCAACTGTTTGAACTTTGAAAATCAGAGAACCGAATCATTTGTTCCTGAGTCCAGGAACAAACGTTTGTATATTAGCCAGTGTTCTAGATAGCGCGCTATAGCGCCGCTATAGCGTTTTTGGACTCCAAACGCTACGCTACGACATCAAAATGCGCTATTTGCGCTACGGCCGCTATAGCGGCCGCTACAGCGCTATACAATATGAGGTTTTTATTTTTTTTTTATTTTTAAGCAATTTATATGGGTTTTAAATTAAGATAAAAAAATCTCAAACCGAAATTGAATTTGTTGCTACTTGCTACAAATAAATCAATTTGAAATTGGGAATAGAAATTGAAATTTGAATAGAAAAAAAATCCAAACCGGAATTAAAATTTGAATAGAAAAAAAAAATAGATTATGTCATGAATCATGATACTTAAGATATTTTTCATAGAAAAAATCGATAGTTTATGATATTACTATGGATATTTTGAACCGCAATTTGGACTTTGTACGGGTTCAATATGAATATTATATTTCTTAATTACTTTGGAGTTATTTATTGTTCTATGAGACCTTAGATAATGTTGATATTTAGTACAAATATTGAATATACGAAATGTAAAAAAAAAAATGCTATTTGGAATAGCTTCCACTATAGCGACGCTATTCGCTATAGCTTTTTTTTTAGCCTTCCCGCTACAACGCTATAAACGCTATTTAGAACCTTGATATTAGCCATTCTCTCTCTCTATATATATGGGTAATTATATCTTCCCTCATTTCTTCTCCCAACTAACTAATAACTTTTTTTTCTAGCTATAATTACTAATTCTAACTACCTGGTGGTCCTACAAATTAATTAGCAGATTTTGTCGATCGAGCTCCCACCTCCGCCTCCCACCTCCACCTATGTTTTTCTATCGATAAGCTCCCTCCCTCTCCCACCTCCACCTCCGCCTCCACTTTTCCATCTTTGCCTGCTACTCCCGCTCCAGCAGACGTTCTGCCGGAGATCCTCCGTCACTCCATCCCAATCAAGCACGCCTCTGTCGGGTCAGATCCATCACTGCCGACTATCTTATAATGAGTACTAAATTGATCGAGTTCAACTAATTTTGTTCCTGTGGATGCAATTAATCCCTTTCGTGTCTATGTTCATCTTCCTCATGCAGTAGCGAGTTATTTGCAAAGAACAAAGCTTCATTAATAGTGAATTAGCCCAGTGCGTACCAAGTACCAAGAAATAACATAAAAACAAATTTTGAAAAAAGTAGAGGTGTATGAATGAATACTTGATGTCTTAGGTATGAATACTTCAACGTGTATGAATGAATACTTGATATCTTAGGTATGAATATTTCAACGTATATGTATGAAAACTTGATATCTTATGTATGAATACTTCAACGTATATGTATGAATACTTTAATGAAGTATGTTTTGTTTTTTTAAATATTGTTTTTTTGTAACATTTCTATTACATGATCTGTAAAATTTGATAGATTATTTTTGTTTCGACAGTGAAACATGTGCAACTATTTTTTATTTCCAAAAAATAAAATTGAACTAGAAAGCAATAAAGCAATGTTCAATACTATTCGGTTGCTCTTGTAAAATTAATCGAGGTATGCACATATGCTTGTAATACTTTTGATACATGAACTATTTACACTTACATGACGAGATATGAATACTTGCTCGATGAGGTATGAATACTTGCATGACGAGGGATGAATACTTGTGCAACGGACAACTCGAAAGTATGTCATCATGAATCTCATTTGAAAGAGAAAATTGTGTAGAAGACGTTTGTGATTTTAGATTTGCAAAATTCCTCACAAATCATCATAAATATTGGTTAGATTGAACGGAGAAAAAAACTACCTCTAAAAACGTGTAAAAGATGGACGAGTGATGTGTCCATTTTTTTTAATACTTGATATCTTAGGTATGAATACTTGATGGATATTATATATGAATACTTGCACGCGTCAGTTGTAAAATCTTTCAAATATTAGGCGGCCCCCAAATAATAAGTAGCCCCCCCCCCAAGTAGTTAATTACTGAGGAAATGAATGGGAGAAAGTTACGGGGATAGCTATATATATATATATAGGAGGGATCAGATTACACCTTTTTTTTTATACATTTTGACACCTACCATTTTCAAAGTCCAAATAGTCGATCCAAACCGTTCAACATGATGGATATATTAAAATGTGCTTGGAGATCAAATTTTCCATTTTTTTGAATTTTTTACTATTTATTAAGATGGTTATAAAATCATAGTTTTCAAACCATTGAAACATAGTGATTTTGTAAACATCTTAATAAATAGTAAAAAATTCAAAAAAAAATGTAAAATTTGATCTCCAACCACATTTTAATATGTTGATCATGTTGAACGATTCGAATCGACTGTTTGGATTTTGAAATCGCAAAATTGACCTATAAAAAAATAGTGTCAAGATTGTCAAAAAAAAGGTGTAATTGGATCCCTCCTCATATATATATATATATATATATATGAGGAGGGATCCAATTACACCTTTTTTGGTGACACACTTTGACACCTACCATTTTCAAAGTCCAAATAGTCGATTCAAACCTTTCAACATGATGGATATATTAAAATGTGCTTGGAGATCAAATTTTACATTTTTTTGAATTTTTTTGCTATTTATTAAGATGGTTACAAAAATCGTTGTTTTCAGACCATTGAAAAACAACGATTTTGTAACCATCTTAATAAATAGTAAAAAAATTCAAAAAAATGTAAAATTTGATCTCCAAGCACATTTTAATATGGTGATCATGTTGAACGGTTCGGATCGACTGTTTGGATTTTGAAATCGCAAAATTGACCTATATAAAAAACGGTGTCATGATGTGTCACCAAAAAAGATGTAATTGGATCTCTCCTCTATATATATATATATATATATACACAGTAGGGCTATTGTACTTCGCGAAGTAAAACGGAGTTTTACTTCACGCTCATACTCCCATTTCCAAAATCCAAATCGTCGATCCGAACCGTTCAAGTTGTTCTCCATATTGAAATGTGCTTGGAGACCAAATTTTACATTTTTTGGAATTTTTTTACTATTTATTAAGCCACTTTGAAAATCGCTGATCCATTTTGAATAGTAAAAAACAGTAAAAAATTCTGGACCAATGGATCAGCGATTTTCAAAGTGGCTTAATAAATAGTAAAAAAATTCCAAAAAATGTAAAATTTGGTCTCCAAGCACATTTCAATATGGAGAACAACTTGAACAGTCGGATCGACGATTTCGAATTTGGAAATGGGTGTATGAGCGTGAAGTAAAATATTGGTTTTACTTCGCGAAGCACAATAGCAAAATTATATATATATATATATATATATATATATATAGTGCTGGGCTTAGCTAAGTCATGGTGTAAAACGACTTGTTGCTCCAAGCCTCATTATTTCCATTTTGAAAATCCAAACTACCGATCCGAACCGCTCAAGTTGTTCTCCATATTGAAATGTGCTTGGAGGCCAAATTTTACATTTTTTGGAATTTTTTTACTATTTATTAAGCCACTTTGAAAATCACTGATCCGGCGGTCCAGAAATTTTTACTGTTTTTTACTGTTCATAAGGATTTTCAGATTTTCAAAGTGGCTTAATAAATAGTAAAAAAATTCCAAAAAATGTAAAATTTGGTCTCCAAGCACATTTCAATATGGAGAACATGTTGGAAGGTTCGAATCGACTATTTGAACTTTGAAAATGAAGATATGGCGTGGAGTACCAAGTCGTTTTACACCATGGAGTAGCCTAGTCGGACTCTATATATATATAGAATTGTGCTATTGTACTTCGCAAAGTAAAGCCAATGTTTTACTTCACGCTCATATTCCCATTTTGAAAATCCAAAACGTCGATCCGAACCGTTCAAGTTGATCTCCATATTGAAATGTGCTTGGAGACCAAATTTTACATTTTTTTTGGATTTTTTTTACTATTTATTAAGCCACTTTGAAAATCGTTGATCCATTGGTCTAGAATTTTTTACTGTTTTGCTACTGTTCACAATGGATTAGCGATTGATATCTCGCAAACTTATCTATATTCCGACCTGTATTTTGTACCAAAACCTGTGTTTAGAACTGTCAAATCGTGTTTATTTCATTGAATATCTATAGAATGTGGTACTGCTGTGCATTTGTTATTACTTTGCAGAAAACAGGCGAAACCGAGGAAGAATATGGAATTTGAAGGTTTATATACAGTCCGTGTACCTTCTTATGCGGACCGTACAACCCTGCCCGACCACAGACACGACCAGGACACCAATCTCAACACCTGAAATTAAAACGGTCATAGATTTTGACTCGTAACTCCGTTTTAAGTGTATAACCACTTTTCGGAAAGCTTACGAGAAGATCTACAATCTGAGCTAGAGATACAGGTACACGGTCCGTGTAGAATTTCACACGGGCCGTGTCAAGCATTTTCGGAAACAGATTCAGAATTTGGAAACAAGGCTAATTGATGGAAGGTCGGCCAGAAAAGCATATAAGCAGGATTTCTTGCACCAGAGGGGTATTCTGGAGCAGAGAGGCAATTGCTAGGGTTTGGACTTGGCGGCTAAGCTTGGAGACGAAGTTGAGAAGCGAAAGACGCGAGTTTTCGACGGATCTTCATTGTTCTTCGAGTTTTTCTATGAACTCCTTTATCTTTATTTGTTTTATTTGCTTTTTAATCATGTTAGAGTAGACTTTTAGTTTCTAGGGTTGTGATGTAATCGAATATTTTGTTTGCATGTTAGTTATTGGATTCTTTTGTTGAAATTTGTGTTTGCTTGATTGTGTTTGATTTAATTGCTTAGTCTAAGTTGTTTGATTTTTATTGGTTTACCACTAGATGAATGCGCACATCTAGAAGGTACTTTGGCCCTTATAATCTCTCAACCAAACTAAGTACATGAGGTAGGATTAGTGATCCGGAAGGTGAAACCAAGTAGTAGCCGACAGGTGAACATTTCCTCATATCGACGGAATGAGGTTACCTTTAGTATACCAAACAAGCAACTAGGTAATTCAAACCAACATACGACAGTTGAGGTCTAGAACCCGACGAGGGCACATATTGCAATTCCATACCAAGTTAATGAACCAACAGACGACAGTTGAGGTTTAGAAACATTAGGTCTGGTCAGTAGAACCCTACACAAAGGAACAACACAAAGAAACAATAACTGCTGCATTCACTCGAGGGCCACACGGATCGTGTACGACAGTACTCGGCCCGTGTAGGACACTACACGGACCGGGTACCTCGAGGCAAAACTGAGATGAAGTCATAACCCTGGAAACGCCTTTTACTTCTTATTTAAACCAAGTTGATTTACTTTCTTGCATTTAATTACTGTCATTGAATTGTTAGGAACTATAAAAATCAAAACCAATATTTTCCAACTTCTAGTCTTTATTTAATTTAGGTAGAATTCTAGTTAAGACTTGAACCGTCCCTGTGATCGATACCCGAATTTATACTACTCGATAGGATTGTATACTTGCAGTCTGAACCGAAAAGTGTATTGAAGGTTAAAAAATGCAGTTTACTGTACTGAAACTTTGTATTATACCTTTTGGTGTAACAGCGATTTTCAAAGTGGCTTAATAAATAGTAAAAGAATTCCAAAAAATGTAAAATTTGGCCTCCAAACACATTTATGGAGATCAACTTGAACTGTTCGGATTGACGTTTTGGATTTTCAAAATATAAATATGAGTGTGAAGTAAAACTTAGTTTTACTTCGTGAAGTACAATAGCCCTCCTATATATATATATATATATATATATATATAGATGGGCTATGGTGCATTGCAATGCATAGGCACCCTTGTGCATTGGTCCAGAATTTTTCACTGTTTCGGAGTTGTGACCATTGGATCAGCGATTTTCAAAGTGGCTTAATAAATAGTAAAAAAAATCCAAAAAATGTAAAATTTGGTCTCCAAGTACATATTAATATGGAGAACAAGATGAACGGTTTGGATCGGCCATTTGGACTTTGAATCGGTGATTTATGGTCCAATGCACAAGGGTGTCTATGCATTGCAATGCACCATAGCCCATCTCTCTCTCTATATATATATATAGTGCTGGGCTTAGCTAAGCCATGGTGTAAAACGACTTGGTGCTCCACGCCTCATTATTTTCATTTTGAAAATCCACACGACCGATCCGAACCGCTCAAGTTGTTCTCCATATTGATATGTGCTTGGAGACCAAATTTTACATTTTTTGGAATTTTTTTACTATTTATTAAGCCACTTTGAAAATCACTGATCCGGCGGTCCAGAAATTTTTACTGTTTTTTACTGTTCATAAGGATTTTCAGATTTTCAAAGTGGCTTAATAAATAGTAAAAAAATTCCAAAAAATGTAAAATTTGGTCTCTAAGCACATTTCAATATGAAGAACATGTTGGAAGTTTCGAATCGACTATTTGAACTTTGAAAATGAAGATATGGCGTGGAGTACCAAGTCGTTTTACTCCATGGAGTAGCCTAGTCGGACTCTATATATATATATATATTACTTGGGACACGGACGCAGATATTGATCAAATAAATGTATAGTGATGGTCTTGCAGGTCTGTGTATATACAGTACGTGCGACTTGCATAATCATTAACAGTAATTACCAGTACCATCAAAATAATAAGAAAGGATCTGTATTTTGTGTATTAAGAAATCATTTTTCGGGTAATGATTTTAACAGAGTAGTTTATGCTTCATGCAGTGCATGAACTATATAATGAGAACAACGCTGCATATGGTTTGTATGTTGCATGAAGCCAAATTTACTCTGTTAAAATCTTTACCCATTTTTCAGGCTTGTCATAACTCCTCAGACACTAAAATTTTCAAAATAGCGCTCATTTGGCAATTTTGAAAATTTTATGACGTTGCAACTGCCGGTGTAACTTCACTAAACTTGCGGTTTCAAGTGAACTTTCTTTTTTGACATGTATTAGCTTTTCATATTTGTTGCTTATGAAAAGAAAAAAAAAGCAATATTCTTTTGATATAGAAATGTAGAGGTCTAACCTATCAACTTTTATTTAATATATATATTTACAACTTTCCACACACAAAGTGTTACCATTTGTCACTAGACCAAATATTAAAATAAATCAATGTTGTCGTGACCTAGTTTTTACTTTCTTGATTTATTTGAATAATAAAATAAACCTTTAAAGACAAGCTGAAGGAAATAATATAGCATAAAATGACTTTTAAAAATGAAATTTACCCCCACCCACCCTTCTCTCACATTCAAAATCTAGTTCGTGATCACTTGTCATAAAATTGCTGGACTTGAACTTTTAAAAAAGTTGACATGTTCGTAATTCACGCGTTATCTAAATTGGTAGTTGCGCAGTCAAATATTTCTGCAGAACCCATACCTTTGCTTTCTAAAAGCTACGTACCAGGCCTCCAAATTCAATATTCTACTTCTACATATACATTATACATTGTACATAGTTGATTTTGCTTCTATCCCGTTGGTACATAGATTTGCATTTCTTTTTAATTAATCTTTGAATTTTTTTGACAAAACACCTTACACCATAAGAGTATCTACGTCCCAGCAACTCAAATGAGTTTCTAAATAACTGTTAACTACTTTTTAGAAATTAAGGTCTCTAAAGTTTCTAACTCTCACATTTCTGAAATTAATTTTAGAGTTTCTATTAAACCACATCAACAACAAATTAAAAAGGAGAATTAATTTGAGCCAATCATTTGGCCAATGTAGAGTTTATAAACAGTTTCTTAATAAGAAACTTTACTGCATAGTTTCTAAATAATAAACTCTCTCACATCCCTAAAACTGAATTAGAAACTGCCACGTCAGATTAGAAACTCTAATAATATCAGGGATGTAGATGCTAAATTCCACCAAGTTATATTTAAGACAAGATATAGGCCCATAATTAATTTGCAATTCAGCATATTATTGTGGCCCAATACACCAGATAAAGTGAGATTCGTGATCTCTCAATGAGAAGCTAACGGAGATCGACTTTTGGGCCTCGTTCAATGCAATTCTCCAAAAGAATCTTTTTTCTTTTGGATAAAATCCAAACAGAAAAATTACTGTAAAAGGTTCCCCTCACCACTTTACAGTTTGAGATTCACTCCCATTCGCTTTGAGATTCGCACTATCGCAAGAGGCAGTATTATTGTTTTGAGATTCGTGCCAAGTTAAAAAGAACGGTCCAGATCCACTAATTCTAAAAGATTCCCTATTACGGTATCGGAGAGAATCTGAATTCCTATCGAGACGGAGCGGACAGTGGTAAAATCATACCATATTTGTTTTTATTTTTGAATACAGATAAGAGTCAGATATTAGACGAATACAAATATAAATATGGTTTGAATCGAATACTTATTAAAAAAATATATAAATATTATTACTAAAATACAAATGTTCATAATATTTATGTAATTATAATGGTGAATAACATAATTTTTAACTATTTGAATACGGATAATTAAAACATAAAATCATATTTACACCGTATTCGTACGGATATTTAAATATTGGATATCCATATCTAAATTTTAATTGCGGATTAGATATTAATTTTTTTTGTTATAAAAGCTGTTAAAAAAAGGATAATCCCAATAAAGAGAGAGAACAGATCTCTCTTTCTGCTACTAATTAATGTTTAACTAGAACAAAAGTAGATAATCACATCCCATGTCTAATCTCTACTAATCAACTACTAACACCTGAACTGAAATGCCTACAACCTTTAACACTATACTGCACCAAAAACGGATCATATATTAATTAGCCTCTCCGTTTTCACCCCTTGTTCTATTAGTACCTCTTTTTCTCACTAAATTCTGCTATTTGACAAACTAATAAGTATATGTTAGTATACAATAGCAAAATTTAAAATTTAATAAAAATATTTTTTTTAATATTTCTAAGTAATTGCTATATATAAGAATACTAGTATCTTGCCCGTGTGTTGCAACGGAATATATGATAAGATAACAAAAATAAATTCTCATACAAAATGACAAATTTTCATAAAAAACAAAATTAGAAATATATTCTAGATTTATCACAATAATATGTATAGAAATAATAAAGTAGATAAATAAGGAAGTGAACAAAAAATTGATTTGCATTGTGATCTGCCGTATATAAAATTTCAATTGGAGAGAGAGAAATAAGGAAACAAATAAATAAGGAAACGGATAATTATATCGCTAAATTTTAGAGTCTGTTTAATTTTAATTGTAACGCATCGTGTGGCGGTATGTGTGGCGAGTATGTTTGTAGTTAAATTTAAAGTTGTACACATAAAACATATGCATTTAATCAAAAGAAGATAAATTATGTGATTGGAGAGTTGAGATTAAATCCAAAAATTAATCTTTCAATCATAGCCGTTGGCGGATCGGACACCCAACGTGCTTAATAATGGAATGGAGATATCATTTTGTAACGTATCGTTTTAAATATGTCCAACTATAATTTGCATCTGCCCATAACTATAATTACATAACACGTCTTCAACACCATAGTACAACTATAATTTTAGTATCAATTCGCCCGTGCCGATAAACTAATGAGTCTCTATTTATTTATCACTTAGGAGGCGTTTGGTTCATTCTATTATAGGAATGATTCATGACATTGAGATGCTATTTTTGTGATTACCGCGTTTGGTTAGAAGAGATAGGAAATAGATGTAGGAATCACTGATTCCCTTGCTTCACGGCTATCACGATAAGCGCCCTGTTTCTAAATTTTTTTCTCCGACTTGTCTCTCTCTTTTTCTATCTCTCCGCACTACCTGTCGCCAATCCCTCTCCTTCTCTCCGTTTCTCTGCCTTCCCTCTTCAATCCCCATTGCCTCCTCACATCTCTCATGGTAGTCGACACAAGGGCACACGCCAACTCAGACGAAATATTCTGAGATGTCGCTGACTTGTTGTGCAAAGATCAATTAGAGCGATTCAGTTCACCATTCTTTCATTTATTGATTTGTTTGAATCGTGTATAAATAGAGAAATAGTCTCTGGAGTCAATTTAGACAATTATCTAACAAATTCTGAATTTTACCTAAGCTTCGACATTTCACCATTTTTGTATCCGTTCTGAGATTCTTAATTAAATTGGATCGATTCTTCAGTTTGTTTGTTCAATTATCTTGTCTCTGATTGCAATATTGAAGGCTCCTATTTATCAAGTAGGAAACAGGTAATTAAGAAAAAATCCCCTTTATTTTAGTTGCAACCAAGGTTCTACATAGCGTTTATAGCGTCATAACAGGAAGGCTACAAAAAAAGCTATAGCGAATAGCGTCGCTATAGCGGAAGCTATTCCAAATAGCGTTTTTTTTTTTACATTCCGTATATTCAATATTTGTACTAAATATCAACATTATCTAAAGTCTCATAGAACAATAAATAACACCAAAGTAATTAAGAAATTATAATATTCATATTGAACCCGTACAAAGTCCAAATTGCGGTTCAAAATATCCATAGTAATATCATAAACTATCGATTTTTTCTATTAAAAATATCCTAAGCATCATGATTCATAAATAATCTTTTTTTTTTCTATTCAAATTTTAATTTCGGTTTGGACTCTTTTTCTATTCAAATTTCAAATTTTATTCCCAATTTCAGTTTGAGATTTTTTGGGTCTTTATTTAAAACCCATATAAATTGCTTAAAAAAAAATCCCATATTATATAGCGCAAATAGCAGACCGCTATAGCGTTATAGTGGCCGCTATAGCGGCCGTAGCGCAAATAGCGCATTTTGATGTCATAGCGTAGCGTTTGGGTCCAAAAACGCTATAGCGCGCTATTGAGAACACTGGTTGCAACACAAATAGGGCAAATATGTTTTCACTGTGATGAGCAATAGTTTTTATTATTCCCAAATCCAAACTTTGTTAATATTTTTATTGATTTTTTGGTCCCCTTTTGCACTTTCACACTTTTGCTGGGGACAGAGGGAGACAGAGGGATACTAGTTAATTTCTGTATTAATTGGTACTAGGTTGAATGCTCCCAAATGCTTACATTTCATATCAGTGTAGCTTTTGTAAGGTACAAAATGGACTGGTACAGAAATTCAGATCAGAATGGACTAGTACAAGATTTCTTAAGATGTAGCTTATTTGATATAATATGAATTTTTGTACCAGTCAATTTTGTATCAGCTTTGTCATCATAGAAGTCAAAAACTTTGACGATAGAGTGGCATTGGAGATTTCACAGTGGTTTAATGGCAATATAACATTCTCTCTGTGTTAATGTTACAATATTGTAATTCACATTAAAGTATCAGAAGCCTACTTGATTCTTGTACTAACAGAGCTATGTTTGAAATGACAATCAATGATTTTTATAAAATTGAATTAGAAGATCATTATTTCAGAAAGTTCCTTTGCTAGTAGGATGGACCAGAGACTAAATAGTAATTAGTAGCAATTTTTTTAGTTTTGAGTAACATAGGATGGACCAGGGACTAAATAGTAATTTTCAGAATTTTGAGGTGTATTAGGAAATGATAGAAGAAGGCCGGTCTGTTACCATTAATTTTCAGAATTTTCAGAATTTTTCCAGTGTATGCAAGATCTTACAATGGGGAAGCGACAGAAGCTGAGACGCAACTCCGTGAGGCTTTCAGCATTAGATGATCATCATAGGGTAACATGGAAGAAATTGCAGTTATAGTTTTTAGTTTTTCTCTGGTAATGTTTTAGTCAATTGTGTTTTATATTTTTACTTTATGGTAGATGATTTTAGTTTTGTTTTTATGTACTAGTAGCTAGGAAGTAATGTACTGGTAGCTACTGTAAACTTTTTGTTTTAAATATATTGTAAACAGTTGTTAAACACAATTAATGTTGCATCTCAAATTACATAAAGTTGCTTAAGAGTAAACATCTCAATCAATAGCAATATTCAGAAGAAAATTTACTTTTCTTTAGGAGATCGTAGATTTTAACTTTAATTAGAGGATCTTATGAAGATTTCAAAAATTAAAATATTTCATTGCTATCTTTTATTTAAGAAAAATTCCATCCACTATGTAATCTTCCAGGTAATAAGTCAAAACTATGAGTATATGAAACAATGAATATTGACTTTATTAGTGTAACTTGTCGGATACTCGGATCATGTGTGGCACTGCTGGTATTAGCTTCTGTATATCGTACGAATATAGCCTCTTGTGTTGCGATCTCCTCTAGATCTTACACATGTCAGCCAACGCTTATCAAACCCTAAATCTGTAAATTTACATCAAGTGCAGATTAGTCTTTTAATGTACACTACATTTAAAGTGGGATACCACCTAATTAAGATGCATCTGTTCCCTTCACATCGTCAAGTCCACATTCAAATCATCTTACATTCAAATAAACTTCAAATGTTATTCAAATGATTAATTGGTCAATAATAGCGTCGGCAACTCGGCATGAAGGAAGATATTGTGGACTCCTTGTCGGGAGAAATTTGCGTTAGACGTTCATGGAACTCAAAATCCGTCTTCAAATCATTAATGAGTTATTTTACCGTTTGATCCGCTTTAATGATCCACTTTAAGATCTGTGTTAGGTCGGCACAAATTTTGAAAACAAACATGTACAGATATTGAAGTGATTCACACATATTTTAAAATGAATCAAAAGATAGAGAAATTCATCAAACTCAAATTTGAGATCGATAAAATTTGGACGCGACGCGTTCCCCTCCTTATCTTCATGTTCTTGTGTGCCATCCGAGGCAAAAGAGGCTTGATTATTATTATTGAGAAATTTAAAAATTGAGGTCAGAGTCTTCATATCAATTTAATGAACCGAAATTTTTTAGTTACCACCCTAAAAATTGAAAATCAAACAACCACTACTCAATTCTCTAGATTTCAAAACACACCACGCATACTCTCTGGAGCGCGCATTAAACCTGGCTGGTGCCCCAACTGGGGAAGCACACCAGTTTGATGCTCTAGCTGGGAGTGCGCAAAGTTCTATTTTGTTTTGAAATTTTGGAATTCAGAATTTTATTTTGGAATGCTGAATGTTGTTTTGCTATGTTTTTTATGGCTTTATAATTATATCTTCGTTAGGATTAGACAGAGAAACTGTAGAAATAAAATATTGTACTAAAATGCACATATTTAGCAATTAAAAGATTGTACTAGTTTTAACTAAAAAATTAGTACAAATTAGTTTACAACATAACTAATAAATTCTACTACAACACAATATAAAAAATATTCCATCTAAAAAGTACAAATTGAATGAAACTGTAGAAAAAAAAATTAACCGCAACATAACAACCTCTTGGACGATGAACTGCAAAAAAAATATATATATTGTTATAACAATTGTTAATTTTGTGCCATGTAATTTTTATAAAAAAAATTACCTTATTGAGTACGGTTTCTAGCATCCCTTCTCTTTCTCGCATTATTTTCGAGGGTTGCTCTGTTGGTCTGATGACCCTTTTGTCTTCCTTCTAGTATGTTCATCCACATGGGGATCCAGTTGTGTTCTCTCCTACCCAACTTCACTAACCGATGCTCTGGAACTGAGATCGGTCCTTCGTGCGCTGGCCAATCACATTGATTGTCATACACATGGAATTCACCACTTCATGTGTCGATGAGTGTTTGAATGTTGTAGTAGTTATTTGCGAAGACATTTTCATTCAGGTTTCTATATTTTTTAGTAATGATTATGAAATTATTAGTAGTGACTTGTATGACGACACACCGCCAACACATGAACACATGATATTCCGACGAGCTGAGGCTTCTGGCACGAGCATTCCACCTCATTTTCGTTATTCAAAACGACCTTGTACCTGCAGTCTTGGGACGTATACACCCATTTGCCCCTCTCTCTATGTCAAATGAGATTTTCTCACCATGTGAGGTCAAATTCTCCATGATGGCCGAATGTAATCGCGGTCATTTTCCTAGTCTTCTCGGTGTGCTTCGTCAGCTTTGCGTGCACACAAGTGGAATGAAGAATGTCTCAATCATGTCTCACATTTTTATATTTGTTTTCAAAATCCAAACAGTTAATTCAAATTACTTAACATAATATTCATATTAAAATATATTTAGAGACTAAATTTTATATTTTTAAAAACTCTTTTACTAATTTTATAAATACTTCCATCTGATATACCCACTAAGAGCCTTAAAACTTCCAAATTTGAAATATTATTAACTCAAAATTTAACGGAAAACTTTTGTTTATTCGATTCTCACATCACTACGTAAAAACTAAAAGGTCATGTTTCGCTGTGGAGTAAGAGATTGAGTAAACCTCTTACTCCACAACTTAAGTTGTTAAACGATAAGTAAAATAGGAGAAGTAAGATGTAATAAGAGGTGAGTTAATTCAGAATAAGCTACTCTACATCTCCAGATGGATTAACTTACTTCACACTTACTCCACCTTTAGGGCCTATTATTATAGAAAGATATTCATTTTCCAAGATATTATTCCTCCATATGGATTTATTAAAATCAAAACTTCAACTATCAAACAAGATGTAAAATATGATCGAAATTTTTAAAAATATCCCTGCCCAAAAAATAATAAACTAAAAAACCACTAAAATATGAAAATTTCATATTTAGCACATCCACCATTTAAAATGACGAACAACTAAAAACTCAAAATTCGTGGCTGAATTCCAAATTTTTGAGTTTTTTGAATGTCCGTCATTTCAAATGGTGGACATTCCTTTGGTGTCTGCAACCTCAAATAGCGGACATGTTAAATTTGAAATTCTCATAATTTAGTAGTTTTTTTATTTTTATTTTTTTAGGAGCATATTTAATTTTTTTTTTAAATATAAAAATAATATGAAGTAAATAATTTATACAACCAAACGTAGTTACGCAGACCAATAATCTTTACATTTGGTGTACATTTTAAATTTACAAAGCCTTCAATCTTTTGGTGCTCTTGTCGACCAACAGCGATGCTGTTGTCATCACTCATCACTGATAGTAGTGTTTTGCAAACGGGTAAGGGCGGGCGGGCACAGGCAAAACTCGGGACGGGTCACGGGTAACGCGGGTCATGGACGACACGGGACGGGTTAGCACGGGTATGTTTTTGAAAAACCCTACCCGGCCCCTCTCAAACCCCCCGGGCAACACGGGTCACGGGTAAGCGGGTTTAGGTCCGGGTAGAACGGGTCTGGTCCGGGCGGGTAAATTTTTTTTTTTTTCCTGCTGCTGTTTTTTTTTCTGTTTTTTAGGCTGCTGCCTGAGCTGCTCCGCTGCTGTTTTTTTTTCTGTTTTTTTTTGTTTTCTTTTTAAACCAATAAAATACAAATCAAAATTCATTTAACATGATTGCATATTTGAACTCAATAATTATTGTGATACTAAAATCAAAATCAAAGTTACGAATTATTTTAAAACAATATTGCTTAAATCAATTACTTTAAATTTTGAACAATAAAATATAAATTAAAAATTTCTTAAATCAATTACTTTAAAATATTTTAAATAATTACTTTAAAACAATAAAATATAAATAAAAAATTTCTTAAATCAGTTACTTTAAAAATAATAATGAATTATTTGAAAACAATAGATTAAAAAATAAATGCAAATTACTTAACATATTCAAAAACTAAATCTAACATACTTATTTAACCTATTAGAAATAAATCCGAATTTGAAAAATAAAATCTAACCTATTCACAAATAAATCTAATTACTTGGCATATTCAAAAAATAAATATAACATACTTATTTAACCTATTAAAAATAAATCCGAATTTGAAAAATAAAATCTAACCTATTCAAAAATAAATCTAATTACTTAACATATTCAAAAAATAAATCTAACATGCTTATTTAACCTATTAGAAATAAATCCGAATTTGAAAAATAAAATCTAACCCATTCACAAATAAATCTAATTACTTAACATATTCAAAAACTAAATCTAACATACTTATTTAACCTATTAGAAATAAATCCGAATTTGAAAAATAAAATCTAACCTATTCACAAATAAATCTAATTACTTGGCATATTCAAAAACTAAATATAACATACTTATTTAACCTATTAAAAATAAATCCGAATTTGAAAAATAAAATCTAACCTATTCAAAAATAAATCTAATTACTTGGCATATTCAAAAAATAAATCTAACATGCTTATTTAACCTATTAAAAATAAATCCGAATTTGAAAAATAAAATCTAACCTATTCACAAATAAATATAATTACTTAACATATTCAAAAAATAAATATAACATACTTATTTAACCTATTAAAAATAAATCCGAATTTGAAAAATAAAATCTAACCTATTCACAAATAAATCTAATTACTTAAATTCGAATTTCAAAAATAAATCTGGGGGGGAGGGGGCTGGCTGGGGGTGGGGGGAAAAAAAAATTCGAATTTCAAAAAAAAAAAAAAAAAAAAAAGGTGCAGGGGTTCTGGTTCGGGTACGGGTAGGCGGGCACGGGTCTACGGGTAGGCGGGCACGGGTATTCGGGTACGGGTACGGGTAATACGGGTCCACGGATCGGTACGGGCGGGTACGGATTTGAAACGGGACGGGTATCACGGGTAAATTTTAAAAAAATCCGTACCCGTCCCTTCTCAATCCGTACCCGTTGAACCCGTGTACCCGTGCATGGGCACGGGCAGGGCGGGCACGGGTCTGACCCGTGGGGTATTTGCCAAACACTAACTGATAGTAGGAAAAGCTTCAGTCCATACGACAACACTGTTCATTTAAATTAATGCCGTGCCATACCGAATCTCTCTCCAAAAAAGTCTTTGCATTATTACATAGGGGGACGTGTGGCCAAAACTCTCCCCATCATCTCTACTCTGAGATAGGAGTAGGTCCGATGGGCATCGGACCTACATTTAGGTTCAATTAGTACTATCACCGTACGATTAGCATCAAGATCTATGTGAACGGAAATTGATACATACTTGCACGTATTTTGATGCGGAGCACACAAATCTTGATGAGATCAAATGGTCATCACATCCATCGAACCAAGGTAGGTCCGATGCCCATCGGACCTACTCTGCTTCCCTCTACTCTCACGAAGTCTTTTTCCATACACTTCCAAAGACCAGACCAAACGCGCTTTGCCGCTTTGTTTATATTTTTAACTTTTCCATACGCTATTCCTTCTATCTCACTCTTCCCTCTCTACTTATTTTCTTCGTTTCCAGAAAGAAAAAAAAACAAAGCAACCTCGCTTTATATCACTGTCCTGCCTGTTTGGCACCGCACCACCACCGCCTCCTATGGCCACTTTCTCCTCCTCCTCTAAATCTAACTTCATCCCACTTCTCCTCTCCATTAGCCCACAATGATGGCTCTCCATCTCTCACTTCCCTTAACCCTTCTTATCTTCTTCTCCTTCTCCAATGAATTTGCCTCTTTAGCACAGAGGCAATGCCTTCCTGGCCAGAGACAAGCATTACTCCAGCTCAAGAATGGATTCAGTACATCAAAGCTCCAGTCTTGGAATTCGACAGCGGATTGCTGCACATGGGAAGGCGTCACATGTGATCCAGCTTCCGGCCGGGTCACGGAACTGGAGCTGAGCAACCGGTCGATTTCAGGTCGGATCGACCCGGCCTTCTTCTATCTCACTTCACTCCAGAATCTCAGCCTCGCCTACAACCTGTTCAACAATGTTACCCTTCCAGAGACCGGGTTCGAGCGGCTCTCTAATCTGATTCATCTCAATTTATCCAATTCTGGTTTTGTTGGTCAAATTCCAACTGGTATGTCTCAGCTTACAAATCTTGTACTGCTCGACATTTCAACTTTTTACCTTAATGTAGGATCCAGTTCTCTGTATTTCAGAGAGCCAAGCATCAAAACCTTACTAGGCAATCTTACAAAACTCCAAGCTCTTTACCTGGATGGGGTTAACATTTCATTGAATGGATCAGAGTGGGGTCTGGCAGTATCTCAGTTAGGCCCCACACTTCGAAGCCTGAGCATGTCAGGTTGTTCTCTGATGGGTCCTTTTGACCAGTCTCTCAGCCAGTTGAGTCAAATTTCATACCTAAGACTAGATAATAATAACTTGAGTTCTCCCGTGCCAGAATTCTTTGCAAATTTCTCATATTTATCAGTTCTTAAGTTAAGTTCATGTTTGATTAATGGAGAATTCCCAGTGAGAATATTACAGCTGAAAAATCTAAAAGAGATTGATTTGTCAGATAATCCAATGCTGTCAGGTCAATTGCCAGAGTTTGAAAAGTATAGCTCTTTACAAACATTGATCCTTTCAGCCACAAACTTCTCTGGTCAAATACCAGATTCGATCGGCAACCTTCAAAATCTGTCAACCTTCCTGATTTATGACTGTAACTTCCATGGAGAAATCACCACTAATTTGCAAAAGCTTGCACGGCTCGCTCATTTAGACATTTCATGGAACAGGTTCACTGGTGAGATACCTAAATTTCACAATTGGCAAAGAATTTCAGAATATGTGTTGAATAATAATAATTTTGATGGATCAATACCAGATAGCAGTAGTTATGCTGGTCTAGATTATCTTTCAAATATTGATTTGAGGAACAACTCCCTCTCTGGCACAGTACCGATATCTCTGTTCTCTCTCCCTTCTCTTCAAACCTTGCTTCTCTCACAAAATCAATTATCGGGGAATCTCCCAGAGTTCTCTAAAGGGTCACCTGTTTTACATACTATTGATGTAAATTCAAACAACCTTGAAGGACCATTACCAAGTTCCATTTTCAAGCTCTCTCAGCTAAAAGTGTTAAACCTCGCATCGAACAACTTCACTGGTATGCTAGATTTGGATTCTCTCTGGTACCTAAAGAATCTTACTAGTATTGATCTGTCCAACAACATGCTCTCAGTGACTGACGGTGCCATTGGTAACAAATCTTGGTATACCTCATTTCCCAACATCAAGACGCTAAAGCTGGTATCCTGCAATCTGACAAAGCTCCCTTCTTTTATGAGGTACCAGTCTGGGATAAGCAATTTAGACCTTTCAAATAACAAAATTGGTGGTACTATACCCAACTGGTTACAGAAAACTGGCAATGGAACTTATATCGCTTTCAATCTCTCTCATAATTCCTTTACTGGGTTAGAAGCCGATACCCTTTTTCTCTCTCTAGATACTTTGGCAATTCTTGATCTCCATTCTAACATGCTTAACGGGACAGTACCACTTCCTCCTCCAAGCATCATAGTATTTGATTTGTCTCACAACCTTTTCTCTCTTCTCCCTCCTAATTTGACCTCTTACCTGGGGTTCACAATTTACCTTTCTCTCTCCAACAATAAGCTAACAGGGTCCATACCTGGTTTGATTTGCAATGCAAGCTATCTGCAAGTGCTGGATCTTTCTTACAACAACTTCATGGGTGAGTTGCCACATTGCCTTCTAGAAAATACCAGCACTCTAGCTGTACTTAACCTGAAAAATAACAAATTGACCGGTTCGTTTCCTCAAGCTATGAGTGAAGATTGCGGGTTTAGAACTATAAATCTAAACAGGAATAATATAAATGGAACATTGCCTCAGTCTCTTATGAATTGCGCTTCTCTAGAGGTTCTAGACCTTGGAAATAACAAAATAGATGGTGGATTTCCCTACTGGCTTGGGGAGCTCAAAGACTTGAAAGTTCTTGTCTTGAAATCAAATAAATTTTATGGGGCAGTTTCAAAACCAAGATCACAATCAGGAACAAATGATTCTGCTGCCTTTTCAATGCTGCAAATTCTCGACCTCTCTTCGAATTCTTTCAATGGGAATTTGCCAAAGGAATACTTCAAAACCTTGAATTCAATGATGGCTAATTCAAGAAACAGTACCAGTCTGACAGTTGGTTTTGAGTACTTGGATTTCGATGGAAGCCGAAACTATTACCAAAACTCAGTGACAGTTACTTTCAAGGGCTTGGAGGTAACTCTGGTTAGAACACTCGCGATATTCACCTCCCTCGATTTTTCAGGAAATGATTTTGGAGGCAAAATACCACAAGAAATTGGAGAACTCAAGATGCTTGATTTGCTCAACATGTCCCATAACACACTTACCGGGACAATCCCTCCTCAAATAGGTGACTTGAAGCAGCTTGAGTCACTTGATCTAAGTTCCAATGAACTCACTGGGAACATACCCGAAGAGCTTACCTTGCTCACCTTCCTCTGTGCACTGAATCTCTCTCGCAACAATTTGGTGGGGAAAGTACCACAGGATAATCAGTTTTTAACGTTTTCAAACGATTCTTACCTGTACAACCCCGGTCTGTGCGGTGATCCATTGACAGTACAATGCGGGCCTCCTCTGTCAGAGATTCCAGCTTGGGGTACCAAATCCTCAATCAATCTCAACTGGCAGTTCATTTTTAGTGGATTAGGTTTTGGTGCGGGTTTTGCTGTTGTTCTTTTGCCTTTAATGGTATGGAGTGAATGGAGAGAGCAGTTCAACATGTGTGTGGATTGTTTGCTTCAAACTGTTCTGCCGTTGTGGATTTGCAGTAGTTGTATATATAAACGGGTTGGATCAGAGGATGAAGAGAAAGGACCTGTTAAATTGGATGAAGTGGATGAGGATGAAGAGATGCTGAAATTTTGTTTATTTTGCACCAAATTAGAGATTATTGGAGAAAAGGTAATTATACATCACGCAGAGTGCTCTTGTCATGTATAGACTTTTGTTTAGTCTTGAGATTTTGTCTGTACATAGTATATAGTGGGGAATAATAGAATGTTTGATCAATTTGTAAGTGAAATGTCCTCTAAGTTGATTTCATGAATACTACCTTAAAATTTATCCTGAGCTCCTTGTTTCTTTCCTTCAATGAGTAGGAAGCTGGTATGATCAGCATGCTTTGTGCATCAATTCTATCAAGGCAAAGGTTTCGTTATTAAATCTTCAACAGTTGACCTGTTTCTTATTTTCATATTCAATGCAGCAGCATTTTTTCTTTATTTTATATTAATCTTGGCCGCAGTTTTAATGGAGTTACCACAGTATTCTCATGATCCCATTCTAATTAAAAAGGAAGATTTTGCAAGGAGATTATTTGTTCGAAAAAAGTTTAGTAAATTTAATTGGTTGTTGTGCTTCGATATATTATTATTTGGTCCTGTTATTTAATTTCATAGTTAGTTTTATTTATATAGTCGACTTTGCCATGGGACCTCATAATTAGGGATGTTAGTACGTATGCGGTGCTGCAGCAACCAAGAGACCACAGGCCATCTTTATATCTGGCTTGTAAGCTTTACTGGCCCAGAAATCCATTCGAAGAACGTGGAGATTAGTTGAAGACTAAATACATAATCAATTTCCCTTTGCTAGAACTGCGGCAATTTCCCTTTTATAATCAATTGATTATGTATTTAATCAATTACTTAAATAGTTAGTCTCCATTCTATAAATCTGTATCGGCATTTATATTCATCATTATTAATATTCAATAGACAAATGAGACTAGCACGTGCAAGGCTCATCAAGAGAGCTAGTGAGCTTAATTTCGAGATATATCATATGAATCCAAACAGATGAAACTCATTTACTTAACGAGTGATGCGTGTACATGTAAAACTAATTTTTTTTTATTCATTTAGTACAAAGTCAAGTTGTCTACAAACGATAAAAAATGAATGCATTCAAGTGACTTATAAGCGTTTATTTGTTTACCGCTTGACTTTACATTGAATGAATTTCAAATTTTTAAAATTTTGCATGTACAACCATCACTCGCGAAGTAGATCGGTTTCAACAATTTAAATTCTTCATTTGAAACCAATCCGATAGAGTTTTAGAGTTAAGCTCATCGAACCCTCTTAGTGAACCTAGCACACGCTAGCCTCACTCAGAATAATTATATTGGTATTAAGCATTTCAGAAGAAAAAAAATAGAATTTTTCAGAATTTCCCACGACTATTCTCACATTACATTGAACATTCATTTCAACATGTTCCTATAATCATTTACGTGCATACGTATGGGCAGGGGTTCCCATAAATTAATTTGCAAGTTTTAAACCCGCAAAATCTCATCCCGCATAATCGTGCGACACCCGAACATGCCCTTATTTCTTGACTATTTTAGGAGAGTCACTTTCCCAGTACGGATCTGATTTACAATCCAAACCCACTAAAATGTGTGAAGATGGAACCTAAATTTGAATACACTTCTTCCAATGGAACACATTTGAAAAGTGTAGAACTAGAGGTGGATGTTCATTTAATATATGAGGGTCAATTGATTTTTATTTATTTTCAATTTTTTTGTACTTATGTATGATTTTTTATATAATTTGAAGTAAAATATTATGAATATTGTAAAATTGATCTTCATACACAGCATGAAAAATTTATACGATCAATTCTATTTATATTTGACTTTTGTATGTAATCAGGGTACGTTTGGATGAGCGAGAATAGCTCTATTTTTATAATAGTAGTGCTATTCTGAATACAAATCAATCCAAACAACTTGATAGCTATTCGGAACAGCCCAGAACAGCGTTACTTTGCTAATCCAGAAAAAAGTTGGAATAGCTCGAGTTACAAAGAAAATATATATAAAATAATAACTTTATTCATTTCATTCATCACTATTCTAAATGTTCAATCCAAACAACATTTTCGCTATTCCAAATAGCACCACATCAACACTATTCTCCCACTCTTCCAAAAATCACTATTCTCATCTACTAATCTCAAATAGTAGCTATTCTAGTTTTCTCAAAAGTATGACTCCGTCCCGTAGAACTCTACATGATATAGAATTGTTGACCGAACGTGTTATATCGGCTAATTGTTTGAATTACTTTAAAATGAAACTTGCAACTGAATTTAAGTTTGGACCGACCTTCTTTGTATAAATATTCTGCGAGTATGTACTATGTAGTGGATCTGTATCCTCCCAGGTACCTGATTGAAGACAATTATGATTGGACGGTTCTTTTAACATGGCACGAATCTCAAAACAGACTCCCTACAGTTTTCGTAGGCACCGGATTGAGTTTGGCCCAAATAAAATTAATCTGGACCGTCTGATCGTAATTGTCTTCAATCAGGTACCCGGGAGGATACGGATCCCTATGTAGTAGTTGATATATTGGCGGAGCCACACTCACACAGGTATACAGTAGGTTTGGATCTGAATTTCGTTTACTTGTGATTAAGTTTCAACTTTTGAAAAAATTAGTCGAGTCATTACAAATTTGATTGAGTTTTTCACTTTCGGTAATAGAATGAAAGGGACAGGGGAACAAGGATCTAATGATAATAGAATTATAATGAATATGTTATTTTTTTTTAGGAATGGGTCAAATTCTTCTATAAAAGAATGGACCGAATTTTAATATAAAGTATTAAATTATTTTTTGAAGTTCAATAGTTAAAAAATAACCCGAATTTCAAAAAGAACGATAATTATGATATACTTTAAAATAAAATTTAACACTTCAACACTTTACGTTAATTTTGCAAAATAAATCGAGTTTCGGATCTAATTCGACCGTTTCCTACTCATTCTTCCAATTTTACTTTCGATAAAAAATAATGATAATATTTTAATAAAAAATAAAATGAAATAATAATAATAAATTAATAATATTATTTTACGTATTCCTGATAATTTATGACTACACTGACCTTGTGGGAAGTTGAACCGACCAACTTAAATACCACTGGGAACATACAAGGACCTGAAATTTTTATTAATGTCATATTTAAAAAAAATTTACTTTTTTGAGAGATTTCGAAAAATACCAGGGCCGCAGGCAGGGTCAATGGGCGGCTCTTTTTTGGGAGCCGCCATGTGCTGCTATGGTCCCAAGAATAGAGCCGCCATGCGGCCATGCGACCCCACTTTTTTTTTTGTAAATAGAAATTGTTTTTTTATATAGTTTATTCCGATTTTTTTATTTATACCCTAAAAAAAATACTGGAATTGCCCTCGGTTTCAAATATTTTGAAAAATGTCCTCGGTTTTTTTTTCAGACGGATGTATATGAATCTCCAACAATTATACACAGTTTTATTGTATGATCCGTGTGTGATAAAAGAAATATAATATTTTCCCACATCATCGATCTGCATCTCTATCAATTTTTTTGTAAGTCATTTCTCTCATTTCTAAAGCACCTGTATGTTGTACATGTATTTATCTAAGACATTTCTCGTAAATAAGTGAGGCTATGACAAGGAATAAGGCAAGTGAGACGATATCTTCACTGAGAATGTAAAAAACGACGACAAAACTTCAAACGGCTATAAAACGGCGCTCGAGTGTCTGATTTCAGCAAATGACCACTTTTCGAAAAACTTGCAAGAAGATTTATGCATCGGTGACCGCTATGCCATTTTCAAATTTTAGAATTGCAAAAAAACTTAGGGAAGAGCTTCAAAACTTGAGTTGAAGTTTATATGTTTTTTAATTTTAGCAAATAAAATTTTACATTATTCTAAATCAGATACATTTTTAAAATATGAATAAAGGAAGTAAACAAGGAGTAAACAAGAATGAGTGGGAGGGAGAGGAAGAGGAAGAGAGGGGAAAAGTGGAGTCCAAAGAAGAGAGGAATTTTGTCATGTATTATGAGAAGGGAGAATTTCATATATACCACTAAAAAACTGTGAAATTACGTATTTACCATCCAAATTTCTATAATTACGTATTAATCATCTAAAAATCTAATAACTCACATATTTACCCAATATAACTTTAGTATATATCAAATATACCCAAAACTAAGATTAATTATGCTTAATATTCTTAAAATTATAATTAATCAAGGATTAACTTAGCACCATCTCTTTCTTTCCTTAAATACGTTATCTAATTAATCAAGGATTAACTTAGCCCCAGCACAAGCAACTGCCTTCTATTTTCCAATAAGTACATGAGCAACATAACCAGGAATGTGAAACTGTTTCGCTAATTTTAGAATTTCTTTCTAATTTTCAATTCATGTTATTTGGGCTGATTATGCAACTGATTTATTTATTTTCATCCGCAAGTTAAGGTATGATGTAAGATGTGTAAACTTGTATTTATTTTCGTCCATTTGATGCCAACATTCCTTTGATGAGAAGAAAGTTTTAGCGGAGCAGGAGATGAGGAGGCAAGAGAGAACGATAAATTTTAGCGTAGAAAAGAAATGTCGCGTAAAAAAGAGAAGAATTATGTGCGTAGAAGTGGAAGGGACTAATCCGAGTATTAATTATATTATTTATAATATTAAACTTAATTAATCTCTAATTAATCTAAGATTTTGATTAATTGGATAAATATGTGAGTTATTAAATTTTTAGATGGTAAATACGTAATTATAGAAATTTGGATGGAACAGTTTTTCACAGTTTTTGAGTGTGGTATATATGAAATTCTCCCTTATGAAAAAGGAGCGCATTGTGTAAAATCTCCCGTTAAAGTTCCCCTTTCTTCGATCGCCTCTCTCAGCTCTCCAATGGACAGTGGTCGAAGTTCTCTATCAAAACGACACAATACTGACCCGTTATTAGGGTATTTGTTAGAGAATCTTAAGCAAAACCCTATACCCGGCTTGTTTTCCTCTTCCTCTACAGACAACAGCGTAACATGTTCCTCTCAAGCACTGATTTCTGTTTTCTACATTACTTTTTTCAAATCGCGGCTTGATACGATCTTCTTATTTTACTTTTGCCGTTACTGTTTTTGTGTGAT
This sequence comes from Carex kokanica, assembly GCA_025461125.1. Lineage (NCBI taxonomy): Eukaryota > Viridiplantae > Streptophyta > Magnoliopsida > Poales > Cyperaceae > Carex > Carex kokanica. The sequence goes on along the minus strand of JAJGRX010000953.1, from coordinate 602,754 downwards.
CTACTTTACCGAAATCGAGAATACTGCTTGTTTTTTCTGATGTTTATGCTTAATCGAGGGATAGAAGTGATGGTAAATTGTGTTTTTTTTTTTTTTTTTTTTTTTTGTCATGAAGTTGTTCCGAGGTCGAAATGCAATTGGAAAGTATATACACAATTTTTACGGTCTTTAGGTCTGATCCCTTTGTTTAGGGGCAGGAACAAACGCACTTATTGAAGTCTGGAATTCTGGATGCCAAATTTTATGAAAGTTCTGCATGCGAACAAACACAAATTTGTGGGTTTTTGGTTAGGGCTTTTGAGACCGCATCTTGAGGATACAATTACAAGAAAAATTTATTATTGGAAAGAACTATAGAAATGTAAATTGTTTGTTTCATTTTTCTAGGTGGTCTTGTATGATTGGTGGCTTACTACATCAAATGTGGAAGGTGAATCAAAAGGGCTGGCAGTCGCTGGCTACATTGCGAAGTATTACTCTCTTTTTACCAAATAAATGTGTTCTGCCTGGGTACAATTGATTGAATATAAAAACGCTTGTATTTTGCTTGGGGTACAATTGTTTATTTTGTCCTCTTAGAAATCTTAATAGCTTTAAATACCCCAGTAAATAGACAAGTTCTATGCCCCTGCAAATTGCAAAAATGTAGCATTAAAATTATTGGGCATGTTCCTATAGTACATTTTATTGAAATTTATCTTGAACACTCCATTGTTAATATCTATTTCTGAAAATGAGAAAAATGCAGGGATTGCTTGATTTTTTCTTTTGTTTCTATTTTTGGCAAATGGGGTTATACAACACAATTCTCTTTCTAAGGGTTATTATGTTGTTTGGAGGTTTAAGTGCGTGCATGGAACTTCCCTTGGTTTAAGAAATTGAATTCACAAATTTGCTTGCTCGCATATTAACAAGGAACTAAAATAGAAATGATCAGAAGTAAATAGAAGTTTCTTAGACACCAGAAAAGATGTGAACTGAGCATTCATGAGGCAACCTCCGGCCAGTGCTGATTGTCAATCACCTAGGGCTTTTGTGCTGTCATCTTTCTTTCTGTTTTAGAATAAATATAGTCAAGGAGAAGAGAAGCAAATTAAACAATTATCATTATACATTTTGGTTTTGATTTTCCCACTAGTCATTTTAATTTCTTTTTTTTTGTGTGGTAAAATGTATGGCAATAAAGGGGAATATATACAAAATGTTTTTAAGAACACATTTCACTTCAAAGGGTCTTTCCTGAAACAAGTTTTTAAGGATCTTGCTAACTGAATGCTCTCTCTCTCTCTCTCTCTGTGCTAATAAGGATCTTACTAATATCTTTGATTTTTGAATAAAGTGCAATTCATTGATATTATTATATATATTGATAAAACACTAGATTCCTATGTGAAATGGACCGTAGTAAGATTAATAGCAGATGTTGTTTGATCTAGAAGATTTGAACACAAATCCCAAGCCATTTCTCCTCTTAATTGTTGTTAATAGGAGCAAAAAAAAATTAATATCAGCTCTATTTCTTAGCTGTATAAACTCAGACCATCTGATTGCTGCATGTAATTAGAGCAGTGGATCGAGGTTTAAATTATGCCCAGTACAATCTTTAACGATATTTTACTTTGGATGTTTATCTTTGAACGTATTCTTATTTTTGGCTTTTTTCTTTGATAGAAAAGAGAGTCAGTTCCCCTTCAAATCCACCCCAATTGTAAAACGTCACGACACCTATACTTTAGAAGCTGCTGATGGTGTAACTGTGAAGGTTGAGGGAATGATCAATCAGACCAACACACTGAAGAATGGTTTCTCGCATGAGGTCTGTTCACTTTTTTCTTTGTAGCCACACATACTCTATATAGAGTTTTGCAGTTATGTCATTGTTTGTACTACTCGCAGAAGTACTTAATTATCTCCATATTTGCTGGAATTCAAAAAATTTGAGATGTTAAGAAGACTTCAAGTTTTGGATTATTAGGGGCAAAAACATGTGACTCTTCTATATGTTCACAATAGGGGCAAAAATGGAACTTTTGAATTTCCATGCAAGGTCTCAAGTTTGCACAACAGGTTACAATCCACTGATGTTTAGTTGGGGATGAATATGGCAGGGGCATACACCATTCTTTTGTTAAAGTAACTCTGATAGTTGACCTTAGTTTGCACGTAACCCAAAATTGGGCATCAGTTTAGAAATTTGCTCTTGTATAAGTATGGTAAATTTCCAATAAAATTCATTTTGAGGTCTTGCATAATTACAGGTCATGTTGATATATATTTGGTGTCAATCACAGGTTAGTTGCTGACCTTCAGTGTTGGGCACTATCTGGTGTTATGTCGCTAGGGATTTATGTTTTTGTTTTATTTGTAATTAACTATAAAAAGGCAGCGGATGAATTTATTAGACACATTTTATAAAAGCGATCCTTATATTATTGGCTGTGCAATTACATATTTTTATATAAATTCAACAATTCTCATGTTCTGGCTAAAATTGCAACCCTTTAAGTTGTCATTGATAAGTCATTTCTTTCTTCTTTCTTTCTTCTTCCCATGTTTTTTTCTCTGTAGATGTGCGGACGCTTTAATATTGGGTTTCCTATTTTCTGGAAGCAATATATTGACTCCTTTGCAGACACTACACCAACCCCTGGTACAAACCCTTGTCAGATACTTGAACAATTTGAGACTGGCACGGGAAATATCTTGAACCCCAATTTGGAATCTGCTGACCCCATTGGGATTGATGATGATACTTTGGGAGACTCTCCTCGAAGCATCACGACCAAGGAATTTGAACCGGTATGTGCAGAATGTTCCCTTTTCTTGTGCTAATATCTTGTTCTGGAGGTTTTAAACTGGGTTTTTGTTTGTGCGCATCATCTATTGAACTTGGGGAGTGCTTAGATAAAACCCGAGTAGCTGAGGTGTAATTGTTGAATGAGCAGCTGCAAAACAGTCTAGAAGGTACTATAGTGTGAATAAAAATGTCCATTTTGTTTCTTCTACTGTTGTAGGCACATGAAGGTAACCCAAGTTCAAGTGATAATAACACGAAAGCTAAAAAAGTTGTAAACCTTGAGGAAGGGGACACTACAAACCTTGAAAAAGAGGACACTACAAGCAACAAAAGATCAGATGCACCTCAAAGGAGCAGTAGAACAAAGGTGGCAGTTGTAAACAATGAAGAAGAGGACACTACAAACCTTGAAAAAGAGGACACCAAAAGCAACAAAAGATCAGATGCACCTCAAAAGAGTGGTAGAATTAAGGTGGCAGTTGTTAACTTTTTTTGTTTTTTGATACTATACTTGATGAAGTCCTTGTTATCTTGTTTATACTATTTCAGTTTTCATTTATACTAAGGTCATGTTCTGGTAGTTATTGGTTACTGAATGTTGGGTTTTTATACACCATAGTGGCTACTGAATGTTGGATTTTTGATTTACTTCACCTAATATAATTTCAGGATCGCTTCATTAGTCCAGAAGCCAGAGATTTAGCTTATTTTCTATCATTTAAACTGATCTGGTAACTGAAGCCCAAGTAATTACTATTTTGCAACCAAATTTAGAAGAAAGCTGAACAGTTTTGACTAAAAATGAACTGCTTTGGTTCACACGAATGTAATCTCAGGACTAACAATTGTTGCGGCAAGTCCTTGAAGCTATTATAGTATGTATTAACTGTTCATAACTAATATTTCTCTTCTGATGATGTAGCAACATGAACATGGGCCAATTTCAACTGATGGCAAGGAGGCTGAAGAGTTTTCAACCCCACAGAAAGATGGCACTTTGAGTGATAAAAAGTTACCATCAGTAGGGAGGAGAAAGAATGCAGTTGCAAAGGTTCTCAATTTATCTTTGTTTGTGGGAATATCCTTTCTTTTTCCTTTTTCTGAATAGTTTGTATTTAATGAAATTTAGGATCTTTTAGGGCAACTCTTTTTTCTCTCTTCCTACAATCATGTAGGTGCCTGATATGAGCCCGACTAGTGTTAAGAGGTCCAGTAAAAAGGAACATGTACCGCAATCAAGAGATAAGACAAGTGGCAAAGGCAGCCGACGAGCAAATATGGTATTAAACTTTACATTTAATATACTTGTTTTAATATCTAATATACTCTTGAAAGAGCACAGGTATAAATACTTTGTTTGTTTGTAATGAATGATACAATAGGCGCATGGTGCCACAGATTATGTTCCCCTATCTGAGTCAAATATCCGCAGGACCCGATCAGGTACTTTTCTCTCCATTCTGGGTTTACTTTCATTCCAGGCTTGACTCTTTACTCACTTATTGAGGTTTGTGTGTTGGGTTCTTTTGGACCCAAGAAAAATAAAAAAAAATTGATTTGGAGGTGCTATTTTTCGTGTTAGATTGGGTAATGAGAATATTCCAAAATTTGGGCAAGTTTTGGTTCAATGTTTGTAGCAGATTAGAGCTGATCGGCAGAAACAATAGCAAATGCTTGTTAAAGTCTTATCCAGTGGGTAATTCCATCTCAGATCTTGGTTACCAGTATTAACTAGGCTACATCTTGTTTTCTTTTTTGTATAAAGATCTTTTTCCATGACATTCTTACTTTGCCTGAAAAATAGGTCGTGCAATTATCCCGACTGTTGATAAGGGCTCCCAAACAGTAGTCTATGATCAGGTTTGTTTGTTTGTTTTCTTTTTCTGAAAACTGTCTAACAAATTAATAAGTAAATGAAATTTTATTAATAAATGGATTATAAAGCTTTTATTTTTTAATTTCTGCAGAATGGCAACTTTGCTGGCATAGCTACGCGAACTGCAGTTTCTACAGGTTTCTTGCTGCTTCTATCATTTTTTTAATCTTCAACAAGTTTTAATTTGGCCTTTGAAATTTTTTTTTTTGTTCTGTCCTATACCTCTAAACTATTTACCTTGTATACTAAACAAAAATAAATAGAATCTTGGTTCCTCGATGAATAAAAGACAAGTTGGGTAATGTTGAAGTAAAATTCAGTATGAAATTGTATAAATGTTTTCATGTAATCTTTTGCACTTTCATATATGTTCTTGTTTCTCTAAGTGCTGACGGGGTTTATGCTTTTTTATCAGGAAGCACGTCAAAGCCAAGTAGGAAAAAGAAGAGGTACTGAAGGTACAAAAATGCTGCCCAAGAATGAGAATTCATAGTGTATTTAGGGGTGTTATAGCTTTATGTGAAGTCTAGTAACCTGACTCTTTTGTTTTGAGTCCATGGCTTTCTTGTGCCAACCATAAAAAGAATTAAAGGGACCAAAAATGTTAATTATTTAATGCTTTTAAGATCTGTCAATGAGGTTAAAATTATGTTTTATGTATGTAATTGAGATGATATAGAATAATATAGAACACATTTAATGATTTCAATCTATAACATTTTACTTGTATGTTATTAAGAAGGCATCAAACAGTGTTAAAAGGTCTTGCACGCAAAATATACTCGTTCTTGAATCACTCGTATACTTTTTGGATGAGGTCCTCCAAATTTTTTTTGAGTGTTACTATGACCAATTCGGTAACAAGATCTTCAGTATGGCAATGGCATCAAATGGGAGCTGTTTTAGAAAAAAAAAAAAAAAAAATGCCATTCGCATCTTCATCTCACTTGCAAAAAAAATTGTATATGTATTTGTGATTTCAATTACACGAATATGAAGCGCGTGCTAGTTCATCAATTTTATTAATTAACAATTTGTTTGAAAGTGTCACGTAAATTTTTACAATTATTTAGCAAGTGATACAGGCATTTTCATCTCTGAAATTTCAAAGGATTGTTTTTTCTTAATAATTTTTTTCAGTGTTCTAAATAGCGTGCTATAGCGTTTTTGGACCCCAAACGCTACGCTATGACATCAAAATGCGCTATTTGCGCTACGGCCGCTATAGCAGCCGCTACAGCGCTATTTGCGCTATAAAATATGAATTTTTTTTTTTTAAGCAATTTATATGGGTGTTAAATAAAGATAAAAAAAATCTCAAACCGAAATTGAATGTTTTGCTACTTGCTACAGATAAATCAATTTGAAATTGGGAATTGAAATTGAAATTTGAATAGAAAAAAAGTCCAAACCGAAATTAAAATTTGAATAGAAAAAGAAGAAGATTATGTCATGAATTATGATGCTTAAGATATTATAATAGCGGGACGGCGAAAAAAAGTCCAAACCGAAATTAAAATTCGCTATAGCTTTTTTTTTCGCCGTCCCGCTACGACGCTATAAACGCTATTTAGAACCTTGATTTTTTTTCATGTTAACAAAATTGAAATTACAAGAACGAATACATATTACAATTAATACGACGAAAATTACTAAATTATTAACGTGACCAATAAATTCAATTTTTATAGTTGAATAAATGAAGACCGCTCTAATTATTTTGGTTTTATTTCTCAGATCCGTAAATCAGCGGAGTACTTTCTTCAGACTGAAAAAAAAAAAATATATTCAATTTTAATAATTGAATAAATGAAGATCGCTCTAATTATTTTTCGTTTATTTTTCAGATCCGTTTCGTTATCAAAGAGGATACTTGTTTGAGTTGTTTCAGACAGAAGAAAAAAAGATATCATTGGTTTTATTTCTCAGATCCATAAAAAAGTGGAGAACTTGCTTCAGAGGGAAAAAATAAAATGGACTTGTGGCTGCTGGGATTCGAGCCCAGGTCTCTACGGCCACAACGTAGAATTCTAACCACTAAACTACAGCCACTTCGTTGTTTTTAGGCGCACCAAATACATTATATAATCTAACATCAGCTGGGCCTCGCTTAGTCACATTGCATTTCTCGGAGTGCGGTGAAAATACGATTAGCAAAATCAGAGTAACGTGCAATTGAGGAAAATGAACGGGACTGCCAATTAATTTACATGCATACAAGTACAAGTAACAAGTGATATTAAAAAAAAAAAAAAAAACTTCGAATAGAAATTGACAGTCAACAAGTAATATTGTGGGAACTAATGATTGTGATTGGAGGTTGCTACCACCAGGCTTATAAATTAAGAGAATTTTTTTTTTTTTTTAATTTCTAAAAGCATGTGTGACATTTCTATTATAATTTCTGGAATGTAACATAGTTTCTAATTTAGAATTTTTTTTAAAAGAAATTATTTTCTAATTGTTTCTATTGATTTTCGTGCTCTATCATAGTAATAATTGTTGACGTGGTCACTAAAAAATTAAAAGTTAAATATATGAGTGTAGAGATTTAGAAATTAAATCTAAATTAATTATATGCTTTATTTTATAAATTTTGCTGATGTAGATGTTTTAAAGGCTTGCGAAAGATTGTTCTAACTCACCAACAATCCCACACTTGTGCATAAAAATAGCATTCCAGCTCACCAATCAGAGATTACGATGTGCATATTTTATATAAAATATTTTAAAAAATGAAATATTATTCATATTTTTTCTATTAAAATGTCATAATTTTCCACATGTACAAAAAGAGTAAATGATACAATTTGAATTTAACGATAATATTTTGACATTGAAATTTAAATTTATTAAAATTTTAAGAATAGAAGCATAATAATAAATACAATAAAGGTATTTCAACCCTCCGTATCGAGTACCAACTTTTTAAGCAGAAAAGAAATTAAGATTAGATGAGCAAGTGATCATAGTAGTTTTAAGAGTTCCAAGTTCCAAAGGAATATTTACAATTGAGATGAAAGAACAGTTAACGGTGATCTAGTGAAAATGTGAATCTTATTGAAGAAATAGTTAATCTACGAACAATTATCTCAACAATGAAGGGTCCATAGTTTATATACACCACAAGAAAATTAGTATGTACCAAAGATCCACCTTAAAGAACTCTGTTATTGTATATTTGCATCTGGTGCTTCCATGCGGAAATTACAATGACTTGGGACAAGACATGATTATCAAATGTTTTTATAGATTACAACATACACAAAACAAAGCGTTGTTAAATAAGAAAATTAAGAAAAAACAACCCCACAATTAAGAAAACAAATTGCTACCTGAGGATGCCTCACAAAAAAAGTAGTAGCATCAGCCTCGGTGCAACAGTTTAGAGTACAAAATTGCATTGTAAAATTACACAGAAAGAGAGAAAAAAAAGGGGGGGAAAAGCTGGTTATTTGAAGGACACCTACTTCTAAATGCCCCTTGCCCCTTCTGAAGCTTATCTGAAAAGAACCAAGTAATGATACTGAGTTGGAATTAAATGTTGACTAACAGTCAAATACAGTATTAACAGAAATGGGGAAAGATATACCTTGAATTGCAAGAGCTATGTTTTACTCGCTAAAGATGATGGGAAGAAGAGGGGAGAAAAAAAATTAAAAAATGAATAATACAACGGGCTGCCCTCCTGTACATAGAGATTTACTAGCTACAACTAGTCCCACACAAAAGGTGCTAATTAATTAACACGTTTCTCTCATAACCCTATAAGGAATTCCCAGAGTAGACACCGAGAATTCACAAGCATCTAACCTAACTAAGAAAACATTTTCAAGTTTCAAAATTTTTCGGGCCAATTACTGAGCACTGTCGATGCCAAGATCAGTCGAGAGTTGGAGTATCCCACGCATTTGAAGATATGGGTTCTCCAAAAGCTTTTCGTTATTGCTCTGATAACCAAAATAAGATAAGTATTAAAGTATTAATAAATAAATCATTTGATCCTTTGGGTGTTAAGGGTTAAGATTAAAGAAAAGGGTGATGCTGTGATGGCGATTTGAGTTCTTTTTGACTTGGATTGAATTAAGAACACTTGTGTTTATTGCTTGTATATACACCATAAGAGGAATCAATGGTACAAGTTGGGGCAATTGGCACCAACTGGTCTGGTACTGTAACAATCAAACCCGATGCAGGTATATAACACCAATAAGAGTTTTTTATATTTTTTATATTTTTTATTGAAAGATGTCCAAGCTAACCTGTTGGGCTCTATAAATAAGACTTTGGAGCATGCGCTGATATGCTTCAGGCTCCTCTGTCATCATTCTCTGTGAGTTCAATTTTTGAGAATAATCAGCTATTATCGACAGTAGTGTAGTGGTGAATTAATCGTCATTAATAAACATATCATTTCATTGTGCATTAGAAACCCCACCTTTAATAGAAAATTTGCTGAATAATATGCTACTCTTGAATCCATGTCATCTTCTAGAAGGCCACTTTAAGACACCAAAACAGACAAATTAGTACAAAGCACATAAAATTCCACATTTACACAATTGTAGAAGGCTCCAAGTATTATAATACACAAGCACATTCACATTTATGTTATAATATGCCTAACTATTCTACAATTCCTTTTGCTTTTGCAGACATGAATGGGATCTTGACTTGTTTATTTTCTAATTTCTTTAATTAACAAACATAAATGCAAAGATATAGTTACCTGAAAAATTCATTTCCATCAACTTCAGAAAATGCCACTGGATCAGAGGTGCATTTACCAATCAGAAGCAACAACAGAGCTGCACGAATGTCTGATGTGGATCCTGGCAGGTAGCCTCTGCCGGTGCTACCAACTGCCACACCAAGGGCAATATCATCAGTTGCTGCACCTGCCAGCTGGATCAGTGGCCAGTAGAAAAGGGAGGCTGGAACCCGGCTCACCAACGGCATCGGAGCAATGGCACTGCCTCTTAGAAGCAAAGCGGCAACTGACGTGGTCTGACAGTTCTTGACATTCACGTAAGGGTTATCTGAAATTATGGTTTTGGTGTTGTTTCGGCTGTCAAGTCTTTCAGGGATGTGAGGTTCAGTCTCAGGCTGCTCAACTGACGGTGTGTTATTGGTTGGGGGAAGCTTTTGGCACAATTGAGAGAATAGCACGTCGCACATCTGCTCAATTTTATGATTCAAATAAGGATGACAGACAGAGGGAGGTTTAGACTCTACAGTACACACAAGTTTGGTACAGGTTGGAGTAAAAATTATATCGTAACACTCTACTAGTCCTCTCCTTTAGACTTAAACAGCCAAATATTCCAGCAAACCCTTACCAGAAATGTAGTAAAAATGCAGAAAAAGAACATCAAGAAAATAATATGATACCTTCAAAATGTTAATATGATCAGTCTCATTGTTCTGTTCAACAAGCGTAAGAGCACTACTCATTATATCTACCAGTGCAGCTGCCTTCTCCAGTCGACCTTTGCCTCTGCTATTTTCTCTCTGATCCAGTAACAACTGTACTCTCATCAGAAACATCTCCAGTACAAACAGAAAACCCCATCTTATGAAATTATGCTTTGACTTGAGGAGCCCACACAGAACAGAGACTGATAATGGAACTCCTGCACGAGCTGCCATGTCTTCACTTCCCGCATCTGAGATCTGCTGTTGGAGTTGCTGTATGTTTGACCAAATACCACCTCCTCTTTGGTTGTCAGTACAGATTTCACAAACAAGTAGATCCACAAGCCAGATGTAGCCATGGTGACGACATGCTGAGGTGTCAGCGTGAAGAAGAGAGTGTAGTGTGGTCCATGCCAGGCTGGCCTTGATGGTAATTTCAGGATTATGAGATCCCTCCTTGATGCTTTTCAATGATCTGTAGGTCTTTGTCATTTGTACCATATGTATGAACTCATGGTCAATACCAGAAAAAGATCTGACAGTGGCTTCAAGTTTGTTTATAATCTTCTCCAGTAGCTGTAGTATAAATATAAAATAATGATGATACTGATGTCAATACTATCATGATCATGCTTTTACTATAATCACGAGGTAGTTCTTACATGTCGGCCAAGCGACAAAAGACAACAAACATAACTAAACAGAAGCTGAAATCCAAATATAAAAAAACAGGTGTAAGAAAGAACTCACCAAGCTCAGGTGCTTATTATCAACGGTATGTGAGATGGCTCTGGAGATAGAACTCCGCAAAATGTCACCAGTACCCTCCACCCCATACTTAACTGTCAGATAAAAAGCCTCTGGGGCATGATTTCCTACCATAAACAGAGAAACTAGGGGTTTTATATCCTCATATGTGTAAGTTGATACACCCCTTGCTATGCACATCTCATTTATCTGGTGCACCGCATAGTCAAGCAGAATCATAAATAGGTCTCGCTTCTCTTGCTTCGACTCGGCCCGTGAATACTACATATTAAATACATCGCTATTAGAAGTTCCAAATTTAGGAAGCATATGTACATATACAAGTAAACAGTACAACTCACCTCAAAGCAAATATAGTCGATTCCACCAAGGAGATTGATTTGTTCCATAAGAAAAGTCGGTGCACCATCAGTGGGAGATAGCTGGTACAGCATGTTTGTCAACATGCATATAAGCTTGCAGCGTACCACCATGGCCCAAGTATGTTCTCTGCTTACCTCTAATAGAGTTTTTATAACCTGTTCAATATAACCAGAAGAAAAATTAACAGATGAACAAATCACAGAAGTATGATTAACGCCTAAAATAACATTAATACTCACCCTAATATCAAGGCCTTCTAGTCTCTTCCTAATAATGTTCCCTCTATCACAAACAAAGTAGAACAGACAGCTAAGGGATGATGCCCATACTATTTCTTCCTTTTCTTCCATCTATAATTGATATGTTAAAAAATAAGCGCTTCGATACAAGGATGCTATTGCAAGAACAACAAAAAAATAACAGCCAAGGCTTTTCATTAAAACACCCTCAAATTATCCCATTGCTGAAAATAACGTGGTGAAAGTGAATTCTTCTATATTGAAAACCTCGGACCAATCAATCAAATCCAAATAATTCCAAAAACCATTTATATAGAATTGTAATTTCTCGAAGACTACTTGAAGCTTCTCCTGTTTCGAAGAGAAATATCCTGCAGTCGAAGTAATGCTCTTACTCCTTAGTAAAGAATGAAGAACTGGGTAAGTATATAAACCTGAACAAGGAGGAGGAGGATCTCAAACAAAACAGCCAAAAGCCAAGACTCGAAGTTCTCTATGGCTGCACTCTTGGTTGGATGGTTCTCCACACAGCTGTTTTGTTCTTCACTCTTGGAATAAGAACCTTCTGGCAACTCATCATTTTCTATGATAGGAGTGACATCTTCTGACAACATAGGTTCCAGAAGATGTGCGTGCACACCCAGGTTGAGAATTAAATCAAAAGCTCGTGTTTTTGAAAATGGCTTTTGAGAGCTTAGAATTCCCTGAACCAAAAGAAGGCACAATTACTAAGCTTCAAATATATAACCAAAAGTAAACTACTGAAGTGGTCCTTGCATCTATAGTTAATGTAGTGGTACCTAAAGAGCTGAAGTCCCCATTTTGGTACTTATTCAAATTTTCAAATCTGTATGATTGCATCGTCACAAACATATTTATCAAAATGTGGACACCATTTGTAGTCGACCTGATGCTAATACGGGATAAGTTATTTTAATAAAATAAAGACACTTTGCCGTGCTCACTTAGATTTCATTAAGTTTCTAACTTACAAAATTTAGCAACCAGAATGGTACTTTTACAGGAATTAATTAATACTTCATAGATAGTTGGCCTAATTTGCTAAAATACTACACTTGTACATGTGATTATAGACTACCTCTAGCATGTAAAGAGTCAAAGGGCCAGCTGTTTCTGGGTCCATCATGTACCTGCACAAGGAAATTACCAATTATAGTAGCTTGGTACTGAACTAATGTTGGCTCAGATTGTATGTTGGTGCCTACCAGGTTAGTACATTTTTTGGAACAACATGGTAATGAGAATTTTAAATAAGCAACTTCAGCATCTACTGAAAAAAAATGCAATTACCACCTATCTGTTAAAACCAAGGTTAAAAAATGATTAAATTATCCTGATATTCTCATAGCAACTTGCACAAATCACTCCATAACTAGATCCTGAAAACTTAAATTTGAAACACTACTTCAAGTTGGCTTGATTTTGACTTTGATTTTGGACATAAAAGGTAAAATATTCAGTGTAATTTGCAAATTTAAGAGCAGTTGATTGTCATATACAAATAGTGTCAAATGCTGGGGTCATTTGCCAAAAAATACTGCCGGAGCATACATATCAATGATGAGCTTGATGAGGACACTGAAAGCAACGTCAGCAGAAGGCTGCCGGTTTTGGCTGCTCAGTCTTGATGGCGCATTTAGTTGGTTCCCATTTGGTGTGCATGAAGCATTGCATACTTCTGTTATTACCTCATTTATTTCTGCTGGGTTTAACTTCAATGGTTGCTGTTCACTGTTCAGAAAAAAGAGAGAAAAAGCAGATAGATATAGATAAGAAGAAAGAGAATGACCTGATCTCATGCCTGGAATGCTAAGAGCAAGTCTTTTAGCTTTCGGCCTATGCTTATTTAAACTCTTTGTTGTTGGATCTAGGTCATATGCGCTTAAATTATGATTTAATACATCAATCCACAAAGGTGGTGTCAGGGATAAAAAAATATGCATTGTTAAAACAATACATCTTGCTTATTTTTTTTATAACAATTACCAGATATGGTTAGTATGCCAGGATACTATTATAGATGTCTACTTATGATCACCTGGTTTACAACTGAAGTTTGTTATCAGAGACTCTTTACAAACATTCTCCGCATAATTATAAATATTATACATTGCTGAAAAATGAAGCAGCTCTCTTTTCAGTATCTGATAATGAAACCATACTAGCAATTTGTTCAACTTTTCCTAGTTGGATTTTGGTATTGGTGCATCTACTGTTTTCATTATATTCGTGGGACCTCATACTGATTGTTAATATCATGCAAGTATGTTAACATACCAATAGTGTCTATACTGAAAAAGGGGCTTTGCTCGGGGCTGAAAGGCACTAGATGGTATATTCGACCTGGAACCAAAGAAAAATAAAGAAAAATAAAATTATGGAAGATAGATGAGATAGAAGTCATCAACAAAGAGAAAAAGGAGAAGAAGACAGGACAATACCAAATTTCATTGGGGCCCACTTTCATGCGTTTTGAGGCAGTTATTGCCTTCAGATGGCTACGAGACAATGCGAAATCAGTAGACGGTGTGCCTTGTGATGGTTGCAAGGAATTTATGTCTAGCAAATCCCGAACAGCTGGATCTCTCCAATGCTGGCTGTTCCTAGTCCCGTCCATGTCCCCTAGAAAAATTGCTGCTGCACCGACTTCAGGGGATTGGTACATGGAAATGTCTTGCTGCCTCTCAGCATCCCCACTAGGTTACAAAAGAATGTGTATGTACATATTTACCCCATTTAAAGAGATATATCATGAATATTCAAGACTAAGGATTTTTTGCTTATAGATTTTGAGTATACCCTTTATTTATGTCATGTCAAGCATGATATTGTATGACTTGATTCCATTTGATATTATTTAGATTATAGAATTTCAATTAGTAAACTTCAAGGGTGCATTTTGAAACTCTTTGACCAAATGCAAAGCATCAGAAGATACCTTTCTTTCATTGTAGATGTTGTTTGTTGTTGATCTAGATGCCACCTCCATTTCAAAATATCAAAAAGAATATATTTACTATCATCTTCTATACCAACAACATCAGTTGATGAACCCTTCAAATTAGAATGCCTCAAAACCTGGTTCAACTCAACACTATCCTGACTTGCGCCAGCTTCTGAGTTTAGTTTCAAACTAAATGACCTACTGCTTGGAATAGAAGAAAGAGTTGGTTTATTAAATGGTTGTCTTGGTGGAACACTGAGGCCTATAGGCTGGAAGGACAACTTGGGAATGTGCTTCGCCACCAGGGACCTCACATAAGTTATTGACTTGACAAGGGATGGATTTGTAAAATTGGAAGCTGATGGGGGTGAAATGAAAGAGTTAGATTGGAGTTGATTTCCTGTCGGTTCACATTTTGAAAGGGAATTTGCACAGAACAACTCAATCTGTCTAAGAGTTTGTACTCTTGGTATGTACCTGCTTGTAAAAAAAATACTATTAATATGTATTATAAAATAGGAGAGATTTGTAAGAAGCAAATATCTATTTAATAAGTGTATCCATTGAAGCTTACTTCGCAAGATAACGCTTTAGCAGTGCAATACACCTGGGAACTACAGCAGGGCTGGTTTTAAAAAAGAAATCATGTTATGAGGGAAAATAAATAAATCATGGAATTATTTTTAATCTGTATGCCTAAATATATCAGCCTGATTAACAATGAACCTGTAAAAATTTGAATGAAATATTCTGGTATAGTTTAATTTGTTTGGTCTAAGTTCACACCGTTAATTTCTTGAAGAAAACACAGAAGTTTAAGAAAAGAAGAAAGAGGACCTAAAAAAAAAAAAGAAACCCTTTAAAAAGTAACTAATAATTTAATGTCAATGCATTGATCAGTTATCAGGTATTAAAACTTCTTCTCATTCTGTATATATAAAATAGAATTGCTTAACCAGAAATTGAAATGAGAATTACGACTCAACAAGCAAACCAGAAATTTTGGGTAGTTGTTAGGTAATCAAATTTCTTTCTTTGGTACATTTAGGAAGAGAATTTTAATAAATATTAAAAACTTCAAATTTAAGCAAACCTTCTATCTCTCTCAGCAATTGCATATTCTACAAGCACACTATAAGCAATATCAACAGTAGCTGGGCTAGCTATATAATCCTGCATTTAAGTTTATGACATTAGTATCTACAAAAACAATGCAGAGAACAACATTAACTATATTGCCAAAAAAAATGCATGTCCAACATTTACAGGCAAACGATGTTTGGATAATTGCTTTGCATTGCTTTTAAAAAAATGGATACAAACATGGTGGTCATTTATAGTCGTATCTTAAAAACTGATCAGATAATTAAGACACACAAATGATATTATGATGTCGGACCTCCAATAAAGTATCACCACAAAAGTGAAGGGTATCATAAAAACATCTTAGCTAGCTATAGCATTTGAAACCCTCATTAGAAAGCATGTTAAACATTTGCATGCAAAGCATAGTTAGATCAATAAATGACATGACAATGCAGGACCGTAAAAAAAAAAAAATATTAATGTAAATATCAACGACACTTCCATTTGAAAAGAATGTTTTAAAATGTTGACAAAGATGCCACATGTCATGTATCACTTGGTGGTATTGAAGATGTTAAAATATTCAAGGTCCAATCCTTAACCGGAATTCAAGGATGCTTTGTCGGATTTTCCTTGTGAGGATAAATACAGCTTTCTAAAATTTTATGAGACTATTAGGAAACAAATTCTCTTGAATAAAAACCAATTTCTTTTCTCTTCAATGGTAGACTAATTTGGACAAAAGTGACATCAAGTAGTAGTGT
The DNA here is from genome assembly GCA_025461125.1 of Carex kokanica. Lineage (NCBI taxonomy): Eukaryota > Viridiplantae > Streptophyta > Magnoliopsida > Poales > Cyperaceae > Carex > Carex kokanica. Next base: position 586,481 of record JAJGRX010000953.1, on the reverse strand, counting down.
AGCTTTTAACTCTCTAACATCATATACAAGGGTATACTATCTATTTGTGTGTGTGTGTGTGTGTGTGTGTGTGTGTGTGTGTGTAGTGTTCACCAACTAAGCAAAAGGTAATGGGCTTTTTAATTGATAATTCTATGGTCCTTCTCAAATCACCTGCAACTGTAGTGGGTGAACCCTAGCTCAGTAGTAGTCTTAAGTTTGAAGAATTGCATGGTTCTAATCAATAAACTATATCTTCAAGTGAGAAATTAGTCATTGTTCCTAAACATTAAATAAACATCTCAAAGTATTCTACTTCAATATATTAACACAAGTTCTTACAGAGATCAATTAGAACAAAACTCTGGTACAAGTTCTACCACAGAAACAAGATAGAGAAACCGGCCGTTTCTTATCCATTACTGACTAACGACAGGGAAAGCGCAAAAGAATCCAGTTTGGAACTAACCCGAAGAGTTCTCGAAGCTTCAACGGCAATGGAGGACGAGCTGGCGCCCGAGCTCCCATGGAGATGCGAAGCGGGAGGTGACAAGCAATCAGCCACCGCTCGCCGGAGTGGCTCCGGCGGTTTTCTTGACCCCACGGTCGCCGGCGATCTCAACGCCCTGGGCTGGCCCGCCAGCACTCCGTACAGTCTCGTCGTCGCCAAACCTCCCCTTGCAGGACTGAAGCTCAGCCCTTGCCTATGTAAGGTCTCCTCCAATGGCATATCTTTCTCTCTATATTTCCCACTGGCATGTAATTAGTGCTTCTCTCTGCTCCGTTTTCCCGGCCTCTCCTCTCGTTTATGCATCGTTTCTATAGAGAACAACTCATGTTCACATTGTCAAGTATCCTTCCTTTTTCTTGTTCCTTTTACTCCTGCGCGTCTTTATTAATGGCAAGAGAAAAGACAGAAAAGAGAAGAAAGAGAAGGATCGTGGATTTGGGAGATTTGTAAGAACTGTCCTGAGAGAGAGAGGGCTTTTCCGAATCTTACATCTTTAATTAATAGGCGAATGAGTTCAAGGTATTACACGAAAATAGAACTTCGGATTCTGATTGGCTGGGTCCTTTGATTCGGGCCATTCGGCAGGAAGTACGGATCTGAGCGTAGAATTTTTAGGTGGAAACAATAAAAGAGAATTTGTTAAGAGGATTATAGCTGGCATTGCTCACTGGGACCCACTACTTCGATTTTTCTTTCTTATTTATGAACTAATCCGGAGCTATGGATATAAATAGATACAGTCTGCAGCTGTATGCTTACGGTTCGGTGTGGGTCCAACCAAAAAGCGACAAACAGCGCACAAGACCGGATGTATTTCATTTTGTACGGAGAGCCGCTATTGGGTTTGGACTTCGATGTATATGTCGGACCCATACCAGACTCCGGTTGGATATATGGGCCCAAGCCCAATAAGATAGCTGGATTGGATTAGTATATCAAACAAGGGCTTTGAAGCAGATAGAAATAATATATTTCTAACTAAACTAGGCTACAATATTTACAAGGATTTGATGGGCCTTCTTTTTTCCTTACCTGAATTCCATCAAGTGTCCATTACAAATTATCACACCGTAACAGATACTTTTTTGTGGGCTGATTCTGATCCTATAATTGTAGGTTCTTCTTCCTCCTCTTCCATTGACAATCTTGCATGGAGCAATCTTTGTACGGGTTTGCTGTTATAATTTTGATTTTTCTTATTGTTCGATTTGTTGTTCCCTTTCCACTAATTTTTTATTTTTACTTCTACATATGAAAAAATAGCAGATTGTCTACTACTTTTAAAGAAGCTAAAATTTGACAAAAGAAAAAGACCGTTGAAACCAGTAGCTGATTTACCTTTTGTTACTCTGGACAGAAAATGAATTCTGTTATTCTGGACAGAAAATGAATTTTGTTGGCTAAGATCAAAGTGGTATGACCAAGGTTTTGATACTACCAATTTATTTTTGTGATTTTCAAAATTCAAATAGTTGATATGAAGTGCTCAACGTGTTCTCCACATTAAAATGTACTTGGAGACTAAATTTTACATTTTTTGGAACTTTTTTACTATTTTTTATGAATTTTTGAAAATCACTGTTTTTCACATTTTATTTATTTATTTTTATTATGAAAAACAGTGATTTTCAAAAATTCATAAAAAATAGTAAAAAATTTCAAGAAAATGTAAAATTTGGTTTCCAAGCACATTTTAATATGGAGAACAAGTTGAGCACTTCATATCAATTATTTGAACTTTAAAATTGCAAAAACTAATTGGTAGCACTAAGACATTGGTCATACCACTTTGATCTTAGCCAACCTATATATATATATATATATATAGAGAGAGAGAGAGAGAGAGAGAGAGAGAGGTTAGCTAATATCAAAATGTTTGTTCCTACGCCGTGGAACAAACGCTTCGGTTTTTACATTTTCAAAGTCCAAACAGTTTAACATTCAATCTGTATTAAGATGTGCTTGGAGACCAAACTTTACATTTTTTAGAATTTGTTTACTATTTATTAAGCCAGTTTTAAAATCGCTATTTTCAATGATCCAGAAAATTTTAACTGTTTATTAAAATCAGCGATTTTAAAACTGACTTAATATATAGTAAACAAATTCTAAAAAAATGTAAAATTTGGTCTCCAAGCACATTTTAATATAGAGATCACATCTAACGGTTTGGATCGACCGTTTGGACTTTGAAAATAAGAAAACCAATTGGTTGCACCACAACTCCGAAACAAACGTTTTGATATTAGCCAACTTCTATATATATATATATATATATATATATATATAGATGAGCTATTGTGCATTGCAAAGTAAAGCGAACGGTTTACTTCGGGCTACTTTTTGGATTTTCAAAGTCCAAAACGTCGATCTGACCGTTCAAGTTGGTCTACATATTGAAATGTGCTTGCATACCAAATTTTACATTTTTTGGAATTTTTTTACTATTTATTAAGCCACTTTGAAAATTGCTGATCCGGGTGAACAGTAAAAACAGTGCAACAAAATTCTGGACCATGTGATCAGCAATTTTCAAAGTGGCTTAATAAATAGTAAAAAAATTCAAAAAAATGTAAAATTTGGTCTGCAAGCACATTTTAATATGTAGATCAACTTGAACGGTCGGATCGACGTTTTGGATTTTGAAAATCCAAAAAGTAGCCTAAAGTAAACCGTTCGCTTTACTTTGCAAAGCACAATAGCTCATCTCTATATATATATATATATATATATATATATATATATATGAGTAGAACTAGGGTGTTCCTAAGCTCACCAAGCCCTTCCGTGAGCTCGACTCTAAAACCTATCGAATTGACTTGAAACGACATTTCCAAACTGTTAGATGTTCAATCTATATTAAAATGTGCTTGGAGACCAAATTTTACAATTTTTGGAATTTTTTTACTATTTATTAAGATGGTTTGAAAATCGCTGTTTTCCAATGGTGCAAAATTTTAATAATAACAGTGATTTTCAAACCATCTTAATAAATAGTAAAAAAATTCCAAAAAATGTAAAATTTGATCTTCAAGCACATTTTAATATAGATTGAATATCTAATGGTTTGAAAATATCGTTTGAAGTCAATTCGATAGGTTTTAGAGTCGAGCTCACGGAGGGCTTGGTGAGCTTAAGAACACCCTAGTTCTACTATATATATATATATATATATATATATATATATATATATATAGTGTTGGGCTTAGCTAATTCATGGAGTAAAACGACTTGGTGCTCCACGCCTCATTATTTCCATTTTGAAAATCCAAACGACCGATCCGAACCGCTCAAGTTGTTCTCCATATTGATATGTGCTTGGAGACCAAATTTTACATTTTTTGGAATTTTTTTACTATTTATTAAGCCACTTTGAAAATCACTGATCCGGTGGTCCAGAAATTTTTACTGTTTTTTTACTGTTCATAAGGATTTTCAGATTTTCAAAGTGGCTTAATAAATAGTAAAAAAATTCCAAAAAATGTAAAATTTGGTCTCCAAGCACATTTCAATATGGAGAACATGTTGGAAGGTTCGAATCGACTATTTGAACTTTGAAAATGAAGATATGGCGTGAAGTACAAAATCGTTTTACTTCATGAAGTAGCTAAGTCAGACTATATATATATATATATATATATATATATATATATATATATATGAGTAGAACTAGGGTGTTCCTAAGCTCACCAAGCCTCTTGTGAGCTCAACTCTAAAACCTATCGAATTGACTTCAAACGACATTTCCAAACCGTTAGATGTTCAATCTATATTAAAATGTGCTTGGAGACCAAATTTTACATTTTTTGGAATTTTTTTACTATTTATTAAGCTGGTTTGAAAATCGATGTTTTTATTAAAATTCTGCACCGTTGGAAAACAGCGATTTTCAAACCATCTTAATAAATAGTAAAAAATTCCAAAAAATGTAAAATTTGGTCTCCAAGCACATTTTAATATAGATTGAACATCTAACGATTTGGAAATGTCGTTTGAAGTCAATTCGATAGGTTTTAGAGTCGCGCTCACGGAAGGGCTTGGTGAGCTTAGGAACACCCTAGTTCTACTCTATATATATATATATATATATATATATATATAGAGTCCGACTAGGCTAAGCCATGGTGTAAAACGACTTGGTACTCCACGCCATATCTTCATTTTCAAAGTTCAAATAGTCGATTCGAACCTTCCAACATGTTCTCCATATTGAAATGTGCTTGGAGACCAAATTTTACATTTTTTGGAATTTTTTTACTATTTATTAAGCCACTTTGAAAATCTGAAAATCCTTATGAACAGTAAAAAAACAGTAAAAATTTCTGGACCACCGGATCAGTGATTTTCAAAGTGGCTTAATAAATAGTAAAAAAATTCCAAAAAATGTAAAATTTGGTCTCCAAGCACATATCAATATGGAGAACAACTTGAGCGGTTCGGATCGGTCGTTTGGATTTTCAAAATGGAAATAATGAGGCGTGGAGCACCAAGTCGTTTTACTCCATGAAGTAGCTAAGCCCAACACTAGATATATATATATATATATATATATAGAGCTGGGCTTAGCTAAGCCATGGAGTAAAACGACTTGGTGCTCGATCCACGCCTCATTATTTCCATTTTGAAAATCCAAACTACCGATCCGAACCGCTCAACATGATCTCGATATTGAAATGTGCTTGGAGACCAAATTTTACATTTTTTGGAATTTTTTTACTATTTATGAAGCCACTTTGAAAATCGCTGATCCATTGGTCTAGAATTTTTTACTGTTTTGCTACTGTTCATCCGGATTAGCGATTTTCAAAGTGGCTTAATAAATAGTAAAAAAAATCCAAAAAATGTAAAATTTGGTCTCCAAGCACATTTCAATATGGAGAAGAACTTGAGCGGTTCGGATCGGTACTTTGAATTTTCAAAATAGAAATATGACATGGAGTACAAAGCGTTTTACTCCATGATTTAGTTAAGTCCAGCTCTATATATATATATATATATATATATATATATATAAATATGAACCCAACTTGACCAATCTTTAGCGCCCGTGATGTTTTGGTATTGTTGACTTCAATTAATTTATCAATAGACGATCTTCTTGGTATATGATGTCACAAATAATGAGACAGCCCCGATTTCAGAGGGGCACTTTGGGAACCAATTATAAGCTCTCGTTAAATTTTTGGTTAAATGAATCCTTACTAAGCAACAAAACGGGACACACTTGCGAAAAAACAAAAGAGATATAAACTAACAAACAATCATGTGTGCCTGCTTTACCTAGCTAGCGCCTATAAAAGGTCAAGCACAAGTGACCTCCAAAACAAGGTTCTCACACTAATTTACTATTCACCATTCCTGCTTCCTTGGTTCAAGGATCCATAAAGAAAACAAGAGATCGAAACAAAAAAGATAGTACGTCATAAGCCTTGTAAAGGGTCCGTGGACGTACCGGTGATGGTGCTTGGAGAGGTGAGCGAGATACGAAAGGGTCCGTGGACGGAGCAGGAGGATATGCAACTGGTATGGTTTGTGCGCCTCCTCGGTGAACGCCGTTGGGATTTCCTTGCAAAGGTGTCAGGTTTGAATGGTGGAGGGTGAAAGGAAGAGAATCGTATATAGCCTTTTGTTTTTTCAAACCGCTATATACGATTCTTGAATTTAGTTCTCTTTTTTAAGTTCCGTTTTAACGGCTTTGCGGTGTGTTGTGTTTGTGCTGCAGGTCTCAATAGGACCGGCAAGAGCTGTAGGCTTCGTTGGGTCAACTACCTTCATCCTGACCTCAAGCACGGCCGCATGACTCCCGAGGAAGAGCAACTCGTGCTCGATCTACACGAGAAATATGGAAACAGGTTTAATCCAATGGCATATCGATCTTTTTTAATTTTATTTTGATAATGAATACACCATCTTCCATCTTGAACTTGTGTATATATATTTATAATTCGTTGATCGATGTTTCATTTGAATGATGCCAATAGGTGGGCAAAAATTGCAAGTAAGCTCCCGGGACGTACTGACAATGAAATAAAGAACTATTGGAGAACCCACATGAGGAAGAAGGCGCAAGAGGAGAAAGGATCCTCTTCGTCTCCTTCCTCCTCTTCAATGTCGCTTAACAACGAAGCACAATCGGAGTCAACTGGGCTAACAGATGTCGAGGACACCACCAATGGATACTCCAACGACCAATTATGGCAGGTGGAGATGGCGAGCAAGTTAGGGTTCGAAGAGTACAATGAACTCGGTTGTTATAGTAACAGTATGCCGATCAATTCGATGCCTTCGCCGGTCTGGGAGTACAACCCGGAACCACTGTGGATGATGGATGATCATGTTGAGTTTAAACAGGAATATTAATTCTTCTTGATATTTGTTGCGTGATCGGAAGCTACGATTCGGCAGATGATGAATGCAAGAACATTAATTAGTTTGTTAGTTACTTAATTATGTAAAATTTCTCTCTTATCATGGTGACTATTGTTTAATACTTTAATGTAGGTTTTTTAGGAAGGAAGGATGTCTTATGTTGTCATTGTTTTCTTTCTCATTAATTGGGAATTCCTTGGGTTAATTAATTAGTTTGATTTTTATTCTTATTCTCAGAAGTTTTCCATTTTACTGTAATTAATTATATATGTGAATCAGATTCTAAATTTTTATGAGAGTTCATAATTTTACAACTTCCACTTTGTTTGACTTGCTTTTTGTTTCAAGTAAAATCCAAATTAATATATATCATGAATAATTAATCTATTGTCCTCTTGGATAGCTTTTTCAAAAGTAACTAATATACAAATTAGGAGCGCTTAACAAGATAATATATGTAAAGCCAACATGTTTAAACAATGAAAGAAATTTGAAGGCTTTTACCTCCATCTTTTCCATTTTAGTAAATAAAAAAAGGGTTTCCTACATATCCTCATTATCTACTCCTGTATATGTCATTGGTGGAGGCTCTGTAGGATTTCCATTTTACTGCCATTGAAAAGTTATGGCGCCAGGGTGACATCATCCATGGATTAATTCCTTATAATTTAAATCAGACGGTTAAGATCAGATTCTAAAATCATTTTCTTAAAAAAATCAAAACATGATCTGAAACGTTTGATTTTAATCAAAGGACCTGCAATGCGGACCCACTCAATTATAGTGTTGGGATGGAAGAGACAAGCCCTAAAAGGGATGATATAACTATATAAATTTGATAATTAAAATCATGAGAAAGATATACTTTAGGCCAGAAAAATATAACCAACCGGTTGTCAAGTAATATATATATATTGAGTAGAACTAGGGTGCTCCTAAGCTCACCAAGCCCTTCCGTGAGCGCGACTCTAAAACCTATCGAATTGACTTCAAACGACATTTTCAAACCGTTAGATGTTCAATCTATATTAAAATGTGCTTGGAGACCAAATTTTTTATTTTTTGAAATTTTTTACTATTTATTAAGCCACTTTGAAAATCGCTGTTTTTATTAAAATTCTGCACTATTGGAAAACAGCGATTTTCAAAGTGGCTTAATAAATAGTAAAAAAATTCCAAAAAATGAAAAATTTGGTCTCCAAGCACATTTTAATATAGATTGAACATCTAACGGTTTGGAAATGTCATTTGAAATCAATCCGATAGGTTTTTGAGTTAAGCTCACAAAGGACTTGGTGAGCTTAAGAGCACCTTAGTTCTACTCTATAATAAACACAGATAAAATAAGAATTGTGCAGAATTGTTGTATCGGTCAAATTGTTTGGGTCGAAATTAATTATTTCTAAAATTAAATATGGATAAATATAATTAGGCTGAAAGAATATATGGGTCTGAATTTCTACTCTTTGGATAAACGAATTTAAATGGCGCATCTGGATAATTAAGTTTATGTAAAAATGTGCAAATTAATGAATGCGATCAACATCAACTGGTGCAACCAACAATTGCATAGTAATATAAATATACATACACAATTCATTTTATGTCATTTATTTTGTTTGCACCATTTCAGAAATCGAAAGAGAGATTGTTTAATTAGGCAATTGAATGGAGTGTTGGTTCTGATTCGAAGATATCTTTTTGACAATACTCATGGAGAGGGATGGCCTTGGTGGAATCACTGTCTACAAGGACCATCGCTACTATTATATATGTGGCTGTAGGACGTTGTGGAAGAAGCAAAATGCTCAATTTTTTTCTGGAGAAAGAACAACACCACAGGTGCTAGTGAATAAGGTGTGGCACATGAATCAGTGGATCCTACACTGTTGAGTTTTGATTTTTCTTTGTCTCGTTTATTGTATTGTATGATGTTTTTTATAATGTTTTTTAAGATAGTGATGATGTAGCTCAAGATGTAAGGATGTTTTTATATATTAATAATATATTTTTGGCAGCCGTTGCCAAGTTTTTCGAAAGAGAGAGAGAAAGAGAAAGAAAAGAGGGGTTGTTAGTCGGTGCTAGCATTCCGACTCGCAGTTGTTTTCAACTTGTTCATGTGGATACCGATTAGAGATGTGGATGTTGTTGTTGTTGCGTATATCTGACACGAGAATAGTGATGAGTCCAAAATAGTACTACTACTTTTAAAGATTTATTAACCCTAATTTCTACTTACGTTCAGATCACAAGCGTATGATCCTACCGTGTAGTATGATTGGGGTGTCGATCCATAGAGATAGTGTATTAGATTTTAAACAATTTTCACTAGTCTAGGTTATCGAGTTTTTGAAAGTTTGGAGTAGTGGTGATAAATTCAATCAATGTATTATAGCCAGTAAAGGTTAAACAGTAGATAGAGAGCCTCTAGGGTTCAGGTTTTTTGTCCTTCTTAATCATGAAAGTACAAGTTTTGACATTTTTCTATGTCGCATGCGTCACTTCCACTGTCGCACACGGCATGGATTGCCTAACATCTATCCCGCATGCGGCACTGTCACTACCTGCAGGGCGTGCTGGGTGTTTGTTTATACGATTTGAAAGGTTTTCTGATGTTGCGATTGGCTTTTGGGCTACCAAGACTAAAGTATTTTAGGTACGCAATTATATTATTTTCCTATACTACCCCGTAGTTGAAATATCTCAAATACCCTACTTAATCTAAGTGTTTTCTAATGTTATTTAAAGTACAATTTGCGTTATCTTGCCAAGAGAGCCCACTGAGTTCTAACACTAGTCTTTGAACCGCTACCAAGTCTCGTTAGCTGAAGTGTTTGTAGTATTTACATGCATTATCCTTCTCACACAATGATGCAACGACTTAACAACTATTGGTATGTGGAGATCATTGGCAGATAGTAGACATAACTATGTATGCAATGATACAATAAAAAATAATTTAAAGTGCAAATGAAAACTCAAACCATAACATAAACAAAACATAAATGTATATTAAAACATAATTAAAAATTCAAGTACAACTCTCATCCTAGAGATGAGAAGTTTAGTTTCTCATGGCCATGGCAAAATAAAAGGAATAAAATAAAGAGAACATAAATTACAACCTAATTGAAGATGGAAGAACCTCTGCCTCATTAGATGACGTCTTCTTCTCTTGCTTGACTTCTAATGGCTATCATTCTCTCTTTAAGTAACTCTCTAACCTAACTTAACCTAATTAACAATGAGGATTACTAGCTACAATTTTAGACTTGACACAATTAAACACGCACACTAAATCCTATTACAAGAGGGGTATTTATAGCCTTCCTAAATGAGGTGGAGTAGTGGGGGATGTGGGGTCCACCCATGTTTGGATAGATGAAGTCAAAAATAGCTTGGGTCTTAAGAAAACGCGTCCTTTTAGAAGGCCCATCAGGAAAACACATTCTTCTAGAAGGCTCATTAGAGAAAGCCTATTTTTAGAACAGTCCATGGATCGTGCAGCCTCAAGGTATGCCGCATGCTACATAGAGGAGGCCACAGGGCTTCCTGACTTAGCGAATTTTCTTATATTTTTCACCATTTCGCATATTGTGCATTTCACGTGAGGTGTTGCATGCTCCATGTAATGTCTCATTTTTACGCCTTATTTAGATATCGCCTAAATACGACACTTTTGCTCTGTTTTTGCCCTAAATACACAACTTTCTCAAAAACCTGTCAAAAAGACCTAAAAACACGTTTGCAGTAAATAAATGGGAAAAATGGCTACTTTGCATTCGTTTTTCGTCACTTTTCAGAAAAAAAAAAAAGATAGTAATTTTCACTATATGTTTTGGCTTCATCAAATAAACAGAAGGTCACTGCTTCTACAACTACAACTAAACAGAAGGTCACTGCTTCTCTATCTTAGATTTAATTTTACAATTGAATTTTGTTTCAGGTAGAAATCAACGAACTGAATTGAATCGAATTTTCGCACCGATACTCTACCCGAAATCTCAACAAATTGGGTATCAAAATTTTATGAATATAAATTGGACATCAAACAAATGTAGATGTTACAAGTATAATTTAAATAGTGATGAATTTTTTCACCAAACTAATATAACGCATTAAACATTATTGTAAAATATTTTGTTTAAATTAATACAAATAAACAAATAAAAATATTAGATAAAAATAGTAAATTCAAATAATATATCCCTTTAAATGGTGAAGAATATATCTTTTATAACAAGTTTGTCAATGACTAATTATATCTTACTAAATAGATTCAAATTTTTACAGAAATTTGGCTATAAATAATATTCATATTTGTATTCCTTTCAAAATTAAAATCATATATGTATATTCATTTATTCAGTATTTGAATCATAAAAAAAACATGCAATCCCATAGAAATGGGTGATAAATTATCCAATGAAAATAAAGGGATATGGCTTTTATCTATTGATCTTGACAATAGGCCAACTTGGCTTCTAGTCAAAAATGAATTAATGAATAATCAACAAATAATACAACTTGGCCAGAAAGTGTAATCCATTTTCCCTTTACTTTCTCCTTATTGTATTTATTTTTTGAGAAGTAGATATATATTGAATGTCAAAAACGTATGTGATAAGAAAAGTGTCTACGTCTGATGCAATGCTCAAATTTTCCAAATGCCGAACCATATGGACTTAATTATATGATTAAGATAGCATTATCTCTTGATTATTTAATAATCATAGTGCTTCATGAGAAGAATCACGAGAGCTAGACTCCCCTTAATTGTGACACGAGGTGGGGACCATGAAGGCTCCTGACGACAAAACACACTCAAGAGATAAATTAGAGAAAAAGAAAAATAGAAAAGGTTAATAAGAGAGATGAGAGATTGAGTGTTAACCAATTAATTTTTCTTAAGTTTAAGTTGAGGTTGTCGACGCTTACACTACTATAAAAAAAACACTTCGCCGTCAGACGAAATCGCAATCCGCAATTGGATTCTGCACCAATGGCTATCGCCCCGATAGGAAAGGTATACACATTATGTCATCGGCTCAAAACAAATGGCGTTAATTGATATGCCATCGGCAGTGCACGATCAAACAGACAGTGTTAGTACCCAACGCCATCTCTTTTTTATTGCAACCGACGACAAATATAATTAACGCTGTATGTTGGATTTTAATAGCCGATTGAAAAAGTGTCTTACACCATTTGTTTTGTTTTAGTTGGCGTTGGCAGGTCCTAGTTTGCCATCGGTCATTAATTTTTTAGCCGATTGTGATGTATATATAATTATTATGTTTTATTATTAATTCTTGTATTAGGGGCTAGCCTCCATCATATATTTGCTAGCCAATTTTAAACCCAGCAAAGCAACAATAAACATGCATACATTCTATACCCATATTTTAAACAACAATCAATATAGACATCAACAACATAAATATATGGGAGAATTTCATATATACCACTCAAAAACTGTGAAATTACGTATTTACCATCCAAATTTTTGTAATTACGTATTTACCATCTAAAAATCTAATAACTCACATATTTACCCAATCAATTAAAAAAATGAGATTAATTAAGTTTAATATCACATAAAATATAATTAATAAGTTATTTAGTCTATCTTCTCCTTCTTTGCCCCTTCCTCTTCTGCACACATATTTCTCTCTCGTTTTTTTTATATAACTTTTCCCTTCTTGCTGAAACTCTCTCCTCATCTCGTCTCTCCCGCTGAAACTCAGAGAAAAGGGGGTAGCAGACTCAGAGATTTGGATTCCAACTCCAGCTTGATTGTTTAAAACAAGGTAACCACTCCACCTTTTCCAACAGAACAACTCGTACTGAATACAACGCTAATATCACAACCCATTATTAAAGTAGTAACTGAGTTTGAGAATCTGCGTTTTGTTACTGACTTAGTTTCGAATATATGTTTTTAATCTCTTATATTGGTTATAAAGGACAACAAATCTAGCGAAAGAAAGAGTGTGCTAAGTTAATCCTTGATTAATTATAGTTTAAAGAATATTGTACATAATTAATCTGAGTTTTGAGTATATTTGATATATACTAAAGTTATATTGGGTAAATATGTGAGTTATTAGATTTTTAGATGGTAAATACGTAATTACAAAAATTTGGATGGTAAATATGTAATTTCACAGTTTTTGAGTGGCATATATGAAATTCTCCCTAAATATATACAAGTTATCCAACATATATATTAATCCATGCAACAAGCAATATATAAAGTAGACAACAATTATAAACCAACAAGCTAACAATATTACACATACAACAATATATAGAGCAATATTTCATTGTACCATAAAACTAACAACTGTTTTAAACCACATTATCAGGGGCGGACTCAGGTGGTTCCAGGGGGGCAGTTCAGTTTTAGTGGAGATTTATCAGTTCCGATCAACTTTGCCCCCCCTGGAATTTTTTTTGGCCCCCTCTGGACGTTTAATTTGTAATTCGAGAAATTTAGGGTTAAAATTGAAATAAATTTGTTGAATTTTGATTGGTAATTAGAATAATAAGTCAAAGCATCAGAAATTACAAATCAAAGCATTGGAAATTATAAGTTAAAGCATTGTTTTTATCGAGTACCCAATTGGTTAATGAATTTAAACCCGATTAGATATTTTTTTGCCCCCCCTGACGAAAATCTTGGATCCGCACATTATTAAAACCAACACCAAAGTGTTTGACTGCAAAAACCAGAAAACCAGAACTGTTTTACACCAAAGTGTCAGCACCAAATCCTCCCCCCGCCAAGTACTTGCATAGTAATTAAACTAATTCCAAGAAGAACTAACACCATTGGATACAGATGTCATGTAATGCGTTTTCTTTGTATGTCATTCTGGACAGACAACACTATATGAATAAATAAAAACATATGAATAACATATATAAGAACTTAATCTGAAAGCATGATAGAAATATGTGATTGACAAACTTTTTGTAGTAGTGATAGTAAATGTGTTTTTTGTAGTAGTGTTATAAAAAAAAATTCATAAGTTGAGAATAAGACCATTTGGTTCATGCATGCACCAATAATTAATTATTATATATAGTAAAATATCATAATCAAGTAGGAGGGTTATTTCAACTACTTCTTGTAGCTAATTTTATACACTAGGGTTATCTCTTGTGGCTTCAGAGCTTGTGTCGGTCTGTCTTAATAGGAAGTCATCGAAATTTGCATCTTTCTCACTGTCTAAAGTTGGTATCCTCTATACATACAAATTTTGGATTAACAAAGTGAATAATTGAAATGAAATTAATTATGGATGAAATTAGAAAATTTTAATTGGGGAACTAAAACGTTAGATACAAGAACATCTCCATTCCAATAATCAGAAAGAAATTAAAAACAATTGTAAAGTAATATTTAAAAATTAAGTTAATTTTAATTTCTAAACTCTTACATCCCTGCAAGTACAATTTTAATTTCTTTTATACCACATCAACAATCTCTCTCTCTTCATTTCTCTATAAAAAAGAATTTGAACAAATAATTTAGCCAATGTATCGATTACAAAACGTTTGTTTTAAATGAAAATTTTCTTTTCTTTAGCAATTATTGTGCATCTCAACAATTAAAATAAAATATGCCATGTTGGATTAGAAATTGAAAAAAAAAAACTCCATTGTAGAAGCTCTAATACTAAACTACAAGTACACAATTAGCATTTTACGATGAATTGAATTATATAAAAATATTTTATAAAACCAATTATATTTTAATATATTTTAATGAAAAAAGTTTTTTTTTAATATATATGATTAAAAAATTAAAAATAACGAAAATGACTAGGTAAATCCATACTCTCTAGTGCGATCAACAGCTAACATGGCATATCATATCATATCATATGCATCCACCTCAATTTTTGGTCCACAAATCATAAAGTCACAAAGAGGTGCTGAGAAAAAAAATAATTAATATCACTACTGGCAACCAATTATATTGGATTGAGAATATATAGTTTGGCATTGGCAACCATAGTTTCAATAATCAATTCAAGATCCAGAATATATAGTTTGGCATTGGCAACCAATTATTGCTGCCTCACCACTATTGGTTAAGTCAAGTCCGTATATTTCGTTCCCTATGTATTTTCATTATAAAAAGAATAATATCACTACTTGTCAATTTTTTATAGAGGAGGGATCAAATTACATCTTTTTTGGTGACACACTTTGACATCTATCATTTTCAAAGTTCAAATAGTCGATCCAAACCGTTCAACATGATAGATATATTAAAATGTGCTTGGAGATCAAATTTTACATCTTTTTTTGAATTTTTTTACTATTTATTAAGATGGTTACAAAATCGTTGTTTTCAGACCATTGAAAAACAGCGATTTTGTAACCATCTTAATGAATAGTAAAAAAATTCAAAAAAATGTAAAATTTGATCTCCAAGCACATTTTAATATGGTGATCATGTTGAACGGTTCGGATCGACTGTTTGAATTTTGAAATCGCAAAATTGACCTATAAAAAAAACAGTGTCATGATGTGTCAAAAAAAATGGTGTAATTGGATCCCTCCTCTTTTTTATATATGCAGCCATAATTAATTTCAAATGGGAGACCGGGTTAGAGAAAGTTTATTTTATTATCTTTTACACCAATTATTTAATTTAATTTACTATATAATTACCTTTCACCAAATCTCCCGAAGTATTTGCCCAGTGCTGTATAATAATTTTTTTTTAAGAATTCATAAATAACAAATATCATGTCAACATTGCAGAATATTACTCAAATACATTAATTTCACAATATCATATCTGAATCCAACAACATATATCTATATTCTTTTTTTTTTCTTTTTTTCTGTTTGCTAAGTTCTGTGTAGGTTGTCATGTGGTGTTACAATATTCGGAATTTTTCAATTTTGTATTCGATAGTTTTGTAATATTTCGAAATTTGATGTAATGTTTATTATATTTCGACATTTTGTGATATTTCAAATTTTGATGTAATTTTATAATGATTTGAAGATCTGAATTATTGTTTGATAATTCTCATTGGAGTCTTTTAATTGTTTGAGGGTCATGGGTGAGTAATTCATGACTTGCAGCCAGAAAATTCAAAATAATAGTAAAATCAAGAGTTGGGTTAAAATGTCTCCGTGTCGCAATCATGTCTCACATTCTTATTTCTATTTTTAAATTCTAAATAGTTGATTCGAACCACTCAACATAATATTCATATTAAAATGTACTTGAAGACCACATTTTTTCTTTTGAAATTTTTTTACTAATTTTTTAAATATGTACAAAATCATTACTTTTGGATGGATTATAATCTTCTAAAAAATAATAATTTTGTACCCATCTAAAAGTAAAAAAAAATATAAAAATCTGGTCTCAAAATACTTTTTTAATATGGATTATGTTGAGCAGTTTGAATCGACTGTTTGATTTTTTAAAACAAAAATTAAAATGTGAAGCATAACTGGAACACATAAACAATAAGACATTTTAACCCTACTCTAAATTCAATAAACAGTCTAAAATATTGATGACAAAAATATGAAAATATGATATCTATAAATTATATGACAGTTATAATCATATCGCATTTCATATTTTCACGTGTAAAAGAGCAAGTTATGGAAGGAATTTGGCAGCCGAGAGCACACACAAACTCGTTCTGAACTGAAAAGGTATTTTTCTTCCTTCGACTGTGTCACATAGGGCTGTCAACGAGCTAGTTCGGGCCGAGCTGGGTCCTAGCTCAATTTGTTAATTCGGACCGAGTTCTTACCGAGCGAGCTGGACCTAAGACATCCGAGCTAAAATCTCAGCTTGAAATCGTGACGAGCCAGCCCGAGCTAGCTTGTTGGGTCTAGCTGGATCTTGTTTTAACCGAGCTAGACAGTATAAAATGCACACATATTCATACAAATTTACAAATTGATGCCTAGCCGAGCTGGCGAGCAAACTAGGCCCCAGCTTGAACTCGTTAATTCTGGACCGAGCTAGTGGCGAGCTGGCTCGTTAACAGCTCGGTCCAGTAACGAGCGAAATGTTAGCGAGCGAATCAGGTATGAGTCACGATCGAGCCACGAGCTACGAGCCCCTAGTGTCACAAAAAACAAGTAGAACTGGACAAGGTATGGGTGTCGTGCTATTTCTCAAATTCCACCCACTGATTTCCTAGAAAAAGTAATCTTGAAATAAATTATGATTAATTAAAAAAAATTATGCCGTAATTGTGGTTAATTAATTAGTATTATAATTATGACAAAGTGGTTTCATTTTTCGCTTCGTTTCGTTTGCTTGGTATAATAAGGTATGAGGTTCCTATTCGTTTCTTTCTTTTTTTTGCAAGGTTACTGTATATTTCGTAAATAGTGGTATCCATGTACCACCAATTCCTTGCGAAATCAGAAAATATTACATACAGAGTTTGGAGATCAGGTCATCTGACCAAAAATACAAGGCCGCATACCAGTACCAAGTTCATTTAATGCAACCAACTTATGCTCGGTAACAGTAAGAAACGTAACAAGAAAATTCATAGACTAGAGGTTGAAACATAAATTGCAATAAGTAAAAAATTAGAATTTGAACTCCATTCTATAATTACAAAATTGAATTCTAACTGCTATGTTACAAACACACGTTTAGTATTTTATAAGAAAGACTAAATTATATAAAGTTTTAAAAAAAAAAAAATTTCAATTTGCATGATTAAAAATTTTAAAATCATAAGATGACTAAGCGTAGATCTGCCCTGATATTTGTGCTAAAAAATTTTAGCCACATGTTCTAATTTTGATTGAGCAATTCATTACAAATATATAAAGTTTGAATGCTTAATTCTTATTTTTAGGGGAAAAACAGGTACCAAAAGCTTTTTTCAAGGTTATATAAGTTGTTTCTTTTGTAATAATATTTTTTTATTAAAAGAGACTGGTACATCTTTAGCATCTTTTAAATGTCATTTTCGAAAATTGAATTTACTGAATTCAAAAATACGTTGGGATTCTATAATACCTGAGATTGAACCAGTTTCAAAAATCTTGTTTTCAAATTACAACTGCACCATGTTTCACATTCTGTGTGCACTGTTACTGATTTGTTAGCATGAAAGCATTAAATAAGTTTAATATCAAGGCTCAAGAGTACTTTTTTCAAATATCTTAACTCTGAGAGTTTGACAAATTATCATCTATAGCAATTAAATTATGTGAACCAAAATATTAAATGCAAATTATGTGAACCAGATTAACCCAAGTATTGGTGAAGCACCACTTGAATTACCATAGTGATTAAATTCTCAAATGCACAAGAGACAAGTACGTAACTGTCATATACTAGCTAGTAGTCACAAATTATGGCATGCATTAACTAAACATGTTGAACACCAAATTGCGATTAATTATACGCCGACTAGAGGTATTATATATATATATATTTGCATATGAATAATTGATACTTATCTCAGCAGATTGGGTTGTTTTTCGTGCTCTGGTTGGTTGTTGAATGAATCTATATATAGAGATGATGTACGGAGCTCGTCTTTTAAAAAATAAAAAATGAGGAATCAAGAGAGAGACACATGCATGGTGGTCCTGCAATCTCCACTTCTACCGAAATGGTACCGGTTTCAACACTGACCAGTCTTCTTTGTCTTCTTTGCAACAGTAAAATTAATTCAGTTCTCTTTTAACAAATCATTCATTTCTCTCCTTAAATACATTTTATAAGATTTTTAGTTACAAACAACAATAGTGACCTAGCTACTTTGAGTAGAATATCTGTACCATTCAATTTTGGCGGGAACTATAACGGTACCATTCTATTGGTGGTCCCTCCAAACTCCAAGAAATGTGGTCAAATTGCATAAATTACACTGGTATATATATCAATAATACGTACAGCATCTACTGCTGGTATATTCCAAGCACCACTTGATACCTTAATTTCAACTATATTATAGAATATATCGATGCATAACATAACAATTACTTGTTTCTTACAGGTTGCCCAATTGACCAATTAATTAGTTCTTACAGAGTACCCGATTGACAATTACGTGCTTCGGGCTAAACTGAAAAAAGTTGACCCGTTGAGTCCGTCAGAACTGATGCCTGTACCGACCGAATATGATCTATAGAAATGAAATAAATTTTTTAAACATATATAATATGACATGAACCTGACAATACCCGAAGCCGATTTGATCTGAATGTGATTAGACAAAAAATCAGCTAGAACCGTAAACCCAGCCAACCAGTCAACCTAACCCGCATACAACCCGACATAAACAATGTACCCAATCTAACTCTGATCCAACAAGGCTAACCTGATCTTAACCGAATATGCTCAACCACAACTCCAAATAAATTTGTCAAGATAACAACTGAAATCGAATATGGAGCATTCGAATAAATTTAAATTTTATTTCATGACAGACTTAAGCTTACTGGTTCACTATGATATCGAATGTGCTTCTGAGTAAAATTTTGTTGAAGCAATCCCAATGTTCTACCAGTAAATTACCAACGACTTGACTGGTACATTCTCAGAATCCAAATTTCCATTGCATGTTGTTCCAGAGTTCGGTCTAGTCAGATCTCAATAGAATTAGAAAAGGTACTGTTTCACGCTACAAAGGGTGACAGAAGAGAATGGAGGCCACTGTACATGCCTTCTCTGATACAATGTAACAAATCCATAACAATAGTTGCACACTAGTGGCCAAAAAAAAGAGCTTGATCTATTAATTATATATCATTTTAGTAGGTGAAGAAAATATCTCATTATATCAATGAAACTATAAAGTACTTGTTAAACTTGACCTGATAAAACAAATACTTAAAAGTTAAATACTTCCGAGTATGGCATCTTTCACCTACTGAATTGACTTCATTTAGCCGAAAGCTTGTTTACATCACGAACTACGTAACTTTTAAGAGTTTGCAATGACAAAAACCCATAAACTAAACTTGATTAAAAAAGAATTATCCAGATTTAGATATATAGTTAAACTAATACCGGCCTATGCAGTGCAGCATGGTCCCTTCTCACCATATTACAGAAAGGTTTATTAATTAAACTTATCACCTTGTTATGCATCCAATATTGCATCGCTGGCCTTTGTATTTAGCTTGTTTCTCATTGCCTCATTTTAATTCTGTCCGCGCGGATAATGTAAACATTTGGCAAATTTAATTAATTGTACTTTTGCATGCGTTTACGGGAATTATATATGAGCATCTTATTCTGAGCTAGCTAGGTTTTTTTTATGAAAGATGTAACCTGTAACTTGCCACCAAAAGCAAATTAAAAGCTCATAAACTTGTTAATCATTGATGGCTTCACTGTCCGAACGGCTTGATTAATTGTGGGTGCTAACTGCCAAGATTTAAGTACCAATTGAAAATTGTTACTAGTGCTTCAAACATTAATCAGTCAGTACTATCAACAATGTACTTGATTAATTGTGGATAACGAAACGATAGCGGGTAAATAACGAGTAATACTAATATAATAATTACTTCTATTATTTATTAAATAATACATTAAAACATATATATTCATTTCACACATGTATAGTACTTTATTGAAAAAATATTCTGATCATGCCAAGTGCAAGTAAAACCAATTAAAGTACTCTTTCAATGCTTATTAATATATATAATATATATTTTTTTTATAATTACCCGATCAGATAATGGATACAAAATAGGTTTTATCTGTACCCTTATCCGTTTAGATAACGAAAAAAAAATCTTTACCCGTACCCGTCTTATCAGATACGGTACGGGTCGGGTAAACGGATAAAAGGTGTCATTGACACCCCTATCTGTGACTGTTTAATTGTGTATAAAAAGTTTTGAAAAAACATTCTAGAAGTAAACACTTTTTTTCTAGAAGTAAGAATCATTCCATGCAAATTCCTTTTATAAAAACTACTTGAGAAAGAAAGTTAAAATCTTTTATAAGAAGCACATGTTGAATTAATTTGCTCTGTACAAGTGCACACTTTATTTTGAATAGGTTCTTCTCCAACAAACCTTTTGATTTGTCTCATATAATTTTAGACTAAAGCTAATATTATAAACAAAAAAGTACATATAATTGGCCGAAAGTGACCGTTCCAGACCAAATTACTGGTTTGATATCATCTACGTCACATCCATCTTGATTATATGAACCTTGAATTATATTAACCACATAATTTTCTTTTAATTATTACAAGTAGAGACGCGCCCGTGAATAGAATATAGCAACATGATATGCAATATTTAAAAAATGTAGGTTTCACTTATTGTAAACTGAATAAACTTTTTTAATTTAGTGAAATCCTTCAAAGAAAGAATTGAAGATTATATTAAAGCTTGCATTGGTATGGATTAATTGTAACCTCCCGCTCTTGACCTCTCGTGGCATTGGTTCAAAAGCTCCCACCTTATTATGCTTTTAAAGTAAAATATATTATGAATAAGTTATTTATGAATATTCATGTTACAATTTTCTCATGTTGCAACTTTTCACTAGTTACTTTAAAATTTCTCTTTAAAAAAGTATGTTTCATCTCTCACATTTATTAATAGAATTAATTTAAATGGCTTGTAATTTACATTTTCTAGATCAAATCATTATATGTATAAAAATAAAAGCACTTTTCCGGAATTCCTTCATCACCCAAAACTAATCTAGTTTGAATTGGATTTGTCCAAACTTTATTTTTTTGGTGCTATTGATAAACAAACAAATTATTCGCATCACAGCTCATCAGCTGTAACAAATTATACATTACCTCAATTTCATATATATATATATATCTCTTTGCTTAATATCTTTATTCTAAATTGGAATTAGAATAAACTTTGAATCATCTTAGAAATTATTAGCTTTTACAGTGAAATTGTTGAAAAATAAATTTAATATATTTTAGTCTGAACCTTGATAATTATATAGTGTCTATATGAAAGAGATGATATGATGTGGGAGAATGGATATATTAAAAGTCATGTATTAGAAGCAAGGTTCTAAATAGCGTTTATAGCGTCGTAGCGGGAAGGCTAAAAAAAAAGCTATAGCGAATAGCGTCGCTATAGCGGAAGCTATTCCAAATAGCGTCGCTATAGCGGAAGCTATTCCAAATAGCGTCGCTATAGCGGAAGCTATTCCAAATAGCGTTTTTTTTTTTACATTTCGTATATTCAATATTTGTACTAAATATCAACATTATCTAAAGTCTCATAGAACAATAAATAACACCAAAGTAATTAAGAAATTATAATATTCATATTGAACCCGTACAAAGTCCAAATTGCGGTTCAAAATATCCATAGTAATATCATAAACTATCGATTTTTCCTATTAAAAATATCTTAAGCATCATGATTCAAGACATAATCTATTTTTTCTATTCAAATTTTAATTTCGGTTTGGACTTTTTTTCTATTCAAATATCAATTTCTATTCCCAATTTCAAATTGATTTATCTGTAGCAAGTAGCAACAAATTCAATTTCGGTTTGAGATTTTTTTTATCTTTATTTAAAACCCATATAAATTGCTTAAAAAAAACCATATTGTATAGCACAAATAGCGGACCGCTATAGCGGACGTAGCGCAAATAGCGCATTTTGATATCATAGCGTAACGTTTGGGGTTCAAAAACGCTATAGCGCGCTATTTAGAACACTGATTATAAGTCATGCAAACCCAGTAAAAATGATTTTCTTGTTTATCTAGGTTTTTTTTTAATAAATAACAACACTATTTTCGATTTTAAATATTTAACAACTATATACTTATTTTCTGTATGTATGTATTTAGAATTATATTTAAATACATGCATTTATTTACGTGATTACAATGGTTGTTAATAAAAAAAAAGTGATTGAAGGCTCTGAAAGAGCAACCTTCTTGTTACATGGAAGAACACAAATTTATATTGACGATGCAGTATATTCTTTTAAGTCAAAAAGGAATTTGTTAAGTTATAAAAATATCTGTCAAAATGGATAGAGACAACAAACGAAATTTTTTTGTTGAATATCTTTATATTAGGCATAATCTAAATATATGTTTTCTATAATGGACACCATGTTGAGCCACAAATTTTAATCATATTTGGAAAAAAAAAATTGCTTATGTTTTCTTCCGTCTTGTATTACATATATATTAGTAAGTGTTCTAAATAGCGCACTATAGTGTTTTTGGACCCCAAACGCTACACTATGACATCAAAATGCGCTATTTGCGCTACGGCCGCTATTTGCGCTATACAATATGGGTTTTTTTTTTCCAGCAATTTATATGGGTTTTAAATAAAGATAAAATAATCTCAAACCGAAATTGAATTTGTTGCTACTTGCTACAGATAAATCAATTTGAAATTGGGAATAGAAATAGAAATTTGAATAGAAAAAAAGTCCAAACTGAAATTAAAATTTGAATAGAAAAAAAAATAGATTATGTCATGAATCATGATGCTTAAGATATTTTTAATAGGAAAAATCGATAGTTTATGATATTACTATGGATATTTTGAACCGCAATTTGGACTTTGTACGGGTTCAATATAAATATTATAATTTCTTAATTACTTTGGTGTTATTTATTGTTCTATGAGACTTTAGATAATGTTGATATTTAGTACAAATATTGAATATACGAAATGTAAAAAAAAATGCTATTTGGAATAGCTTCCGCTATAGCGACGCTATTCTCTATAGTTTTTTTTTAGCTTTGCCGCTATGACGCTATAAACGCTATTTAGAACCTTGATATTAGTACAATTGAGGCACATACCAATTAAGAGATCATGTTAAGGCTTGTCTCGATTGGTGCAAGGAGATCTGTGATTAGCCTAAAAAAATTCAGACTTCACTTATTGGGTACGTCGCCCCCTATTATCTTGGTTATATTGGGTGTCCCCATGGTAAGGCACGATAATGCGACATTCGTCTGCGAATGTCGAGACTCCCATGTGTACTTTTGTTGATCCAATTAGTGGTATCTCCGGTTAAGGTCTCCACCACTAATCTAGTATTTTTATTCTCCCTTATCCCAATTTGATTAGCCCAATGGTAACTAACTTCCATGTGTGGCCATTAGATGACGGTATAGACTAATAAACAAAATCAAGTAAGATAGAACATAAAACGCAAAAGCAATCGAAAAATAAAAGACTAAACAATTATCAAATAAAAATATATATCAAAGCATCATGAGTAACAAGGTTTACTGCCAACCTTAAGAATATAAATTTAGCCGCTGAATGACATTTTACAAAGAGATAAGAGAAACATACAACCAAATACAAAGTACCCTCCTACTCAATCTCTATACAATCCTCCCTTCTCACTTAAGAATTTTTTGATTAAATCACTTAAGAAAATATAAACACCAAAAATACAAAGATATGTTTATGTTCAGTCCAGAGATTTTATATAGGAGTGAAGGGGCGCCTGGAGATGAGTGGAGTCCAAGTTATATGATCTGGATACAGCTGTCAAAGATTTCACCAAAGGACGCTTCGGGTACAGTCTGTATTGGCTAATACGGACCGTACTCCTATTGTGCCGCTGCATGAGTTAATGCGTATTTGGCCTTCTTTGGTCCGTACTGGGGCTCTG
Organism: Carex kokanica; assembly: GCA_025461125.1. NCBI lineage: Eukaryota > Viridiplantae > Streptophyta > Magnoliopsida > Poales > Cyperaceae > Carex > Carex kokanica. The sequence goes on along the minus strand of JAJGRX010000953.1, from coordinate 561,983 downwards.
GTATGTATTGGCTAATACGGTCTGTACCAGAGCCTTAGTCGGTGAGCAACAATAACTTTTTTCACATAATAATTAAACATAAATGTGAGAAAATAAGCCAAAACCCTACGTAATTCACTACCAAAATGAGCTTGATCAATAATATAGCGCTAAATATAATGAATAATGAGGATCATAACCCAAAGTTTATAAAAGAATGTCGACAAATAAATAATTGGTCAAAATAGAAATACACAATTGATACGGAGTTAAACTCTCTTAAAAAAGAAAAAGTTTTTGGGCATGTAGTGCTAATACTTGAAGGCATAAAGTCCGAATGATAGAAATTGATATTTACATGAAAATAAAATAAGAATGGTGAGATATACTCACCTGTGGTGGATGCAACAATTTTCGGTAATTGATTAATATGGCAATACATGAAGGACTTGATGTGCACCTAATAGATGTTGTTACAGCATATTTATATAGATCGCTTGATAATGATATTTATATAAAAATCCCTGAAGGATTTAAGATGCCTAAGCATGTAATTTAGGTTATCGAGAACATTATTTAATTAAATTGAATAAATTAACCGTTTCAGTGAATATGTATTGAAACATGAACATAGAAATGATATAATTTATCCATGTATTTTCATGAAAAGACCTGAAAATGAGTTTATTATAATTGAAGTTTATGATGACGATCTAAATATCATTGAAACTCTTGAAGAGCTTCCTAAAGCAGTAAATTCTTTAAGGGAAAAATTTGAGATGAAAGATCTCGGGAAAACAAATTTTTGCCTTAGATTGCAAATTGAACATTTGAAAATAACATTTTTATGCATCAAGAAATTATATTGCAAGAATGCTGAAATGATTTTATATGGATCAATCACGTACATTAAGCACTTTGATGGTTGTGAGGTCATTAGATGTGAACAAAGATCCTTTTAGATCTCGAGAAAACGATGAAGAACTATTTAGTCCTGAAGTACCATATCTTAGTACAATATGAGCACTTGTGTATCTTGCTGGATATACAAAACCTGATATATCATTTGTTATTAATTTATTAGCAAGATATAGTTCTTCTCCCATACGAAGACATTGTATGGAATTAAAAATATACCTCGCTACCTCCGAGAAATTTTAGCAATACACGAAGCAAGCCGATAATGTGTTTGGTTAAGATCTATGATTCAACACATTCGTCAGATATGTGGCTTGTCTTCTGGAAAAATGATCCCAATGATCATATATGAAGATAATACTATATGTATATATGTATTGCTCAATTAAAAGAATGATATATTAAAGGAGATAGAAAAAAACACAAATCACCAAAATTCTTTTCACCCATGATCTTCAGAAGGATAATGTTATTATTATTTAGCAAATATGTTCAAGTGAGAATAGTAGATTTATTCACTAAGGTGCCTCCTAATGCAATATTCGAAAAATTGGTCCGTAATATTGGTATTCGTCGACTTAAAGATCTTGATTAATGCTTTCATGAGGGGGAGTTAATACGCATTACATTTTCCTTAACTATGGTTTTTCCCACTGTATTACCAGGTTGTAATCGTGTATTTAGAATAATAGTGTATTCTTTTTTCTTCACTAGATTTTTATCCCACATGATTTTTTCTAGTAAGGTTTTAAATAAGACATATTTTTATGTAATTGACATCCAATGAGGAGTGTTATGAATAAATTATTTATGGATATCCATGTTGCAACTCTCTCATGTTACAATTCTTCACTAATTACTTCAAAACTTCTCTTTAAAGAAGTATGTTTCATCTCCCACATTTATCAATAGATTAATTTAGATGACTTGTAATTTACATTTTATAGCATATAAATAGAGGCTTTGTAAGATTGTATTACACATCAAAAGCATAGAATAAAGAGATAGTCATTCTTTATACATTCTTTCTATCTTGTTTATGTTTATTTATCTTTATTTTATAACAAAATAAAATTAATTAATTAAATAAAAATAGAATACGCACAGGACTAGACATTTGGTCATATGGTAAGGAAAAGAAAAATCATTTACAATTGTGCAATACATTATGCAAACTAATTAATAAGAATGGTATTTCTTGCGTATACCTAACTTTTATGGTAATGCATAAAATTATAGATGTGTTCTCTTTAGATAGATAATGCATCAAATTTGAGAAATTTGAAAATTGGAACATATATACTTAAATTTTTATTTTATTTTTAATATAAATAATACTTTTTTAATACAAGTAACATAAGAATTGGAATATATACAACGCTAGAATTATTCATAATAATAATTATTTTTGGTAAATAAAAAAATAAATCACACTATAAGTCAGTGACTCTAGAAGTGGCGAATAAGATAGAAAAGTACTCTATCCTGAATCATAGCCAAAACTCATCATCTTTAATTCTTTATCCAGGTTATATCATATTTAAATCAGTGAAAAATTGTTATAAAGTAAACGTGAATTGGTGCGCATGTGTTGGGCCAGGGTGTGATCCAATTTGTTCTTTTTACATCATAGTGGCTGGTATTGCGCTATGACATAATACCAGGCCAGGCCCATGGTTTTCTCATCTGGATAATCCCCTGCTTTTTATTTATTTTTATACTTTTGTAAATTATATTAAATTATGTTTGTTTGTTTGTTTGTTTCCCTCAGTTCTTTTCATTATTTGTAAGCATATAGTAGTGACAGAGTTCAAAAAGTAGATGAACTGTTTGTTTATATTGACCATATTAAATAGGGGAGTGTTCAAATTTTCTGAAATTTATTAGCGTTTTGCTGATTAACATGGGTTTTTGTTTAATTTAAGCAAGAAATGATTTGAGGAGGAGATCAATTGAGACAATATACAAAAGAGGATTATTTGACATTTATTTATTTTGACAATATTAGAAAAAAAAAAAGTTAAAAGTTAAAATCCAACAATTTTTTTGACAAAAAAATTATAGGACAAATCATCAGATTTCATTAATGAGACACAAAAGTGTCAGAATTATTTACAAAGTTGTTATAAAGTAAACGTAAAGTTGAAAAAGGTTAAGATGAAGAGGAAAGAAACACAAAAACAAACCATATATTTTTGCCAATTTGGCCCCTGCTCCATTGCTCTGTAAAATGATCTGACCATATATATTTGCCATCTCTTGGTCATGGCATATATATATATATATATATATATATTAACCCTACATTATGTCTATAGATTCAGAGTATGTTTCACAGTACATCAAGTAACTTAAAATTTTAACGATTATTGATGAATCATCGATTGAATTATGCTAAAATAAAAGGAAATTTTCATTCTTAGACTTAACTTAGCGCCTCAGGCCCTCAGCAGTTGAATAAAGTATTGAAAGAGAGGTATTTATGCATGCACATGATGATTGAATTCAAACTTTAAATAAATAAATCAACTTCCTTTTATTATCTATAAGATTTCTATCCTGTACAAAAAATGATCAGATGAAAATTTGAGTCTGATGGGTATCGTGCAGTTTCGTGTAGATCTAATGCGCACGGATCTTAAGGCAGATCGAACGGACTGGGAATCCATCGGACCCAAATTGCTCCCTTTTGGGGGTGGCTGTGTTGGAGCTGAGCTGGAACTAAATTGGGCTTTGAGGGGGCGGGAGGCAAACAAATACAACTAAGTGTAATGCCTTAGCTATTTTTGTTTTCTACAACTGGACTTTGTTATATCAACGGGCCGAACCATTAAATTTAAGCATATATAAATACATATGGGAAATTAGAAATAGCTCCGGTGCAATAAGTTATCATAATTTTTGTTATTTTTGAATTTAAAATTCAAATGTTGGATTTGAACAATCAATTTTGTTTTTCTTCCCGAGGAACCTTCCATAAAATTATATTATTTTTAAATGCATTTTATATAAAATTAAAATTAAATAAAAAAAAGGATAAGATCATCGACATTAAGTTCTAATTAAAATTATATTATTAATCGAACAGATGAAATTAATTTTGAATTTTTTTTTTATAAAAGGTAGTTTACTGGAACAAATCATATTTAATAGTTTTAGTCTTTTTATTTCTTTGTTTCTCTATTCTTCTTCGTCGTCTATTCTTGCTTAGCAAATGAAGTTGTACAGAATCCGATGTATGATTTTAAACAGGCCCAGGACCATTTATTTTGGACCAAATGATTAAGATCACAAAGTCATTTAAATTTATTAAGTTATGAAATCGTTCCCTCAAATTTTAATACATTTTAGGTTTAAAATCCGGCTTTGGAGAGAGGAGACTTTGTCCAAAGCACTTTGGACCAAAACCAATTCCAATATAAAAAGGGAAGCCCATATAAATAATTAACAGCTAACCAGTTAGATCTCAAATAGGGTCCAAACAAACAATTAATTCCGTATAATTTGAGAAAAGCCTATTCTAATTATATAGTCTTGATTAAGTGGTGCTCATGTATATGGATTATATCTAAAAACTCCTAAATTATATATGTTAGGGAATTATAAAGATCAAACAATTACGTCTTATCTAGAGGTCAAACAATTACATCTCATTTAGGGATCAAACACTTACACTCTGGGGAAGGAGAAACAGTTCTCCACCTTAACCTAAAATGACCGTCCTATGCCAAAGAGACCCAAAACATAAATCAGAAGTGCGGAACATAATTTCATGCAGTTTGTCATGGAATATCCAAAGCCTTGGTAGAGCAACAGCCGTCTCCGTAAGCATGAGACAGTTTTCAATGGCAAGAAGCTGTTGAACCAAACATTTAAAAAAGAAAGCACGAGACAAGTCTTCCATTATGTTGCATTCTTCAATCAAACATTTAAAAAAGAGGGGATTCCAAATAGCGGGCATATGCAACATGTGCTGGAACCAACGTGAAACATCGCATCACATGTTCAACGAATGCACACATACAACACTCATATACAGAGGCGCACTAAACCAGGGAGGAGAGGGATACACAGCAGGCCAGAATAATATAAACAAGATGACGGACAAAAATGCCTCCAGGAAGGAGAAAGAACTGTTACTCATTGCAAACTTCACAGTATGGAGGGAACGATGTAACAGAATCTTCAGGGAAGAGAAAAAGAACACACAACAATTGATTGATGAGGTAATTGACCAATGGAAGGCATTGACGGAGCAGGCACGAGATAGAAACAACATGACGCGAGAGGAGTAACACAACGGAATTTATAGCTTAAAAATCTTTTCATTTTAGCATATTTTCTTTTCACTTTTCTTACCTTCACCATACTTTCTTCTCTTTTTTCGATTTTATGAACTTTTACATCTTGTATTTTGCATCCTTTCACTGTAACCAATCTGGGTGAATGAAAGTCAGCGCTTGACCCTGAAAAAACATTTCAGCTACTGATGACAAAAAAAAAAAAAAAAATCATTTATTTTACAAAGGACACGCTTGCACCACACTAAACAATAGAACAAGACGACACACACACATATAGTTAAGGGATAAACATCATTGTGATGTTTGTCTTCCTTAAACTTTGGTTCAATGAAACCGCTGGGTTTATACCACTTTTACAAAAAAAATATATATATATATATATATATTATAACATTTTCTTTAGAACTCAGAAGTGGGTAGCTCCTCGTATGTCCCTTGGCCAATGAAAATGACATCATAAACAAGAGCCGCCACGGCTGCTCCGATAAGCGGCCCCAGCCAGTACACCCAGTGTGCAGTCCAGGTCCAGCTGACAACAGCTGGCCCAAAGGAAACAGCCGGGTTCATCGAGGCCCCGTCAAATGCACCTCCGGCAAGGATGTTTGCACCCACGATAAAACCGATGGCGATTGGTGCAACAATTCCAACATTACCCTTCTTCGGGTCCACGGCGGTTGCATAGACCGTGTATACCAGCCCGAATGTCATCACGATTTCAAATACAAGGGCGTTCCACACGCCTACGCCAGATGAGAGCGAAAAGGCCGAAGTTTCCTACAAGATCATGCCAATAGTTGTCTCTAATTAGAAGGAAATTATCCATATATGTTATCTAGCTAAGTTCATATCCTGCAGCATAGATTGTTCCATGCATAGAACAGTAATAATTGACTTGATTTTGTTCATAACATACCAGGCCACCAGTGGAGATTTTCAACAGTAAGCAAGCAACAACCGACCCGAGCAGCTGTGCAATCCAGTAGAGAATTCCCCTTAGAAGAGTTATGTTGCCACCGATGAAGGCACCGAAAGTAACCGCCGGGTTTACATGGCCACCTGAGATGTTAGCGCCGACCGACACAGCCACAAATAGTGCAAATGCATGAGCCAGAGAAGCCGCAATTAAACCGGCTGGAGTCGCTGCTCCATTATTTGTCAATTTATCTGTTCAGGTGGGGAGAAAGATGCACAAAATTAGTCTTCAAAATCATCTTACAACAAAATTGAAACAAGCAATTTCAAAACATCATTTACCACAAGAAAATAGAAAAACAATAATATGAAATGAATTAATAAAGAACTTTAGAATTTGGAAAATAAACATACTGAAAGCCATGCCAGAGCCTTCGCCGGCGAAAACAAAGATAACCATGGAGATGAACTCCGCTAGTGCCGCTTTCAAAGCATCTGGCTTGCTCGCCTCTGCCGGGGATCCGATAGCTATTCTTGACACCGGCATTTTCTTTCTCTTCTTTTAATTTCTTTTTAATGTTACGGAATTGTTGTTCTAGGGAAGCTAATTAATTCTATGTTTGTAGGAGAGGCTGATGCTTTATATTTATAATTGATTCTCTAAGGCATGGTTTGATTGAACCAAACGGTCAGTGTGAATTTTACAAATTGGTCCCCAATAAATTATTTAAGAGTGCAATGTTATAGCTATTTCGCCCCCATAAAAAAAACCAACTATTACCCTACCAACAACCAACCCCAACAAAAAAAGGAGGAAAAGTGTACATATCATATGTCTGATTATTTTATTTACTAAATTGAAAAGTTTAGGTTTAAATTTCTCAAAAAATCATATTAAAATTTCGGAAAAGAAGAGAAACGAAATATATTTTGCCCGTCAAGTCACATGAGCACCACGCAAAAAAAAAAAAAAATTGTAATTGAAGTTTATACAAGGACGAAACTAGAAATTTAAATTGGGACAACTATAACGTAATATACATGATGTATGACAAGTTAAACTTGAACCCAATCTTGAAAATTTTTTATCCATAGAAATTAATTTCAGACGTAAGAAAATATAAAGAGTGTCTTGTTTTTAATAAATATAGAAAGATCAGGTTTATTGAGTCCGATCTAAATATTATTGATCGGACTCAATGATTCAGATTCAAATATTATGCTTTTCTAAGATCATATGTGGACCAAGACTTGATTCTTCTCTAATCGGATAGTCCAGATCCAAACTAAAAAAAATAACTTGGACTTGAATCATTGAGTCAGATCCATAATATTTGAATCGGATTTAATAAACTCGAGCTTTCTATATTTGTTAAAAACGAGACACTTTTCTATTTTTATACATCTGAATTTAATAATTTCTAAAGATAAAAAAAATTCCTCCAATCTCTACAACCACAAAAGTTAAATCTTAACTAGTAACCTTATATCCACACATTTAGCATTATATGATAGGTGGAAATTTATAAATAATTTTAATTAAATTTCAATATATATAATTAAAAAAAATTAAATCATGAGGTGGTTAAGCACATCTACCATCAATGTAGATCCGTTCCTCAATTTATGGATGTACCGTTGGAGATCTATATTGCTAAATTGTCAGTGTTTCAAATTTAAACAATTTGAATATTATTTGAAATTTGAGCCAGAATAGTTGATATAAACCATCATAGATGGACTACACCGACGGTTTTATAGTATACATTATCATATTTCTTTATTACTCTTGCGAAGATATGTTATTCTTTTTGGATCATTAGCATATTATGGATGTACAAAATCGCTCAAATTTGTAACTCGCTTATAACTCACTCGCTAACTGTTCGCTTTAACTTGTTCATTTACAATTTGAGTCAGTTCTAACTCGAGTTGGCTGAGTTTGAACATACCCAACTCGCTCATTAACAACTCGAGTTACACAAAATTCGTCACAATAAATCTCATGCTCCTAAATGACTCCTAAGTTACTATTTGAATTGTTTGTTTTGTTAGTTGTCTTTTTACTTATATTTTACTAAGCTATTTGAATTATTTGTATTTAAATAAACTCTTACTAATATATAACTATAATTAAAAAAATTAGCTAGTTAAATGAGTTATAAACGAGTTGTGAGCCAACTCGAGTTGTAATGAACTAAACTCGAGTTAGCTTTACAGCTTGTTACTGTGATGCTAACTCGCTCAAACTCCAGCCCTAGTCCATAAAAAGAAATCATTCGGCGAACTTTAAAATTGAAATAAAAGCCTCACTTCCACCAAAAAATAAAAAATAAAAGGGACGGCGGGGTGTCGTTTTCAGGTCGAATTATTTGAGCTGAGGGCATTTTCAACCGTCGGATGGTCGGTGATATAAATATCTACTGGCTGTTTGTCTCCACCTCCAGGCCTCTAACCTGCTGCCACGTGTACAGTACGATTGGCCCCAGATCAAAGATCGGTGATTCTGCGATGAGAGGTATCGGACCGGGTCAATTAGTGACCGTCCAGATGACGTGGCAGTGTCGTCTAACTCTTGTTCGTTTATTTATGTGACTCCGACATTCCGTCAAAAAAATTTAGCAAGTGGATAGCCACAAAAATGAGTGAGCCTATGGTAATATGTAGAATTTTTTTTTATAAACCATAATTAAAAAATTGAATTTTAGGAAACCAACATGATTACTTTTTTTTTTTTACAAAAATCATAAGAACTGAAATGCCATTTCGGTCCCGGAATTTTTTTTTTGAGACCGAAATGGCATTCGGTCCCGACTAGTTTCACAGCTTTTTTTTTTTGAAACTAGTCGGGACCGAAATGGCATTTCGGTCCCAAAAAAAAAATTTCGGTTCTTATGGTTTTTGTAAAAAAAAAAGTAATCATGTTGGTTTCCTAAAAATCAATTTTTTAATTATGGTTTATAAAAAAAATTCTAATATGTATATTACACAGCACATCGGTTGTTTTATAAATCTATATTTATATTTTTACAATTTAAATAATTAATTTGAATTATTTAACATGATTTTTATATGAAAATATATTTGACGATTAAATTTTATTTTTTTTTATTTTTTTTACTTTTTTAAAGCTAAGATAAAAAAATCACTTGATTTGAGAATTCTAAACTATTCAGAAACAGTGACTTTATGTCTATCTAAAAAATTATAAAAAAAATTAAAATTTGATCTACAAGTACATCTTAATATAAGAATTACATTAACAGTTCGGATCAACTGTTTGAACTATAAAAATCTATATGAATTATATATAAATTTATAGCACAAATCGATCTGTAATGTGCATATTACCATAGCCTCACTCCAAAATGGACTATAAAATGTGTAGTGTGTTCGTTGAAATCATGAAATAGAGGGAAAATGGAATTTAAACTAGGTTTTTGTTGCGCATTATTTTAGTTGTGTTTGGCTAAATATTTGTAAAATAGTGAAAAATAAAATATATAGAATTGATCAGTTCTATCTTTTGTAAAAAGCTAATTTTTTTATTTCACCTCTTCTACAGATTAAAGAATTAAGTTCCAAAAAGATAGAAGAGAAACTAAATTATAACTACAAAAGAAAACACTGGTTTCAAAAGATCCGCTCGAAATTTAAATTTTCACTTTTTCATAATTTCATTTATTGAATTTATAAAATGAAATTACATAACACTTATCCACCTCCAATTTTAATTTTCTGATTTCGTTCGTAAACATATTATGATCCATTCATTGAAATCTAGTTAACGAGAACTAGATGCATATGTAATCTATTGAAAATAAGGTTGTGCCCGCTCTTCGTGGTGAATACAGAGATTTAAATTTTGAAGGTCTGAATTTTGATGAGAAAATTTATAATTTTAACATAAATATATATATATGTGATAAGATTTGTGAGGAGCGATCCAATTACACCATTTTTGTAGTAACGCATTTTGACACCATATGCTTGTAAGTCATTTTTGCAAATTTAAAGTTCAAACAGTTGATCCGAACTGTTCAACATAATCTTCATATTAAAATGTGCTTGGAGACCAAATTTTACATTATTTGGAACAAATTTAGTATTTATTGAGATGTGTACAAAATTGTTGTTTTTAGACAATTTTGAACCATTGAAAAATTGTGATTTTCAAAAATTCTAAAAAATAGTAAATAATTTTCAAAAAAATGTAAAATTTGGTTTCCAAGAACATTTTAATATGGAGATCATGTTGAACGGTTCAGATCGACTGTTTGAATTTTGAAATCACAAAAATAACTTATAAACATAATGGTGTTAAAATGTGTCACCATAAAATAATGTAATTGGATCTCTCAAAGATTTATATACTGAATTATATGATAATGGAGAAGAATACATGATAAATTTACATTAAAAAGTAATCTAAAATACGCAAATTCCATGTTTAGAGTCAATAATCATCAAAATTGAGCTAACAGTTAGTTAAGACTTAATGACCGTCAAGTTCTAAATCAATACCTATTTAGTGCCTGATTTAAATATCGTATAAATCGTGATTCACATTCAATAACACGCTCTCAAGTTTTTTGAATAATTATAAAAATATGTTTCTAGTTTAAATTAATTGTAAAGATATATTTCATCTTAAAATTTTGTCACAATCTATAATAAATCTCCCTTGTTTTCTAGTAGTGCTACTAGAATAACTTGCTATTTGTACATTTGTTGTTGGGAATTTTCTTAGTTACCATTGTGAAAAAAAGAAAGAAAAAGAAATATAGAGTTGTCAATAAGTGGAAAAAAATGTGCCGTGCCGTGACATAATTAACACGCCGTGACTTTGATCTCGTACTGTGCCGTACCGTGACCAAGTTAATTTTTCACGTGCCGTGACCAAAATGTTAAGAGGTGGTCACGGCACGCAAATGGTCACGCCACATGAGTCACGCCGTGCCTAAACGTGCCGTGACCATATGTGACTCGCGTGACCATTTAATTATAATTTAGATTAGTTTATTCAAGATTCACCATTAAATCAAATGGTCATAATTACACATGACTAGCGTGACTAAATCTTTCAAAAGATAGACACAGCACCCAAATAGTTACAGCACGGGACACGCGAGTTACGGCACAACTGGTACACGTGCTGTGCCGTTCCATGACTGAGCCGGCTCCGCCATGCCATTTTTCCCCCTCTAGTTGTCATACTATTTTGAAATTTTTATCAGGTACACAATTATTATCTGCGCAACCAATTGGTGCATACTAGCTCTGATTTTCTACGCACCTTTGAGAAGTGCACAGATAATACATGTGTAGTTGTCTCTTGGCGGCATACTGACAAGGTTCGCGTATAATATCCGAATTATACTCGAATAATTCGTTTTTTTGGTGATGCCGAACCGAACGCCGAATTATTCGGTTGATTGAACTTTGACCGAATTATACCCGAATAATTCGCGAATTTTACGAACTTTTCCCAAATTTTACGAATTATTCGCGAATTTTTCCCAAATTTTTGTTTTTTGTTTTTTGTTTTTTTTTGCTTCCTTGTAAGACTGAGATTTCTAATCCGTATTATTCCAAATCATTCCCGAATTATATCCGAATTATTCCCGAATCACGAATTTTTGACCTCGCCGAACCTTTCCCGAACAATTAAGTTGTCACTATGCTTGGCGGTGCGCAAATAGTAAGTGCATATTGAATAAAAATGAGATTTAAAAAAAAAAATGACAACTCAGTATTTTTTTCTATAGACCCAACAAAAATTATAGATATATCAAGATGGACCTAATTTGCTCGAAAAACATCTTTTTGATATAAGTTCCTAAAATTAACAATTATACTAAAGTAACTAATTTGTTACGCAAAGATAAACATTTGTGGGGTTTTTTTTTTTCATTTTAATTTCAAGTTTAAATCTCAGAGATTGCATAATTTATAAACAATTGGTTAATGGATAAGTTGGGTAAATGTTTGATTTTGGATTTCATTTTGATAATTTGTCTCTGAGAAAGGTTAAATTAAAGAAACCGGGTTTCTTAGATTTTGGAATGTTTGTTAGAAATTTTAACAACTAAATTCTTCGCTAGAAGATTCTTTTAAGATAATTATTTTTTTATTTTGTGATTCATGGAACTTAATAGACCGTCCATTTATTTTTGTATGGCCAATTGGCGCTAAGAAAAAAAACCGGCCGATTCATTAAGTTCCATTAATCATACAATCAAAAACCTAAAAAAAAAAATCTAAGAGATAAAAATTTAAGATGTATATTATAATCTCTAGCAAACATTTCAAAAATCTAAAAATGAAGTTTACTATCATCTCCATTAATGCGTTAAAGCTTCATGTGTCTATTTATTCCACACAAATGAGACCAAACAAAGCATAAAGTTTTAATGTATTAATGTGTGTGACACGATCAATAAACTGCGTGAATAATTGTATGTCAAGTAGTAAGATTGTACTCACGATGTTAATTTTTTTTTAAATGTATTTGCTTTCCTTGAGTCATTTATATTTCTTTTTCATGTTTAAATCTTGGAGATTGCATAATTAAAGGATAAGTCGGTAATGTTTGGTTTTGATTTTTATTTTAATGATTGTCTCTGAGAAAGGTTTAAACATACTAAAAGGAAACCGGGTTTCTTAGATTTTGGAATGTTCGTTAGAAATTTTAACATACTACATATGTCGTTATAAGATTCTTTTAAGATAATTAATATTTTGTTTTGTGATTAATGGAACTTAAAGACCGGCCATTTAGTTTTTTATGGTCAATTACCGCTAAGAAAAAAAAAACCGGTTGGTTCATTAACACAACTAGAGTGGAAAAAACGTGCCGTGCCGTGACTTTAGTCACATGCCGTGCCGTGCCGTGACAAAAATTACGAGGGGTGGTCACGGCACGCGAGTCACGGCGTGACTCACGTGCCGTGACTAAGTCGTGCCGTGACCAAACGTGACTAAATCGCATTTGACGTTTTAAAAAAAATATGAAACGATTTTTTAAAATTTAAATGTAAATATTTTAATTAAAATAAAATTATACTTTATAGGAAGGTATGTTAGTGTATTGTCTCGTGACTGCCGTGACTAGCGTGTCTTCTGTATCTACCGTTCCGTGACTCGCGTGTTCCGTGCCGTGACCAAGGAAATTTCCGTGCCGTGCCGTGTCGTGTCTTCTTTGCCAACAATTGATCACGGCACGCGAATGGTCACGGCACGGGACACGCGAGTCACAGCACGTAACCGACACGCGTGCCGTGCCATTCCGTGCCGTGCCATTTTTCCAACTCTAAACGCAACCATCAAAAACCTAAAAAAAAATCGGATAAATTTTTTATATGTATATTATATTCACTAACAAACATTCCAAAATCTAAGCATGAAGTATACAATAATCTCCATTAAGGCGTTAATGCTTCATGTGCCTATTTATACCACACAAATGAGACCAAATAAAGCATGAAAGTTTTAATTATAACCCCAAGAGAAATTCCTTTGTTATAGAAAAATTATTTAAATATTGTTTGAGTTGTTACCGGAACTTGATTGAGCTCCTCCGAGCGGGGCACACCATTGAAGTGTCCTGAATTGGGATAGCCCCAAGGCCGCTCAGGCCACTGCACAATTTTGAGAGTTTTCAAACAATTATTTACATTTCTAATATTTATTTAATGTTACTATATATATTTTAGGCATCATTTTGAACAATATTTTCTGTATTTTCTTAGGTTTAGTAGAGAAGACATCACTTGACAATTATTATTATTATTATTATTATTATTAGAATCTTGACTAATTTCGAAATATATATATTGGAACTAGTTCTAAAAACTCAAAATTATATCTTCAATAAATTTTCTTAAAATCTCCATTTGTAATATTTGAAAAGTTGATAGTTAAACCGAATATATATCTCTCTTTAATTGTGAGATCTTTTGTTAATGACCGTTTATTATTTTGTTAATGATATCTTACTGTTGCACTCCTTCAAAGCATCTTTCAGATGCGTTAATTTCTTTTCTCATTTAAATTCCCATTACACTCTCTCTTTATTACTAACATATGCCAATTAAAAAATAAAATAAATATTCTATTTTAATTACAGTGTCTCTCTCTATAAAACAGACTCATTCAGTTTTTGATCTTCACCGATTAAAAACTATCTGATTGGATCTCTCATCTCCATCAGTCATTTTGGAGTTATTCCATTTCTCTATTTTTTTATTGTAAAATAAAAGACAAATTAGTTTCATATGATTTCATTTCATATTTCTATCCAAGAAAACACAAAGAAAAGCTTTGATTTAAATATTCCAATTAATCCTCTGATTGATCTATGCTGGATAATACAGAGTTATCGTCAGTTTCTTCCATGGCGTGCCTAAGGAACAACAACCTTGGATTATCTTGGTTACGGTTCCATCTTGCATGATGAGACGAAATACGCTTAAGGACAGTGCTTCGCACGATTTGGGTAACTCTATTTCAGTTATATTTATTTCAATTAATTTATAACAATCCAAATGTTATGAAAATTTATCCCAACAATATATATATAACCCTAAACCCTGCTAAATTGCTTCAAAGTGTTTATGGATCAATTTTTTTATTTATTGTTCAAAACATCGACCTAAGTAGCTCAATAAATTGGTTATATAATAAACATGTAAATACCGATTTTTACTATTTTTGGAATTTTATAACTATTTTTATGATTTTTGAAAAATGGCTTCTTTTGGCTTAAAAATACTTTTATTTTTAGGTTAAAAAAGCGATCTTTAAAAAATCATAAAAAATAGTTAATTTTTTTCAGAAATAGCAAAAATTGGTATGTACATGTTTATTATATAACCAATTTATTGAGCTACCACTTTGACCGAAGTGCTTCTGGAAGTAATTTAGCCAACCCATATATATAAATGAACATCAAAATATAATTTATAGATATGTTATTAAATAGAGGAGGGTTCAAATGCCTCCATTTTTTGTGCATCCACCATGCCTCCATTTTTAAAAACGTTAATAAATCAAAATTTAAATCATAAACGTCAAAATAAAACCGTTAAATGTGATCTATACTATTTTCTTTATGTGCTCATAAAAAAATATCATGTTTCGATTTTGTCAACCTCACAACCATGATTTTCTCCAAAGAGATTTCAGTGGTGTAATGAGAAGATTTAACAAAGAATAGTTTAATTGGTACAAAACTTGGTTGGAGTATAACAAAGAAAAGGATGCGGCATTTTGCCTTTGTTGTTTTCTTTTTAGACCGGAAAATATTGGATCAGGTAGAGGAACCAACTTTTTAGGAGATGCTTTTAGAAATTGGAAAAATGCTAAAAAAGGGTTTGAGGATCATGTTGGTGATTCAAATTCTTGGCAGAATGAGGCTCAAAAGAAATGTTCTAATTTGATGAACCATTCACAAAGAATTCAAGCCGTGCTAGGTAGACAAAGTGTTGCTGAGGAGGTGAATTAGCGAGCACAGTTAAATATTGCTGTACATTGTGTTTGATGGCTTTGCAAGCAAGGTGTGGCATTCCGTGGACATGATGAGTCCGAAACCTCTATCAACGAAGGAAATTTTTGTGAACTTGTAAGAATATTAGGAGATCATAATAAAGAAATAGATAAGGTGGTTTTGGAGAATGCTCTCCAAAACTGACAGTTGATTGCACCTACGATACAAAATGATATAGTTAACGCGTGTGCAGAGGAGACAACTAAGGAGATAATTTCAGAGCTTGTAGATGAATTGTTTCTATTTTTGTTGATGAGGCAAGAGATAGCTCAACCAAAGAGCAAATGGCAGTTGTGATTCGGTTTATGAACAAGAGAGGTTTTCTTGTTGAATGGTTTCTAAGTATCGTTCATGTTTCTAAAACTACAGCACTGAATTTAAAGGTGGGGCTTGAGAATTTATTTGATAAGTATGGTCTAACTTTTTCTAGATTACGTTGCTAAGATTACGATTGAGCTAGTAATATGAGTGGGGAGTTGAAGAGTCTCAAATCATTGATCCTGAAGGAGAACGGGTCCGCATATTATATGCATTGTTAGACCCATCAATTGCAACTAACTCTCGTTACGGTAGCCAAACATTATCAAAAGGTTGGGTAACTATTTATCAGGATTTCTAATATTATCAATGTTGTTTGTGGATCTTGTAAAAGAGATGAACTATTACGTAAGAAGCGGAAAATTGAAATTGTGGAAGCTCTTTCAAACATGTGATTGTAACCGGAAGAGGTTTAAACCAAGAAATGACTCTGGCACGTTCAAGTGATACTCGATGGGGTTCTCATTTGAGGACTTGAAATAGTTTGCTAATATTATTTTCAGTCATATTGATGTACTTGAGGTTGTACAAAAGGAAGGAAATACAATAGACCAAAAAGCCGATGCGGGTACATATCATTTATCTATTCAAGCTTTGAGTTTGTATTTTTGTATTATCTCATGAGGCAAATATTTAACATCACAAATGATCTATCGCAAATCTTACAACGCAAAGATCAAGAGATGTTGAATGCTATGCGTTTGATGAATTATGTAAAATCTAGGTTGCAAGATATGAGAGATAGTGATTGGGATTCACAATTTCAAGAAGTGTGTACATTTTGTGACAAACATAGTATTATAGTTCCAAATATGGAGGATTTATATGTAGTGAACCCACGGCGCCCAACCAACTTAGCTAATTTGCATTATTATCGTGTTGATTTGTTTTGCACGATTATTGATATACAATTGCGAGAGCTTGGTGAAAGATTCACGAAAACTAATACCGAACTTCTTATCTGTATGTCATGCTTAGATCCGATAACTCTTTTTCATCATTTAACAAAGATAGGTTGCTTCAATTTGTTCAATTTTATTCCTCTGATTTCAACCAATACAATCTATTAACCCTAAAGAGTCAATTGGGAAATTACCACTTAGATATGAAAGATGATAAAGATTTTGAGCTAAAGAGCGTAAGTGAACTTTCTCAAAAAATAGTGGAAACGAACAAGCACAATGTTTATCCCTTGGTTTACAAATTAGTGAAATTGGCATTGATATTGCCGGTGACGACCGCTAGTGTCGAAAGGATATTTTCGACAATGAATTTTGTGAAAAATAATTTAAGAAGTACCATGGGAGATCAATGGATAAATGATTTGTTGGTTACTTACATTGAGAAGAAGTTTATGCGTGTTGATGATGAAAGAATTATGCAAAGAAACAGGCGAAGAAGAAGAGAACTACAACTAGCTATATTCAGAGACAGATGTAGAATTTTGTGTTGTTGTAAGCAATACTCTAAGTATATTATTTGACTAATTTGCAAAACATACAATATTTGAATCTAACAATTCCTTTGAGTTAAGATGCTTTGCAGGTTTAAGACAATTGGAATTGCAATTTGGATCTGTTATCCTGAAGAAATCATCAAGTTTTATCAATATTTTAATTTGTATAATTCATAGAATTGGTAAAATAGATTTGATGTTGAAGTCAGGGAACAATCGTTACCAACGATTGTCTAATTGTTGTAACGATTAAAATAGCTGCACAGAAAATCAGAATGCGAGAAATAACACAATTCTTCCAGAGAGTAATCGTTACCAACGATTATATAATCGTTGTAACGATTATGAAAGTCTCACAGAATTTTGAATTTGGCTGAAACCCTAATTGCATATTAGCACTAATCGTTACAACGATTAATCAATCGTTGGTAACGATTATAGGCAGAATACTCTTTTGGAAGCTGCCTCTATAAATAGAGCAATTAGGTTTTCTTCCAAATTAACTAGAGCCGCCCCTAGCTTTCAAAAATGCGATTTTACTGTGCACTATTCTCTCCATTGTTGTGAGAATTAAAACTTCAAAATTCCTTTACACAACCTCAAATCTACTTCACTAATCTTGCTAGATTAGATTAGAGTTAGTTTTTGTGAGTGTTTCTTTCGAGATTTCAGACTTAGAGACTTCGTTCTCTACTCTAGTTGGCCGAGTGACTTCCCATTGATTGTAAGGGCTCACCGGTTCACAAGTTGTAACCTTTCTCATTGGGTAATAGAAAGGCGCACCAGAAGCGGTTGCGACGCCCCGGAGACGTAGGCCATTTTGCCGAACTCCGTTAACATCCCGCGTGTCAATTTTCTCTAAACTCTTCTATTTACTTTATTTACAATTAATTTCAGTTTTTAAAGTAAATTAGTGGTGCCTTAGGGACAACAAAGTGGTATCAGAGCAAGTTACTCGAATTAAGACTCACTTAATTCTTGCTATAGTGATCTAAAATGGCACCAAATAGATTTGTGAAAGAACCTCCAACCTTCGGTCTTACAACCAAAAACTTTAGTCATTGGAAAAGAATTATGATTAATTATTTAAATATTCTTGAAGTATGGGATATTATCGAAAAGGGATATACACCTAAGTTTGAGGGAGAAGATAACAAAATCCAAACTCTTCAATCAAAAATTGAAAAGAAAGAAAATGACAATGCGGTTAATGCAATATTAAACGCAGTTAGTAAATCGGTTGCCTTGATCTTTGGTAACTCAACTAATGCCAAAGAAATGTGGAATGCCCTTATAAATCGGTATGAGGGTAACATCCAAATCAAAAGAACCAAAATAACCGGGTTAGAGACCAAATTTGAAACATTCAAGGTAGAAAATGGTGAAACCATAGAAGAAATGTATAATAGACTTATGCATATACAAAATGAATTTATTGAATTGGGAGAACCACTTTCTAACGATAAAATTGTAGAAAAGCTCTTAAGAGTTATGCTTAGGAGACCTAGATGGGAAGGATTAGTGAGTGCCCTAGAAGCAATTCAAGGAACACATGCATCATTCACTGCAGATGAACTGTATGCGCACTTTAGAAGTTTTGAAGAAAAACTAATACAATCCGGTGAACTTAAGCAAGAGTCTAAATCAAAAACCGTAGCTTTCCCGGCACAAAATCGTAACCACTCTAGCTCCTCAAATAACCGTATGCCAAATGACCAATTCATAAATAAAATAGACCATGAATCCTCCAAAGATGCCCTTCTCTTATCCAAAATGTTCCAAGGAATGCTTGATTTTGAAAGAAAGTATAACAAGGAACGTGAGGATGAGAACAAAAGAGTAGTGTGCTTTGCATGTCATAGAGAAGGGCACACCATTCAAACATGCTTCAAGCTATTTCCCCATTTGAAGAACAAGGATGGTGAAGGACAACACGACCGAAGGCCAAAACAAAAGTATGATGGATACAAAGGCAAGAAAAAGGCGAAAGCAATGCAAGCTATGTGGAGCATAGACTCTGGTGAAAGTGATGTAGAGGAATCCGACACGGAGTCGGGAAATGAAGAAGAGATCAACCTCGCATTGGTAGCAAGTGTGGATGAAGGTCCGTCAATAATCGATGTGGACTCAATCATTGCTAACAAGAACATCACCGATGAGACCACCATTGAATTTCTCAAAAATCTGGCAAAGTCAAGAAATAACAATGAGGTGGATGATACGAATGAAGCTTCAACAAGCTCCAATAATGAGGTACATTTTGATTCTGATTTTGAAGGTTGTGAGTCCGAAACTGAATTGATTGATAACCAAATAGAGACCAAAGAAACCGAAATTGATTTGAATACCAATTGGATAATTACCAATGAGACAAGCAGTTTCGTTAATGAGATATTAACATATCATAATGCCCCTAGGTTGCTTGATGAATCAAAAAGGTTATTGCATGAAAAGGAAGGTATTATCCAAAATTTAAACTCTAAACTTCTTGAATTTGAATCCAAAATAAAAGAATTAGAAATAGTAACACCCAATTCAAATTCATGTCAATCACACTTAGGAGAAATAGAAATGCTAAAAGTAAAAATTCAAACATTGGAGACCGAAAATAGGGCATTAAGATCTCCTAGTGAATTCTCAAATATCACTAGTATAGATTCTTATTACATGCATAATTTGACCAA
This sequence comes from Carex kokanica, assembly GCA_025461125.1. NCBI lineage: Eukaryota > Viridiplantae > Streptophyta > Magnoliopsida > Poales > Cyperaceae > Carex > Carex kokanica. Next base: position 541,865 of record JAJGRX010000953.1, on the reverse strand, counting down.
TGCAAAAGTTGATAAAACGGGCATTGGATACAAGAAGGGTCACTCCTCATTTGAATCAAATTATTCACAAAGCCCGAAAGAAAAAGGGGGACATACTCAAAATTTAAATGTAGAAAATCAACAAAAATATTTAAACAAATTTAAATTTGATAGTAAGGATTATTTAACTCACCAATTTTATACTAAAAAGGGCAAAACTCTTTTGAATAATGAGTCAAATAGAAAGCAAAATTGTCAAATCCCAAACCAAAAGTCTCAAAATCATGCATTTCAGTATAGATATTCCAACAAAAATTATAAAAATGAAAATAATTTTCAAAATAGTGGTAGGAACACATTCCATCCAAAAGGGTCAAATAAAATTTATTTCAAAGGACCGAATGGATGGTTTTATAAACCCAAAGGTAAAAATATTTTAGAAAATAGAACTCAAAGAAATGGTCCGATAAGAGATGTTCCCCCACATCAAAATAAATTTATCAACAAAAATTCATCATCAAGTGTTTCAAATCAGTTAGTTAAAAATAATAGGAATCAAATTCAAGAAGTGAAAGATAAGTTTAAAGCCACCTTCACTCATGGTTCACACAATATCAAGCAATCGGTGACATTTTGTAACTACTGTTGTAAAATTGGTCACACCTCATTAGAATGTAGATTTAGGAAAGGAAACAGCAATTCAAATGTTGTTTGGATTCCTAAAGCTAAACTAGCTTGAATTTGTATTTGAAATCTCCCCAAAATACTAAAATTGCTAAAACTATTAAAATTGGGGAGATTGAAACAAGGTATATGTTAACTGTTAATATATACTCTTGTAGGTGTGTTTGATTACTACTCATAAAGAAAATGCTTGGATCATTGATAGTGGATGCTCACACCATATGACCGGTGATAAATCTAATTTCAAATCTTTAGAACCATATGATGGTGGGTTGGTTACTTTTGGTAGTAATCAAAGAAAAAGTTCAATCATAGGATTAGGTTCGGTTGGTAACCAAAACTTAACCATATCGGATGTCTACCTTGTTGATGGGTTGAACTATAACTTACTTAGTGTTAGTAAGTTGTGTGAAGCCGGTTATTATGTTAAATTTGACATTAATGCTTGTTTCTTAGTTAGAGCTTCGGATGATACTCTAGTATATACGGGTAAGAGAAAGAAAAATGTTTATTATCTATATCTTACTCATTTTGATTCCGGTGAAACATGCTTAAGTGCTATAATAACTGGATCTTGGTTATGGCATCGTAGATTAGGCCATATTTCAATTGATTCAATTAAAAAATTAGTTAAATTAAATCTTGTTCGTGGACTACCAACTCACAAATTAGAAATTGAAGGCTTATGTGATGCTTGTGTACAAGGTAAACACACTAAAAGTTGTTTTAAGTCCAAAGACATGGTATCAACCGATCAACCTTTACAATTACTTCACATTGATTTATTTGGACCAATTAGTATACCTAGTTTAGCTAAAAAGAAATATGCATTTGTAATTGTGGATGACTATAGTCGCTTTACTTGGGTTATATTTCTACAACACAAGGATGAAGCAATTGATAATTTCATCGAATTTTGCACTCGTGTTGAAAATGAAAAGGGTCTAAAAATCATTCGAATTCGAAGTGATCATGGGGGGGAGTTTGAAAATGCAAAATTTGATAAATTTTGCACTAAAAGGGGATATAGACATGAATATTCGGCTCCTCGCACACCTCAACAAAATGGGATTGTCGAGAGGAAAAACCGAACATTACAAGAGCTTGCCCGAACCATGCTAAATGAATATCTTTTGCCCAAACATCTTTGGGCCGAGGCAGTCAATACGGCTTGCTACGTGATCAATCGCGTTAGTATTCGACCGATATTGAAGAAAACACCATATGAACTATGGAAGGGGTACAAACCAAAAATATTCCACTTTAGAGTATTCTGTTCAAAATGCTTTGTTCTAGACGAATCCCCTAAAATAACAAAATTTGACTCAAAATCAATTGAAGGCATATTTGTAGGATATTCAATAACAAGTAAAGCCTATAGAATTTACATTGCAAATCACAGGGTTGTAATTGAATCGGTACATGTTAAATTTGATGAAGCTACTCACAAAAAGGTCGAGAAGGGTATCTTAATTGTAGGTGTTGAAGATATTACTCCTGAGGTTGAAGTGGTTGAGAATCAAATCAACATAGGTGAACAATCATCTGAACAACTCCAATCCGAAGAAAATGCAACACCTGATGTAGCAAATCCTTTGAACACATTAATGCAACCTGAAGAGTCACAACCTCCACCAGTTGAATATCAACCTCCCGAAGAACTAAGGGAAGTTTCCTCTCACCCTCTTTCTAATATTATTGGGGATCCTAAGGAAGGGGTTAGAACTAGATCGGGACTGAGTCAAATGATTGCGCACTGTGCTTTCGTGTCAAATGTTGAACCTAAAAACTTTAAAGATGCGAATATTGACTCAAATTGGATTTGTGCCATGCAAGAAGAACTTGCTCAATTTGAAAGAAACAAAGTTTGGACTCTAGTACCTAAACCAAATGATCGAATGATTATTGGAACTAAATGGGTTTTTCGAAATAAAAAGGATGAATTTGGAAATGTTGTCAGGAACAAAGCTAGGTTAGTTGCTCAAGGATATAAGCAACAAGAAGGTATCGATTTTGAAGAAACCTTTGCACCTGTAGCGCGTCTAGAATCCATTCGGATGCTTTTAGCATATGCCTCTAACAAAGGTTTTATCTTATTCCAAATGGATGTTAAAAGTGCATTTCTGAATGGATTTCTAGAAGAAGAAGTATATGTTCACCAACCACCCGGCTTTGTTGACTCAACCTTTCCAAATCATGTTTATAAACTCACTAAAGCACTCTATGGACTTAAACAAGCTCCTAGAGCATGGTACGGTCGACTTAGTTCCTTTCTAATTGAACATGAATTTACAAGAGGTAAAAATGATACAACTCTTTTTACTAAGAAAAGAGATGAATCAATTTTAATTGTGCAAATTTATGTTGATGATATTATTTTTGGTTCTACTAATGCGGCACTTGCCGAGGAATTTTCATCTCTTATGAGTAGTGAATTTGAAATGAGCATGATGGGTGACTTGAACTTCTTTTTGGGACTCCAAATAAAGCAACTTATCGATGGAACCTTTGTAAGTCAAACCAAGTATGCTAAGGAGTTGATCAAGAAATTTGGATTAACTGAAAGCAATACGAGTCCTACTCCCATGGCCATCAATGCAAATCTCGACTCGGATTCTAGCGGCACGCCGGTGGACATCACTCAATACCGAGCTATGATAGGTAGCTTACTTTATTTAACTGCTAGTAGACCTGATATTATGTTTGCGGTATGTTTATGTGCTAGATTTCAAGCTAATCCCAAAGACATGCATTTGAAAGCCGTTAAAAGAATCCTTAAATATATCAAAGGCACGTTAAATTTGGGATTATGGTATGACAAACAATCGGAATTAGATTTGATAGGTTACACCGATGCTGATTTTGCCGGGGACCGAATGGACCGTAAAAGTACAAGTGGTACATGCCAATTCTTGGGTGGATCACTTGTCTCTTGGTCAAGCCGTAAGCAAACCTCGGTTGCGCTTTCCACTGCGGAAGCCGAGTATGTTGCGGCCGGTAGTTGTTGCACACAATTGTTATGGATGATTCAAACTCTCCAAGATTATGAAATACGCTTCCGCAACATACCAATTATGTGTGACAATACCAGTGCCATTATGATTTCCAAAAATCCGGTTCTCCATTCTCGTACCAAGCACATAGAAATACGGCATCATTTTATTAGGGATCATGTTGAGAAAGGTGAAATACAACTTATCCATATTGACACCAAAAACCAAATTGCCGATATTTTCACCAAACCCTTAAATCCTCAACAACATAATGAATTAAGATTTAAATTAGGCATGCTTGAACTTGATTAGTCCACTGATTATTCTCAATTAGTGCATCTGCATCTTAGATAGGACGCATAGCAATCACTTGATCACATCAACGTTCCGACAACCTTTAGAAAACCCTACCAGACCACAATCGTTACCAACGATTAATTAAAGAAAATCTTAAATGTTTAAACTGCCAAACGCAAACTTTCTCTGATTTCTTCCAGAACACAATCGTTGTGAACGATTGTTTAATCGTTACAACGTTTAGTAAATTTCAAAATCCGACTTTTCATCTATTGCTGCAGAATTTCCAGAGCACAATCGTTACCAACGATTAAACAATCGTTGTAACGATTAATTAAATTTCAATTTTCGCTTTTTCTCTCCAAAATTTCGTCTTTCAAACATTTTTTTTCCAGAGAACAATCGTTACCAACGATTAATCAATCGTTGTAACGATTGATCGCAGAATGCCAAAAGTCGGGTCCGCCTCCTATTTCTCTCTTCTTCTCCTCCAACTCGCACCTCTTCTTCTTATTTTTCTTTCTCTTCCTCTCCGCCGACTCTCTCTCTTCTCCACCATTTCTGCCTCCACAATCCACCATTTTTCAAAATTTTAAGTTATTTCTTCTCTCCTCTCTCTCCTCTACTCTATTCTCTCACTCTATTTCACTTTCTCTCTCTCTTCTCTCTTCTCCACCAAAACCCTAGTTTCGCCTCTTCTCAAATCCGGCCATCCGACCACTTGATCGACGATCCGTCTTCATCACTGTGCTCCTCTCGCTCTTCTCATCACGGGTGTGTTCTTCGTTTCTCAATCGGTAACATTTTATTTTTTCACCATTTACGATGCCTCCTAAACCGACCAAAACTGCTGTTATCAAAAGGAGACGTACTGACTCCGGCCAAACCTCTCATCAACAAGATGAGTCTCCTAATCCTCAATTCCCAAATTGGACAATTGGTCGAGATAATCGGTACCTATTTCGGGATGCCGAAGCTTATACCAACTATATTGGTCTATTTGAAAACCGGGCTTTGACCAATTGCTATCATTTTGATAAGAATTCTGCCGAGTTTCCTGCCTATGAGACAAACAAAATCAATGAGTACTTGGACCATTGGGATTGGGAACCTTTTCTGAATTGTACGGAACCGTACAACGTTATATTAACCCGGGTATTCTATGCCAATTTTCTCATGTCTCTGTCTCCATTCCGAGCCTCTTCTTATGTGTGCGGAACCGAAATTGATCTCTCTCTTGATAACCTGGCCGAATGGCTTGAATTACCTAATGAAGGTGAGGAATCATACCCTCTTAGAAAATGGCCCGAAACAGCCGTCGATACAGCCGATAATTATAAAACCTGGTTTGACCGTACCAATCGAGTTGGTGCCCCTCTTTATGCCTCACATCTTCCATCCCTTCATCGGTTGCTCTATCTATTTGTCAACAATATTCTCACTCCCAAATCCACAATCAAAACCAACATGGAATGGAATGCCACTTTCTATATGCGCCATCTCATTTGCTTAGATGACAAACGCTTCAACATTCCTTATATTATTCTCCGTCACATGCGAAATGCTTTCAATAGCAAGGTGTATAATTTACCGTATGCTCACATCATTCACAAACTTATGCGTCTCAATGGAATTCATCTTTCCCCTGACCTAACCCTACTCGGCCCGGTTAATTTGGTTAGTGAAATGCCGAATATTGGTTGGTCTTTAACGGCCTCCGCAGGTGGCCCACCAGGTCTTCGCCCTGATAACCGTCCTGTCAATCGCTGGATTAAAGCTCCCAATGCACTTCCAAATCAATATTGGGATCCAAATGAAGCAAATCCACCTTCCCCTCCTCATCCAGTTCCACCTCCTGTCGATCCGGCTCAACCACAAGCTTCAACTCCCGAAATGGCTTGGGTTATGGATCAGTTGCGCGGTATTACTTCTACTCTCTCTACCCTTGGTACTAAAATTGACAAAGTTAATAAGGGTGTTCGCCTCAATGCCAAGAATATTCAATCCCTTGATGATGCTCAAACGGATCTTGCCAAGCGTTGGGTGCGCCGCTTTGGACCGGGCAGTGGTGTTCATGATGATGATCTGGATGATGATGGTGATGATGATGATGTCGATGGCGATGGTCCTGATGCTGACATCTAGTTTTACTTTTTAGTTCTCTTACTACTCGTTATTTGTTGCGTACTCTTTGATTGCTATGCTAGGAACTTATTACTCTCTTATTTGCATGCTATGTGGAACTTGTTTTGTAGCTTTGGTTTAGTTATTTTAGGTTGCATGTGAGTGGTTGAATTCTTATATGTTCTATATTGTTTGTTATGATATTTTTCGAATGTGTGCTGTGATTTATATTTTTTATATTCCAATCATTAAGAGGGAGTGCTTATTTTGAGGGGGAGCACTCGTTATTTTCTCTTCCCTTTCGTCGATTTCCAAAAGGGGGAGAAATTGCAAGACATGCAAAACTGATAAATTGGGAACTAAACTATTGGAAAAATAATTTCAAATCAATTTATGCATTTACTTGCGATGTATGTTTTGCAAATCGTCAAAAGGGGGAGATTGTTGTTGTAAGCAATACTCTAAGTATATTATTTGACTAATTTGCAAAACATACAATATTTGAATCTAACAATTCCTTTGAGTTAAGATGCTTTGCAGGTTTAAGACAATTGGAATTGCAATTTGGATCTGTTATCCTGAAGAAATCATCAAGTTTTATCAATATTTTAATTTGTATAATTCATAGAATTGGTAAAATAGATTTGATGTTGAAGTCAGGGAACAATCGTTACCAACGATTGTCTAATCGTTGTAACGATTAAAATAGCTGCACAGAAAATCAGAATGCGAGAAATAACACAATTCTTCCAGAGAGTAATCGTTACCAACGATTATATAATCGTTTTAACGATTATATAATCGTTGTAACGATTATGAAAGTCTCGCAGAATTTTGAATTTGGCTGAAACCCTAATTGCATATTAGCACTAATCGTTACAACGATTAATCAATCGTTGGTAACGATTATAGGCAGAATACTCTTTTGGAAGCTGCCTCTATAAATAGAGCAATTAGGTTTTCTTCCAAATTAACTAGAGCCGCCCCCAGCTTTCAAAAACGCGATTTTACTGTGCACTATTCCCTCCATTGTTGTGAGAATTAAAACTTCAAAATTCCTTTACACAACCTCAAATCTACTTCACTAATCTTGCTAGATTAGATTAGAGTTAGTTTTTGTGAGTGTTTCTTTCGAGATTTCAGACTTAGAGACTTCGTTCTCTACTCTAGTTGGCCGAGTGACTTCCCATTGATTGTAAGGGCTCACCGGTTCACAAGTTGTAACCTTTCTCATTGGGTAATAGAAAGGCGCACCGAGAAGCGGTTGCGACGCCCCGGAGACGTAGGCCATTTTGCCGAACTCCGTTAACATCCCGCGTGTCAATTTTCTCTAAACTCTTCTATTTACTTTATTTACAATTAATTTCAGTTTTTAAAGTAAATTAGTGGTGCCTTAGGGACAACATTTTGACGAGGGTATGACAAGTGTTAGAAATTTTTTACTAACTAACTAAATAGACCGGCCATTAATTATTATTTATCATATTCTACACTGAAATTTTTTTCTTAGCGCCAATTGGCCATAAAATAAAATGGCCGGCCGATTGTATGATTTAAATCCAAGCGAGCAAATCTGAACTCAATAGACCGGCCATTTTATTTTATTGCCAATTGGCGCTAAGAAAAAAACCGGCCGGTTCATTAAGTTCCATCAATCATACAATCAAAAACCTCAAAAAAAAAAAAAAATCTTAGAGATAAAAATTTTAAGATGTATATTAAAATCTCTAACAACATTTCAAAATCTAAGAATGAAGTAAACAATAATCTCCATTAATGCGCTAATGCTTCATGTGCCTATTTATACCACACAAATGAGACCAAATAAAGCATGAAGTTTTAATTAGAACCCTAAGAGAAATTCCTTTGTTATAGAAAAAATATTTAAATATTGTCTGAGTTCTTACCGAAACTTGATTAAGCTCCACCGAGCCCCAACCCCACGCATCAGACCACTGCACAATTTTGAGAATTTTCAAATAATGATTTACATTTCTAATATTTATTTAATATTACAATGTTTTCCATATTTTCTTAGGTTTTGTAGAGAAGATATCACTTGACAATTATTATTTAATTTGATTTTGACACTAAATTTAAAAAATACCAAATGAAATTAAATATTAAAAAGTAATTTTATAGGTATGTTATTAAATATATAGGTGTTTAGAATAATCAATTTTTTTGTAATTTAAATATTTTTTTATGACATGTCAATGATTTTTTTATAATAGTTTTATTTTAAAATACTTAATGTATGAAATATATATTAAATTTTATATTTTTAAATAAATATGATAGGTATATAACATAGATCATGCCTATATGTTATATTTTAAATTCAATTTAGTTTTAGAATAATCAAAGTAATTAAAATAAAAAATTATCCAGCGATCTTCGTATCAAGAATGACACATTGTTTTAAATTCCTATTATTGTTGCATTCCCACTTAATGTATTTTCATTTTCTCCACAACAACAACAACAACAACAACAACAACACTTATCTTTACAACAACAACAACAACAACAACAACAACAACACTTATCTTTCTTTTTCATCAAAATAAAATTTACTATATTCTTGGTGGATAAGTTGAATTTGCTATATTTTTTATATAGTACCTGAATATCTAATGAGTTTGAATCCGATAAACTATTTAAATTCAATTTCCGCCTTCTTGACAGAAATTCTACATCCGCCTCTAAACAAACCTATCAAACTGAATATCTAATGAGTTTGAATCCGATAAACTATTTAAATTCAATTTCCGCCTTCTTGACAGAAATTCTACATCCGCCTCTAAACAAACCTATCAAACAAAAATAATTTATTAATCAGAGTCAAAACAATTAAAAGAATGCAAGAAAAAAGTACCTTGAAAATTTGCATGTCCCTGAAACCCTTCTTTATTGCCTCTGCATAGTCGACCCGGTGACGAGAGATACGCGAGTTCTCCTCGTCGTTCATCTGTGTGGCAAGATGTAGCTAGCTGTAGCTTCTCTTCTTTCTACGCCTCTTCTCCTCTCCACTGCTCGCTTGGATTGTTCGTTTCGTTCCATAAAATAGGTTTTTAATTTTATAAAAAGACCCCACCCCCTGTTTTTGCGTCCTAAACGAGGGTTGCTTGGGGAGTTAGCAATCATCCTGCTAAATTTACTAATTTGCAAAAATAAATCCGCGTAATCTTAAGAGGGAAAATCTATTGTCGATGAACTACAATGTCAAATATTGTTAATGAATCCGGACCGCTCATAAAACAAAATTCGAACTGTTCAGATTACAACTCTTAATTATTCACCTTGCTTTCTTTTTCCCTCCCCACAAACAGCAATTCAAATTCTCACAAGAAAAAGGAAATGCTAATGCCTAATGGGGTTTAGTGCCCAAATTTTGGGCTTGGCCCAAGTTTTTTCGAAAGTTGTCTTGCTTCAGTTGGACTTGTAAAAATTTGAGCCTCCTAATTATCCTTTGAATTATAGAGAAAAAAGAATGATATGCGCAAAAATTAGCTACCAGTTTACAAGTATTTGAAATTCAGCTTATAAGCTACCTTGCTAGGTTTCTTTACAGTTTCATATTTCTGTCATATTACTAACTACCTATACTAAATAAGATAAACAAACCTGGTAAAAAAAACACATACAAAACTATACACTTCATACATGGACTATCTGAATCCTCTCATCTGTCGCTTCTTGTTTATTTTCTAAATAACTTACAATTAAATCAAATAACAAAAAGAAACCAACGCCGCTACGTCAATCGGTAGCAGTTCAACAATTCTAGGGCTCTGACATGGCATGGTGATCCTTGGAAGTAGTTGCCTCACCGTCACGTACAAGTGACACCGGCATCTCATCAGAGTGTATCATGTCATGTTGTTGAATAACCAGTACAGAGGAAACAACACCTTGTCCTGACACGAGAGCATCACCGATGGGCCCCAGCTCAGGGTGCTCTGCCGGCCTCCCGGCCAGCTCTACCACCATTATAGACGTGGGAAATCGGCCTTTTCCAACAATTACTAGCCCGTACTCGCTGCTTCGCCCGATTGAAAGCACCGACTCTATCACATTTCCTCTTACCACTTTTTCCTCGTATCGACATGTGCCTTCTGTCTTTTGCCGGAAGTTCTCTATGGCTACCTCATCCAATTCCTATAACCAAAATATTAGATTTCCAATAAAAATAGATGTTTACTTGCTACAGAGAAAATTTTCAATTTATTAAGCACCTACAGGCAAAAGTAGCCTATTGTTTGCATTTCTGTCACAACAAATAAAGAAAAATCTAATAACTTTTCTAGAAATTAAGGAAAGATGTTAGCATACCAACCTTCTCTCTTTCAATATCCACATCAGCAATTGAGAAAGTGTAGCTCTTCTCTGCGTTCTTTGAAGGGGCCGGCTTTAGCTTTACAGCTTGCCTTTCATCCTCACCGCCATTGTTCTCCGTCACAAACCTCATGGCTGTTATGTTTACTCCAGGGTGCTCTGCCATCCTCCGGGCAAGCGCGAGTGCCTCGCGATCATCTGGTCCCCCGAAGAACACCACACATACACCATGCGCTACATCTGGGGGATTTACCTGTAATTCAATTTAATTTTGAACTTGATTTACTGAAATATGTGATGGGTATTTTTGTTTCATAGCTAATATAATTCCAATTGGTATTGCCTCATTTAGGTAGTCTGATAAACTAATTAAATAATATTTGGCTTCATTCCTACTTTCAGACTATATTGAAGTATATAGTAACTTGTGGCACTAATTTGGCTTGATTTTTGTTCCTTAGGTACATTGGTCTTGATTTTTTATTATTTCAAATAATTAGTTAATATGATAAGTTAATAAATTGGCATGTTTGTTTGTGAATCAATTAGACTATTGGTTGTTACATACATACCTGCTCGCCACCACCAAATCCCCTATCAACAAACAGCCCAACTGAACACGGCGCCTCCCTCTGCACCCTCCGGTTAACCGCACGCCACCCAGGTCTGAAATTCTCTATGTCGCCAGAGTGATCAGACCGGTGCCTGTGGAATGGAAGCAAAATCAGTGACACGCGCCGCTGGTCAGCTACAGTGCAAACATCCTCATGCATTGTAGAGAGAGCAGAGTTGGCAGTGAAGGGACGGACACGCACGTGGCTGAGCTGTGTATATGCACGGAAAGCAACAGCCACATGGTCTTGTGGGTCCCGTCGATCTCGAAGGAACGGAAGCCCATTACGACGGGCTGAACGCACCATGCGAATTGAGGAGGATCTCTCAGTTAGTTCGACCAATCGAAGGATGTATAACTTGAGGTGGTTGTTCTGGTTATTGTTTTGGCCACGGATGGTCTCGATGAGATTGATGAGAGAATTGATGTCACGGCTAGCGTGAATACATGCAAGGATACGTAAGTCTTTTATACCGGTTGAAGCAGAGGGTGAAGGAGGAGAGGAGGAGTATTGGAGTTTGCGGCGATGAGGGAGGTTGTGCCGGCCTGGCCGAGCAGGCTTGTAGATGGCCATAACTGTTGGCGTTGTGATGAAGGTGGTAAAAAGTGCCATTAGTACCAGTATTGCAAATGTCTCGTCGTTCAAGACCTACATATATAGCAAAATTGAGCCGACAAGAAGCAAAACTTAAACTGTAGATTTTAAAGTTCTATTTATTGTACCTTTTTCTCTTTGCCAATATTTAGAACAATGAGCTCGACGAGTCCCTTGGTGTTCATCAAAACACCAAGTGTGATCGCCTCCACCACCGACATGTTACATCCTAGAGCCACCACAAATGTCCCCAGTATCTTCCCGGCACAAGCTGTTACTATAACCAGAACAAGTAGGCCCCATGACTTCCCGCCCTTCATACTCGTAACATTTGTCTTCAGGCCACTTGATGCAAAGTACAAAGGTAACAGAAGCCCCGAGACAAAATCCTTGATGCACTCTATCAACCTCCTAGTAAACTCACCTTCCTTTGGTATTGTTAAACCGAAAACAAAAGCCCCAAATATAGCATGAATCCCGATAAAGTCGGTCATAAAGCCGGAAATTAACACTCCTGCTAGAGTCAAACATATCCAAAGTTCACTTTCACCACCTTCATCGTCTGACCTTCTTGCGACCCATGACATGGCCGGCTTTATAAAAAAAATTTGAAAAGCCACAAAAACAATGCCGGATAGTAACACCCATAGGGCGATGATCGGGCTATGGTTGGTCCCCTCTCCACCGCTAAGAGCCACTGCCAGAGCCAATAGAATCCATGCGGCCACATCATTGAATGCTGCGGCCGCCATAGCAGTCTCGCCAAGAGGAGTTCTCTGGAGCTTTAATTCAGCAAGTGTACGTGCAAGCTCGGGAACGGCCGTGATAGAAAGAGAAACACCCATGAAGACCAAAAATGGTGCATAACCAGCTTTGTCGTCACCAGGAATAGCACGGCGAAGAACAAAGGCGACACCTACCCCGCATGCAAAAGGAAGGGTTATACCGGCCGCCGCGATGGAGAGGGCATGACGGCCACTACGGCGTATCGAAGTCAAGTCAAGCTCAAGCCCAATTAAGAACAGATAGTATAGTAAACCGATGTTGGCCACCGATGGATCACGGATCGAAGTGCTCCATGATGGGAAGATGCTGTGAAGATATGTTTGGTTCCGGCCAATTGCCGAGGGGCCGAGAATGATGCCCGCCTAAATTATATATAAAAAAAAAAAATTGAGCTCAAAGTAAAGCAAAGATAAATGATTAAATTATAATTAATTTGTCTGTTTTTACACGATTAATTTGAAAAGAAGCAACGTATTATAAGGTTATTTTTTGGGCCTGCCTTGGTGAAATTTTAAAAGGAACTTGATCTTTACATTGTAGAATAATAAACCGTTGGTTTAATTTAACCAAGTTACTCATCACAGTGAGGTCAACTAGGACTCGAGTGTTGCACAATTTTTATAATTAGTGCAAAATTTTAAGAGTCGTAATTTCTAGAGAAGCTAGAGTTCAATTTACTGCCATACCCATCGCCATCGGTACTTGCATAATAAATAAATTAACAAACAATTACGATTAAGTAAATATCATCCCAATTCATAGGTAATTTAGCGTAATTTACCGTATTTTACCATAATTCTACATAATTATTGTAATTTCAGCATTTTAGTAAATTTACCGTATTTTAGCATAATTATTGTAATTTACCGTATTTTAGCACAAAATCGGCGATATTCGTAGCGTATTTTCTAACAAATATTTTAAAAAACAATTCGATTTTTTGTGTTATATTTCATTTCAGCATTTTAGCTATTTTTCTCTAAAAAAAAAAAAAAAATTCAAACCGTAAATAATATTTACGGTTTGAATTTTTTTTCAAACCGTAAATATTATTTACGATTTGGTACAAATAGAATTTTTTCCGAAACTTGATTAATTATATTAAATTAATTTTTTTTTTGGGTAAAAATAAAAATCTCGGAGCAGGTTGCACATGCCATTGAGATAACAATTCCTACCATCAAATCATGGTAAATGAAAAATGCAACCTAATGATCATGGTGGTAGAACAAGAATTCACACATGCATACTCAAATCAAGAAACAATAAATTAAGAAGAGTTAAGAAACCCCATACGTACAATAATCTCGGCAATGACTTTGGGCTGCCGGAGCGGGCGGAAGAGAAATGAGAGGAGGCGGCTGAGCACCAAGACCAACACAGCTTGTATTATTAGCAAGGGCAAGGCAAAGTGCAGAGGGTTATCGCCTTGCCATATCCCGTTCGACGTTGTCTTTATCGACGTTATATTCACCGCCATGATTAATTGTAGCTAATTTTCTCTTTCCTTTTTCTCTCTACTTCTTCTGAGTGAGGGGAACAAGAACTGTGGATGTTGGTTGTGTTTTATATGGAAACATGTGGTCATGGGGAGGTCTATTTAAACGGGCATGTGGTCATGTGGTATCTCCTGTTCTCTGTTCTCTGAATCATATCTCAAAATTCAAGGCGCATCTAAGCATGTCAATACTGAATAGTATATTTAATTAATGAATTTCAACCGTATGATTTTAAACGGAGCCAATCCGGCTCGTGTTTATAACATAGAGCCCTTTAATATTAGTACAAATCTAATTCGCACGAATCTTAAAATAAATCGGACAGTCGAGATTCATTAACTCGAAAGATTCTCTTTTGAGTTAATGCAGAGGATACGACACACGTGCATCACTTAGACATCGGACACGATAAGAAAAGGTCAAAAAGAAAACTTAAACAATTGATTTATCAAACAAAATAAGAGAAGGGAGAATTGTCTTCAGGATTTCTAATGGGCCATTTTCATGTAGGATGTGTATAGCGAGTCAACAATAAATCTAATTCTGGCTCGAAAGACTATAATATCAACAGGAAATCCAAGAAATATCATCTTTTGACTGTGATGCCTTCCTTTAATAGCAACCACCTATATAGTATATGTTGAACTCTACTGCTTTATTTGATCTATATTAGCCCATCTCTTTGTATTTTATTGAAAATTTGTTGCGTAGTGTATTGGACCACTAACCATCAAAAAAAAGAAAATTTGTTGGGTAGTGTATTGGCCGACATTTTTATTAATACTCTACGTTCAATAAAATTTATTAAAAATACTCACGGTCTCAAATTTTTTTATAAAAATACCTATACGGCTAATTATTGGCCGGTACCGATTAAAATTCCCGACCGGCCAATTATTGACCGGTTCTGTGACTTTTTTTTTTTTTTTTTTTTTTAGAGAAAAATTGCTAAAATGCTGAAATGAAATCTAACACAAAAAAATTGAATTGTTTTTTTTAATATTTGTTAGATTATTTTTTTGATAGCATATTTATACTAAAATACGCTAAATTACTTGAAATTATGTTAATTTATACTGATTGACACTAGATTACTTTAAATTATGTTAACTTTTTTTTAAGAGACATTAGCTAAAATGCTGAAATATAACACTAAAAAATAGAATTTATTTTAAAATATTTGCTAGATTACATTTTTTATATATAATTAGCATATTTATACTAAAACACGCTAAATTACTTGATTTATGCTGAATTACAGTAAATTACAATAATTATGTAGAATTATGCTAGAATACGGTAAAGTACGCTAAATTACGTACGAATAGGGATGATATCTTCACTGAGAAGGGGAAAAACGACGACGAAACTTCAAACGGCCATAAAACGGCGCTCGAGTGTCCGATTTCAGCAAATGACCACTTTTCGGAAAGCTTACGAAAATGCGCATCGTTCGTGCTAGCAATGTCAGAAGCCAAATTCAGAATCGCCAAAAAACAAAGGGAAGAGCCTCAAAACTTCAATTGAAGTTTTCGATTGAGATTTTCACTTTTATTATTCAATCTACGTAGCTCAGTAAATTAGTTACATAATGAACTTGTAGAATACCAATTTTTATTATTTTTTGGAATTTTTTTTACTATTTTTTATGATTTATGAAAGATGGCACAAAATCGGCCCTATTCATACGTAATTTAGCGTAATTTACCGTATTTTAGCATAATTCTACATAATTATTGTAATTTCAGCATTTTAGTAAATTTACCGTATTTTAGCATAATTATTGTAATTTACCGTATTTTAGCACAAAATCAGCCCTATTCGTAGCGTATTTTCTAACAAATATTTAAAAAAATAATTCAATTTTTTTTGTGTTAGATTTCATTTCAGCATTTTAGCAATTTTTCTCTAAAAAAAAAAAAAAAAAAAAAAAATCACAGAACCGGCCAATAATTGGCCGGTCGGGAATTTTAATTGGTACCGGCCAATAATTGACCGGTATGAGTATTTTTAAAAAAAATTTGGGACCGTGGGTATTTTTAATAATTTTTATTGAACGTAGGGTATTAATAAAAATGTCGGGTGTATTGGGGTTTGTAACCTGGGAGTTATACCCTTTGAAATTAATAAAAAGTGAATTATTAGCATTTTAGATATGTTGTGCCTATTCTCAAATAGTCGCATGTATTGCCCCCAAAAACTTGTCCTCTTAGCTTAATTTTTTTTCTTTTTCAAACGTATGCATGTATTTACACCATTACCAATATATTTGTAATTTTAAAAATTTATAACGTTCAATTCAATCTCACTCTAATTTTTTGTCGGCTTCTATGACATTTCTTCAGTCCACCCCTTCAAATTAGTCGAAAAAGATGTTGCATTGGCGTGTCTGAATATGATATTTTGACCAGCTTTTGGTCATATGATAACAGTGTAATTGTGGAAATGGGATGGAAAACATAGTTTGTTAATTGTTGATTGTTATAGGAAGAGTTCAGCAGCCGAACTATGAGCGCATGCTTTTGGGTACTTGTGACGGTGACACGTAACGTAACACCTCTGACCGCTGCTGAGCCTCTTCTGATCTAGATCTGCTGTGGTATAATTGGTAATAGAAATTACGTTGCGGGTCACAGGTGAATTTAGTATACAGAGAATAATAAATGATGATAAGTAGAGGAACATTAGATCAATTGACTACCATTTTAGCCATTTGTGTATTTATTTCTGAAAAGAGCATAATTTTTTTTTTTTTAAAAGGCAAAATTGCCCATTTGCATTAGCTAAAGGAGTTTAATTACATATTCAGCAACAGCAAAAAACAACCCGCAAAAACGTGCAAACCTCAGCATACCCGACCCATATGACCCCAAAACTAAAACACAGTAAAGGGTAGCAGAACATTATAACAAGTTGCAAACTATAGATTTATCACAGAAAAGAGCATAATTTATGAATAGAAGTCTATTAATTACACCCCATTGACTACTATTCGTGTGTCAGACTTGAGCAGAATTAATGAATAAAAGAATAAAAGTTGGCCTCATTATTCTTTCCTCATAATTACGGATAAAGATATTAAGCAGTGTTATTTTCAATGATTTTAAATATGATTTCTATGCAGTATGCGGAAGGTCATCATATACCGCATATGCGGTATACAGTCGCATATGCGAATTTTTATACGGACTTATATATGCAGATTTTAAAATAAAAATTCATATATATGTAAACAAGTATGCGGTAATATGCGGTATGCAGTAATATTCGGTATCATACAAATAATAAGTATGCGGTAATATGCGACTGAATATGCAGTAATAATATGCGACTGAATATGCAGTAGTAATATGCGGCCCACATATGCAGAACCGTTTATATTGATCGCATACAGATTTCTATGCAGACTACAACTGAGTACACATATGCAGCCGGATAGACCACATTTTATTACACTAGTATTTTAACTTCATACAACACGAATAAAAAAGTGACTTTTGTGTTGCATGAAATTAAAATAACGTTATCAAGAGAGGAATTCCTCTCTTGATTTACTCGTAATTTTCCGAGCTCTTCTATAAAAGTAGAAAGACCTTGTTGTCTCTGAAAAAACCATCTAATTTAAAATGTACGATTGGAAATCAAGACAACAACATTATATGATATATATTAGATTTTCAATATGATTCATCCATAGAAAACAAATCCAAACTATCCGATCAAATTCAGAAGGGCTAAAAATCCCTGGTTCTAACCATAATAACTATTATGACTATGCTTTATTGGACAGAGCTTGGAGTGGACAATGCCGACCTGGCCAACTGGATGACTCCAGACACATCCCTCATCCCACTACAGATTTTGGCGCTAGCTGCTGCAGGTCACATGATTATCATCTCTCATGATGAGGAGGAGGATGATGCTGAGGAAGATTGAGTTCTTTCTCACAACTTGGTGTTTTGCTTTGCTTTCTTATCAGACTACTACTTAATTGCTTTTGCTGTACCACCTGCGAGTCCATCTGAAACTAATTAAGTGGGGGGGGGGGGGGGGGGGGGGGGGGGGGTAGGTGGATGAGCAAAGATTAATTATTAATATTTCCCCACCTAACACTTGTCATGCCGATATTTTTATTAATAACCTTAAACAAATGAAAAATGTTAAATATAATTCCGATCCCAAAATATTTTCAAATCTAATCTAACCGCCTCATTATTGGGCGGTTCACTCTACCCACCAAACCGCCCAGTGGTTGGGCGGTCCACACGGCCAAGCAAACCGCCCCCCAATCGGGCGGTTAGGCATTTTTTTTTTTTTTTTTTTTTTTTACAGATATGTTAGGATATATTTTTTTAGTAAGATATATTTATAAGATATATATATATTAAGATATATTTGTTTTTGTAAATATCTTTTCATTAAGATATATTTATAAGATATATATATTTTTTTATAGATATATTAAATATATATTTGTTTGTAGATATATTTTTATTAAGATATATTTACAACATATATGAAGATATATTAAGACATATATTGTAAGATATATTTTTTCTATTGTAATTTTTATATGAAAATGATTTATTTTTTTTATTGTAATTTTAAATAAAAATTGGTTGAATGTGGATGAGTCGTTTGACGTTAGAACTGTCGATTTTTTTATAATAATTGTCGATTATACGGGTGTTGTATTGATTGTCGATTTGGATAACGTGATAAACAGTGGAAAAGTAATATAAATGGTAAGTCCACCAAAAAAACATCCAAACTACGTAATCTAAATGTCCGCAATATAAGATAAAACACTCCAAACCGAATATACAATAGTAGAAAAGCTATCTGACTACAAGAACAAAAAAGCTAACGACGAGGACGAGGGCGACGACCACAGAGATCCAACCTACGAGGTGGATGGCGGTCCCTATGCGGTTGTACACGCCTCACGTGAACCTCCTCCTCCTGTGCGGCTGTATCTGCCTCGGCCCATGGATCCTCCACCAGTGGGGGGATGGGCGGCATAGTAGGCACCTCCCATGGCTCCCAGGTCGATGGATACGTAGGCGGAGGAGGCGGTGTGCCAAATATAGCAGATGCAAAGGCATCTGCATGCTGTGCTCCACTCCCACTGGCCTCGTCATCGTGCTGTCTGGCCTCCGGATATCGTGGTATGTGGAGGCTCGGTCCCTCATCCCCGGTATAATCTCCGGTAAGGTCAGCCATAGTGAACTCCGGAGTGGCATGTCGTGGGGGAGCTCCATCCTTAATGAAAACAATGTTAGTTTTGCTACATACAAATAAATAGTAAGTTGAATAAATAATAAATTTTTGCTACCTGTCCAACCTGCACCGGAACTCCAAACTCATTGTAGTAAGCATTCCACGCATTGTTATTCAGCACTCATTCGTGGAAGCCCCAACCTGAGTCATCCACTGCAGAATAGAAGACAAATTAATGAGAATAGTTTTTTTTAACGATAAATGACTGTGTACAACAAAATCAAATTACCTGAAGGAGGTGGCGGCATCTCATCAGCATAAATAGCGACTCTGGGCTGATCCGGATCACGTGGTGGAGGCTCTATCTCGCGCCAGTTTATGTTCTCCCCACTGTCACGCAACATGCCAACGAGGCGCCCGTCAAAGCCGAGAGAGAGAGTGCGGCCAAGAGAGAGAGAGGAGGTGGTGGTGGCCAGCCGGGTAGAGGGAGGAGGTGGTGGCCGGCCAATGGGAGGGGAGGGGAGGGGAGGGGAGGGGAGGGGAGGGGCGGGGATGGCCAGGGCTGGGCTTGGCGGGCGGGGGCGGGGCGGCAGGGGGCGGGGGGCGGGGCTGGGATAGAGGGGCGGTTAGGGCAGTGGGGTGGGGGGTGGGGGGTGGGGGCGGGTTTTATTAAAAAAAAAAAATTTCCACTAAACCGCCCCATGGGGGGGCGGTTAGGGGGGGTGGACCGCCCCATGCTTGGGCGGTTAGGGGGAGGTGCGGACCGCCCCATTTTCGGGCGGTTGGGGCATTTTTAAATTTTTTTTCAAACAAGGGTTATATTTGACATTTTTCATTTGTTTAAGGTTATTAATAAAAAATATCGGCTTGTCATGCAAAGGCATGCACTGTCGGACAAATTCAAATATGACGAGGTCGGTTTATTAATTTTGTATTTTCCACCAGTATATATTAAACTTACCAAGAGCCATTGCAATGAAGATCAAACAGAGTATGAAAGCTGGCACAATAGAGTATAGGAAAAAAATTATATTAAATTTAAGTAGGATTAAAATGCACTATTCATTTTGTGTTGCAATCATACTCTATATTTTTTTTCTCTGTTTCGAAGTCGGAATAGTCGATTCGAACCGCTCAATATGATCTTCATATTAAAATATCCTTGGAGATCAAAATTTTATATCTTTTGGAATTTAGTTATTAATTATTATTATTTTAGATAGGTATGAAATCATTGTTTTGGATGATTCAGAATCTTCTGAAAACGCTGATTTTGTATCTATCTAAAAACATAAAAAAAAGTTTCCAAAAAATATATAATTTGGTCTCTATACACAATTTAATATGAAGACCATGTTGAGCAGTTTAGATCGATTGTTCGAATTTTTAAAACAGAAATAAAGATGTAGAGCATGATTGAATCATAAAACCAATGTTGTATTTTGACCCAACTATGAACCTAAATATTCCCGGTCTAAAAAGGCAAACGTACTTATAAAATTCTAATCATTTGTGGTGACGAACAAGCACAATGTTTACCCCTTGGTTTACAAATTAGTGAAATTGGCATTGATATTGCCAGTGGCGACCGCTAGTGCTGAAAGAATATTTTCGGCAATGAATTTCGTGAAAAATAATTTAAGAAGTATCATGGGAGATAAATGGATGAATGATTTGTTGGTTACCTACATTGAGAAGGAGTTTATGCGTGTTGATGATGAAAGAATTATGCAAAGATTTCAATCTATGAAGACCCGTAAAGGAAAACTCTCTCCATTGACTTAATTATCTAGTATCTAGTTTTTTTGTTTTGTTTTTAATATGTAAAAGGATAATATTTTTATTGTTTTGTTATGCAAAAGAATATTAATTATTTTGTTGGTTTTTTGCCATGTTTTAATTGGTAGTTTGATTAGTTGATTATCTAAATATATGGAGTAAATTGTGTTATAATACTATTTTTGTTGTTTTTGTTATCATGCTTTATCTAGTACCCGGTTATCTAATGGGTTTGGACCCAATTATCTATTTAAACCCAATTCAATAATTTCTTTGTTAAAAATATATTTTAAAAACAAAAAAATTTATATAAACAGATACTTATCTTAATATTAACATTTTAATCTTTATGAATTGTGGAAAGAAGCTATATCAACCTCTACCACGGTTGCGCCCGCATGCAGAGGAATACCAGCGTAACTTGGGGCAAGCTTAACAGTTTATTCCTGCACTTAGTACGGGAAGTTGCCTTAGGTCCGCATTTTGCAGCTCCAGGTAATAAAGTTTTAATTATATTCTTGATTATATTTTTTTATATAATTATTATTTTTTTAGCGATCAAAATTTAGATTTAAATCTAGTTAGTAAAAAAAGTCCAACACTTATCATATTCTGATCAAAATCCTACATCTGCCTCTGAATGTAGCTAGTTGCAGTTCTCTTCTGTTTGCTCGCTTGAATTGTTCATTTAGTTCGATAAATAGGTTTTTAATTTGAGAAAAAGATCCCACCCCTGTTTTTGGCGTCCTAAACGAGGATTGCATGGGAGTTAGTATTCCTGCTATATTTTTCTAATTTGCAAAATAAATCCGCGTATTCTCGAGGGAAAATCTAGTGCCAATGAATTACAAGAGTCCGTACGTATTCTCTGCGTTAACTCAGATTTCAAGTTAATGCATCTTGACCGTCCAATCAGAATTTGGACCAATCCAGTTCTAGGTGAAACACACGGAACCCCTTTAATATTTGTGCCAGCACGATCAGACTGTCCGAATTCATTCTACATTAACTCAAAATCTGAGTTAATGGATACGATACGAATCCCAACTGCACATAAAAAATTTATCCAACAGTTTAGATTACAGCTCTTAATATTTCACCTTGCTTTCTTTTTCCCTCCCCACAAAGTACTAGTATTCCCTAAAGTAACTCAACAGTTTGAGTTTGGATTATAATCGTCTGATCAGAATCAACATGAATATTAAAGGAACCCAATAAATTCAACCTCGGATCAAATTAACCTGAATTCAGATCTACAGTCCAAATCCAAAATTCGAAACATAAATTTTGAGTTACTTTAGGGAATCAGGAACCACTTCCGACTCCATCGAAATAAAAATTCGAATCATATAAGATACTTGACTATGTCAGATAAATTTAAATCGTTCAATTTAAATTTGTATGAATTTTAAAGTGAATTCCTATTTAAAATAGGTCGGAATTTTTTTGTTTTGAATAATGATATTCATGGAAGCGTATTCTCTGAGATAACTTTTCACTTGATGGATTTACGAACCAGATGCACGGAGAGTGTATTAATAGAAAATGGGTTGCTTTAAAATTTGTGTAACGTAATACTTTCTAAATTTTAATATAACTATTTTCTTTTTTTTTTCTCTGTAGTTTCAGCTAAAATGGTACTATAAAAAATTGTAGAATAATTTGGTAAAGGGTACTGCATGCATTGCAAAAGTATTTTTAAGCAAACAAGCAAATCAAGAGAGATTTTCAAGCAAATTCTCGCAGAAGTATTTTTTAAGCAAACACGACAGTTTAAAGTTTAAAGTAAAACACAAAATAACAAAACTAATTTTCTTCTCGAGGATTTATTTCCTCCTCTTCCTCGTGAGCTATGTTGCATGGATACAGGTACGGGTATCGTATCGGATACGATACGGATACGGCGATACGGCAATTTTAAAAAATCAAAGATACGATACGGCTATTATATGTATTATTTTATATAATTTTAATTATATTTTTTATTCAACAGTTATATATATAAATTAAATATAATTTTTTTTGGATATGGTAAGATACAATAGTCTAGGTATATATTAAATATAAAAGATACTAACTTCTAACAACAAATATGCATTGGTGTGGTGATAAAGTGTTGGGTGGTGTGGAGCGTAGTACGCGGGTTCAATTCCCGCTTGGGATGAAAAAAATGATTTTTGCCTCTTGGTGTATGCGCAGTGCACGGGCTTCAGCTTAGCCTGCGGTCCATGCGCAGTGTACGCGGTCCATGCGCGTCAGAGACGTATCAGAGCCGTATCTAGACGAGTCAGAGCATATCGGAGACTGTATCCAAGTATTAAGGATACGCCACGTAGGCCGATACGCCAGCTGGCGTATCGGAGCCGTATCGGTCGCGTATCCGTGTCCGATATGTATCAGATACGGGTACGGAGCCTATATTGGAGTATCCGAGTAACATAGCTCGTGAGAAATACATGAGCCACGATAACCGAGACAGTTGTGGCCGCTACAATGTCAAAAATCAGAGAATGTTCCTTCTTGTCCTGATTAAATTAAAAATTGGGGAAATATTACATATATCAAGGGACCAAAAAAAATTTAAGATGTATATTATAATCTCTAACAATATTTCAAAATCTAAGAATGAAGTTTACAATAATCTCCATTAATGCGCTAATGCTTCATGTGCCTATTTATACCACACAAATGAGACCAAATAAATCATGAAGTTTTAATTAGAACCCTAAGAGAAATTCCTTTGTTATAGAAAAAATATTTAAATATTTGACAATTATTATTTAATTTGATTTTGACACTAAATTTAAAAAAATACCGACTGAAATTAAATATTAAAAAGTAATTTCATAGGTATGTTATTAAATATATAGGTGTTTAGAAGAATCAATTTTTTTGTAATTTAAATATTTTTTATGACATGTCAATGATTTTTTATAATGAGTTTTATTTAAAATACTTAATGTCTTGTGAAAAATATATTAAATTTTATAGTTTTTTAAAAATAAATATGATATCTATATAATATAGATCATGCCTATATGTTATATGAGGAGGGTTCCAATGCCTCATCTCCTCATACCTCATCCATACCTCATGTTATATATCTCTATTTTCAAAGTCTAAACTATCGATCCGACCGTTCAACATGATATTCATACTAAAATATGCTTGGGGATGAAATTTTATAATTTTTGCAATTTTTTTACTATTTTTTAAGATAGGTACAAAATCACTGTTTTTTGAATGGTCCAGATACAGTGATTTTGTACCTATCTTAAAAGATAGTAAAAAAATTGCAAAAATTATAAAATTTCATCCCCAAGCATATTTTAGTATGAATATCATGTTGAACGGTCGGATCGATAGTTTAGACTTTGAAAATAGAGATATATAACATGAGGTATGAGGAGATGAGGCATTGGAACCCTACTCATGTTATATTTTAAATTCAATTTAGTTTTAGAAAATAATCAAAGTAATTAAAATAAAAAATTATCAAGCGATCTTCATATCAAGAATGACACATTGTTTTAAATTCCTATTATTG
This sequence comes from Carex kokanica, assembly GCA_025461125.1. Taxonomy (NCBI): domain Eukaryota; kingdom Viridiplantae; phylum Streptophyta; class Magnoliopsida; order Poales; family Cyperaceae; genus Carex; species Carex kokanica. The sequence continues at coordinate 517,411 of JAJGRX010000953.1, read as the reverse complement.
TTGCATTCCCACTTAATGTATTTTCATTTTCTCCACAACAACAACAACAACAACAACAACAACAACACTTATCTTTACAACAACAACAACAACAACAACAACAACAACACTTATCTTTCTTTTTCATCAAAATAAAATTTACTATATTCTTGGTGGATAAGTTGAATTTGCTATATTTTTTATATAGTACCTGAATATCTAATGAGTTTGAATCCGATAAACTATTTAAATTCAATTTCCGCCTTCTTGACAGAAATTCTACATCCGCCTCTAAACAAACCTATCAAACTGAATATCTAATGAGTTTGAATCCGATAAACTATTTAAATTCAATTTCCGCCTTCTTGACAGAAATTCTACATCCGCCTCTAAACAAACCTATCAAACAAAAATAATTTATTAATCAGAGTCAAAACAATTAAAAGAATGCAAGAAAAAAGTACCTTGAAAATTTGCATGTCCCTGAAACCCTTCTTTATTGCCTCTGCATAGTCGACCCGGTGACGAGAGATACGCGAGTTCTCCTCGTCGTTCATCTGTGTGGCAAGATGTAGCTAGCTGTAGCTTCTCTTCTTTCTACGCCTCTTCTCCTCTCCACTGCTCGCTTGGATTGTTCGTTTCGTTCCATAAAATAGGTTTTTAATTTTATAAAAAGACCCCACCCCCTGTTTTTGCGTCCTAAACGAGGGTTGCTTGGGGAGTTAGCAATCATCCTGCTAAATTTACTAATTTGCAAAAATAAATCCGCGTAATCTTAAGAGGGAAAATCTATTGTCGATGAACTACAATGTCAAATATTGTTAATGAATCCGGACCGCTCATAAAACAAAATTCGAACTGTTCAGATTACAACTCTTAATTATTCACCTTGCTTTCTTTTTCCCTCCCCACAAACAGCAATTCAAATTCTCACAAGAAAAAGGAAATGCTAATGCCTAATGGGGTTTAGTGCCCAAATTTTGGGCTTGGCCCAAGTTTTTTCGAAAGTTGTCTTGCTTCAGTTGGACTTGTAAAAATTTGAGCCTCCTAATTATCCTTTGAATTATAGAGAAAAAAGAATGATATGCGCAAAAATTAGCTACCAGTTTACAAGTATTTGAAATTCAGCTTATAAGCTACCTTGCTAGGTTTCTTTACAGTTTCATATTTCTGTCATATTACTAACTACCTATACTAAATAAGATAAACAAACCTGGTAAAAAAAACACATACAAAACTATACACTTCATACATGGACTATCTGAATCCTCTCATCTGTCGCTTCTTGTTTATTTTCTAAATAACTTACAATTAAATCAAATAACAAAAAGAAACCAACGCCGCTACGTCAATCGGTAGCAGTTCAACAATTCTAGGGCTCTGACATGGCATGGTGATCCTTGGAAGTAGTTGCCTCACCGTCACGTACAAGTGACACCGGCATCTCATCAGAGTGTATCATGTCATGTTGTTGAATAACCAGTACAGAGGAAACAACACCTTGTCCTGACACGAGAGCATCACCGATGGGCCCCAGCTCAGGGTGCTCTGCCGGCCTCCCGGCCAGCTCTACCACCATTATAGACGTGGGAAATCGGCCTTTTCCAACAATTACTAGCCCGTACTCGCTGCTTCGCCCGATTGAAAGCACCGACTCTATCACATTTCCTCTTACCACTTTTTCCTCGTATCGACATGTGCCTTCTGTCTTTTGCCGGAAGTTCTCTATGGCTACCTCATCCAATTCCTATAACCAAAATATTAGATTTCCAATAAAAATAGATGTTTACTTGCTACAGAGAAAATTTTCAATTTATTAAGCACCTACAGGCAAAAGTAGCCTATTGTTTGCATTTCTGTCACAACAAATAAAGAAAAATCTAATAACTTTTCTAGAAATTAAGGAAAGATGTTAGCATACCAACCTTCTCTCTTTCAATATCCACATCAGCAATTGAGAAAGTGTAGCTCTTCTCTGCGTTCTTTGAAGGGGCCGGCTTTAGCTTTACAGCTTGCCTTTCATCCTCACCGCCATTGTTCTCCGTCACAAACCTCATGGCTGTTATGTTTACTCCAGGGTGCTCTGCCATCCTCCGGGCAAGCGCGAGTGCCTCGCGGTCATCTGGTCCCCCGAAGAACACCACACATACACCATGCGCTACATCTGGGGGATTTACCTGTAATTCAATTTAATTTTGAACTTGATTTACTGAAATATGTGATGGGTATTTTTGTTTCATAGCTAATATAATTCCAATTGGTATTGCCTCATTTAGGTAGTCTGATAAACTAATTAAATAATATTTGGCTTCATTCCTACTTTCAGACTATATTGAAGTATATAGTAACTTGTGGCACTAATTTGGCTTGATTTTTGTTCCTTAGGTACATTGGTCTTGATTTTTTATTATTTCAAATAATTAGTTAATATGATAAGTTAATAAATTGGCATGTTTGTTTGTGAATCAATTAGACTATTGGTTGTTACATACATACCTGCTCGCCACCACCAAATCCCCTATCAACAAACAGCCCAACTGAACACGGCGCCTCCCTCTGCACCCTCCGGTTAACCGCACGCCACCCAGGTCTGAAATTCTCTATGTCGCCAGAGTGATCAGACCGGTGCCTGTGGAATGGAAGCAAAATCAGTGACACGCGCCGCTGGTCAGCTACAGTGCAAACATCCTCATGCATTGTAGAGAGAGCAGAGATGGCAGTGAAGGGACGGACACGCACGTGGCTGAGCTGTGTATATGCACGGAAAGCAACAGCCACATGGTCTTGTGGGTCCCGTCGATCTCGAAGGAACGGAAGCCCATTACGACGGGCTGAACGCACCATGCGAATTGAGGAGGATCTCTCAGTTAGTTCGACCAATCGAAGGATGTATAACTTGAGGTGGTTGTTCTGGTTATTGTTTTGGCCACGGATGGTCTCGATGAGATTGATGAGAGAATTGATGTCACGGCTAGCATGAATACATGCAAGGATACGTAAGTCTTTTATACCGGTTGAAGCAGAGGGTGAAGGAGGAGAGGAGTATTGGAGTTTGCGGCGATGAGGGAGGTTGTGCCGGCCTGGCCGAGCAGGCTTGTGGATGGCCATAACTGTTGGCGTTGTGATGAAGGTGGTAAAAAGTGCCATTAGTACCAGTATTGCAAATGTCTCGTCGTTCAAGACCTACATATATAGCAAAATTGAGCCGACAAGAAGCAAAACTTAAACTGTAGATTTTAAAGTTATATTTATTGTACCTTTTTCTCTTTGCCAATATTTAGAACAATGAGCTCGACAAGTCCCTTGGTGTTCATCAAAACACCAAGTGTGATCGCCTCCACCACCGACATGTTACATCCTAGAGCCACCACAAATGTCCCCAGTATCTTCCCGGCACAAGCTGTTACTATAACCAGAACAAGTAGGCCCCATGACTTCCCGCCCTTCATACTCGTAACATTTGTCTTCAGGCCACTTGATGCAAAGTACAAAGGTAACAGAAGCCCCGAGACAAAATCCTCGATGCGCTCTATCAACCTCCCAGTAAACTCACCTTCCTTTGGTATTGTTAAACCGAAAACAAAAGCCCCAAATATAGCATGAATCCCGATAAAGTCAGTCGTAAAGCCGGAAATTAACACTCCTGCTAGAGTCAAACATATCCAAAGTTCACTTTCACCGCCTTCATTGTCTGACCTTCTTGCGACCCATGACATGGCCGGCTTTATCAAAAAAATTTGAAAAGCCACAAAAACAATGCCGGATAGTAACACCCATAGGGCGATGATCGGGCTATGGTTGGTCCCCTCTCCACCACTAAGAGCCACTGCCAGAGCCAATAGAATCCATGCGGCCACATCATTGAATGCTGCGGCCGCCATAGCAGTCTCGCCAAGAGGAGTTGTCAGGAGCTTTAATTCAGCAAGTATACGTGCAAGCACGGGAAAGGCCGTGATAGAAAGAGAAACACCCATGAAGACCAAAAATGGTGCATAACCAGCTTTGTCGGCACCAGGAATAGCACGGCGAAGAACAAAGGCGACACCTACCCCGCATGCAAAAGGAAGGGTTATACCGGCCGCCGCGATGGAGAAGGCATGACGGCCACTACGGCGTATCGAAGTCAAGTCGAGCTCAAGCCCAATTAAGAACAGATAGTATAGTAAACCGATGTTGGCCACCGATTCAAGGATCGGAGTGCTCCATGATGGGAAGATGCTGTGAAGATATGTTTGGTTCCGGCCAATTGCCGAGGGGCCGAGAATGATGCCCGCCTAAATTATAAATAAAAAAAAAAAAAAATTGAGCTCAAAGTAAAGCAATGATAAATTATTAAATTATAATTAATTTATCTGTTTTTACACGATTAATTTGGAAAGAAGCAACGTATTATAAGGTTATTTTTTGGGCCTGCCTTGGTGAAATTTTAAAAGGAACTTGATCTTTACATTGTAGAATAATAAACTGTTGGTTTAATTTAACCAAGTTACTCATCACAGTGAGGTCAACTATGACTCGAGTGTTACACAATTTTTATAATTAGTGCAAAATTTTAAGTCGTAATTTCTAGAGAAGCTAGAGTTCAATTTACTGCCATACCCATCGCCATCGGTACTTGCATAATAAATAAATTAACAAACAATTACGATTTAGTCCTAAGAAATTTGTGAAATACCGAGGGGGGGGGGAGGTGGGTAAGTGAACTTTGACATTTCTTTTATTACCAGGTCAACGTGACAACATCCAATACGTCACTATTTGAAACTAATCAAATTAATATAAAAAATTACCTTTGGGTTTCTCTTTATGTATCCAATTTTCCACAATATTTTAAGGGTAAAACGTAAACAACGGTGTGATCAGATAAAAATAGCTGAGTAGAACTAGGGTGTGATGTGGTCACCAAACTCTTTGGTGAGCACAACTCTATATAAATTATCGGATTCACTTCAAACGAGATGAATCCAACCGTTGAAACCGATGTACTTTACGAATGATGCGTGTACATGCAAAATTTTGAATTTTTTAAATTCATTTAGTCTTAAGTCAAGTGGTCAAAATTGATGATAAATGAATGATCCAAAATGAAGTTGTTTTAATACATTCAAAAAATTCTCAATTTTGACCACTTAACTTGAGACTAAATGAATTCAAAAAATTCAAAATTTTGCATATACGCGCATCACTCGTAAAGTACATCGGTTTCAACGGTTGGATTTATCTCGTTTGAAGTGAATCCGATAGTTTATGTAGAGTTGTGCTCACCAAAGAGTTTGGTGAGCACATCACACCCTAGTTCTACTCATAATAGCTTGCCTTGTGCTAGTTTGTATGAGCAGGTTGCACATGCCATTGAGATAACAATTCCTACCATCAAATCATGGTAAATGAAAAATGCAACCTAATGATCATGGTGGTAGAACAAGAATTGACACATAATCAAATCAAGAAACAAGAAATTAAGAAGAGTTAAGAAACCCCATACGTACGATAATCTCGGCAATGACTTTGGGCTGCCGGAGCGGCCGGAAGAGAAATGAGAGGAGGCGGCTGAGCACCAAGACCAACACAGCTTGTATTATCAGCAAGGGCAAGGCAAAGTGCAGAGGGTTATCGCCTTGCCATATCCCGTTCGACGTTGTCTTTATCGACGTTATATTCACCGCCATGATTAATTGTAATTGTTGCTAATTTTCTCTTTCCTTTCTCTTTCCTTTCTCTCTACTTCTTCGGAGTGAGGGGAACAAGAAGGGGTGGTTTGGATGTTGGCTGTGTTTTATATGGAAACATGTGGTCATGGGGAGGTCTATTTGAACGGGCATGTGGTCATGTGGTATCTCCTGTTCTCTGTTCTCTGAATCATATCTCAAAATTCAAGGCGCATCTAAGCATGTCAATACTGAATAGTATATTTAATTAATGAATTTCAACCGTATGATTTTAAACGGAGCCAATCCGGCTCGTGTTTATAACATAGAGGCCTTTAATATTAGTGCTAATCTAATTCACACGAATCTTAAAATAAATCGGACAGTCGAGATTCATTAACTCAAATGATTCTCTTTTGGATTAATGCAGAGGATACGACACACGTGCATCACTTAGACATCGGACACTATAAGAAAAGGTCAAAAAAAAACTTAAACAATTGATTTATCAAACAAAATAAGAGAAGGGAGAATTGTCTTCAGGATTTCTAATGGGCCATTTTCATGTAGGATGTGTATAGCGAGTCAACAATAAATCTAATTCTGGCTCGAAAGACTATAATATCAACAGGAAATCCAAGAAATATCATCTTTTGACTGTGATGCCTTCCTTTAATAGCAACCACCTATATAGTATATGTTGAACTCTACTGCTTTATTTGATCTATATTAGCCCATCTCTTTGTATTTTATTGAAAATTTGTTGCGTAGTGTATTGGACCGCTAACCATCAAAAAAAGAAAATTTGTTGGGTAGTGTATCGGGGTTTCTAACCTCGGAGTTATACCCTTTGAAATTAATAAAAAGTGAATTATTAGCATTTTAGATATGTTGTGCCTATTCTCAAATAGTCGCATGTATTGCCCCCAAAAACTTGTCCTCTTAGCTTAATTTTTTTCTTTTTCAAACGTATGCATGTATTTACACCATCACCAATATATTTGTAATTTTAAAAATTTATAACGTTCAATTCAATCTCACTCTAATTTTCTGTCGGCTTCTATGACATTTCTTCAGTCCACCCCTTCAAATTAGTTGAAAAAGATGGCGCATTGGCGTGTCTGAATATGATATTTTGACCAGCTTTTGGTCATATGATAACAGTGTAATTGTGGAAATGGGATGGAAAACATAGTTTGTTAATTGTTATAGGAATTAGGAAGAGTTCAGGAGCCGAACTATGAGCGCATGCTTTTGGGTACCTGTGACGGGGACACGTAACGCAACCGCCTACTACACTTCTAAGAAATAATCTATTTGTCACCTCTGACCGCTGCCGAGCCTCTTCTGATCTAGATCTGCTGTGGTATAATTGGTAATAGAAATTACGTTGCGGGTCACAGGTGAATTTAGTATACAGAGAATAATAAATGATGATAAGTAGAGGAACATTAGATCAATTGACTACCATTTTAGCCATTTGTGTATTTATTTCTGAAAAGAGCATAATTTATGAATACAAGTCTATTAATTACACCCCATTGACTACTGTTCTTTCTTCATAATTACGGATAAAGATATTAAGCAGTGTTATTTTCAATGATTTTAAATATGGTTTCAATGAATTTTTATACGGACTTATATATACAGATTTTAAAATGAAAATTCATATATATGTAAACAAGTATGCGGTAATATGCGACTGAATATGCAGTAATAATATGCGACTGAATATGCAGTAGTAATATGCGGCCCGCATATGCAGAACCGCATATATTGACCGCATACAGATTTCTATGCGGATTACAACTTAATACACATATACAGCCGCATAGATCACATTTTATTACCTAGTATTTTAACTTCATACAACACGAAAAAAAACCTTGTTGTCTCTGCAAAAACCATCTGATTTAAAATGTACGATTGGAAATCAAGACAGCAACATTATATGATATTAGATTTTGAATATGATTCATCCATAGAAAACAAATCCAAACTATCCGATCAAATTCAGAAGGGCTAAAAATCCCTGGTTCTAACCATAATAACTATTATGACTATGCTTTATTGGACAGAGCTTGAGCTTGGAGCGGACAATGCCGACCTGGCCAACTGGAGCTTGAGCTTGAGCTGATGATGAGGAGGATGATGATGCTGAGGAAGATTGAGTTCTTTCTCACAACTTAGTGTTTTGCTTTGCTTTCTTATCAGACTACCACTTAATTGCTTTTGCTGTACCACCTGCATGCGTTTGTAATGTTCCTTTGCTTAGGTTGAAGACGTCATGGTTGTTAGGAGAATGTTGCATTTCAGGTTTTTTAGAGCCTACAAACTTGCCATTTTGTAACTTAACTAGGTTTCGAAATGAAACGGGCCTAGCGCCTTTTTAATCAAAAAAAAAAAAAAAAACTTGTACCATTGGCGTTGCTAACGATGGAAAAAATAAAAAAAATTCCCATCTGAAGCTAATTAAGTGGGGGAAGGTGGATGAGTAAAGATTAATTATTAATATTTCCCCACCTAACACTTGTCATGCAAAAGCATTGCAATGAAGATCAAACAGAGTATGAAAGCTGGCACAATAGAGTATAGGAAAAAAAAAATTCATTACACTTACAAGTAGGATTAAAATTCACTATTTGTTTTGTGCTACAATTATGCTCTATATTTTTTTCTCTGTTTTCGAAGTCGGAATAGTCGATTCGAACCGCTCAACATGATCTCCATATTAAAATGTCCTTGGAGATCAAAATTTTATATCTTTTGGAATTTAGTTATTATTATTATTTTAGATAGGTATAAAATCATTGTTTTCGCTGGTTCAGAATCTAGGTATAAAATTATTTTTTTAAATCATTGTTTTAAAAAAAAAATTTAGTATCGGTTATTTTCTGGCTTGTACCGCAAATAATTAAAACCGGTCAAAAAATGACCGGTATAGATAGTTTTATAAATTCCTAAAGTTGTTGGGTATATTTATTAATTTGTAATTAACTTTCGATATTAATAAAAATCACGGCATTATAGGTGATCCCCTTTCATAAAAATGTGAGAGTGATAACCTTGGAGAATTCATGTCACACATGTGAGCTTCATGGAAAGTTGGTAGAATGGACCAGAGTCACATAGTTGCTCCACTAGCAATACTTTTTCCATGTGATTTCTACACCTTTTCTTTGTTGTTATTTTTCCAAATTAATGAAGGTTATATATGGACCATATGGCACTCCTTAATTAGTATTTATTTTTATGAAACTCTTGGCACATCATCCATTAATTATATTCTTTCTGAAAACACTAATGCTTGTGATCAAGTTAGTTAGACAGGTACATCAAAATTAACTTTTTCTATTTGAGGATTGATAAATGCCTCAATAGTCATAGCCAGAAATCAAGTTGTACATACATACCACATGTTGTAACTTTTGTCTATGTATAGATAATGATTCATCTCATTGGCTAATTTCAAACAATTTTTAAGTCAAACGCTGAAAATTAAACTCACAAAAGAAACCAACAATTCATATATATCTCGTGATTAAACCCAAAATTCTCACTTGTTGATAAGATTTTAGTACCTCTAGCTTATCTATATAAAAGATTGCGTTCTTAATTCATCTACTATTGTTGAAATACATAGATTTTCAAGGGTCAACATATGATCACTAACTACTAAAGTCTGAAATGTAAACCAATTTAAACACTCCAAATTGTTGATACGACTTATCTTTTATGCTAGCTCGAGGAAGATTTATTTTTTATAATTCCTTTTGTATTAATTCAAATATAGAAGAAAATATGTACACTAAAGGAAGGTAGATCAACAGCAAAGAGTATGCCCTAGCCGCTATAATCTCTGTTATAAGAGGAGAATATTCTCTCTTGTAAAAGCATGTACTCAAATTTTACCATTGAAATAAAATAAGAGCGGGAAGGGAGTTTCACGGGAGTTGTATGTTATTTACTTTATTTCTCATAAGTTATCATGGTATCAGAGCACACGTGTCGATTATGTGCATTTCTATAGCCAAATCGGTTTCTTGTGTGAGATCTCTTTGGTGTTTTTCCCTCTGATTATTTCTCTGTTATTTTCTTGAATATTCGAGAAAAGAAAAATGGCTGAGAAATCAGAGTCTGTAGCCGAGAAGTCAGAATCTGTTCTCTTCTTGGAGAGTCTGACTGCTACCTTGTCACAACTTCTACAACAAAACAAACTGGTTAATACCGGTCAAGATGGGCTTGCTTCCGCTATGACAATCAAGATCGATGGGAAGAATTTCAGCCTATGGTCTCAGAGATAAGCTCAGCTACATCAATGGTTCGATACTCAAAACCGACAGAACCTGATCCAAACTTCAACAAGTGGCAGATTGAAGACTCCCAGGTCAAGGATTATTCAATTAACTCCACGGATCCGTCCTTAGTATGCAACTTTCTTCCTTTCTCTACAGCTAAAGAACTTTGGGACTCAGTGAGTACAACCTTTTTATGGAGACGATTTGACTCAATATTTTGACTTAAAAGAAAGGTGAACCGGGTCAAACAAGATGGCGGTCGGTTGAGATTTACAATACTTAATTACAAGGTTTTTGGAAAGAGTTAGATGTCCATGGGCCAAACCCTATGACCAATCATGTTGATGGTGAGAAATATAATAATCTTGTTCAAGAAGACCGTGTTTTAATATTTCTTGATGGTCTTGATGATCGCTTGGATCATATCCGGGCAACTGTCCTACAACTAAAACCCTTTCCCATAATAGAACAAGCATTTGCTTTAGTCCATATAGAAGAGAATCGTTAAATTTGATGTTAAACAAAAGAGATGGGGTAGAAAACCCTATGGTCATGCTTGCAACAGATCCAACCCAGGCCATGAACAAACTGAATTTCAAACTTTTATATCTTCATATTAAAATGTCCTTGGAGATCGATCAAAATTTTATATCTTTTGGAATTTAGTTATTATTATTATTTTAGATAGGTATAAAATCATTGTTTTCGGTGGTTCAGAATCTAAGTATAAAATTATTTTTTTAAATCATTGTTTTAAACAAAAATTTAGTACCAGTCATTTTCTGGCATGTACCGAAAATAATTAAAACCGGTCAGAAAATGACCGGTATAGATAGTTTCATAAATTTCTAAAGTTGTTGAGTATATTTATTAATTTGTAATTAACTTTGGATATTAATAAAAATCACGGCATTATAGGTGATCCCCTTTCATAAAAATGTGAGAGTGATAACCTAGGAGAATTCATGTCACACATGTGAGCTTCATGGAAAGTTGGTAGAATGGACCAGAGTCACATAGTTGCTCCACTAGCAATACTTTTTCCATGTGATTTCTACACCTTTTCTTTGTTGTTATTTTTCCAAATTGATGAAGGTTATATATGGAACATATGGCACTCCTTAATTAGTATTTATTTTTATGAAACTCTTGGCACATCATCCATTAATTATATTCTTTCTGAAAACACTAATGCTTGTGATCAAGTTAGTTAGACAGGTACATCAAAATTAAGTTTTTCTATTTGAGGATTGATAAATGCCTCAATAGTCATAGCCAGAAATCAAGTTGTACATACATACCACATGTTGTAACTTGTGTCTTTGTATAGATAATGATTCATCTCATTGGCTAATTTCAAACAATTTTTAAGTCAAACGCTGAAAATTAAACTCACAAAAGAAACCAACAATTCATATATATCTCGTGATTAAACCCAAAGTCTCACTTGTTGATAAGATTTTAGTACCTCTAGCTTATCTATATAAAAGATTGCTTCTTAATTCATCTACTATTGTTGAAATGCATAGATTTTCAAGGGTCAATATACACCTGTCATTTTGCTTTCAAATTTAACTTTTTATAGGATAAAGCAGTCAAATTACAGCTGTAAAATCCCAACTCACATGGTTCACAAAGTTGCAAATTAAATAAAAGCAACTAATTAGGAGCAACATATGATCACTAACTACTATAACTACTAAAGTCTGAAATGTAAACCAATTTAAACACTCCAAATTGTTGATACGACTTATCTTTTATACTAGTTGAAGGTAGATTTATTTTTTATAATTCCTTTTGTATTATTTCAAATATAGAAGAAAATATGTACACACTAATAAGGAAGGTAGATCATTAGCAAAGGGTATGACCTAGTCGCCATAATCTCTGTTATAAGAGGAGGATGTTCTCTCTTGTAGAAACATGTACTCAGATTTTACCATTGAAATAAAATAAGGGCGGGAAAAGAGTTTCACGGGAGTTGTCTTATTTACTTTATTTCTCATAAGTTATCATGGTATCAGAGCACATGTGTCGATTATGTGCATTTCTATAGCCAAATCGCTTTCTCGTGTGAGATCTCTTTGTTGTTTTTCCCTCTGATTATTTCTCTGTTATTTTCTTGAATATTCGAGAAAAGAAAAATGGCTAAGAAATCAGAGTCTGTAGCCGAGAAGTCAGAATCTGTTCTCCTCTTGGAAAGTCTGACTGCTACCTTGTCACAACTTCTACAACAAAACAAACCAGTTAATACCGGTCAAGATGGGTTTGCTTCCGCTATGACAATCAAGATCGATGGGAAGAATTTCAACCTATGGTCTTAGATGTTGAAGATGAAGCTGCGGGCAGAGATAATTTGACTCAATATTGAAGAATCCCAGGTCAAGGATTATTTAATTAACTTCATGGATCTGTCCTCAGTATGTAACTTTCTTCCTTTCTCTACAGCTAAAGAACTTTGGAACTCGGTGAGTACAACATTTTTTTATGGAGACAATTTGACTCAATATTTTGACTTAAAAGAAAGGTGAACCGGGTCAAACAAGATGGGGGGTCGGTTGAGGTTTACTATACTCAATTATAAGGTTTTTGGAAAGAGTTAGATGTTCGTAGGCCAAACCCTATGACCAATCCTGTTGATGTTGAGAAATATAATAATCTTGTTCAAAAAGACCGTGTTTTAATATTTCTTGATGGTCTTGATGATCGCTTGGATCATATCTGGGCAACTGTCCTACAACTACAACCCTTTCCTACAATAAAACAAGCCTTTGCTTTAGTCCATATAGAACAAAATCGTTAAACTTTGATGTTGAACAAAGGAGATGGGGTAGAAAACCCTATGGTCATGCTTGCAACAGATCCAACCCAAGCCATGAACAAACCGAATTTCAAACTGAAAATTGGCCCAACAGAAGGATGCACCTATTGTCATAATCCTAGACATACCAGAGACAAGTGTTTTAAGTTGATTGGCTATCCGGAGGGTTGAAAGGATAGAAGGAAGAAGAAACAAGGGGATCCGAATCAATACAGGGGTGAGGCACGGGCGGTTTCAGGTGAGCTGACTGCAGCACCTGCTGAAACAGGTACCCCTGCTGGACCAAGTGGAAGTGGCATTGCTGGCCAAACTCAAGCTGTTGCAGCATCTGTGTCAGTAGGTAGACATTCCCTCTTACCACCAGTTGAGAACAAGGAAAGGTCGGAAGGTAAAAGCTTTCTCATTTCTAATAACTATCATACTAATGGGTGTGACTGGATAATAGATTCAAGAGCAACATATCACATGACTTACTCTGAAAAATATCTTGTGAACAATTCTAAACCAAGGAAAATAATGAAGCCAAAACATATAGCGAAAATCACTATTTTTCTTCTGAAAAATGACAAAAAGCGAATGCAAAGTAGTCATTTTTCCGATTTATTTACCGCAAACGTGTTTTTAGGTCTTTTTGGCAGGTTTTTGAGAAAGTTGTGTATTTAGGGCAAAAACAGAGCAAAAGTGTCGTATTTAGGCGATTTCTAAATAAGACGTCAAAATAGGACATTACATGGAGCATGCAACACCTCACACGAAGTACACAACATGCGAAATGACAAAAATACAAGAAAATCCGCTAGGTCAAGAATCCATGCGGCCTCCTCTATGCCACATGTGGCATACTCTAATGCCGCACGATCTGTAGACTATCCTAAAAATGGGTTTTCACTGATGGGCCTCCAAAAGAACGTGAATTCATAATGAGCCTTCTAGAATGACACATTTTGTTAAGAGTCAAGCTATTTTTGGCTTCATCTATCCAATCATGGGTGGACCCCACATCCTCTACTACTTCCACTACTCCACCTCTCATTTAGGAAGGCTATAAATACCCCTCTTGTAATAGGATTTAGTGCATGTTTAATTGTGTCAAGTCCATAATAGTAGACTAGCAATCCTCATTGTTAGGTTAGGTTAGAGAGTTACTTAAAGAGAGAAGAGTAGTCATTAGAAGTCAAGCAAGAAAAGAAGGCGTCATCTAAGGAGGCAGATGTTCTTTCATCTTCAATTGGGTTGTAATTTATGTTCACCTTATTTGATTTCTTTTATTTTGCCATGGCTATGAGAAGCTAAACTTCTCATCTCTAGAGTAAGGGTTGTACTTGAATTCTTAATTATGTTTTAGTATATGTTTATGTTTTGTTTATGTTATGGCTTGAGTTTTCCTTTATACTTAAATTTTTTTTTTTATTGTATCCTTACATACATAGTTATGTCTACTATATACCAGTGATCTCCACATACCAATAAGTGTTAAGTCGTTGCTGTTGGATTTACTTTGTGGGTTTTCCTAATTACTTTAAACCCTAACCAAGATCTACTCCTTTGTAAGAAATTAAACTTAATGCACAGCGGAACTTACTTTCCATCTTCAAAGGCCTCCGTATGCTATCAATCAGACAGCTTCCAAGGCTCTGGGTTGATACGCTCCTGGTCTTGACTTGAGTTGTTGGCTCTCGAGTCCTTCCAAGAACTTACAATCCTTTTCTCTGGCTATCGTAAATATTATGACAGAGTATCTTGTCTTCAATGGAGCAGACAATTGTCATGAATTAATTGCAAGCCTTGGAGACTCAGCCCTTTTATAGCAGTGCAAAATCCTAATCCTAGGGCAGCCGAAAATTGGCTAATACTTGGAAAACAAGTTTGCCAAGAAATCTTGATTTCAGATTTCAAGGATCTGGAAAATCAGGAACCTCCAGAAAAACCGAATTAAATCAGAATAAATTCTAATTTCCTTATTTAGCCTATATTTATTACTGCTATTATTTTAATCAACTATAATCGGTCCATTAACAATTATATTGATTAACATTGTTCTATATGTATTCGTATCCAAAACCTTATATATATAAATACGTATAATGCCATGGCTTAATTAATCACATTATTTGGCATATTTTAATCATTACATAAATGTAATCTTGCGACAGTATTTGATATCATAATCATAATGCACGCATGTCCAACTTTATTATTGTAATTAGACGTCTCTAAATCCAACAATCTCCCACATGGACAAGTGCAACCTTTTGATTATATATCCTTAACTTTATTGCATGCAACTTTTCTGTCTTTACTTATCGTATTTCTTAAACAATCCCGTCCATCAATTATGCTAACAAAGGACTTAAGCGGCATTTGTCACATTTATTCGCAACTAAACCGACATAAATCACGCTGCCAACATAACTGAATGACATGAATCTGATTTGGACATATAGTTTAGAAATTACACGCAAGTGTGATTAGACGTGCCTATTTCTAATTGAGTCATCTTCACTTTACTGTATGAGGCCAAGAATTTAAATTTTAAAGAAAGAAATAATGAAACTGAAACTGAATGCAACTTGTATATATCATCAAAATTGTTTACAATTGCATTACATAGAACATCAAAAACAGAACTTAAAACATATTCAGACTCCCACATTTTCTAATTATCCTAAACAGATATTACACCCATACAAGCAACATGTTGGTGAAACTTCTTGGGTGGTAGTCCTTTAGTAAGAGGATCCGCAATCATGGAGTCTGTACCTATGTGTTCTATACATAATTCATTTTTCTGCACTCTCTCTTTTACAACCAAAAACTTAATGTCAATGTACTTCGACTTTGACGAACTTCGGTTGTTGGTTGCGTATAACACTGCTGAATTGTTGTCACATAATAATTTGAGTGGTTTCTGAATAGAATCCACAATTTTCAGACTTGTGACGAAGTTCTTCAGCCATACGCCATGATTAGATGCTTCAAAGCATGCAACAAATTCAGCTGCCATAGTGGAGGAGGCTACCAATGACTGCTTAGCGCTCTTCCATGACACAGCACCACCTGCCATCATAAAGATGTATCCTGATGTTGACTTCATGCTGTCGACACATCCTCCAAAATCAGAATCGGTATATCCAATGACCTCGAGTTGTTCCGATCTCTGATACGTGAGCATATAGTCCCTTGTTCTCTTTAGGTATCTCAACACTCGCTTGGCTGCCTTCCAGTGTTCCATACCTGGGTTACTCAAATATCTCCCTAGCATTCCAGTAATGAACGCAATATCCGGAGACGTGCATACTTGTGCATACATGATGCTACCTACGGCTGAGGCATAGGGAATATCTTTCATGATGTTTTTATCTAAGTCAGTTTGGAGACATTGTTTCAGACTAAACTTATCTCCTTTTGATACAGGGGTATCTCCTGGTTTGCTGTTTTGCATGCCAAATCTTGTTAGAATCTTATCGATATAGTTCCTCTGGGATAACCTCAGAATACCTTGAGATCTATCTCTAAGTATTTCAATCCCTAGAACAAATGATGCATCACCAAGATCTTTCATTTCAAAGTTCTTAAATAAAAAATTCTTAGTTTGATGCAACATGTCATTATCGTTACTGGCAAGCAATATGTCATCTACATATAAAACCAAGAAAATAAATTTACTCCCACAGAACTTAAGGTATATACATTCATCTACTATGTTAGACTCAAAACCAAATGAGCTAACAACTTGGTGAAACTTATAATACCATTGTCGAGATGCTTGTTTTAGCCCATAGATAGATTTCTTAAGTCTGCAAACCATAGACCCTGCATCACCTGATACAAAGTTTTTTGGTTGCTTCATATAGATCGTTTCATCAATGTCACCATTGAGAAACGCCGTCTTTACATCCATCTGATGAAGTTCTAAATCATAATGTGCTATAAGCGCCAATATAATCCTTAAAGAGTCTTTCGATGAAACTGGAGAGAAAGTCTATTTATAATTAATGCCTTCTTTATGTGTGAAACCTTTTGCAACAAGACGTGCCTTGTATTTTTCAACATTGCCTTTAGAATCCCGCTTAGTCTTAAATATCTATTTGCAACCAACGGGTTTCTTGCCTTTAGGTAACGGAACAATATCCCAAACGTCATTGTCATGCATAGATTTCATCTCTTCATTCATGGCATTAATCCACATTTGAGAGTTAGAGCTTTCAACAGCTTGTTTGATATTAATTGGATCATTTTCAAACATGCCAATGTCAAACTCATGTTCTTGAAGATATGCATAATCCTTCGATTGTGTAGATCTTTTCTCTCTAGTAGATCTCCTAATTGGCACAGGCTTTAGATTTTCTTGAGGTTCATTTACGACTTGATCTTCAACAAGAGGAGGAACATCATTACTAACTTCTGAATCTCCCACAGGCCCTAGGCCATCAACATTGGTCATGGCAATGTCAGGGTTTGGGTTTGATTCAGGTCCATTTGTGTTCTCTATTCCATGTTGAGTTTCTAACTGAGTTGTTTGGGATGATGTAGTTTGCACATTGTCAAAAGATGTATTTCTAATCGGAATCGGAATTTGAATAAAACCAGGACTTTGGTCCATAGTCTCATTCTCATTTGTCTCTTCTTCTTCAAAGATACTATCTTTTGTCATATCTCCCCCCACAAACTCATTATCCTCAAAAAATTTCGTACTTCCTGACTCGAAAACTATATGTTCTGTTGAATTATAGAATTTATACTCCATCGATCGTTCAGAATAGCCTATAAAGTAACAACTAACGGTCCTTTCATCCAGTTTCTTTTCACTTGGCTTATAAGGCCTAGCTTCACATGGACATCCCCAAACTTTCAAATGATTCAAGCTAGGCTTGCGTCCAACCCATAACTCGTAAGGGGTCTTGTTAGCTGCTTTAGTAGGCACTCTATTAAGTATGTATGCTGCAGTCTTTAAGGCTTCTCCCTACAAATTCTCAGGTAGAGTTGTACGAGCAATCATACTTCTCACTATGTCTTTAAGGGTGCGATTTCGTCGCTCAGCAACACCATTCATTGCAGGCGAACCTGGCAACGTATACTGAGGCACAATTCCGCATTCCTCTAAGTATTTTGCAAAAGGACCTTGACGCTTTTCTCCTGATCCATCATAACGACCGTAGTATTCACCACCACGATCAGAACGAATGGACTTTATACGTTTGTTAAGTTGTAACTCAACTTCCGTTTTGAACTTTATGAACACGTCTAATGCTTCCGCCTTTTCTTTTATTAAGTAAATATGACCATATCTTGAATAATCATCTATGAATGTGATAAAGTAACGGTGACCATTTCTTGTAGCCTTTGGAAAAGGACCACAAATATCCGTATGAATCAATTCTAAGACATCATTACATCTTTTTGCATCATACTTACGTTTATTAGTTTGTTTTCCTTTTATACAATTTACACAATCACTTAAGTTTGTAAAATCTAAAGGTTGGAGAATATCATTAGACACAAGACGTTCTATCCTTTTCATAGAGATATGTCCTAATCGCTTGTGCCATAATGTTGCATATTTCTCGCAAGTTAATTTACGTTTTCTAGTATATATATGCAAAACCTCTGAATGTGAAGTATCTATATCTAGAACATAAAGATTATCATAAGAAGACAAGACACCAAAAGCAACTTGTTTTGAATTTTGATATAAACTGAAATTTCCATTACCAAATGAACATACAAAATCTTTCTTGTCCAAATAGGAAATAGAAATTAAGTTCCGTCTGAAGGATGGAACCACTAATGCATCAAAATACAAATAAAATCCTGTCCTACATAGCAATCTAAAATGCCCTATTCCTTCTACTTCGACTCTGTTGCCGTTTCCTACGTAAACGTAGCGCTCAGCCTCACTTGGCTTGCGGCAACTTAGGCATCCTTGCATCGATATACTGATGTTAGATGTTGCACCTGAATCTATCCACCAAGTATATCTAGATACAGAACTTAAATTAACTTCAGAACAAACTAAAGCAAGAGACTGTTTGAAATTGTTCCCCATGAGGGGCTTAATCTGACTTAGACTTGACATTATGTTTAGATGTGAAAATTCAAGAACAAAGAAATAATTTAGATACATGCTTCACGATTTGATCCTTAATCATAATTCTAAAATCTATCTAAAGGCCTGTGTAAAACTATTTTCTCCATTAAATCTTTAGCCAAAACACCATTCAGTAATGAAAACACCTTTGGGTGCAATCATTACCTTCAGGCATTTTGGCGTAGTGAATAAAGTACAAACATGTAACATTTTTGTCAATCAACCTTTGGGTCAAATTAACATATCCATGAACTAACGACCAGGCCAGTCAACGGGGGAAGGAGGATCACAGACGGATCGCTTATGTTCCCAAGCCCCTGATGCTTTTCTAGACATCGCTAGTCCATGTGTGTTGCAACTTATTTTTTTTATGCACTACCCTTATGCACCAAACAACTTAGTAGGCGCCAACCCTCCTTTGGGAAAGCTAACACCTACGTCCATTGTCAGCACGTCATTTTAACTTGTCATGAGTCATCCTTGCAATCGTCTTACAAAGAGCGGTTCGTTTGCGAACATCAATGCTTGACTCATGCGAAAACAACACATGTATACCTAAAACGCCTTTAGTTAGATTCCAAAATTATGCCTAAAACCTAATCTAGGACGTACCTATAGTATCTACTCGTCCTAAATAGAATACAGTATCTTATAGCACTTTTAAATTAGAATATACTAATTTTATATGTCAACTATATTCATCAAAATAATTATTAAGTTTTAGCAAAACTTTAGCAATTTCTACAATGATTATCTTTTAGAATACTTAGTATAAATTTTATGCCATAATAATTAAGCGTTGGCATAAAAGGTAATCTTAAAATTATGGCAGTCATAAAATCGGTATATTCATACTTGTTGATATAAGTACGGCAGCAATAAAAAATATTAAAATTATGCCATAATAAGCATTATTGTTATCAAATCAGAATTTAGTATTATAGCCTTTAATTGGTGTTAATACCAATTTTAAATAATATCTAAAATCTAATAATTAGGCTAAATATAGCACAATATATAGTAATTATAGTAATTATAGCAATTATAATTATTATAACCTAAACTACAATCACTTACCATTACTCACAATTACTCACAATTAATAATTACTCATAATATATATAGTAATTATAGTAATTATAGCAATTAATAATTTTTCTTAGATATGGAATTGAGGGAAAACCGAAATTTTTAAGGGTCGAAAAAATCTAAAACAGCCATTTTGAGGGCTTAAACAGCATTTTTAGGCCTGGAAAATCATCTTTAATGGCTGGCTAGATCCTTTTTCAAGGTTTCCGAATTGTGGTCATACGTCCAAATCGGAGTTACGAGTCAAAAGTTTGGTCTGTTTTAAGATCACTACCTCAAATCAATTGTTTATGACCAGATCTGAAAATTCAAACCTAAATTACTTTCTCTAATTCGAATTTAAAACCTTAAATTGTTGCATAATTAATCCTTTTGCAACAATTAAATTCGATATGAAAAATAGAAAGCAATTAAAACCGAATTAAACTGCAATTCTTACATAAGGGGGCTCTGATACCACTTGTTGGGTTTACTTTGTGGGTTTTCCTAATTACTTTAAACCCTAACCAAGATCTACTCCTTTGTAAGAAATTAAACTTAATGCACAGCGGAACTTACTTTCCATCTTCAAAGGCCTCCGTATGCTATCAATCAGACAGCTTCCAAGGCTCTGGGTTGATACGCTCCTGGTCTTGACTTGAGTTGTTGGCTCTCGAGTCCTTCCAAGAACTTGCAATCATTTTCTCTGGCTATCCTAAATATTATGACAGAGTATCTTGTCTTCAATGGAGCAGACAATTGTCATGAATTAATTGCAAGCCTTGGAGACTCAGCCCTTTTATAGCAGTGCAAAACCCTAATCCTAGGGCAGCCGAAAATTGGCTAATACTTGGAAAACAAGTTTGCCAAGAAATCTTGATTTCGGATTTCAAGGATCTGAAAAATCAGGAACCTCTAGAAAAACCGAATTAAATCAGAATAAATTCTGATTTCCTTATTTAGCATATATTTATTACTGCTATTATTTTAATCAACTATAATCGGTCCATTAACAATTATATTGATTAACATTGTTCTATATGTATTCGTATCCAAAACCTTATATATATAAATACGTATAATGCCATGGCTTAATTAATCACATTATTTGGCATATTTTAATCATTACATAAATGTAATCTTGTGACAGTATTTGATATCATAATCATAATGCATGCATGTCCAACTTTATTATTGTAATTAGACGTCTCTAAATCCAACAGTTGCATCATTGTGTGAGAAGGATAATGCATGTAAGTACTCCAAACATTTCGGCTAACGAGGCTTGGCAGGATAATGTAAATTGTACTTTAAATAATATTAGAAAGCACTTAGATTAAGTAGGATATTTGGGATATTTCAATTACAGGGCAGTATAGGAAAATAATATAATTGCGTACCTAAATTACTTTAGTCTTGATAGCCCAAAGGTTTGTCAATCACATGTTTCTATCATGCTTTCAGATTAAGTTCTTATATATGTTATTCATATGTTTTGATTTATTCATGTAGTGTCGTCTGTCCAGAATGTCGTTCAAAGAAAACGCATTACATAACATCTGTATCCAATGGTGTAAGTTCTTCTTGGAATTAATTTAATTAATGTGCATGTACTTGGTAGGGGAGGATTTGGTGCTGACACTTTGGTGCAAAACAGTTCTTGTTTGTGGTGTAAAACAGTTATTGTTTTCTGGTTTTGTGGTCGAACACTTTGGTGTTGGTTTTAATAATGTGGTTTAAAACAGTTGTAGTTTTATGGTACAATGAAACATTACTCTATATATTGTTGTATGTGTGATATTGCTAGTTTGTTGGTTTATAATTGTTGTCTACTTTATATATTGCTTGTTGCATGGATTAATATATATGTTGGATAACTTGTATATGTATATGTTGTTGATGCCTGTATTAATTGTTGGTTAAAATATGGGTATAGAATGCATGCATGTTTATTGTTGCTTTGTTGGGTTTTAAAAATGGCTAGCAAATATATGATGGAGGCTAGCCTCTAATACAAGAATTAATAGTAAAACATAATAATTATATATACATCACAATCGGCTCAAATATTAATGACCGATGGCAAACTAGGACCTGCCAACACCAACTCAAACAAAATAAATGGTGTAAGACACTTTTGCAATCGGCTATTCAAATCCAACAGACAGTGTTAATTACATTTGTCGTCGGTTGCAACAAGAAAGAGATGGCGTTGGGTACTAACACCGTCTGTTTGATCGTGCGCTGCTGATGGCATATTGATTAACGTCATCTATTTTGAGCCGATGGCATATGTGTATACCTTTCCTATCAGGGCGATAGTCATCGGTGCAGAATCCGATTGCGGATTGCGATTTCGCCCGACGGTGAAGTGCATTTTTGTAGTAGTGCAAGCGTCGA
This sequence comes from Carex kokanica, assembly GCA_025461125.1. NCBI lineage: Eukaryota > Viridiplantae > Streptophyta > Magnoliopsida > Poales > Cyperaceae > Carex > Carex kokanica. The sequence continues at coordinate 495,109 of JAJGRX010000953.1, read as the reverse complement.
CAACCTCAGCTTAAACTTTAGAAAAATTAATTGGTTAACACTCAATCTCTCATCTCTCTTATTAGCCTTTTCTTTTTCTTTTTCTCTAAGTTATCTCTTGAGTGTGTTCTGTCGTCAGGAGCCTTCATGGTCCCCAACTCGTGTCACAAGGAGAGTCTAGCTCTCGTGATTCTTCTCATGAAGGACTATGATTAATTAAATAATCAAGAGATAATGCTATCTTAATCATATAATTAAGTCCATATGATTGGGCATTTGGAAAATTTGAGCATTGCATCAGACGTATCCTCTGATTATGCATGCTCTCAACGAAGAAAAGCTTCAAGGCATCTGCTACCTAGCTAACACGAGCTGAAAAATGTTGAAGAGGATATCAATCTCCTATATGAAGAAAGAATTGAAGTCTAACCTGACCAACTGAGGACACGTATCCTCTGTTATATTGAACGGTGGGGCCCACTACTTTACGGCTTCAAATCAACTCAAAACCGGTGCCTATTCGGGATAGCGCAGAGGCCAGAAGTAAAAAGAACGGTCTGAATCATCTCTCTCTACATAACAGTGCCTCTTTAGTAATACAGAGATACAAATTCACCAATTGGTGCCCTTAGATCTTATGTTAAAAGAGTCAGTTGCTAATTTACATGTATACTACAATATAGTTTTAGTATTTCCATAATATTCTTCAGATGAAAATATGGGCATGTTGTCTGATTTACACCACATGTGCAGTGATGCAGATTACATATATGCAAACTCATGAAATTTCAATTTTATAAATGAGAATTAAATGTATCTTATTAGGAGGCACTGTATGAAAGTACTGTCTTCATAATATTTAAGATAAATATATTAATTTCCAAAATTTGTATTCAATTTCATATCTTATTTCGTTTTCATTATTCCTGAAACGTTGCATGATAATTTCTTCATTTTTATTTTTTAAGAATACAGTTTTTGTCAGTTTTGCTTTAATTGAAAGTTGAAGAAATGATAGGGTTTTATATAATTTTTTTGCATGTTACAATCAAATATTACTTTTAAAGAATATTTTATTCTTGACCACAAAACATGTCATAGAAACCAATAAATATGACAGACAGAATGCGAGATTTGGGACCTAGAGAACCATGAAATTAAGTGTTTTATTTCTTTATGCTGCTACTGAACTACCTGAGTGTGAGGCTTGTGATGTCTCTGTTAATGAAATCTAATGCATTGGCAAAGGTACTTTTTGCCTGATATAATGGTGAGGCTTGTGACGTCTTTGTTAAGAATATCTTTTGCCTGATACCCAAATCCCTCAGCATGTCATCTATCAAGGACCAGTTGAGAAAAAGGTTCTCTCATATTTCTTCAATGAAAGAGTTCATGAATTCAACTACCAAACTAATTAGGGTTTCATTTATTGCATTCTCTTCATCTTTAAAAGCTTCTGCTTAAATCCAGTTCAACCCTGTACCGGTATAAGCAACTTGCTGGAACATTATGTGCCCTATCAGTTCATGTAGGGCCTATTCGGCCGTTTACTGTGCGCGTGAGAAAAAAAAATTCACTCAGAGTGAATTTTTTTTCTCACGTGAACAGTAAAAATCAGTTCAAATTCTGTGCCCATTCTCCAGCCCACGTGTCCGCCGAACAGGCCCACATTTCATTCAAAAAATTATGAAAAAAGAAAAATCCAATATAATTCCAAAAGTCAATGCTTCATTATTATCATGCTTGAAAAAGCAACTAGGTGAGGTCAGCGCAAAGTTGCTCTAATATAGAAAAATAAATCCGGCCGACCAAACTCAATTATCAGAAAATAAATCCGACCGACCAAACTTTACGAAGACATCTCAGCTAGCTCTTCTCAGAAAATATCTTCAAAGAATATCAGGCCCAGAGAACTGTAAATTTTCTTGGTTCAACTTAATTATCCAAGAGATTCCTTTTGCAGTGGAACATGATTTCATGCTGATTGATTTTGAAATTTGAAAGCAAGGATTTCAAGTTTGGATGGAGATAGATAATGTGTGGTAAAAATATCTAATTCATTCCCTGTATATATATGATCCGTTCATTTCTTTTGCTATAAATGAAAACGGTAATATAATTTTAATTATCACGAATCCACAATTTATTGGTGTCTATGATATTTGCCTATAAATGGTACATGATATTTAATTGGTTCAGCATCCAATAATCCATTCAATAATTCACACACTCTCTTGCTCTTTCTCGTTCTATAATTCATAAAATTCAATTTCTATTCTCTCACAAATAAATATTTTATAGTAAAAATATTATTTTGCTATCATTGTTGAAAAAAGCTATATCAATCTCTACCACGGTTGCACCCGCAAACAGAGGAATACAGACGTAACTTGAGGCAAGCTTAACCGATTATTCTTGTGCTTAGGATGGAAAGTTGCCTTAGGTCTGTATTTTGTAGCTCCGGATAATAAAGTTTTAATTATATTCTTAATTATATTTTTAATATAATTGTTATTTATTTTATTGATCAAAATTCAGATTTAAATCTAGTTAGTTAGTTGATACTTTTCCAACAGAAGTGACACTACCAGACTGGCACCCACCCTGTTTATTCCTTAATTTATTTATAGAATCATAAAATTATTTTGTTAATGAAATAACGAAAACAGAGAAAAGGAATTAAAAAATCACAATTAGCTCTTAATAATTTACCAGAAGAGGAAGCCGAGAAAATACACTTCCGATACCTATAATTCGGGGTGAAAACGGAGTGGATTCAGAGCGGATAATGCTAATATGAAATTCTTATCCGCCTTTCAATGAGCGGATACGAATAGTAAATGGATGTCAAAACTTAAAACCAAATCTGCCTTAAACGGATACGGATACCGATACAGATACGGAACGGATAATCTATGAATACGGATTCGAATACGGATACAAAACGAATACTTGTCGGATAATTGAGTCATATAAATTTGAGAGTGAAAAATTTGAGGCGAGTTCAAAATTAAATTCGTTCCTATTTTATTAACCACTAAATTAATTTATTTTTAAACTTTTGATGCCATATGTCGAAAATGGTGCCGAATGAATTCAACAGATAATCCTGTCATCCAATAGATATTTTATCGGATATATTGATAAATGAGGAGGGATCAAATTACACTTTTTTTGGTGACACACTTTGACATCTACCATTTTCGAAGTCCAAATAGTCGATCCAAACCTTTCAACATGATAGATATATTAAAATGTGCTTGGAAGTCCAAATAGTCGATCCAAACCTTTCAACATGATAGATATATTAAAATGTGCTTGGAGATCAAATTTTACATTTTTTTTGAATTTTTTTACTATTTATTAAGATGGTTACAAAATCGTTATTTTCAGACTATTGAAAAACAACGATTTTGTAACCATCTTAATAAATAGTAAAAAAATTCAAAAAATGTAAAATTTGATCTCCAAGCACATTTTAATATGATGATCATGTTGAACAGTTCAGATCGACTGTTTAGATTTTGAAATCGCAAAATTGACCTATAAAAAAAACGGTGTCATGATATGTCACCAAAAAAGGTGTAATTGGATCCCTCCTCTTGATAAATACAGAATTTATATTTAGTTTTATGTCCTAACATCAAAGTATCAAATCCATGTGTTTCCATTTCATGGAAGCCACATAATTGAATACAGAAATACTGTCCACAGAAGATCAGAGAGACAGATGGAGTAATGGACACCAGAATACTGGTGTCCGGATTGGTAATGTGCAGTTAATCCCACAAGAAGTAGAGTAATAGAATTGAATTTGTATATAGGGTCAAGCTTTAACTAAAACTAGCAGTTAAGACGCGCTCCGCTGCGTCTCTATATCACATTCTCCGAGTAAAGGTTGATTAAAGATCTTATAAAATTTTGCAGAAAGACATGAACACATAGTACAATAAATTATATATGCATTTACAGCATAACGTACAACTACAACTACAACATATATAAGATACATTTTAGAGTCTAATGTACTTAATTCTAGATCTCTACTTATATCAGCGGAAGACATCTTTCCTAATCACTAAGAACAAAATAGCAATCTTTATTCGTTGTATCAAATTAATGCATTTCTCCACATCACATAGAGAGAGAAAAACTGTAGAATTTTTCTCAAACCAAGTAAACCAAATATACTGTAACCTTGAACAATTCCATAACAATACTATTTTGTTAATTTTGTCTACCTAAATATCATCTACAATTTCACACTTTGGACTGTATTTAGCACTAAATAGCAGCTTTCTTATTGTTTTACTATACCTTTCTTGCATCATAGGATTTTCACACAACTGTGAAGGCTTCATCAGGAAGCATCTCAACAACCAAAATCAACATCAGTCTTCTCATAATTAAATTTCAAACAATTAAATAACTAATTCAAAGTTCTTTCAAAACTATGCTAAACATTTGCAAAAAACACTCAATAATTTAAATCTTTTAAAAACCAAGGCAGGTTAGAATGTGTGGCACTCATGGAATTATACTATATTCTGAGACTAAATTTTACTTTCTAATAACACCTTGAAACTAATCTGATGAAAATATATATTCAATTAAATGGGACAATTTTCAGCTCTACCATTAATGTGTTATGCATTTTCTCCAAATCAAAATAATCAAGCTAAAAGTAAACAAAGAATATTCCTATGTTGGCTTCAAGCTTCTATGCTGTAGGCATATAATATTTGGTTGGGTCCAAGATGACAAAATCAGGAGCAATATAGTTAGTTTCTAAACTCAAGCCTCTATGATGTCGGTAATATAGTCAGGGGTAATATAGTCATTTTTTCTTTGAGGTTTGGTGTCTTTTTAAATAGCCCGAAAGAGTGTCTGTCATCCTTCGCAAATATTATAAAAATCTCTGGGTTTATTTCAAAGCTCCGTTTAATTAATAATTATAACTTACAGAGAATTCAAGAGCTTTACCAATGGCTTGAGTAGTGGAAGTGAAAAAGCTCACGATATCCTTTCCACAGTCCTTGTGGGCCGGTGTGTTGAGCTTCGACAGCCTCCAAAAGCCCTCCTCCCAATTCGGTATCTCTGTCTTTGGAACCGAAAGTATGAATTAAAAATTATAACTTTACATTGTTACTTCATGAATTAAGAGCATATTCATTTTTGAAGAATAACAACACAAATCACTTAATAAATTAGAAGTTTACTAAATTAGTTACTAACAACCCGAGTTACTTAGAAGCACACTAAATTAATATATTGAGAAGTATTTATATTTTGATTATGTTGAGGTTGGTCGTATGAAAAAACACTTAATTTATGATAAATAACAACAAAATCACTTAATTTGTGGAAAACAACAAAAGTTGGAAATACTTATTCTCATTCTTTTTTTATGTTAAATGAACTGAAATAGGACTTGAAAGTACTCTCTCTCTCTCTCACCTTGACTTTGTATGTCCTTTTAATTTTTGATACCTCATCATTTAAACCTCCGATCCAAATTAAGCATCCAATAATTTAAAAGCTATAATAAGAGATGTCTGGCCAATATATGACTACTCAATTAATTGCTTCGTCATAAAGTTTCTTCAAAGACCTAATGAACCATAATGACAACTAATCCTTTCATCCCAACTAACAGGGTCCCAAAAAAAATTCTCTTCTAATTGAGGCTCAACGTAAGCGTAGTTCAATAGTATTCCATTAATTGAATATATAAGATATTCGCTTGTAAATACAAAAGCCCTTTTATCACTTAATGAAGCATATTTTAAGTATAATTATCAAGCAACTATTTTTTGATCAAACAGAGGCACTGCATAATTGTTATGCAAATCTAAACTGTACTTTCTTCCAGTTGGTGTAGAGCTCAACGTACTAAGTATGTAGAAGAATATGCTATTACACTTACATCATCAAAAGAATAAGCCGCTTCAATGCTAAAAACACTTTGTAGGATGCTATTAAGAGTACACAACTTTAGTAGCTTTCTTGTGTAAAATCTTAACCTGTCAATTAATTTAAAAAGGGCCTTTAGAAAAAAATAGAAGTAAATACAGAAGAACACATTCAACCAATTAACTATGGTACCTCTTCTCCAGATCTTGAAGAGCCGTTGAGCTACTACTTTCTGCATTATTGTTCAAAGAGGAGTCTTATTGGCGCTCTTGCTGATTCAATTAATATTAATCCTGATAACATGCTCAAGTTGTTAGATGTTGCAATTAGGAGCAAACATGACTTGGAGAAATTTGAGACTAATTACCCTTTATTATTTATTTTTAATTTTGGAACGAAAAATGGCACATTACCCCCCACCAGTTCCCTTTACTATCAGAGAAATATTTTTACACTTATTTTTCAAAGCCAAAACTGGTTCATGTGGTACTGGCCAGCTCTAAGCCAATGTATCATTTTTGAAGACCTAAATAAATATTCTGATACTGTACTATAATATAGCAGCAACATAGTGGTACGATCCTAGTAACCTGGCTTGACTTTTTCAGTAGGTCAATTGTAGAAAATACAATGCTCAATGTCGCAAAATAGAAAAGGGCAACTTTTTTTGCAGAAACTGCTGACCAGCAAAGAAAAATAGATATAAATGCTTAAAAAATTGGAAATGCATGTAGGATCATTCCTCTTATTGTCTTAGACCTATTTCAACAAATTGAAACAGTAAATAATATCAATTTTGTTACAAAGTCAAAGGCATTAACTTTGAGCTTGTAGGGTTTTCTTTATTTCTCTTACCAGTAAAATTTGTAATTATAAATTTTTTTAAACTGAGCTTGCCATTTTTTCTTTGAATGAAGGACACCTTAGATGCACATTATCTCCATTTTCCATATTTTTCTTGCCACTGAGTAAGGAGACACAAGTATTTCACTGTTTAGATGAAATTTTGAATAAATGGAAACTGCACGCAAAGTAACCTTTTTTAAATTTTAATATATCTCTATTGACTGTTGATATACTACAGAGGTTTCATAAATATAAATAGGAGAAGTTGTTGTTTATTTATGTAACAGTATAACAACTTATAAAAAAATGTAAAATCAATAAACTTTCATTTGCCCAAAAACACCAAAAATAAAAATAAAAAATGGTTTAAAAAATTTGAACCTTCATGAAACAAAAACTTAGACCTATACAGATGTGCATATGCACCTTTATTAAATACTTGTAAATTTTTGCCTTTCATTAGATCATTATGAAAAAAAACATATAGGAAAACAACAAAAGAGACTTGACCCCGTATATTATTAACTATATTCTATTTCCTACTTGAAATAAAGAATAACTAACAGTTCAATACAGTAAGTAAAAGAATAGCAGTTTCATAGCTATAGTTTTGTAAAGAAAAGATACTTTAATGGTGATATTTAAGTTTGTATATTGCTTACCCGACCACAACAGAAAAGAGAACAGCTAGGAGGCGAAGGCTATGCTCAACCCAGATCTTCTCCTAAAAAGAGAAATCTATGTTACTGGAAGCAATTTTAATTTTTGAACCTTAGACACGTACGTGTATTCTATGCTCTTCCGTTCTGACCGATAAACTCAGTGGGAGAGATTTAGATTGAGATTTAGATTGATGTAGACCGTTCGATACAAAGTGAACGGTTGAAAAAGTGACAGCACTAAGTGAACAGTGCAAAACCCTTCCAGCATTATATATATAAAATAGATGTTTAGGGTGACAAAATAGTGGTCATCCACAACGTAACTTTCAAGTATAGAAGATATATTTCTTAAACTAAATTTATCAAGCATGTCAAATTTCGAATTATATATTTCCAAAAAATAAACAAATGGCGAAAGATACCTGAACGCCTATGGAAACAATAAAGTGTAAAGAATGAAAGAGTCAATTGAAATCTTGCTAAAGAATCATGTTCCTGAGGCGAAGGTTACAACTGAAATCCTTGTACAAAAATAAGAGTAAATACGTGAAAATTAAGAATTTTGTAAAATTTAAAAATCTTAAATCAAGTTCCAGCAGTTATGCTACTCTTTTAGAAGCTTGGTGCCGCATGAAAAAGTGAAGTGTTATTTTTGTTAAAAAAAAGTATTATCTTGAAATTTATGCATTTATATTAAAAAAAAGTATTATCTTGAAAAGTATTATCTTCGATGTTGAGCATTTATATTAGAATTTCTGCATGAAATTTATTGTATTACATCTTTGTTGTACTTAAAGAAAAAATTATTGAATGAAGATATAAGTTTGGAAAACTCTTTCCCCACAAAAAAAAAAAGCAAATTCGTTTTGCAATATATTGATTTAAAAAAATTCTAGTTTGATTTAAATAGATGCTAAAGTTCAGACTAATTCAAAAGCACTTGGCATAATAAATAGTTAGTCTGTAAGGCAAAATATGATGAAGAAATAAAGGGAGTCAATAGAAACAACAAAGGACCAAAGAAAGTTTTGTTTTGGCCAACTGCAATAAAACATCTACAAAAGTACCCTCGAGTATTGCCGCCCGCACAGATGAATGATGTTTGCTCTACATATCCAAGTGATTTTGCTAATGAAGGAAACTCAAAGAAAAACATGCTTGACCTGAAAATAATGGATGCAATAAAAAATTATAGAATCAATTACCAGACATCTATGGCCTCATCTGAAAAAAATATACAATAGGTATTCTTAAATGATACAATATTAATAAGAGAGATATCTCTTTGGAGTTGAAACCATATATGGAAAGAAAGCCTACAATTTTACAGTCCCTGTAGTTGAAAATACTTTAATGACTCCTAAAAAAGACATTCAAAGAATAAATTCTTGTACCTAGACATATCCCGGAACTCTGCTACTCATTGTAAGTAATGAAAAATAATTAATAGGCTGATTAAATAGAAGGTTTTACATCTTTGTTGTGTTTAAAGGAAGAAAATTAAGCCAGTATTGCAACTGTATATGGAAATAAAACCAACAACTTTTCTGCCCTTGTAGTTCAAATTCAAACAAAAAGATTAGTACCAGTTGACCATGCTTTGTACAATTTAATTGTGTTTATGCCACATAAGGGATGAAATACTCAAATTTTAGTGTCAGTTCCCAAACTTATGATGGTACACTTCCGAAGGATTCTTATTTCTTTTTATACAGAAATTCAAGTCCGATTTTGCTTCTTCCTTTTTCTGAAATAATTGACTCCAATTTTTATTATTTGAAACACCCAAGCAATTGTGCTGGTAGATGAAAAAACATTAACTTTTTTCCAGTAATTCAGCTAGTCTTCTGGTATCAATGGAAAGCTGAAATAAACACAGTATCGTATCAACTGTTCCTGACCCTGTTTGGGATCAATCGAATGTAAACAATGAATAGAACTAAAGATCAAGAAGGTAAGAAACAGTTGATATCAAGAAGTTAATTGCATAAATGCAAAGAATCGGAAAGGTTTAGATTTAGAATGTGAACTCGGAACTTTTTATGAAAAGAATTAAACATTTGTAAATAACCAAAATCAGGAAACTATGTCCTAATACAAAAATAAAGGTACTACAAAGAATCGGAAAAATATAAACCTGAAATGCTTGAGCGGCAGAGCCGGGAGGAGCAGCAGGTTCGCACGAACAAAAGAAGAACCGAGCAGAAGTTCGATGGAGAGGAGAAAAGGCGAAAGGAAAAGAAAAGCTTAAGCGGAGCGAGAGGGTTTATGGCGCCGCTGCTCCGATGGTAGCGTGGTCGACAAGGAGAGAGAGGTGGGGTTAGAGTTTTTGATAGAGATGGGGAGAGAAGATTTTGGCAGCTGCTGCCAAATTTTCAAAAAAAAAAAAAAGATGGGGAGAGAAGATGGCAGGTGAGATGGGAGAAGGAAAGAGACGAAAGACAGGTGTCACAGCGCGACGAGAGATTAAATTCACTGATATCTGAGAACCGTCGGATCCAAATCGGATGGTTGATAAATAGCCAGCACTGCAATGAACAGTGCAAAACCCATCCAGGATTATATATATAATAACTAGGTGCGTCTGTTGTGGCTCCGCCGCAACTAATTCTTCTTTTGCGTGATTGACTCGAGCAAATTTCCACAGTTCCATCCTACTGGATTGATGTAGGCCGTCCTTTTGTAATTTTTTTTTAAGGTAGGTACATGGGAGGTTACATATTCTGTTTTGTTTGGGTATTGTAAAGAGTGCATTTCATTTAAATAAAAAGGAACAACTACAAAAAGTGGTAAGTATCTGTTCAAAATATAATTACAGTACTGTTGGAACATTAGAAAGAATCACTCAGAGAAGGGAATGTAATTTGGGTAACGAAATATATGTTGTTTTTGTGTTCTTCTTTCTACAATGCCTTGCTCACTGGGATGGAACCTGTCACAGATCAAACGAAAGAAAAATACATTGTTAAAAATTCATGTAATTAAAAGTTGAGCAATTTGGCATTGAAAGGAAAATACATTGTTAAAAATTCATGTAATTAAAAGTTGAGCAATTTTGCATTTTTTACGAAGTCGAAACTTTTAATTTATAGTTCGAAACTTATGTAGCATGTTATTGTATCATTGTAGGAATTAAAATAAAAAAAAAAAATTATACTCATGCTAAAAAATTTGAGACTCATGCTACATCCTAAATTGTATTCGATGCATAAATTGAAAGCGAAATTTTACAAACCGGACTTCGAAAAACAAATTGAGTGAGGACAGATGATGACTTATATGTACGTAGACCATGCGTGGTCAGGTCAAATGTAGGACAAAACAGTAATTTCTACAAAAGATTGGAGAAATGAAGGAAAAATTAATTAATTGGGCCACCTCATTAAACCTCAATGACAGCAATTGAAATTCAAAGAGCGTACTCAGCAGTAGAAACCCTCTGATTTCATTCAAGTTGCTTCATGTATCATTTACTCCTAAGAGGTTTGGGTGTCTACTGGTAGAGATAGTGTTCCGTGCCCCTTTTTCCGGTTACAATTGACTGATGTGTAGCAAAGCTGATATTTGCTGGTCAAAAGGTAAATTGTCTCCTAATAGTTTGCTTAACACAGCTAGTAGTCATGGAAACAAATTTACCTGATGCCAACTACAGAGTTTTTTTTTTCCAAATTAAATGCAAAACTCTGAACCTCTCCATTGTCCAATTAATGTATACTTTCAAGATTAGAGTACCTTGGAATAACACCAGTTCACCTCAAACCTTTCAGCAATAGTAAGTGCTTACGAATCACCTGCATAAAAATGGTAACAATGAGTCCAACATATTAACATTTAATCCATAGAGAAATGTTTTAAGCCCAAATCCATAGAGAAATGTTATTAACATATGTTTTAATAAGAAAGCATGGCTGAGTGCTGATTTTGATAAAAAGAGATAAAGAACTTCCTCACAGCCGGCGAAAAAAAAATGAAATAATTCATCATTTAAAATAATAAACAATATCAAGCAAAAGAAAAGGGATTAAAAAAACCAAGAAGCATATATCTAACTTATATTGAACAGATTAACGAATCACAACCAGAACACACATTGTATCTACCAATATGCCCTCAATTTTTCAGAAATTCGGAAAAATGACTTTACTCCAATGTACCTGACTCCAATGTAACTCAAAGTCTAGATCCCCTAATGTAACTCAAAGTAGATCGGACAGTCAGGATGAAAACTCAAAAGTTGAGGTACCATAGCTGATATGAATTTGATACACACATAAACCCTTAACCAAAAACCCTAAAGCCGAAATTAATGTACATCGTTATCGGGCTTTAACATAGAACATTCATTTTCAGATCTTCATTCTTATATATGTACAAATTTTTAAAATAGCAATTCTCAAACATATTAAATACTAATTTGATTTAATTATGGGATAATTTTAAGTTGAGGCTGTAATGTGGTTTGATGCTCTAACTTCAGGAAATTTAAAATATGAAACTGTGCCTTACTATACCAGTGCTGCGAGATAGCAGCTTAAATTGTAATCATTAAATATTCAATATGAAGAAATTAACTTTGTAATCATAAAAGTAGGAGAAGTGAAAAAGGAGGAGAACATAGGAGGCACTATACCTTCAGCCTAACATTCAATGAGGAGTTGGCTTCTTCTTGATCCTATTTTTGTTTAAATTGGAAATTCAAAAAGGTAAAATTAAGAGAAAAAATAACTTAATAATTATAGTAGTGAAGATTGCCGCTGACCTTGTTTGAATTTTTTCTCTATGATTCTTAAATGATGCTTCCTGCGATGCATGACATGATTCTTTCTCACTGCATATATTGAAAAAATAAAAAAGGGTAAAATTATTGTGTGAATTGCAATTCTAATGCAATGAAAACCCTAAACAGTACATACCACAATTGATATTTCAATCTCTTTTGTAAACCTCATTCAATAGAAGTAGATAACTTTTACCATATTGAACCCTAAACAGTACATAATTCTCTCATGTTGCATATATCTAACTTACATTGAACAAATTAACGGCTCACAACCTAGCCACACGTTTTATTTATTACCATGTTGGGTATAATTTCTCACAAAAGGATTTAAGGAGCTGGTATTTTCATATTCAAATAGACTGACAATCCGAATCCCAAAAGTATTTGTGGCTTTATTGTAGGCAGCACTATCTACTTTTCCAATTTAAACCCCATAATTTTTTTTTTCAGGTGAGTGCTATAATCTGAGCAAATTGTATAAGCCCCTTCCTTGAGCACATTACTTCTTCACTAAAGGAAGAATATCACAATGTAGAAACAATAAACCAACATATAAAGGAAAAAACTGACACTACAAATCCTAAATTATTCATCATTAAAAAGAAAATTTTGGCAGGAGGTAAAAATTGACGCACCTGAGGTTGCATAAGGGGGACGAATGTGAAGAGAAGGCAGTGCGCGGACCTGACAAAACGAAACTTGGTGGAGAAGGTCGAAGACGGCCGGAGAGAAGGAGAAAACAAAGTAAGAGTAATTAACCATACTAAATAAACCGTAAAACCTGGTAGGTCGAAGGCAGTACCATGATGGTGGGGCAAGAAGAAAATAGACGACAAAATCAGAAAAGTTTAGAACAGCGACAACGGGTAATTTCACTGGAGGAGTCGTTTTTTTTTTCAATTTGTGAATTAGGGATAGAAATTGCTAAATTGTAAACAGGTCGTACCAGCGGAAGGAACTGAAGATGGTCGAGGCGAGCAGGGCCGATCACAGTAGAGGGCGTAGCTGCTGTCGAGGATAGACGAGGGGGATCTCAGGGAGGCGCAAGGAAGGAGAAGAAAGCAGTGGGACTTGAGGGAGAGGAGTAGAGTGAGAAATCCCTAATAGAGGAAGACCCACCGAAGCAGAGAAAGAGGAGGCGTGGAAAGCGGGTGAAGGACCACGTAGCGGGGAAGTTTACACGTGGCCAGCACCGACGAAGAGAAGGCGTGAGCTACGACCTCCTTGAAGCGGCAAGTCGGTCCGTAGGCGGTGTACGCTAAATTCGCGTGAAGAGTGCTTGGTGAACGATTCAACTTATGTGGATGACGGTAGATGAGGTAAGAGTGAACTGATCTGATGCATTGATGAATGATCGGACGACAGATAAAGGGGGAGGCACTGTTCATCGCTGACGTCACAGGACATCCAAAATTAAGGATTTATAATATAATAATAGTATAGGGCCCGTCACGGGGGCCGCTAGAAAACAAAAGCCTTAGATGTGCATTTAATTCTGAAACTGCCTTACATAGGGATGCAAACAGATCGACCGTATCTGAAAATATTAAATACCGATTCTATATTTGGTATACTATATAATTTAATATATATTATAAAAATATTTATATGTATATGCAGATATTCGTATATATATTATAAAAATATTTATATGTATATGTAAATATTCGTATCCGTACATATCTATCTAATATCTGATCCGTATCTGTTGTCTCAAAATAAAAGCGAATACGGATATGATTTTACCACTATCTGATCTGTATCCGAACCATTTGCACCCTACCTGTGCTACCTTCTCGCAAACTCTTAATGCCAAATCAAACATATGAGATCACCATCCGCGCAACGATTGTTGGCTCTTATAAAGGATACCAGGGATCTGGATCCCCTAAAAGTAACTCAATTTTTTAATTTAAATCTGGACCGTCCAATTCGAATCTGGCCAATCCGGCCCGTGTCGAAGCTCAATAGATCCCTTTAATCTGACGGTCCAGATCTAAACTCAAAGATTGAGTTACTTTAGGAGATCCGAACTCATTTGGGGGTCGGTTCCTTTTACGAGTTTTGACCCAGCCCATTAGGCTTGTCCGCTTATAGGCCTAATAAGGCCTATCCGCCTATTCGTCAACTCCATGTTTGGTTGTGGCCTAAAGGGTGGAATAAGGGGTTTAGTCTTTATTATTCCACCAAACGAGCATTAATTGAGCCGGACTAAGATGGAATAAGTCGATTTTTAGGCCGGCCTAAATTAAACCACTTCACATGGTGGTTTAATTTTATTGCATGTCATGGCCTAACTCGAATGATTATAATAATATATTATTAGTATATAATTAGTATATTATTATTAATAATTATTATTAGTATATAATTATATAATTAATATCTTATATTGTTAATATATTAAATAATTATTATAATAATATTATATAATTAGTTTTTTCAATAATTATTATTAATATATAATTATATAATTATATGTTATATTGTTTATATATTAAATAATTATTATAATAATATTATAATATATTATAGTTATTATTAATATATTAATATTATATAATTAGTATCTTATTCTTACTAATTATTATTAATAATATTATTATTAATATAATTATATAATTAATATCTTATATTGTTAATATATTAAATAATTATTATAATAATATTATAATATATTATAGTTATTATTAATATGAGGAGGGATCGGATGACACCGTGCATTTTCAAAGTTTTCAAAGTCCAAACAGTCAATCCAAACCGTTTAATATGATGGATATATTAAAATGTGCTTGCAGATCAAACTTTACATTTTTTTGAATTTTTATTATTATTTATTAAGTATTTTACAAAATTATTGTTTTCAGACCATTGAATTTTTGTACCCATCTTATTAAATAGTAAAAAAAATCAAAAAATGTAAAATTTGATCTGCAAGCACATTTTAATATATCCATCATATTGAACGATTTAGATCAACTGTTTGGACTTAGAAAATGTAGGGTGTCATCCAATCCCTCCTCTATTAATATATTAATATTATATAATTAGTATCTTAGTCTTAATAATTATTATTAAAAATAATTATGTAATTAATATCTTATATTGTTAATATATTAAATAATTATTATAATAATATTATAATATATTATAGTTATTAGAGGAGGGATCCAATTACACCCTTTTTTTTGACACATCTTGACATTGTTTTTTTTATAGGCCAATTTTGTGATTTCAAAATCCAAACAGTAGATCCAAACAGTTCAACATGATGGATATATTAAAATGTGCTTGGAGATCAAATTTTACATTTTTTTGAATTTTTTTACTATTTATTAAGATGGTTACAAAATCGTTGTTTTCAAACCATTGAAAAACAACGATTTTGTAACCATCTTAATAAATAGTAAAAAAATTCAAAAAATGTAAAATTTGATCTCCAAGCACATTTTAATATATCCATCATGTTGAACGGTTTGGATCGACTATTTGGACTTTGAATATGATAGGTGTCAAAGTGTGTCAAAAAAAGGTGTAATCCGATCCCTCCTCTAGTTGTTATTAATATATTAATATTACATAATTAGTATCTTATTATTAATAATTATTAATATATAATTATATAATTAATATCTTACATTGTTAATATATTAGATAATTATTATAATAATATTATAATAATATTATAGTTATTATTATTATATTAATATTATATTAATATTATATAATTAGTAACTTATTATTAATATATAATTATATAATTAATATCTTATATTGTTAATATATTAAATCATTATTATAATATTATAATATATTATAGTGGAATCTGCTTTTCAATGACTTCAGAGATCGATGATTAATTTCTTTCATCAACCCTTTTCTTGCTTACTTAATTGAGTTAATTCTCTTCTTCCTCAGCAACCAAAAGTTTTCTCAGGCAGTGCTCGATATCTATTAGAACTAGTAGACTTGTTAAATAATTAATATATTAATATTAATAATTAACTAATTTAGGTTTCCAAAACTTTAGCCCTCCACCAACTCTAATTAAACAAAAAATACCTGCCAGAATTTAACTTTAAACCTCAACCAAACATAAATAATTTAGACCGACTTAAGTTGGAATAATCAATTTAAACCTCCTTAGCTTTAGTCTACAAGCAAACTACAAGCAAACACCACCCAAGAGTCTAATATAGAACGGAGGGTATTGTTCGATTTTTCAGGACGCGGCCTATCCGTCCTAATAAGACCCTATTTGCCATCCTGTTCCTCAATCCTCAAGATTAAGCGAGACTAGATGGAATATTTTCAACTTTTCCCTATTCCGTTTTTTCAAATGTTTGGTTATTAAAAAGAACCACATGCCCTGTATGCATGTACATAGATTAAAATGTCAAAATATCTGTTACATATACATGTATCACTTTTCTAGTAGCCTAAACATAAACCAAAAACAATTAAAAATCGAAGAGTTGTTTGGCGAACCTAATCTAGGTGACACCTGACTAATTTCCTTTCTTTTCTTTTTTAAATGCTGGCGATTGCTATAGGAGGAAGTGCAAATGTGCAATGTAGTAGGAAAATTACTCGAATTCTCTCCTCATTGCAAATTGTTAAGGTTATAAGGTAGCAAGCTGGGTAAGAAGTTTCTCTGTTTTCTCGCAAACAAAACAAATATCAAAAGCTGGGCAATGTCAGTGCTTCCGTGACAAAAAAAAAATTATTTACCCTCAAATAAATCAACTAGAAGCTCTGCAGCTAAATCCAGATACATGGATTACAAAAAAAGTGTCTAAATACCTCTTTTTTTTCTTCGTACCAATATCCTAAATCCAAAGCTACACTTCCATTTAAAAAACCAGTTTCGTTTCCTTGCACAAAAATGATTACAACCATTAAAAAAAGAAAAAGAAGTTCCTTCTCTTGACTGCTTTCTTAGAAGTGAACCAAGCTGTATACCAGGATCCAGCAAAGCTGCAAAACAAACGAGCAAATAAAAACATCAATATTAACTTCATATAAACAGAAAAAAAAAAAAAAAAAAAAGCCATCATTAAAGAAGTCCTTACACATACATCATGCCCAAAAAAAAAATTAAAGTTAGCAACCAATTTCTTTCTGTACTATTAATTGTACCTAATGATTTTATCTAGGCGGAAACAATCTACTAACTCTACAATCCAGCTGAATTCTATTTTGGGTTGTCTTGTCTTTTATTATCATACTTGTGTCATTAACTGAACCGTCAAAATTATTTACCAGAAAGAGAGTGAAAGAGGCAAAGAAGCCCTCCTGGAGAATTGCACCATGGCCGCCAAATTCCTCTTCATCAATATTTAACCTTTGTGAATAGACCCAATACACAGTTCCTGTAGAAATCGCCACAAACCTGGACAGAATTGACGATACAGTGTGTTTTTTAACATCCCAGAAATTACAATAAGAACCTCATTGCAAATTACATCTACTTGACGCTTTTGCAAATAACGCCCAGCATTTCTCAATTCACGACTAACACACAAGAAACATTTAAAACCATCTCATATTTGCAAATAACAAATGCTGTTGGTTTACGAAGGGAAAAAATCTATTCATATATATATTAGAAACTGCATCCAACACTAATAAGTATTTCTTCAAAGATACAACTTTAAATAATCAATCTATGCCAATTTATATCTTGGGTTTAAAGTAAAGGTGGCAATCAGGAGAGTCAAGTCAACTGGTCATCTGACTAAAGCCTGTTTTTGGGTTTTGGATCATTTGGGTACCAGTCGATTCAAGTTTTGGGCAATCCAGCTTCAAATCGTCATGAGTTTTTGGTTGTTCGGGTTCAAGCCGGATTGATTTTCAGGTAGTGAACTTTAGATTGACATGAATGCTGGGTTGTCTCGGCTACTGGTCGGATCACAACCAAACTTCGTCGGTTGCAATTAAAACTCACAAGTACCAAATACCAGTTATCTAGGTTCACAATTTCCAGGTTTGGGCCATTGGGTCCTTGTAATCTGGCTTCAAGTCAACACGGGTTTTGGGTAGTTCAAATTCGGATTGATTTCGAGTCGTCTATATCATCAAATGGATGCATGTTTCGGGTCATTCAGATTCACATCGGTTGAGGTTCATTTCAAATTGACTTTTCAAAATTACAGAATCGGTTCGGGTTTTGATTCCAAATCAGACGGGTTCTCTGGGTCGGGTCATGGCCACCTTTAGTTCCAAGTTGTATCAGGTTGAGTTACTACTAAAAATCAGGGAAATTTTCTTCAATTATTATTTAAGTTGCCGTTACTTTCCATAATTCCTTTTATTTGCAAGCAATTAAATTTAGCCCTAATTACAAGAACTTTAGGTGAGATATGCAGATGGTAAAAAACAGTGGGTGTTTCTTGCAAAATTCAAAATTACACAGAAAGAGCATGAACGGGTGCTTACAAGACAATCCATATGGCACCAACAAGAGGAATAGCACCCCACAGCAATCCACAAAAGAGGCCTATTGCTTGTCTGATCCAATACAACGTATCTAGCAATTTATCCTGGAGTATCAACATTATGTAATAGGTCAAAATTAAGCATGGATGGGCCTTACTCCCCCTTAAAAAAGGGCATGAGATTCTGGCAATGGGACCATCTTATGATAATTATTTCCATAGAAGAAGTGCAAAACTCAATTTATATTGGTGAAATTTCCTTAAACGTTATTCATCAAAACTCAAAAGAATTGTTTCATTGATAGGGATAGTCCTGGTTAGGTGCTTAATATGTATTATCATCAGAGAATATGCAAAAAAAATCTAGAATTAAGGAGAAAATTGCAATTCTAGAGCAAAGAAGAATAGAAGGTAACTCGCTTATATCTATTGAACAGCTTTATTATCGAATTAGTCATTATGCTAATTATGTAAGAATTACGATTCTGGAGTAAACAAAATTCGAACATGCAGAAAAAACCATCCACTTGACAAATATTAAATAAAAATCTTTGAATTTACTGTTCAAACTCGAAAGGATGATAGCTTAGTTCCCCATTATTTTCCAGTTTTATAGAGAAAAGAGTTGTACTCATAGGATGAATTTTCCAAGTGAAACACCAAATTAACAAATACAATTTGGTCGGAATGAACCCAATTCTCAATTCTCCACCGAACCAAAATTCTAGGGAATTGAATTAAGCCTCTTCCATCGAGCTTTAACAATTGGCCAACCAAACAAAGATCGAAGTAGAATGCAATGAGGGGAGGCGATGAGCCAGGAATTACCTTATCCCAGGACGAATTTGGATCTAGAAATTTGGCGAGCTTAGAATCGGAAGTGCCATTCGGTTGCTGCTGGGCTTGCTTGGCCGGTGCCTTGTTAGATCTCGTTTTCGTCATTAGTCAAATATACTTCAATTTGCTTTTCAATTCTGTACTGGTTTCTCTTTATTATCAGGAGACCGACAAGAGAGATGTACTAACTAGGGTTCAGACTTCAGAGAGAGAGAGTAAGGAGTTCATCTCTAAACTCCTATGTAATAACCAACGGTGTAGCGGGTCACACCACCATATTTATACAAATATTTAAAAGTCAGCATTTCTGAGTAGCTATAAATAACCCGCATTCATGACGATATACATTATTGATATAATTAATATTTGGCCACATAGGAACTTGAATTAGAAAACATCGCCTCAATAATTAATATTTGGTTTCTTTGACAAAGGAAAGCCTGGCTTGCTATAGATAGTTATGCTATAATGAGTGGGAATTAGTTTTTTACTTTTTAAATTAAGGATAACAACTATTTTATACTGAAATAATATGTCCAAATTTTCCGATATTAATTGAAAGAGCTAAAAGCGTTATATTTTAATTGGTGATAACAAAAAATTTAAAATTTAGAGGTGTTCCTGTATTCTGGATCTGTAGCTTTTAGTGGCTTCTTCCAAGTTCCAATAAAAAAAGGAAAAGTAGTTGCTTCTTTTCTTCACCATTTTGTCAAAACTAAAGAGAAGTGCAAATTGGGTCGGAGTGGGCTTAAGGCCTGCTAAGTATCTCTTTTGTTTAATCCTGTATGAATAACCAACTATTCCTTTTAATTCGCATATATAATCCCCCTACAAGGCTACAACTACAAGAGGGAATATGTAAGTATTTTACAACACCAGGCACCAGCTAATATAGTAATATGATAGCATTGCTTGGCAAGTGGCAACCCTTACTTTTAAGTTTTAATTGTCGAGTGGGCCCCAAAACATAACAGCCTAACAGGCCCGCTCCTCTATTATTTCTCAATTTAAATGCACCTCTTGAACAAAAAGTATACATACAGTAAGAATACACAGTACATTAGTTCACTACACCGCTAGACTTTTCTATTAAACAGCATATGATGGATCAGGATTCTTTAATCTGTTTAGATCAGTGTTCCATTTATTAATAGAGGAGCTGAGGAGCTAGCACTACACATCTGGCGTGCCTTATTTTTTAATACGCTCAAACTTTTGCCAGACATTTGTTAGATCTGAGTACCAGCAATTCTTTACAAAGGATACATACAGATCACTCATTTGTCTAATTAGACTTTTTATTTATTTTTAATTCAAATTAAGCAAACAAAATTAAAAAAAAAAAATTAACTTATATTTTGTCTATCCATTGATATTCATCTAATGACAATATCAATTTACTTCTTTGCATAATTCATTCTCAACAACTTAAATATATATAGTAGATTCTTTTTCATCGATTATCAATACTATCAAGTTAATTTTATTATTATTTTCATTGTCGTTGAATCCTCCAAGTATTCTAATCAGAGACGGAGTTACATTGAATGACGGTTAATTTATCTTCATTTATTTTCAAAAGACACTATTTTTCTATATGATTTAGAGTAAAATGTTATGAATACCATATATAAATTGACTTTTATTTCCAGTATAAAAAATTTATATGATTAATTTTCATTCATGTTTGATCCTGTATCTTAAAATAAAATAAAATATACTAAAAACATGAACTCCTATTTGCTGTCATTATCATGCATGATAGCAGGATCCTATCATAGTACAAATTTTTATCACCAAATTTTTCATCAATCACATTCCATCGAATAAAATCTGACGGTTCACATTGCGCGATGGCAGCGGATCTAAAATCCACATTAAAAAATGTTTAGCAAAGGACACCATAATCATGAATCATGAACCATATTTCAGTTTCTTTTGCTCTTTTCATTCGTACTTGCTCATGTGGCACGTGCCAGACATAATATACCCAACTCAGTACAGCTACTGAAGCTAGTAACTGTATATATACAGTAGCATGTGATTGGTATCAAAAGCGTCATGTCATGTGGAGACTCCACCTTTCTCCTCTCTTATCCCCTAATTAATCAAACTTAGTATTAATTTATGCGATCTAATACCAACTTTAGGGTTTAATTACGTTACTCGATACAGCTTTTGCTCTAGAGCCAACCGACTCTTTTTTCTTTTTCTTTTTTCATTTGTTGTTTTTCCCTAGTAAATTGGGATACATATTTGAACAGAGTAGTTTTGACTTCACACAATCCACTAACTATAGAATCAAAACAGCATTGCATATTATTTGTGCACTGCACGAAGCTAAAATTGATCTGTTAAAATCTTTACCCAGTAAAATGAGCAAGTTATTTTCACAAATTTTTCTAACAAAAATGCATCCTATAAAATACTAATATTTCATTTTCACAATTAAAATTACCCATAATTGAACCTTTGACACACATCACTATGTTTAGGGACCAAAATGAATTATCAATATTTTTTGTTTCAAGGGTCGTTTGTTTAAACTGTATTTTTTTTTTTCTGCCAATTTTATTTTATTATTTTTTTTTGTGGGGTTGCAAGGAGACTAAGTGACGATATAACCCAACAGACAACCAACGTGATCTCAATCTCTCTCTCCCTCTCCTCTCTCTATCTTTCTCTCTCTCAAAAGCCTAATTATTGAGGCTTTAAATGATTACGCAATTAAAATTTAATGGGGGATAAAAGTGGTACCCAAGGTATCTTCCATCAGATCCAACCAACAATTTGCCTTTAAACTTGTTTTTTCTAGAGCAACTCCTCCTCCTCCATTTGATTCAAAATGGACGCCTCCTTTTCCTTCATTCTTTGGATAATTCATTTGAATCCATCACTTCTTCTTTTTCTTTTTTGAATTGTATAGTGGCCTTGAATATCATCACTATATAAAAGGAACAACGCACTCTATATGATTAATCCAATGGAAAAAGAAAAAAAATAATCATTGATATGTCTTTTTAAATTGGAAAATTTACAGTTAATATATTCACGACTAATTAAATACTTCTCCAAGTCTACATACAATAACAACTAAATATGAAAAATTGAGTTTGGTCATTTTAATAATGATCACATTCAACAACTAATGGTTTTAATATTATGATTAAAGAAATCAAAGAAATCTACTAATTGAAGATCATGCATGCATGCATATCAGATGAGATATTTGCCGGATAAAATTGTCACCTCCATTTGTTTGATAGAATGGAGAGAAAAATATCAATTTGTTTGAGATGATTGAGATCTTAATTAATTAAATGATTAAATCTAATAGCGTAGCATATGCTGTAAGAGATCACTATTTTGAACTTTTCAAGGATGGTGATGTGTCATGATATAGCACTATCATTCTTATTTTGAACTTTTCGGACCTACTTTGGTTTGATTGGTTTAATCACCATCGATCTGCTTTAAGATTCGTGCGAAACGCTTTAATTTTCGTGCATGTCTGTTTCAATTATCGTGCGGACAAATCTTAGGTTAGATCGGACGGTCATCATGCTCGTTGAACCTAAAAGTAGGTCCGATGGGCATCGGATCTACTCCGTTCTCATTAACAAGAAATTAAAAAAAATGACCTAAAATTAATTGAAAGCATATATGCACAGTAATTAATACTATTGTGGATAAGCACAACACTTTAAGCACCACCGAAAAGAAAATTATTCATGATCAGTGCTTGAAATTAGTTGTATAATTTGGAAGCAACTAATTAAGAAAATAAGAAAAATAGGAATTGGGTACCGGGTACTTGTTTCTAATTTCATACACAACAACAACAACAACACAGAGGAAGCAAAGTAAAGTATTAATTTTAGACCTTTTTTATATAATTAGCCAATGAAATTCTCCTCGTAATTGTAGCCTGATTCAAATCACGCAACATGTAAGATCTACTTCGATCTCATATATTAATATAATATATTGTATAAGAAATACTACTATAGTCTATAGGCACATGCAAACAATACATGAATCCATCATGTCAACACCTACTACTTTCACCCCAATTTTAATACTGCCGCGTATAACCAAAAAAAAGAAAGCATACAAACCTACTATGCAATGCAAAATGAATTTATATCACCAAAGGTAACAGAGTATTTCTGTTTAGATCCGGACCGTCCGATCAAAAATCTGCACGGTTATTAAAGAAGTTATGTGCATTATACCTCAGACTGAACAGTCCAGATCTAAATAGAAATATTTCGATACCTCAGAGAATATGGATTCATGCAAAATTGTTATGAGCTAGAAATTTAGGATATATTAAACTCTAACATAAATAGCATTTTCTGGGAACAATTAGCAAAACCAGAATTGCAATAATTAATTTATAATTCAGGAATCCAATTTTGAGAATTTAGGACATATATAATCATGGAGATTAGATATGCTGGTGAATTTTCTGCAATTAAATGCATGCACTCATTTTAGAGTCCGCATCGTCTGCATTAACTCAAAAGAGCATCTTTTAACGCACCTCGGCCGTCTGATTTTAAACGAAATTAATCCAGCTACAGTCTATAATTTAGAGCCCTTTTAATATTAGTGTAAATCTAGTCCGCATGAATCTTAAAGCGAATTAGACGGTTTAGATACATTAACTCAAAAGATTCTTTTTTGAGTTAATGCAGAGGATACGAATTCCTCATTTTATCCTTTAATATCAAGCGTTGTATTATTTTTTTATTTTCTCCGTAGAAAAAATATTACCAATGAAATCATTGATGACAGCAATAATGGCCAGCCTATCAAAAGTTTGCTTCCATGTTCCATCCAACTAAAAGCTCAAAAAAAGAGAGAACAACTTGTGATGTTGGTTCTCTGGTACGCTAAGAAAAATCTCCCCGTTCCTTGGAAAGACCTTTATTTATTTATTATTATATTTTTGAAGCCGGATCCTCTTAAAGTAACTTAAATTAACTTAAATTTTGAGTTTGGATCCAGACCGTCTGATCATAATGTCGATCAATCTGACGCATATTAGAATTCAGGATTATTATTGGTCTGAATTCTAATCCGACGATTCAGATCCAAACTCAAAATATGTGAATTGGGAAGAGGAGTGGATTTGTTGGGAATTTCTCAGATAACGTATCTGAACGGTCTGGATTAATTCCAACCGGACCAAGAAGAAATATGTGAATTAGTTTTGAAAAGTGGGAGTATATAATATATAGTTCATCTTTTTTAGACGGTGATTAATTTTACTCTTTCTGGCTTTCTTTGTATTGGATTGTCAATTGTATACCTTCAATCACTTTAATCATTGATTATTTTTCAAATGGCGTTTTTATAATCCAAAATTCAGTTGTCCTTGGTCATTTTCATATACTCTTAACGTATGCTCCTGAGTTTGATGAGCGGGACCCAATGAAGGGGAATAAAAAAAAAAAAAAAATCAAGTTGCATTGGTTGATTGGTTCGCTCATAATTTTTTTTTTCCTTTGAGAAAGTGTTCAACCGGAGAAGAGAAGAAAATTTTATTGAAATAGAAGTTCTATTACAGCCAAACAGTGAAGAAAATTGTAAAAATAAAAAAATGTGAAATTGAGCTATTTTATTATTTTATGGGATAGCGGAATAGATAAATTGATATTTTTTAAGAAATAGAATTGTCTCATTTATAAATACTTTTCTACATTTTTACTATATTTATTTCATCTCCAACTAAACATAACTTAAATAGTACAAAATAAAATAAAATAAAATAATATTATAAATTTCATTTCACTTTATCTTTCACAATTCCACCTATAATTAAACAGATCCTTATTTCCCTTCAAACTCAGAGCACCACCAAGAAAAAATTAATTTGTAAGGATGTATACCCTCTCGGCGACTAAGTCAAGAGTTTAGATCCTAGATAGATATATTTACTATTCACTATGCACCACCAATCAAACGGTTCCGGACATGACAAGACATTCATGAATCTGTTCAGCAGCGGTTCCCTTGTAACAGGTACAGGTACTTTGCCAAAAAGTATCTAAACAGAAATTCCCAAGTCCCCGGGGGATGAAAAGTAATTTTCTATTTAGGGATAGAAAAGTAGTTTCCTGCTTGTCCGATTCGAACTATTCAAAAAAAAATATTTGCATATTTCGATAAAGTAATTTTTTCATGCACAAATATCAACAAATTCGAATAGCTCGGATCGGACAAACAGAAAGGTGCTGAGTTGGTTCCCCTATTTAGCAAAGCATAGTATTAGTAGCATATTAAGATTTTCTTTTTTGAGTGAGGCTGTGGTAATACAAATCCATATCCTATCAGGTAATAAAATATTTTTGTTTGGATCATGACCGTCCGATCGAAACCTGAGCCAAGCCGGTCTGGGGTGGAACGTACGGAGCCGCTTTAATAATCGTACGATTTCTGATTGATCAGTTCAGATCCAAACATAAATATTTTGTTACCTTAGGTGATACGAATTCGTGGTAATACGCATATTACAGAGCAATCTGTGTTATAAATTTACATTTTTTTATTTCTAAAGTTCAAACAGTCGTTTTGGACAGCTAAACATGCTTTCTTTCTTTAGATAGGTAGAAATCACTGTTTTTTGAATGGTTCGGAATTTCCAAATCAAGTAGTTTTCTACCAATTTAAAAAAATAGTAAAATAATTCTGAAAAATATAAAATTTGATCTGCAATTACATTTTTATATGAATATCATGTTGAACAGTTAAGGCCGATTATTTAGATTTTAAAAACAAAAGTACGAGTCCATAGCGTGAACAGTTGTGTAATATGCATATTACCATAGCCTCACTCACAGTTTTTTTTTTATCTTCACTTAATTTACTTAAATTTTGAGTTGAATTGGCATTATTTTATTATTTTTAAGATATGTATTTTTCTATCTCAAGTAACCCGACTCAAATAACTCACGGATCGACTATCCGTGTAATTTGATTATTTATGTATAGCTTATTTTTTTTTTTTTTAATCTATGCAACTTCATCTAAATTAATATATTAACTAATATTCATTAGAGCTAAAAATCAAACATAATTAAATGTTCTAGATTAGTCGATCCATTAGCCATCCGAGATGTAGCTTGCTTTTGGCTTTTGCACTTTTCATGTGTCAAGAGGGAACGAGTGTGTGCTGTAGCGGGTTGGTATTTCTTGATCATATGGAAATTTAAATAGCGGTTCGCAGATAACAACAACAATTTAATTGCGTTAATCTTGAGTACCTCATCAAAAAATTGTTCATTCAGTAGACCGAAATTTTTTTTCTTACCACTCTCAAAAATCAGAATTAAATCAATACCACCCGTTTATTCAGAATTTAGATTCCACCACGTACGCGTACTGAATCTGCGCACGGATCCCCAATCCGTACGCGTAGTGGATATGCGGACCGATCAACTCGCACAGTGGATATGCGCACGGATCTGTGCGCATAGTGGGTCGGCGCACCGGATTCGAATTGGGAGAGATCGAGTTTCGATTTCTTTCTTTTCCCCGGTGGGTCCCATCTCTCTTTTCCCTTTCTTTTCCCTCTCTTTTCCCGGGTGGGTCCCATCTCTCTTTTTAATTCATTTTCCCTTTCTTTTCCCCGGTGGGTCCCAATCTCTCTTTGCGATCCGATTGGGAGGAAGCACTTGGCAGCGTCTCTCTCTCCCCGCACGCATATCCACTGTGCGAACGGGTCGGTGCGCAGACCCACTACGCGCACGGATCCGTGCGCATCTCCAGTTTGCAAGGGAATCGGTCCGCATATCCACTACGCGTACTGATTGGGGATCCGTGCGCAGATCCAGTACGCGTACGTGGTGGAATCTGAATTCTGAATAAACGGGTGGTATTGATTTAATTCCGATTTTTGAGGGTGGTAAGAAAAAAAAATTCGGTTCAGTAGAATACGATAACTATAGTGTTTCTCTCTTGTTATTGTTTAGATTCTCTTACAATCATAAAAACTTTTTCCAACAATACTAACAAAAATCTCTGCAACTATTGAACATTATGATAGTATCCAAAACAAACGATTTACACCACAATTACAAGTATATATATGGACATAGAATTCTTGAAAATCCTCTAGTACGTGTTCGGCAGGCTGGATTTAGCCTCCTTACTCTTCTTTAAGGCCTTAAGCGAGCCGAACAGGTGAGTCTTAGATTGGCTTAAGACTTTCAGTATTAGACTCCTTATAACAGAAAATTAAATTGGATTTCCACTCTCCTTAAGAAATTCACTTTCTTAGCGCCTCCTTAGCACTCAAAAGAGAGACATTTTCATTTTCTTAGTGCCGAACAACCCTTCCTTAGCACAGCTTAAATTCTTAAGCTGTAGGGCTCTAAGCTGCTTTTCCAAACACGGCCCTAATGTTATAGTTATTTGACTATTTTCAAAATTGTTGCACGGTTAAATAATGTCTCTCATTGTTATTAAGTTTGAATTGTTCCATCAATAATAATAATAAGATTTTTTTACTAATAATTGGGTTAAATTTTAAATTGTACGATTAACAGTGAAACACCACTAATTCAGAGACGAACAAGTATGCTCTCAGGACTCAGGTATTGGACAGTGGGGCCCACTACTTACGGTTTCAAATTACCTCAACAACGATGTCTATTCGGAACGACGTAGGATATTCGTGCAAAGATAAAGAATGATCCGGATCCACTAATTGTTAAAGATTTTCTTTTACGGTACCGGGAGGATACGGATTCTTCGGAGACTCGGATGCACCGATCCGGTACATCAATTGCTGCATATTGACCGCCACACGAGATTAGATACTTCTTATCCAACTGGAGAATGACAGCGGCGGTGACTCAGCTGCCCGAAATTTTTATTAATAACCCCAAACAAAAGAAAAATATCAAATCTAACCCCACCTTGAAAAATTTTTCAAAAATGACCTAACCGCCCCATGATTGGGCGGTTCACCCTACCCACAAAACCGCCCAATCATAGGGCGGTCCACACGGCCAAGAAAACCGCCCCATGGTGGGGCGGTTCAGTATGCAGACTATAAAATGCCCATTCTGGCTCTCATTCTCACACTCTCTCGCACTCGCCCTCGCCCCAATCGTCTCTGCAGGTAATTTTTTTTTTTTATTAGTTTTTTTTTTAATTATTTAATTATTTATTTTACTATGCATTACTGTAGATTACTGTAGATTACCGTAGATTACTGTAGATTACTGTAGATTACTGTAGATTACTGTAGATTACCGTAGAATACCGTAGAATACCGTAGATTACTGTAGATTACCGTAGATTACTGTAGATTACTGTAGATTACCGTAGATTACTGTAGATTACTGTAGATTACTGTAGAATACTGTTTATTACTGTAGATTACTGTAGATTACTGTAGATTACTGTTCATTTTTTTATTTTATTTTTTTAATTAATTTTATTAAATATTTTTTTGCGAAAGTTGTTATTTACTAATAATTTAACTGTGTACTATTATTTTGTAACTGATAAAAGTTTGTTTATTAATGTAGATAAAATGTTGGTTACACTATATGTGGGCGGGAAGTTCGAGGTAGGTGTGGAGGGAGTTCGTTACTCGAAAGATCCGACCCATGGCTTTGAGGTAAATGAAAACACCTCATTTCTGGAACTTAAGCAAATGGTATTCGAAAGGATTGGTGTAACCCCCAACCGGTATGACATAGATTTGGTTACTCGGGTTGACGCAGGGCGGGATAGACCTTACTATGTAAAGTATCCAATAACAAATGAGGATGGTTGGAGATGTGTTTACAATACTTTTCAATCTACGGGTACCCCGATAATGGAGTTGTATTCCAGAAAGTTTCTGCATCGGACCAGGGTTGGACCTTCTACAGACCATACAGGTTATGATAGCCCAGTGCAGCAGCACTCGGGTTTTGACCACTCGGGTAACCAAAACTTGGGTCATGTATCACCGTCTGAACCGCACGCACCACCCGTTCATACTGATTACACTGCTGATTACAGCACTGATTATACCACTGATTATAGCACCGACCTACCACCACCACCACCTCCACCTCCTATTCAACCCGTAGTAGAAGCCAGATTTCCTTCTGTACCACCGTCCGTACCTATACTTGTACCTGTTATGGTTCCCCGGAGAGATGCTATGCTGGAGGCCGAAGGGGTTGATGCCATACCGGAACGTGAAATTAACTCGGGTGATAGTTGGGACGGGGATTGGGATTCTGATCACTTGTCTGCAGGTGATGGAGATTATTTACCCATGCAGGACAGATTTCCGATCAGAGGTCGGACAGACAGGCACCCGGTAGCCACATTCAACGATACCACTGCTTTTGAGGAAGCAGACATAAGCTATTTTGGGAAGCGTGTCGTTTACACCTCAGAGCTTGCTCCGGACCAGGTTTATACCACCCTAGATGAACTTGTGAAGAAAATATACGAAGTTCATATCCGCAGCAACTGGGAGTGCAGAATACAAAAAAGGGAGTCAAAAAGGTTAGTTGTTGTTTGCAAAGACTCACCGCGATGCGAGTTCCGGCTGTATGCAACCCCTGTGGGTAGGGGGGCGTCATGGATAATTAAGAAATGTGAACCCCCACATACATGCAAGTCTGCGTCGTCAAGGACAGACCATTCACAACTTACGGCATCACTTATTGCCGATGTAATTGAGCGAGATGTTAAGGAGGACCCGTCGATCAGCCTTAAGGAGGTCGGTAGAGCGGTGAGACGCGCTTACGACCATGTGACCCCAAAATACAACAGGTTGTGGAGAGGGCGTGAACTTGCGATATGCCGACTGTTCGGTAGTTGGAAGGATTCATACAACTTGCTTGCACCACTGCTCCAAGCCATAGCAAGTACAAATCCCGGCACAAGGTATGAATGTTGGAATGTTACCGATCCCGATGAGCCCAACCAGATACTGTTCAAGGCCATAGCATGGGCATTTGGTCCGTGCATTCAAGCTGTGCCATATATTAGACCAGTTATCAGTATAGATGCATGCTTCCTTTCTGGCCGTTACGATGGGAGGTTGTTGATAGCATGTGCATACGATGCCGAAAACCAGTTGTTGCCTTTGGCATTTGCAATTGTCGAGAAGGAGGACGGTGAAAATTGGGGTTTTTTCATGAGTTTTTTGCGAAGAGAGGTGGTTGGGAACAGGTTCTTCTGCGTCATATCAGACCAGCACAAAGGAATCAAATATGTCTTCGATCGAACAGATTTCGGTTGGTCGACAGCCCAGGGCGACTGTGTGCACAGGCTGTGTATGCAACACGTTGCAGACAACCTCTACAAGCATGTCGGATTCGACCAATGGGTTGCAGATACATTTAAAATTGGATGCAGAAGGAAGAAGCCAAGAAGGCTGGAAGAGATGTTCAAAGAGTTTGCCAAGGTATGTATATTTTAGATGAAATTTTAATAAACTATTTACTTATATTTTTCTAATCTGAAAAATTATTTCTGTGTAGTATTGTCCGAAGGCAAATTCGTACTTACTCAAGGTGGGGAAAAATAATCCGAGAGATCTGCAAGAAGCACCCGCATATGAGAAAATATTTCAAGCAAAAGATGGAGGTTGGAGATGGGGAATAATGACGACAAATGGGTCCGAGTCCTTGAATGCTGTTTTCAAGCAGAGCCGAATGTTGCCCGTGGCAGCCATTGTGGAGGACACTTTCTACAAGCTTAATGCATGGTTCGTTGACCGCCGTGATAAAGCAACAGAATTACTCGCCAGGAACCAAACATTTTCAACAAGGGTGGAGGGCAAATTACGCAAACATAGGGAGAAAGGTTCAGTTATGACCGTTGTCCCGTATGGGAGTCGCTTGGAATTCGAAGTTCACTCTCCGAATGAGTACGCTCCAACCAGCCGTAGAGCAGATGGGACTATGGAGTTTATTAAAAGGCCTTTCAAGTATGTTGTCAAAATCGGAGATGACAATACTGTAACATGCACATGCCAAGGAATCCAACTAGCTCACCTACCTTGTTCTCATGTTATGGCGGTGTGCCGAGTGAGAAACTTCCGTGAGGATGATTTTGTCGCCGACATGTACCGTACCACTTACCTTGCGAGTACTTGGGGTGCATCATTCCATTCTTATCCCAACCAGCATCAATGGCCGGCCTATGTTGGAGATAAAATCGTCCCCCCCAGAAAGTGGATCAGGTTAGGGAGAATACTTTGTGTATGCACTGAACTTATTTTTAATATGGTTATTTAACTTCTTTTTATATTAGAAAAGGGAGAAGGCCCCACAAGCGTGCTGTAATGACAATGGATCAGATGCAGGGTAGGCGAATGGGACATCAGGCTCGCCGTTCAACTTGTGACAGGCAGCGAGCAGGTACATTTCATTTTATATTTTATAATTCATTTTACATTTCAAGATTTCAATAACATACCATTTTTGGTGAACTGGAATGCAGATGCCATCAACGAAGCCAACGAAAGAGAAAATGCTAGAGTTGTTGCGGAGGCAACCGGTAGCGGTAGTAGTCATGCAGAGGCATCCGGTAGCGGTAGTAGTGTCGCACAACAGACTGGAAGCAGATCGAGAACTCGTCGACTTCTAAATTTGTTCGGTCGTCGTCGCTAAATTTGTGAACTGATTTAATTAGTAGTTTTGTAACTATTTTTGTGTGCTTCATTTTTGTTATGTTCATAGCGTAATTAAATATACACAAATTGACAACATAAAAATATTTACCACGTTAGCCAAATCGACAATCAATACAACAGCCGTACAATCGACAATTATTATAAAAGAATCGACGGTTCTACCGTCAGACGACGCATCCAAACTCAACCAAATTTTATTTAAAATTACAATAAAAAAAATATATCTTACAAAAATAAAACAAACTTATCATAAATATATATCTTAATATATGTTGTAAATATATCTTAATAAAAAAGATATCTACACAAAAAATATATATATATCTTATAAATCCTACTAAAAAAATATCATAACATATCTTTAAAAAAAAAAAAAAAAAAAAATGGTTAACCGCCCGATTAGGGGGCGGTTTGCTTGGCCGTGTGGACCGCCCTATTATTGGGCGGTTTTGTGGGTAGGGTGAACCGCCCAATCATGGGGCGGTTAGGTCATTTTTGAAAAAATTTTCAAGTTGGGGTTAGATTTGATATTTTTCTTTTGTTTGGGGTTATTAATAAAAATTTCGGCTCAGCTGCCCTTTCAAGAAAAAAAAGACATTAATCAAGAAAAAAGCGCCAAAAATGTTTTCCTGAAATAATAAAAATGGTTGGTTACGAAGTAAGAAGCACCCGATAATACCCTCTTAAAAGAACCAATCAAATCACCGCCATTAGACACGTCAGATTGCTCTTTGTTTTCCTGTGTGGGCAATCTAGACAGAACGAGAGGCCAACAAACGGGTTTGGTTCTTTATTGAAATGACGAGACTGCCATTGCAGCTATGGCTAAGAAGGAGACGGGAAGGTTAAGCTGCACCTTGTAAGTTGTAAATTGTAAGCAGTTGGCAGTTGTGGTTGAATGATTTGGGG
This sequence comes from Carex kokanica, assembly GCA_025461125.1. Classification (NCBI taxonomy): domain Eukaryota; kingdom Viridiplantae; phylum Streptophyta; class Magnoliopsida; order Poales; family Cyperaceae; genus Carex; species Carex kokanica. Next base: position 462,082 of record JAJGRX010000953.1, on the reverse strand, counting down.
GTATATCTGTAATTTACAATTTGAAACCTTAGATTAGATAACTCTTAATTTTTCAACTTTCATGTGAGGCTCCCGTTGGTTCAGTTCATGCACAGTAAATGTTAATGTAATGTCACATCGGATTACATGTATTCTGCTTCTGCAACTGTTAACATTTTAGACGCTAATGTAGTCAAACATTGCGGTTCAAGAATTGTTTGATTTTTGCCACTAAAAACATGGAGCAGTAATTGAAGCCATTAACTTCCTTCATCTCTCCAAACCATTTAGGGCCTGTTTGGTGGACGGGAATGAGCACAGGAACTGAAAAAGTTTGAACTGATTTTTACTGTTTATTTGGAAAAAAAAATCACTCTGAATGAATTTTTTTTCCCACATGAACAGTAAAAGCAGCCGAACAGGCCCTAATTAGAGTATTGAAAATGATATATTTTTTTTCAAATCATTTAGAGTAAGCAATGACCTCAAGCTTACAATTTGTAAAAATAACTGATATATATGAATTTGTAAAAATAAATCTTCTACAAACCGTCGCGTAAACCCTATTCACGGAAAGTTGATAATCACGACATGTTTGTCATTTCAGCATACTTTTAAAGTCCCACTTAAATCTCCATTTCTACCCAAGATTTCTCTTTTGCGAAAATTCAATTTCAAATGAATTCTAATAATTATAAAAGTTTATATTGATGCAGTTCTAACGAGATAAATAGTTGGATTAAACATTTTGAACACAAAAATGTAAAACGAGATAAATATTGATTCAGTTATAATTAAACTAGACCATTATATAACTTTATAATCATACATACTGATAGCATGTACATTTCAGTTACCAATTGGTTGCATTTGTTATTGTGGTGATTTCAAAGCAAGGATGTGGAGCTAAGAGAAGAACTAGTGTGTTCTTAATTAAGCTCACAAGCTCCTTTGTGAGTTTAATTCAAAAACCTATTGAATTGAATTCAAACGATGCATTCAAATGTTGAAATCGATCTACTTTACGAGTGATGCGTTTACATGTCAAATTTATAAATTTTCGATCTAATTTAGTATAAAGTTAAGCGGTAAAAAAAAAAGATGGTTTATAAGTTAATTTTAATGTGTTCATTTTTCGTCATTTTTGACTGTTTGACTTTATATTAAATTAGTTTAAAATTTATAAATTTGACATGTAAACTCATCAGCCGTAAAGTAGATCGGTTTCAACGGTTTGGATGCGTCACTTGAAGTCAATCCAATTGGGTTCTAATTAAAAATGTAGTGAGATGTTATTTGTAATTATCTTATTAAAATAAGTCTCATGAGTAAAGTTAATTGTGAGTAGTGCAATATATAAAAGAGGAGGGATCCAATTACACCTTTTTTGGTGACACGTCATGACACCGTTTTTTTTATAGGTCAATTTTGCGATTTCAAAATCCAAATAGTCGATCCGAACCGTTCAACATGATCACCATATTAAAATGTGCTTGGAGATCAAATTTTACATTTTTTTGAATTTTTTTTACTATTTATTAAGATGGTTATAAAATCGTTGTTTTTCAATAGTCTGAAAATAACGATTTTGTAACCATCTTAATAAATAGTAAAAAAATTCAAAAAAATGTAAAATTTGATCTCCAAGCACATTTTAATATATCCATCATGTTGAATGGTTTGAATCGACTATTTGGACTTTGAAAATGGTAGGTGTCAAAGTGTGTCACCAAAAAAGGTGTAACTTGATCCCTCCTCTATATAAAAATGATTTACTGTGGGCATCTATGTAAAAAAAAAAAAATTCACAATGAGATAGTCCTGTAATCGTTATACCTCAATGTCATATAAAAGTAGTATGTATAATAATGGTATAGAAAATGTATATATCATATTACAAAGTAGTATATATAACAAGGAATTAAGGAATATAGAAAATGTAAAGCATTAAATTGCACAAAATGCATGGTGCACTGAATCAAGCGGATACATTGAATCAGCAGTGTTGCTGTCCCTTTTATTTATACATAAAGAAGAAGAGAATTTGAAAACATGCCATTTGGGATCTTCATCCATTGGGGGCAAAAATAATTTTCCTATTGCTAATGTTTTTTTATTCAATATTTACAGAAGTTAATAATTAAAGAAAGAAGACGTTGAATTTATTGCTTGTGGTCCGGCCCAGACGAATATTTTGAATCCTTCTTTAGCCTATTAATTTTTTTTAGCTTTATTAAATTTCAGTGAATTAGGATTTACGGAGATTTTGATGGGTCCGGATCCCCTAAAGTAACCCAATTTTTGGGTTTTGGATCGGAACTGTCTGAATTGAATCCGTCGCTCGAGATCGTCTCGGAATTCGAACCTGTCTCTCAGAATACGTGCGCTCCACTTTAGTTGGATGGTCACGGATTCAAATCGGACGGTCCCGATCCAAAACCCAATTTTTGAGTTACTTCACTGTTTCTGAACTCCATTTTGATCTGGTGAGTTTTTTCAATCTCTTTTGTCTTTATTGTTATTTTTTCCGGTTAAGCCCTTCCAGAATCAGATATAATTATATCTCATATTCATATTTTAACAACAAACCTTAATACTAATTCACATAACTTCAACACTTAAGAACCAGTTACTTTTATCTAGTATAAATTTGCCAGTTTAAGACCTTTTCATTGTGAATTTTTCACATGAGTCCTTCACTATTCTGCTACATTGCTGGATTAAGAATTAATTACTACTTCGTCTGCTGTTATTTTTTTTTATGGCTACACTAATTGTATAATTTGAATATTGAAGATAATAGAAAGCAGAGGCAAAACCAGACTTTCGAACTATGGGGGTCAAACACATATTAGGAGTCAATTATATAAATTTTTTCTAAGAAAAATGAGGGCTAATTTTACATTACCGTAACATTTTACTCGAAATTATTTTGAAAATCATACTGGATACCAAATTTTTAAAAAAAAATAGAGGTGAATTGATCCCCATTCCATTTACTTAGGTCCGGTCTTGAGAGAAAGGATAGTGATAAAAATGGTTTTGATAAATTAGCTTTCTAATAAAAAAGAGCGAAAATATATTAACGTAATCATCGACCTAGGGTTCAAATGCCTCTATTTTTTGTGCATCTACCATGCCTCCATTTTGAAAACGTTAATAACACAAAATTTAAATCACAAGCATCAAAATAAAACCATTACATGTGATCTGTATTATTTTCTCTATGTGCTCATAAAAAATTATCAAATTTCGGTTTTATTTTTATCTGAATCAATGAGTTGAAAAATCAACGTTTAGAAATTATTCACATTAGTACGTTTTTACAAGCTCTTGATGACAACTAAAATAAAGTTGAAATGTCATAATTTTTTACACGTGCAAAGATAAAATAATGTAAATCATATTCAACGGTTTTATTTGACACAAAAAATGAAGACATTTGAACCCTCCTCAAATTTTAAATAGTATAAAGATTCATGAATTTATATAAAAATATTCGTTTCTAACTCCTTTTCAAATGAATGGGCCAATTAAATAATATATTAATATGTACATAATCAATCATGAATTATACACGAAGGCCTTTCTTTCTATATTTCAAAAATATTTTACCAATTATTTTTGAAATATTTCTGAATCATTTGTAATATATTATTTTATTTTTTAAAAATATATAAAACTTTTAAATTTATATGCATTATAAGAACATGAACCATTCACAAATTATATTCGTGTCATACTTGTATTGCAAATTTTAGATTCTTGAAGTTCATTTTACGGTACTAAATCAGCTGATAAAAAATGAACCAATCTAGTTAACTACAATAAATTATTTTAGTGCATTTTTTACCACTTAATATTGCACAAAAATTATTTCAAAAATCATAAAATTTATGTGGACACATTTCTTGTAAAAGCGAACAAAATATTTTTTTTAATGCAATATTTGAATTTCAAATTGTGAAATATAAATGAATAATATTATAGCAGTAAGTGACATTATAAAATCATTTAAACCAACTAATGAAAATTAAAAAAATGGCATGTAAGAAAAAAATAAATAAGAACCATAAATAGTATAATTGGTTAACGTGTTTTACTCTGTGCGAAGATCACAAATTCGAAATTTAGAGCTGCAATAAGAGGCGGAGATAGTAACAAGGAATGAAGGTTATTTGATCTCCATTTATTTTCGAATTTTATGTAGTTATACATGATTTCTATATAATTTAGAGTAAAATGACATGAATACTGTAAAATTGATCTCATTCATGTCTGATCTCCATAACCGAAAAGTTTGGCTCCGCCCCTGCCCGCAGTTGAAGGTGATTTGAGGGTTAAGAGTGAGGCTATGGTACTTCGGCTAGTGTACTATGGCTAGTGTACTACGGCTCAATATGATACTTTTTAAAATCCTAACGGTTGATCCGAACTGTTCAATGTGATATCCATATGAATATGTACTTGCAAACTAAATTTTATATTTTTTCGAATTTTTTTACTATTTTTTTAGATAGGTAGAATTTTTAGTGTTTTATACAAATTCTGGACCATCAAAATTCTACCTATCTAAAAAAATAGTAAAAAAATTCAAAAAAATATAAAATTTAGTTTGCAAGTACATATTCATATGGATATCACATTGAACGGTTCGGATCGACCGTTAGAATTTTAAAAAGTACCATATTGAGCCGTAGTACACTAGCCATAGTACACTAGCCGAAGTACCATAGCCTCACTCGAGGGTTAAACTTTTAAACTAAATAAAAGAAAAATGAAAAACGTAACTGTTATGCGAATATCCTAAAATGTTGGGTAAATTTGTAATAAGGTCTTTGTTTTATTATACCGCGTGGAATGGACGCGGTCCATATGAGCCTACGCTCCTATTGCAGAATTCGAATATATTTTTTTTTAAAATGTTGCCTTATTTGCAAGCTTCGCTCGCCCGTACATTCTTCGAAGCAACAAACAGTGCATGGATACATACCGGTGTCCTCTCAATTGCTCCAACCTGTGAATTCATATCCACTGCATTAACTCAAAAGAGAATCTTTTCGAGTTAATGAATCTAGACTGTCTAATCTGTTTTAAGATCTGTACAAACTAGATCTGCACTAATATTAAAAAGTTCTTATGTTATAGACACGAGTCAGATTGACTCCGTTTAAAATCAGACGATTGAAATTCATTAACTCAAAAGATACCTTTTGAGTTAATGCAGAGGATACGGATCCCCAACCTGTTCCATCATAGATTCATAGCTCTCCAGTTACTTTCTTGAAACGCAATCATTTTCCTTGCTTCTGTTCATATTATCATAGAAATATAGAATACTGTACATTTAAAATCTATCATACTTTTTAATGTCATTTTTATATACATTTTATTATCATTAAACTCGACAAGTATGACTAACTAACTACAAGCGACTTGTCAATGTCACGGGTACCACACAGCAAGTTATCATAATCAATATTAAAAAATAATATAATACAATTTAGCAACATTCTAGAATGAAGATAAACTTTTATGTTATCTGTGGAGAAATTAATGGATGAGGCTTAAAACCCAAAATAGAGATGAGGCTTAGTTAAAACCCAGACTAGCGTTAGCCGGGTTTAATTCGTGAGCGGGCACGAAACCGGGAGTAATCGGTTCATGGGTGGTTCTCAACCGGGAGTAGCCGGTTGTATGGGAGGTGTCAAAAGTATAAAAACCCGGGGTTTAAGCAATGGGTGGTTTTCGTTTTGAGGGGTTTTGCCGAGAGATAGAAGCGAAGGAATTAAATAAATAAAAATATATAATTCCATCAGGTAAAATTACGAAAAGAATTCAGTAAATTTTTTTTCTGCGATACGAAAAATTCGCCGAGGGAGTTAGATTGTGGTGATGATCTCCGACAGTAGATCGGTGAATATGATCTTTTTTTTCTGCTGTTTTCTCTCTGAATTTCGCTCTATTAAAGATTCTTTATATTTTGGGGAATTGTCTTTGGATCAGTGGCGATCTGATCGAAACCTCTACAGACGTAGAAAGCTGTTTCTTGAGAGCCTTGTTGTTTCTTTTTCAGATTTAAGTTTTTTGGTTTTCTCTTATCTGGATCACATCTTGTTGAAGAATTCCTCGAATCTGTGAAGTTGCTTTGGGATCCGTGTGTTATTATCTAGATTTAGAGTGAATTTTGACTGTTTCTAAAGGATTTTAGCCGATCTTTTTAGGATTAGCTGCAGTTTCTGGCCCCATGTGGAAATTTTCCCCAATTCAGCTTGAATTTCTTGTCTTAGTGTTTTGGATTCAAAGTTTTCCGGAAAGTAGTGTTGCCTATATATCTTTCTCCTGATTCCGCTTGGTTCCTCCTGAATTGTCTAAGCTTTTGGTAGATATTGGTGCCTGATAAGCTTTTTTTTTTTTTAAACATGGAAAATTGAATAGAATTCTACTCTGGTGTTGTCCTTGGGCGAATTCTCCAAAAAGAAGAAAATAAATTGAAATTCAGCTATTTCAGATTTATTACTGTTGTTTTTTGAACTTTTTTTGGGCAAAGATTTGAGATTTCTCCTTCGCAAGTCGTTAAAACGTATATTTAATTTTTTATTCTCGAAAATTATACATCTTGAACCGTTTTCTCTTCTTTTACTCAGGGATTTTTGTGACAGAATCCTTCGTGGAGTACCCTCTAGTGTACTGAGAAATCCTCCCAATAAGTTAAAGGTGATTCCTTTTTATGATATTGCTTTCATTTTCTAGTTTTCGTTTATCTTTGTCCAAGGATTTAGATCTCTCTCTGACGGCTTCAATTTAATTGTCCTAATTTTCCACCTTCATAAATAGAAAGAACTAAAACTTTTTTATCTGAGGTTTTATCTCATTTTTCAGTTTGTAGTTGCGATCTTTTGTAATTTAGGAAAGTCAATGTATGTACAGAATTTAATTTTTGAAAATTTTGATGAATATTCTATTAATAGTAATGATACACTCAAAATTTTGGCATAGGCGTAATTGTTTTAACACACATTAAGTGTTTGCAGGTTTGGTATTAATAGAAACCGGAATGGATTCAGGCAAGACCTGAGTTTTTCAACAATAAGCGCCATTTGAACACATCAAGGTACCATGGTATTAAAAAAGAGATTGAGCTATGGATCCCGCGGTTACTATCTCCCTCCCATTCCCGACATACCAAAACCTACAAAGGTACATTTCTCCTTATTATACTTTTCCTTAATATTTTCTTATTGCAGTTACCATATGTTCCTGAACTTCTAATAGCTATTAACTTAAATGTTGCAGAGGAAAAGAACTGCCAGAAAGAAGGTCGTGCAAAATCCATTAGCTGCATTTGATATGTTAGCAACAGTTGCTGGAAGTTTGTTAAAGAATTTGGATACTGATGTTGTACCCGTTAACCTTGATGGAGCTCTGAATTATAATTCTACTTTTAAAAAAGAGCCGTTGGACGAACCATTGGATCAATTAAAGACTCCTAAAATGGAATCTCTGGATCAGAACAGCACCAATGAAAGCTCAGCAGGAGCATCTGCAAACCCTAAAACCCTAATTGAGGAAAGACTAGATGTCTGTACTAACGGTTATGAAGTGCAGTTCGCAACTAAGCAGGGAGAGACTAACATTGATTTGGTTAGGTCTATTAGCTCTGAGAGTAGCTCTGAGTTCTCATTGTACAGTGGAGGATTTGGAGTTGCTCATGACCTTAACCCTAGTTTGCTCAAAACAGCACTTACTGTAAATAGAGATTATGACGAAAATTGTTCTTGGTGCACGGACCTAGGTGCCGTAGCAAAGAAGTCTTCGAAAAGAATGAAGAAATCGCATGTAGATAAGTTCAAGAAGGTCATTTCTCGTAATAAGAAATACGGTGAGATTTTCTAAATTTGGTCTTTATTAATGGCAGCAGCACTTGTAAAGTTTCACAATTAAGATTGGTCTCATAGGAATCAATTGGTCAAGTACCAGAACACAATCAAAAAGAAAAATAAGAACAACATCTTACCACGCAAAAGAAAAAAAGAAAAGGACAACTGACTGGTCAGTGCGGGCACAAATACTAAAAATGACATTTACTAGGGTTTTGACTTTCGTAAATTTTGTCAGATGCTAAGGTGAAGACCATAAAAGACAGCAAAAGGAAGTGCTATGCACGGAAAATGTCGCAAAAGAATAGGTTCAAGAGAAGAAAGCTCTTTCACCATTCTTCAGTTTCCTCTACCAACAGTCAAGGTATGCCTGAGCAAATGGTCATAGGTTGCAATAATGTATTACAACTTGATACAAAATAATGAAGCCGACAAATGCTGAGAACTTCTCTAATTTCTGGCAGTGAGGCTAAGCATCAAGTCCTTCAAGGTGCCTGAGCTTTCAATTGAGATTGCTGAATCTGCCTCTGTTGGTACGCTAAAGGTAAATGTCTCCAAGGCTTACTGACCTGTCAGTCTGGTCGATCGTACCAGTCTCACTTATGTATCTGTACTTATTAGGGGGTTTGGTATTTATGGTAGTTCGCTCTTAACTTCCCTTATCACTTCCTGGCCTGTATCAGCATAAACCTAAGGTACCATACAAGTTTGTGAGATTACTATCCTTGTGACTGATGTGGTACCTGTACCTGCCATTTCTACATATACAGGTAGAAAATTATGATCAAGTAATGTTAAATTTTTTTTTAATTTACTTATCTACTCCTATATATATTCAGAGAAGAGTGATGGAGGCACTGACAACTGTTCTGGAAGGAGAATTTACTGTACGCGTGATGCTTGAAGGGAAGAATGTTCGAGAAAACAGTTGCACGCTAAGAGAAGCTGGGATTTTTTGTGATAGCCCTCTGTTAGAAACTGTGGGGTTCACTCTGGAGCCTGAACCAGTGTACTCTCCCCCCATGGCACCATACATCAGTTCAGATAGTATTGATAACAGAGATGTCATGGATCCCCCCGCAAGGTACTGTTGCAATGCACTACCTTTTTCATGAGTTGATATGATGAATAAAAGAAAATTTAGAGGTCTTACTGGTACCGGGACGCAATGGGTGGGCTGGTGGGGGTTAAATCATGGTTTGGGCGTGGTACTGGCAATTTAATCTATTTCTCGTTGCACAGTGTTATGCCTGCTAACCAATCTGAAGACAATAGTCCAACACCTGGTAGCAGCCTTGAACTAGTACCGGTACCAGTACCGACCACTCCAGTGAAGAGTCATGTGACTGACCCAGACCCAGAACTCTCCCCCAACGAAGTGTCATCAGCTGAACTGGCAGTGCCACAGATCTCACAGGCTGCACTACCGGTGCCAGCTGTCAAAATAGAGCCGCTTGCTATTATACCTGTCGTGCGGAAGCCGAGGCAGATAGAGACCCTGGGGCAGCGGCGCATGAGGCGTCCGTTCTCGGTTTCTGAGGTTGAGGCTCTAGTAGCTGCTGTTGAAAAGCTTGGTACTGGAAGGTATCAAATCACCACCATCATCATCTCTACTGCTAGTATTACGTTTGTTAATAATCTTTAAATTTAAAACGTTGAAAATGTCTAATGCTTGATTTTTTGTTTTAGATGGCGAGATGTAAAGATACGTGCATTTGATACTGCAAAGCACCGCACTTATGTTGACCTCAAGGTATGTTGTGTTTCTTGCTTGGCATGTTTAATAGGGGAATTAAAAGAAGTGGAAAATAATGTAATTTAGTTAAATTTGATTCTTCTTTTCCTGAGCTTTGTTTTTAGCAAGTGGGTTCTTGTTGTTACTGGTGCAGTGGTATTATTGTAGTAATGTGAGAACTTTTATGTCTACTATTAAATTTTTTTAGAAAATTCAGAATGTTTAGTGTTGGTACTTTCTCAATCTTCTATTCATGATTCGTAGGAGACATCTTTTGCAAGGGTACAAGTGATGGTTGTAGGTTTTGTTTAGGCACATCTGTGATTTTACCTCCATAGTATAGGAATCATTACAAGCACATGTTCCATTTTATTTGGTATTTTGGACACCTACCCTTTTTTCTCTCCTAAAATTTTGCTTGGTTTAGAAATAATCTCAAATGTAGGTTTGTTGGGTATTAGGTACATGTCTGGTTGGTACAAGAACTTGGACCACATGAAATTGGTGCAGTACCAAACCAATGTTAGGTGAAACTATTGTTTGCCATCCATTTTTCATGTCTTAAAACTAGATGCTTGACTTGTTTATATTATTGTAATAAAATTTATTGGTTGTTATGAAAAAAATTTAATAGGACAAATGGAAGACGCTGGTGCACACAGCGAGTATAGCGCCTCAGCAAAGACGCGGTGAACCCGTTCCACAGGAGCTCCTGGATCGGGTTCTGGCAGCCCAGTCTTATTGGTCTCACCAGCACTCTAAGCTAGCAAAGTCACCTTTTGATGAACCATGTCTAGCCGATTATGACTCTTCTCCTTCGCCTATGAAGATAACATCCCTATAATCCAAACAGTTGTATAAAATAATTGGAGGAGATTGGAGACGGCAACTTGTGTATTATTTTCTAACTCGAAAGATTTTTATTTTTTTTTATTTTTCTTTCTCTGAAGCAGGAAGCCCTTTTCCTTGTGTATTAATTTGGAAAGGGCTTCTTTGCAATTTGTACATGGTTAGTGGTGCAATTGGGAAAATTTGAATAAGGATGTAGTTCTAACAAAATTGAAATCGTCGACATGAAAATTGTTGCTTGCTTCTTTTGATCAATGCAAACAGGATTGATTTAAATTCATAATATTGTTTGAGTTGATCTCATATTTCATTTTCCTTGTGTTTGTTCCTTGAAAGTTATAATGTACTATAAAATATTTTGGCTATCTATTGGCGTTAAGCATTTAAATTTATAATTCTAGAAACTTATTTTCAACTTGGCGAGGACTATTAACAAATAGGGATGCCACGTGTCCTTGTCATCGTTAGCAGTTGTGCTGGAACAAAGTCAATTTGTGTTATCCTGATCTGTGTTAAACAATTAATAATTTCAATTAAATGATAGCCCCTAAAAGTAGGTTAGTTGTATAAAAGAAAATAGCAGGTCAGGTCGTCTTAAACTACAACTATCAATATATTATTTATTTCAATTTGTACCTACATTAGATTAGCTTTAGCTCATGCCTTTATGTTGAAAAGTACATTTTAATTCTTGCACAGATTTCTTAATTGCAGAAAAAAGGAAATAGAAAAAAGGTCGTCTACACGCTGTTCTGGAAAGAAAAAAAAAATCAAATCAAATCAAATCAATACTATTTTGAGGTCTGTTTTGTTAATGTGCGCGCAAGTGAGATGCTAGAGATGAAGTCACAAAGGGACATTCTTGTGATGAAATAAGAAGCAAGAGAAACAGTATGGGTTTTGGAAAGAAGAGATAATCTTAAAAAGAAAAATAAAGAAATAAGAGATAAGAATACTTATCCTTTTTTTTTCCGATCCAACCAGCCAACCACTCATTAATCCCTCCAACACCGCCCCACAAATGGTCCCATGCCAAAGGGGTTAAATTTGGTTTTACCTCCTAAAAGGATATATATAATATGATATACCTGAGGTTAAATTGAAAGGTTGTTCGGTGCAACAATTATATTGAAATGCATCAAATTGAGGTCAATGCAGCTAGTGTAAGAATTCATTAGGTATATGCTATTAAATAAACTTGGTTAAATAATGGATTTACAGCCTAGCTTAGCTTGTCAACCATGCATTTCATTGAGGAGACACTGAGATGCCATTTTGGAGAAACACACCATGTTTATTATATTTGCACAAAAATGGAGAGCCAATGTTATGTTATTTTGAAGAAATACCATGTGTTTTGAAGCATGTTGTACGTCCCAAAAGAAGCTCAAGTACCACAAAAACAATGTCATGGGCTCATGGCCAATCCTGTGACAGATGGATAAACCAAGTAAATTACACAATGGTCCCTGGAGGATAACGGATGACCTTTTTTTTTTTTTGGACCTCCCATTGGTCAACTGTGATCCCTACCGAAATTACTTTATCAATATCTAAAATCTAAATATTTAGTAAAAGTAGTATGTTTGTACATTAATATATATTGAAAAGTATGATGTTTAAAGGGTTAGAGAGAAAAATCCTAAACTTGAGGAATCAAAAGGGGAAATGTTATGCTTTAAGGATTATGTTTGTACTTTATCCGAAAGAACCTTGAGAACAGAGATAATTATTGGGTTCAGAGGAAAGAATTAAAGTACTTAAAAACAAGTACAACAAATGCATGTCTCATCTCAAGAAGGCAGTCACGTTGTATCATGTTGCATAGCATCTCCAAACTGTAAGAGGAGATTCCAGCAGCCTGACTAATCTTCAAATTTTCTTTTATTATATTAAGCATATGATAATAGTTTTGGGGGGGCATGTTACCATGTCCGAGATCAAGGTTGGTCTTGCGCTTTTTTAGTTTTATTTTATGTTTGAACCAACATGTTATACTAAAAGCAGAATAGAAAAGAAAAACAGAGAGAGAGAGAGAGAGCTTAGAGACAGCGCAAGATCCGGAGGCGTGGCAAGATATTCTTCCATTTTTTTTTTTTTATATAAAACATATTATATAATCTTCTCAGTTAGCTGGTATCATTGTGTCACAAGCAAAGGCGTTAGATTTGACACGTGATTGCTTATCTTCTCTGGGTTTTCTTTTCTTTTCTTTTGGGCTTTGCAAATTTAATGCTCCACAAATTTCATTCATGGTTCATCTGAAGTAGATTTCATAAAAGATAAATAAACAGATGAACTAGATTATTAAATAATGAGCCAGTGTTTGATTTACTGACAAAAGGCAATATGCTCAGATTTGATATTCAAATGAAATATTCCTATATTAAATAGTTGCCGTGATTTTTTTTTTTACCCAAAAACAAAATTATTTTAATATAAATAACCAAGATTTTGTAAAAAATTTATTTCTGTCCAAGCCGTAGATATTCTGTACGGTTTGAATTAAGAATTCAAACCGTACAGAATATCTAACAGGTGGCAATTGCACTCAATTTATCAAAGTTGTTACATTAATGATTACAAAATTAAGTTCACAAGTCATGGTCCAAATAATAGTATAGACCAAGTCTAGAAGTCAAATCCTGTGCGTGATGGACCCCGCCATGGCGTAAATGGTAATATACACAGTGATAAATGAATTAATTCCGGTTCGGTTCGCTGAGGTCAAAATTCATGAGAAGTAATTCGGGTATAATTTGGAAATGATTCGAAATTATCCAGATCAGAGATCTTAGTCCTACAAGGAAGCAAAAAACAAAAAAAATGTTCTGAAATTCTTTTGTAAAATTCAGAAAAAGCTCGTAAAATTCGAGAATTATTCGGAAATAATTTGGTTAAAATTCGGTTAACCGAATAATTAGACGTTCAGTTCCTCTATCACTAAAAAAAGAAGTATTCACAAATTTTGTGAATATGGTGATAGATAGGCCCAGTAGTATATAAAGTTTAAACAGGATCCATAATGGCAACAATAAGTTGATGGGTCCCGCTTTAATGGTGTATACATTATTCATATTTGGGTCGGTTACTTAGAGCATCTACATCCCTGAAACTCTTAGAGTTTCTAATCTGATGTGGCAGTTGCTAAACCTGTTTCAAGGATGTAGATGAATTTCTTATTTAGCAACTTTGCTCAATAATTTCTTAATAAGAAATCGTTTATAAACTGTGACGTGGCGAAATGATTCACTGAGATTTCTTTCTCTTGCAGATATATCTTAATAAGAAATTTTATAAGCTATGACGTGGCAATTAGGAAACTCTAATTTTAGTTTCAGGGATGTGGAGGCTTAAAATTAAGAGAGGTTTAATTTCTAAAAAACAGTTAACAGTTATTTAGAAACTCTAATTGTTTCAGGAATGTAGATGCTCTTAGTCCTACAAGGAAGCAATTCTAATTGAGTGCAATTGCCACCTGTTTGAATTAAGAATTCAAATCGTACAGAATATTTACGGTTTGAATTAAGAATTCAAACCGTAAATAATATATACGACTTGGGCAGAAATAAATTTTTTCCAAAAACTTGTTTATTTATATTAAAATTATTTTGTTTTTGGGTAAAAATAAAAATCATGGAAATAGTTGAGTAGCTTGATCCTAACTTTTATTAAAAAAAAACTAAATAATTAAATAAATAAAAATCAATTAGCTTTGAAAGACGCATGACATTCATGCAGTGAGATTAATAACATAGGACTACAATAAATAAAGGCTTAAACATAAACCTCACATCATTTTGTTAGTTAGAAAAATTCCAGTACTATCACTGCTGCAAGCAGCGTACAAGCTATACAGCCACTGGAAAAGCAGCATTTCACAAGACAAGAAAGCATGAGAAAAGCACATTAAAGAAGTTAAAAGATAACAATAACAAACTAAATCAGGCAAAAGCTAGCATTAACTCTAAATGGAAGACACCCTTATGCAGGACCGTTACAGAAAGAGGGAGGAAGCCCTCATTTTTTGGGCAAGCACAGCAAGATCGGCCTTGTTAATTCTGAAAATAGAAGGTACAGGAAACTGCTCATTCCATTATAAAAGAATAAATAATTTATTTATTTTTTATTCTGAAGCCCCATTCTGGTTTGAATGCACTCCTGCACTCGAATTATATAATGAGTTGACGTGACCTGAAAACTGGGATTAGGCTAAAACCATTATGTGATTGCATAACAGCGCAAAACTGCTATTTACTGTACCAATACTATATGACCAGGGCTGGTACAAACTGCAGTGTTGAGTGCTTGGTCACTAGCTTTAAAGAATTATTTTCTGGGAAGGAAAAGAGAGAAGAAAAAAAAAATGAAGAGTGACATTACTTGCAGACGAGCAGATCGGCGTATGCTAGAAGTAGGAGTTTTAAGGCCCTTCTTGCTTTTCGCACCTGTCTTGGCCACTGAAGGTGTAGCCGGAGATACTGGAGCAGATTCCGTGATTAAAGAAGAAGTGTTCCCACTCACAGATGTTTGAGTTATAGAGACAGCTTTAACTGCTATAGCAAATAAATATTGCTCAACAAATTGCATTATTTGGATTATGAGACATGAGTAGTCTAGACTGGCAATGTTCTTGGCTGATTGGTTTCAGTACATCACAATCAGGACAATATTGACATGCCTTAGTCGATAAACAGACGAATTTCATTTGCTTTTCTTGGTGGCTGTGGCACGTGTCTGTGCACGCACACTGGCCTTGATCTGCTGTTATTTGGGTTTATGGATTTATGTTTGTGTAACAAAGGCTCATGAGAACAGTTAAACTAGAAACTTCAATTATTCTCTCTCAGAAACACATTGAGTACCACTATATCAGTCAGGTTACAATCAGTAGGTATGGGCCTGGTATGACTAGTACATACTTTTGTCTCATTATCTGATCAACTAGCCTGAAGATATATTAAACATAGTGTTACGTACCACTAAAATTAGAAGAGGCAAACTTTCCTCTCATGACTCTTACAAAACGAAAGAAATCATTTGTTTCATTGACCTCCTTGAGCAGATCATCAATTCCTTCCACAAGAGGATCGCATTGCAATACTAGAAATAAAATGTGCTTTCAGTACCGGCTAAGTCTTTAATTAGTAATTGAATTAAATAAATAGGCCCAGAAAAGAGAGCTTGACTTACAGTTGTACTTATCATTATCAAGTCGTACAGTGAAGGAGTACTCCTTTTCTGGATTCGTTGAGTCGATTTTGTTGAATATAAATTTCACACCTTTCAAAAAATAAAGAAGATTTTTAGTTTTCTTCCTCTTCTTTTCAATTATGCCCTTGAATAACTCTGAAGTACATTTTTACCCTTTTAATGTATTCAGTGAATTTTTTTCTTATAATACAATCAAACAATCCAGATGGTGGGGTAAATATTGACGTATGAAAACTACAAATAATGATTTTGTGGGGTAAATATTCAAAAATGGATGGAGATCTTACCTTCTCCTACTAGTACTCGCAAACCAAGAGCTTTTTGGTACCATGCAATTGCTGAGTCCAAATTTTCCTTTTCTGATTGACCTTGACGAAGTTTTTCTTCACAAGCTTCCAAGGCTACCAGTTAAATTAAATAAAGGGACAATTAGTTGGGTTATAGTAGATGCAATGGTTTGATGAGAAACTTGAGAAAACACAATTTTATGAACTTACAGTGTAAGCATTTTGAAATTACTGTGGTACATTCATCCACCTTATTTCTTTGGTCAGAGATAACCTTCTTGATTTGTTCACATCTAGCTCTTTTAGTTGCAAGATCATTAGTCATTGCAGTGTACCTTGCACTATTTCTTGTTTTAACTGCCAGCAAATGTAAAAAGCGACTACATAAGTAATGATGGATTTTCTGATACCATTATACTGGAACCATTGCCATTACAGCTGGTCACCCAGTCAAAAGCACAAAGTTTATCTTTCCTAGTCGAAGACCACAAATTACTTGGCTTAATGTTGGTTCAACTTGGAGGAGATACGGCTCATAAAACCATCACTGTTTAATAGAAAATCCACTTCCGCTACTTATTTATAGCTGGCATACAATTTGCAGATTAGTTTAAAAACTTTGGGTGTTAACTACAAATGCACAAACATATTTGTGCAATATGTAACAAATCCTTTCTCAATGGCATATACAGATTTTTACTCCGCCAAACAGTGACACTGGAAAACACTTGTTGATAATTATCGTTGTAACATATAGGGCTAACACAAATTATGGAAAAGGTGAACATGTGTCACGTGCAAACCACTCAAAAAGTGAACTTAATTTCCTAATGAAGGCTTATCAAATTTGTTCATATTTATAATAGTTACCAGATAGAGCTTCTACCAAATTTGCTTGTCCTTCTCTGTGTTTGTCTTTCAATTTGTCCAATTTCTCTGAAAAAAGAATCAAGAACATGAATGATGAAGTATAAATCTTTAACATGGAAATGAACAGAACATATCTGCATCATTGGTGCGCCACATACCAGAGACGTAAAAGCAGCACCCTTTGTTCTGTAGATGTTCCTTTTTTTTTCCCTTCTATTATTATTATTTATTGTTGCTGGTTGCTGTTCTGTTATTATTTATTTGTGTGTGTGTGTGTGTGTGGTGGGGGGGGGGGGGGGGGGGGGGGGGGGGTCCCTTAGCTAAAGGAATTATGCATAAAAGGGGATAAAATTTTAGGGTAATCTGTAGGCCAGCACCAGTATAGAGCAACATACTGAACTAGCTTTGGGGTAACATTCAGTATTAATTTCAGTTGCTTTATTAACTAGTATGGTGCGAACATGTGGTGAAATGAGATTTTCTTATGAAATTTTATCAAAAGCAAGTAAAAATCCCCTAATATACCCATAAATTAAGCACTTTGACATACAAGCTCGCTAGTTACACAGTCATTAGCCACCTTTCCCTCACAAATACGTCTAGGCATTTGCCAGTTTTCCATGAGATCAAGCAAATTTTTAATTCTGAAAAAATTTATTAACTAACTACACTGAATAAAATGCTTAGTAGCTGCAAGCTCCTCTAGACAAATCAACTGAACTTAGTTAAAACCAGACAGATAGACAGACAGAAAGAGAGAAAGGGAGAAAGGGAGGGAAGGAGAGAGAGAGGAAACCAAGAGAGGCGAGTAAATCGTTGGAGACGGCGCGTGACGAGTGCAGGCAGCGGCTGAAAGAGGCGGAGGCGCCGGTCTTACGCTCACGGAGGTTGGAGATCCGCCGTTCAAAGGAGGGGCGGAGCGCGGCCATGGTTTTCGAGATCGGGTTCTCGCTATTAGTGATCCCTTGCATGCCTTTCTTCTTCTTCTTTCTTTTTTCTTTTTGTATATTGCGCTCCTTTCCCAGTTCCCACTTCAAACTGTGAAGTTCAAATTTGGGGAAAACGGGGAGTGCCGACTGCGAAAGAAGAAGTGCGGGTCGGATCCGAGTTCTAAATGGGTTTGCTACTCTAATGTCCTATCAATTTAACAGCAACTATAAATGAGAAATACGTAGTAGGTACTAGGGCTGCTCATGAGCCGAGTTGAGTCCGAGTTAAGGACAACTTGGATTCAACTCGCAAACTCATGAGCCGAGTTGAGTCCGAGTCGCTAATCCAATTCCGAGTCAAAAACTCCGATTTGGAATCAACTCGCAAACAACTCGAGTCGAAGTGAGTCGACTCGTGACTCATAAAGTAATACATAGTGAGGCGGTCTAATTTAATTCTAACAAAAAAAATATGACATAGTTTACAAAAATAATACACAATTAAAGGCAATACATAATGAGATAATGGCCAACACATAATTAAAAATTACGAAAATACCAAAATAGTACATAATTAAAAATTACCAAACCGATAAAGTCTAATAAATTAACAAAACAAAAGAAATAGCACATAGTTCATCAAATTACTAAATATTACGATGTCTAACAAAATATTACACAATTATCAAATTACCAAGTTAGGGTTTGGTGTGATGAGTTTTGGGGGTTAAAAATTGAAAATATATAAATTAGGGTTTGGTGTGATGAGTCCAACCGAGTTGATTCCGAACCGAGTTAGGCCTAACTTGGAATCGACTCATAAATTAACCGAGTCAGTAAACTCGAGTCAGTTTTAACTCGAGTTATAGTGAGTTGAATCCGAACTGATTCCGAACTGAGTTTCGAGTCATGAGCTTTTTGTGCACCCCTAGTAGGTACTACCCGACATTTTTAAATATACCCTAAGTTAATTACAGATTAATAAAAATGCCCACACCCATCCGGAAATTTTAAAAATATCCAAACCGGCCATTTAATGGCCGGTCCCCCCCTTTTTTTTAAGTCACGAGAGCCTACAAATTACACTAGAATGGACTACAAGTTAGAAAAAATATAATTAGTTCTACTTCTTAGAACGAGCCTTGAAAGTACATGGAACAAAGTCATCATCAGATTCTGCCGGATCTGGACCAGTCACATCAGACGGAGTGACAACTTTACCAGCATAAGTACACGGAACGAACTCATTGTCCGATGCTGGAGGCTCTGTATCAACCTTCTTCTTTTTTGAAAAATAGCCGTAGGGGTTTTCCACAAAATCATCGTCCGAAATTGGCGATGAGGTAATATGTCCCTTACTCCCCGGTTTGCAATATTTATATTTCTTTTCTCCCTATTTGTACCTCGATCAATAGTTGACTTTATCTCAGTTTTTACCTTGATCTCTTTCTCTTTACCTCGATCACTTGACCCTCCTCTCGCTAGGCCACGATTGGACGACCCACCTCGCTCTCTATTGTTCATACCTTTGGCCCCTTCA
This sequence comes from Carex kokanica, assembly GCA_025461125.1. NCBI lineage: Eukaryota > Viridiplantae > Streptophyta > Magnoliopsida > Poales > Cyperaceae > Carex > Carex kokanica. The sequence goes on along the minus strand of JAJGRX010000953.1, from coordinate 442,799 downwards.
AATATCGCATTTTTCGCCAATAAAATCACCTTCTCTTTCTCTCTGTCCCTTTCTCCCTTCTAATTATAAGGATTTGAGGTAATTGTGAGGGGGAGAGAGAGAAAGATAGGTATTTATAGGGTCTAAATCAGGGGATCGCCCATTTAATGACCGGTTTCCCTTTTAAATAGTGCCGTCCATTAAATGGCCGATTTGGATATATTTAATAAAAAAAATGTAAATACTACGTTCCAACTTTATTTTACTTTAGTCCAATAAAAATAAAAGGATACAAGAAAACGCTAAAAAATATACTTTATAAGTATGGTCTGCAAGAGGTCTCATAAAAAATCAGAATGTCTAGGGACTAGGGCTAAATCTATGGTCTTTTTTTTACTTTAATATTTTGCGTAAGTATTTTCGGTTTAGTTTTTATGTTTTAGTATAATTTAGCATACTTAGTGTTTTCTGTTTGTGTTATCTCTTACTATATTTTAGCGTACTTAGTATTTTGCGTAAGTATTTCGGTTTAGTATATTTTAGCGTACTTATTATTTTGCGTAAGTTAGAACAACGAAACATAGAATAATAAAATAATAAAACACGAAACATAGAACAATAAAATAATAAAACACCAAACATATAACAATAAAATAGTAAAACACCAAACATAAAACAGTAAAACAACAAAACCATAAAAAAATAAAAAAATCAGCGCCGCCACGGAGAAGGGGACCATCGCTCAGCTGGAACTCCGGCGTTCGCTCGCTGCGGCCAAACTCTATCTCTCGGTGTCTCCACACGAGCGTCGGCCTCTCTATACATCCTATCGGCAGTATCCCAGGCAGACTCACGCATAGAGACCAGCGGGGGTGTACCGAAGATAGATGCAGCGAGATCAGTCCCAAAGTCAGGCTGATGTTGAGCCCCGCTACCACTGGTCTCTCCATCGTGGGCCATCGGCGGCATCCCATAGTCAGTCTGATACTGAGCCCCGCTACCAATGGCATCTCCATCGTGGGCCATCGCGGACATCCCACAGTCAAAAATCCCAAAATCGTCAAGACTCGCACTAAGCTCTGGATCAGTCTCCGGCATACGTGGATCAGTCTCCGACATCTCAGATGGACCCTGCAATCACTCACATAATTTACTGGATTAGAACTGAACGAAGAAATTTGCACTAATCCAGACAGTTAATTAAATAAAACATACCGGAGGCTGAAACGGACGACCATAGGAATCGAAGAATGCGTGCCATCCCCTTGTGGACAATACCCAGCGATGGTAGTTCCACTCTGGAACCGTCTCGGGGGGAGATGGCACATCTTGAAGCAGAACCGGGCTCTCATCGGACTCGGACGCATCTATCTCACGCCAATTGATGTTCTCTCTGGCGTCCCGCAGCATGCGATGAGCTGCCCACTATGCCCAGAATCCTCAATGAAAGTGACACCCTTCTCGATGTAGCTGAACCCAATAAGCCTCCAGTTCTTCTTTCCTAACATTTTTATCCCATGCGCGACGCCTTTGATCGATGCCAACAGCTGAAAAAGTAATTTGTTAGATCAAACATTGATGAAGTAATCAATTAAGGAAAAAAACATATAGTTCTACATGCATTACCTGGCGAGCCCATTTCCTACCGTTCGGCGTGTAACCGTCGTCATCTTGGAGCCTGTCGCGTAAGTGGGCACCGTAATCTCCTCCAGATATACGCTCGCCATGCATACCCGCAAGTACCAAGCCTCGTACCTCAGTAGAGGATACCCCGGTGTCTGCAATAGCTCATCCGGGAGTACATAGAACTGGTGGTACTGCGGCTGCGCCAAGATACTGCAATAGAACTCGTGGTGCTGGCTCCAGTCGCGCTCCGTACGCGAGAAGTGGGTCAACCTGTAATAAACACGTTAGATGCAATAAAAATAAATCAAGTAAACAAAAAATAGTAGAAAAGAGATACGACTTACTTGTGCAGGTCTACGATGGTGGACCTCGGCAAAGATGGCTCTGCGGGAATGAACGGCAGATGTCCAAGCTGGGGGAGTAAGCGATCCGGATAGTGGTGCTCCACTACCCAGAAATGTACGAGTGGCCCTATGTAGTACCACATATCCTGAAACTGGAAACATCTCGCTGGTAGCTTCCCCTCATTATACAGCTTGGCGTACGGTGTCCACTCAACCTGCTCTGCCGTCAAATTTTGCAGTTGTGACCGGACTGGCCTGATACCTAATGTATAACCGTGGCCCTGATCCCGGTAGTGGTGAGTACCGTGCCACTTCTTGGCGTATGCTGGACAATGGACATCATCAGGCTCTCCCCAATCCGGTGCAGCATTCGGGATGGGCCTACCCACCGGTAGCCGTGACCACGACCAGTGCTGAAGCAACAGTACTGGCCCATACATCTGTTTCGTATCTGGCTGCATTTTTAATAATTTTATAGTTCAGGTGTCACTTCTTGATTGATTAGGTAAAAAAGTAAGAAAATAGTTAGGGACTTACCATACAACCACGGCAAAGGTGGGAGTACAGATGGGCTAGGACAGCCGCACCCCAGTTGTACGGCGATGCTTGCTCCAGGTCTGCCAGTAGCGGGAGATACATCATCAGCATGCAGTCACCGGAAGAATCAGCAAACATGACGGAACCAAATAGGTCCATCACGTAGCCCCGTGTATATCTGCAGTAAGAAACATGTAATATAAGATCAACAACAGACGAGAATTCAATAAAAAAAATTACGAACAATTTGTAGTTTTTACCTCTGAATCTCCTCATTAGTAGAGTCTTCTGTCAGACCCGCACTGAAGTGCTCCCGCAACCTCTTCATCCTTAAGTGGAATTTCGATGTTCCACTCTTCTCAATGAGGAAGTGAGGATCAGTCCCCAAAAGCACCTTAATCTGAGTAGCAAACGTCGTGCTGTCAGATACGCCACTGACGGGGGTGCCACTGATATCCAACCCCCAAAGACAACTCACGTCCTAGAGAGTCACTGTCATCTCTCCGAACGGTATGTGGAACGTGTAGGGGTGTAAACGAATCGGATATTATCCGAATTTATCCGGATCCGAATTCGAAAAATAGCGAATTCGGATATTCGGATACGGATCCGGATTCAAATAATTTTTTAAAGGATACAGATACGGATAATTATCCGTATCCGCATTTTTTTATTTCGGATATCTGAATTTTTTAAAATAACAGAAATACCTTATTGAGTTGGGATATATTCTGAGTTGGGCCCGGTACTTATTCTCTCTTCTCAAAACAACAGAAATACTTTTGCTTCGTTCGCTACTTTTCGTTTACAGATGGATTTTGAATTTGTGAAACCCTAGAGGGGTTTTTGTTGTTGCGAAGCTTACTGGTGCCCGGTGTGCCTTCCTTGTGATTGTTTTCGGTGCCTGGTGTGCCTTCCTTGTGATTGTTTACGTGAGGCGAGCGGGTTGCTTGGTACCGGCCACTTTCGTGTTCCCTTTTTGCGATTTGATCCTCTATCGAGTACGTACTTGAGCCCCTTTTTCTATGGTGATTGATCTGGGTTTGTGACATTGTTTGGATAAGCCTTGCGCGGGTTGTTGATTTTTCCGGCTCGGCCCTTGTTTATTGCTTGTTCGGTACTGGATTGTACCGGTTCTGTGGGTTGCTTTCTTTTGAATCCGACAGCGCAGGGGTGCTAATTTTTCTTTTCCGGCTTTACTGATACTGGCTCTGTGCTGTGCTTGCTTTGGTTACTTGACTGGTCACCAGTCAGTGCTGTTTTTCTTGTGTTCCCACCTCTGGTACTGAACTGGTACAGAGGTGTTGAATGTGGCTTTTTTGTTGCCTTGGTGTTGCCCTTTCCTTTGACTCTTGATGTGTTGTTTTGGGGTATTAAAAGCAAGGTTCTAAATAGCGTTTATAGCGTCGTAGCGGGAAGGCTAAAAAAAAAGCTATAGCGAATAGCGTCGCTATAGCGGAAGCTATTCCAAATAGCGTTTTTTTTTTTACATTTCGTATATTCAATATTTGTACTAAATATCAACATTATCTAAGGTCTCATAGAACAATAAATAACACCAAAGTAATTAAGAAATTATAATATTCATATTGAACCCGTACAAAGTCCAAATTGCGGTTCAAAATATCCATAGTAATATCATAAACTATCGATTTTTCCTATTAAAAATATCTTAAGTATCATGATTCATGACATAATCTATTTTTTTTTTCTATTCAAATTTTAATTCCGGTTTAGACTTTTTTTCTATTCAAATTTCAATTTCTATTCCCAATTTCAAATTGATTTATTTGTAGCAAGTAGCAACAAATTTAATTTCGGTTTGAGATTTTTTTTATCTTTATTTAAAACCCATATAAATTGCTTAAAAATAAAAAATAAAAAAAAACCCATATTGTATAGCGCAAATAGCGCCGTAGCGGACCGCTATAGCGCTGTAGCGGCCGCTATAGCGGCCGTAGCGCAAATAGCGCATTTTGATGTCGTAGCGTAGCGTTTGGGGTCCAAAAACGCTATAGCGGCGCTATAGCGCCGCTATAGCGCGCTATTTAGAACACTGATTAAAAGGGATCGATCATCAACAGAGAGCAAAACTTGTCAATAATTTGTGGTATTAGAAAAGCTAGTTACATGAGTGCTAAAAGGGTGTAACAGAAGTACTTATGATTCCTTTTTGTTTAGTAAATTGATTTATTAAACTACATCTACATGTATACTTATAATTGATTACTTATATATATAGGCCGCATAGCATCGATATATGATTTTGTTGAAGAAATAGAAGCAGAAGATGTTCGTTCAGAAGAATAAGTCGTTTGAATTGGCATTGTTGATGTATATGGTTCAAGACCTTTATAGTTTTTTTTTTTGTTTATCCTATATGGTTAAAAAGAATGTTATTAAGTTTAGGTTGGTATATTTTGATGAACAATACGACATGATTAGTAAATATTATTTTGTTAACATGATATATGTTTTGTAACTAACGAACTTATGAAGAATATTAGATCTAATTTATGAATGAAAAAAGTTAGATTTAGATGTTATTTTTTGCTAGAATGTACAATAGTATTCATTTTTAATTATCCGAATTATAGTGATATCCGTATCCGTATCCGTCCAAAATCCGATCCGTATCCGTATCCGTTTAATATCCGATCCGTATCCGAGACTATCCGTATCCGTATCCGTATCTGAATAATTATAACAAATACGGATACGGTATGACCACTATCCGATCCGTATCCGACCGTTTACACCCCTAGGAACGTGTGCGTCTCGGGACGCCATCTCTCAACCAACCCTGCAATGAGAGACGCGTTGATGATGCCACTCCCAGTCCGCAAGATGTCCACCATCTGGTAGAGGCCTAGATTGACGAGGTACCAGTCCATTGACCGGTAGTACTGCAAGTGAACGCACCGCAGCTTCACATCTAAAATAAAATTGTCCTACATTGACAAATTTAATCCACATGGTGTTAACACATCAACATTTAAACTCAAGGAAATTTGAAAAAGAGAAAAAAAAACATACCTCACGAGAAGCTAGTGAGACCGGGTGATCGCGGTGGGGCACCCACAGAAGAGGACTGAAATGATCTGTACTGCTAGTCGCGATTGACTCGTCAACTATAGGTGATAGTGGATGAAGCCTAGGCTATCCTCTAACCATCCTAATTTCAGTAATAAAATTTGTTAACCGACGCTATGTAAACCGTAATTCCTAATTGCAGTAAGTAATGCAAAAAAAAGGCTAAAATAGGCTTAATTACGCAAAAAAAGGCTAAAGTAGGCTTAATTACGCAAAAAACAATTAAAGTAGGATTAATTACGCTAAAAACGGTTAAAATAGGCTTAATTACGCTAAAAACAGCTAAAATAGGCTTAATTACTCTAAAAATGTCTAAAATAGACTTAATAACGGTAAAAACAACTAAAATAGACTTAATTACGCTAAAAACGGATATAATAGGCTTAATGACGGTAAAAACGGATCAAATAGGCTTCATGACGGTAAAATATGCCAAAATGTGCTTGATTATGGTAAAATAGGCTTAATTACGCAAAACTATACTTAATTACGCTAAAATATACTAAATATGCCAAAATAGGCTTAATTATCCTAATTATGCTAAATTGCCAGAAATTAGGCTTAATTGTCCTAATTATGGTAAAACATCCTAAATTCCGCAGAAATATGGTCACCAATGCTAATTATACTTAATTACAATAAATTGACCTAAATCATAAACCGTATACCCTAAATTTGGCTAATTACTCTAATTACTCTCTAATTACAACTAATTATTCAAATCTTGGTAATTACTAACAAATCCTAACATTTTACAACTATTTTGCTCTAAAAAATAATTTCTAATAAAGTAGAGGGACTTACTTGCAAATCTGAGAAGAAAATGAGAAATTTGAGAGAAATGGCTCAACCGAGGAGAGATAGTGTAAAATTTGAGAGAATGAATTGTGAGAAAATGGGATGGGTGTGGCTGCCAATATATAAAACCGAATTAATCTCAGGACCGGCCATTAAATGGTCGGTTGGGAATTTTAATCGGGACCGGCCATTAAATGGCCGGTTTGAGCATTTTTAAAATTTCCGGATGGGTGTGGGCATTTTTATTAATCTGTAATTAACTTAGGGTATTTTTAAAAATGTCGGGGTACTAGGTAGGGTAATAAATTGCTTTTAAAATTATTAGATAGATAGTTTGTTGGAAAATATTAAGTTTAAATATATAAAAAATATTCTCTCGAAAAAATAATAAAGAATGGTTATAAGCGATGGAGATCAGGTAATATGCTCATTACCGACATTTTTATTAATACCCCAGGTTAAATAAAGATTATTAAAAATACCCATGGTCCCCGAAATTTTTTAAAAATGCCCATACCGGCCATTAAATGGCCGGTACCGAATAAAATGCCCTACCGGCCATTTAATGGCCGGTTCCGATTAAACTGCCCAGCCGGCCATTAAATGGCCGGTTCCGCCAAAAATCGTTTTCTATATAAAGCCAGCAGCAGCGAAAATTTTGTATCAAAACTCATTTTATCAGATTTTACACTATCTCTCCTCGGTTGAGCTTTTTCTTCAAGATTTCTCCTTCTCTTCTCAGATTTACAAGTAAGTCCTTCTAATTTATTATAATATTTTTTGTAGTGCAATATGGTTATGTAATGTTAGGATTTGTTAGTAATTACCAAAATTAGAATAATTTGTTAGTAATTACCAAAATTAGAATAATTTGTTAGTAATTGCCAAAATTAGAATAATTTGTTAGTAATTGCCAAAATTAGAATAATTTGTTAGTAATTGCCAGAATTAGAATAATTTGTTAGTAATTGCCAGAATTAGAATAATTTGTTAGTAATTGCCAGAATTAGAATAATTTGTTAGTAATTGCCAGAATTAGAATAATTTGTTAGTAATTACCAAAATTAGAATAATTTGTTGTAATTAGAGAGTAATTAGTGTAATTAGTCAAATTTTGGGTTTACGGTTTATGATTTTGGATAATTTATTTTAATTTAGTATAATTAGAATTAGTGACCATATTTAAGCGTATTTTATGATATCTTTCCATAATTATGATAATTAAGTCTAATTTTTGGCAATTTAGCATAATTATGATAATATAGCCTGGTGTATATGTTATTTAGCGTAATTAAGCCTAGTTAAGCCGATTTTAGCGTAATTAAGCCTATTTTGAACGGTTTTTACCGGTATTAAGCCTATTTTAGCCGTTTTTAGTGTAATTAAGCATAATTAATCATATTTTAGCATATTTTGAGCGTAATTAAGCCTAGTTTAGTCGATTTTAGCGTAATTAAGCCTATGTAAGCCGTTTTTAGTGTAATTAAGCATTTTTTAGCATATTGTATCCTATTTTGTGCGTAATTAAGCCTAGTTTAGCATTTTTTAGCGTAATTAAGCCTATTTTGCACTGTTTTTTACCGTTATTAAGCCTATTTTAGCCGTTTTTTAGTCTAATTAATCATATTTTAGCATATTTTGAGCGTAATTAAGCCTAGTTTAGCCGATTTTAGTGTAATTAAGCCTATTTTGAACTGTTTTTACCGGTTTTAAAGCCTATTTTAGCCGTTTTTTAGTGTATTTTAGCATATGTTAGCATATTTTGAGCGTAAGTAAGCCTAGTTTAGCCGATTTTAGCGTAATTAAGCCTATTTTGGAATGTTTTTTACCGGTATTAAGCCTATTTTAGCCGTTTTTTAGTGTAATTAAGCATATTTTCTCATATTTTAAGCGTAATTAATACTATTTTATCTGTTTTTAGCGTAATTAAGTCTATTGTAGTTGGTTTTCAGCGTAATTAAGCATATTTATTCTGTTTTGACCGTTGTTAAGCCTCTTTTAGCTGTTTTTACCGTTGTTAAGCCTATTTTAGCGGAATTAAGTATATTGTAGCCTATTTTAGCTGTTTTTACCGTCATTAAGCTGTTTAAACCTATTTTATGCGTTTTAGAAGCGTAATTAAGCTTATTTTATCGGTTTTTACCGTTATTAAGTCTATGTTAACAGTTTATTATCGTTAGTAAGCCAATTTTATCGGTTTTTACCGTTTAAGCCGATTATACCAGTCTTTTAGCGTAATTAAGCCTACTTTACATTTTTTTTGCGTAATTATCTCTACTTTAGGAATGATTTATTAAGCGTCGGTTAACATAATTTTATTAATGAAATTAGGATGGTTAGAGGACGGCCTAGGCTTCGTCCACTATCACCTATAGGTGGCGAGCCGATCGGGACTGACAGCACAGAGCATTTCAGTCCTCTTCTGTGGGTGCCCCACCGCGATCACCAGGTCTCACTGGCTTCTCGTGAGGTATGTATTATTTTTTTAAATTTCATCAATTCTAATTGTTGTAACTCACCATGTGGATTAAATTTGTCAATGTAGGATAAAGATCTTTTAGATGTGAAGCTTCGGTGCGTTCGTTTGCCGTACTACCGGTTGATGAACCGGTACCTCGTCAATCTAGGCCTATACCAGATGGTGGACATCTTGGAGACTGGGAGTGGGATCATCAACGCGTCTCTCATAGCAGGATTGGTTGAGAGATGGCGTCCCGAGACGCACACGTTCCACATGCCGTTCGGAGAGATGACGGTGACTCTCCAGGACGTGAGTTCTCTCTGGGGGTTGGCTATCAGTGGCACCCCCGTCTCTGGCATATCTGACAGCACGACGTTTGCTGCTCAGATTGAGGAGCTTTTGGGGGCTGATCCTGACTTCATCATTGAGAAGAGTGGAAAATCAAAATTTCACTTAAGGATGAAGAGGTTGCGCGAGCACTTCAGCGCGGGTCTGACAGCAGACTCCACCGATGAGGAGATTCAGAGGTAAAGACTTCAAATCTCTCGTATTATTTTTATTTATTTAATTTTCGTTTGTTGATGCTGTCAGACATTCATTGTCGGTCCTTGTATACTCTGTCCTGCATGTGTGAGGCTTGTCTTGCTTCGTTATAACCCACGCATCTCTAGTTCCCGATGGTTGTCCCCTGAGCTCGTAACCACAACGCCGGTCTTTGCACACCACATAAATCCGGCGGCTATCACTTTTCTTCATTCTTATTTCCTGATTCGAATGAACATGATGCTCTCTAATCTTCTTTATTAATTCATCTTTGCTTTTAAAAAATTGGTTTGCAGCCAGCTCACCGTTGTACTCGATTCGTGGCCCATAGGAACCAGTATCTGCTTCTCTAAACCGAGATATATCATTGAAGTCCGGGAATGGGTGCGTATCACTCCGCCCGGTAAGCGGCGCTGAGCCAGAGCTGCTTCGAATGGGCCCTTCGCCTGTTTCATCTGGATCATCAGAGACCCAGTCATCTCCATCATATTCATCTCCACTCTGCAGACGTTCACCCGGAATATCATTGATATTTTCAAAATCTGACCCAATTTCATCATGTATTGGTCCTGGGAATGGTAAAGGCGCCTCTTGCACGGGTCTAGGTGGGGAACAAATTTGGAGTATTGGTTGAGGTGGTGATTGCGGGGCAAGTGGATAGTTGATTTCTGGGTTGGTAGGTGGATATTGGGTTTCTGGGTGAGTATGTGGATAGTAGGTTGCTGGATGTGTAGGTTCATAGTAGGTTGCTGGATGTGGAGAAACGACGGGAGTTTCCATTGCAACTGAGTATTGGCTGGAACTTCCAACCCCTGGCTCTCTCGGAACTCTTTTAACATAGATCTCTATTACAAAATCTCCGTTGTCCTTAAAATACCCACACAACCCTCTCCATGTATTTTCATCTGTAATTTTCGCAAGTGAATATTTCCCGGTTTTTCCATTACAAACTCGGGTCCCCAATTCAAGGTTGCACCTTTCTGGATTATAACCGGTGTAATCGAAAAGTATGACTTTCAAGTCCAAAAGAGATATATCATCGTTAACCATAGCTGAAGCAATTGGTTCTTTGTTGTAATAAGGCCCGTCTGTATTTTTTTCAATTTTACCACCACAGTGTATTGAAATCAATGGCATTGTAATCAAGCTACATTTCGAAAGTGATAATCATTTGTCAGGTTACTAATTTACACAGTTACTGAATAAAAAAAAAATTTAATGAATTACTTACAATTAATTAATTAAAATTAAGTATAATTATTCAAAGTTAATCAATTTTAATTAATTAACTATAATCAATTTTAATTAATTAACTATAATTAATCAATTAAAATTAATTAACTATAATTAATCAATTAAAATTAATTAACTATAATTAATCAATTAAAATTAATTAACTATAATTAATCAATTAAAATTAATTAACTATAATTAATCAATTAAAATTAATTAACTATAATTAATCAATTAAAATTAATTAACTATATAATTAATCAACTAACTATAATTAATTAATTAAGATTAATTAACTACAATTAGTTAATTAAGATTAATTAACTACATTAACTATAATTAGTTAATTAAGATTAATTAACTATAATTAGTTAATTAAGATTAATTAACTATAATTAGTTAATTAAGATTAATTAACTATAATTAGTTAATTAAGATTAATTAACTATAATTAGTTAATTAAGATTAATTAACTATAATTAGTTAATTAAGATTAATTAACTATAATTATTGAAAATTAATTAACTTTAATTAATTAAAATTAATTAACTAAAATTAATTAATTAACTATGATTAATTAATTATATTTAATTAGCTATGATTAATTAATTAATTAATTTTTTTTAATTAACTATGATTAATTATAATTAATTTATCATAGTTAATTAATTTTAATTAATTAATTAATTTTTAGATTAAAAAAAATAATTAATTAAAAAATAATAAAAAAATTAAAAATTAAATTAAAAACATAAAGAAAACGTACCTTTGAAGAGGCTTTGCTGCTGCGACTTCGGCTGAAGAATTCTGAGCGTCTTCGGCTGCATTTATAAGCTGTGAAAAGTGGAAAACCGAAAAAGGCACGGGGCCGGCCATTTAATGGCCGGTTTGGGATTTAATAGGGTACCGGCCATTTAATGGCCGGCTGGGCAGTTTAATCGGAACCGGCCATTAAATGGCCGGTAGGGCATTTTATTCGGTACCGGCCATTAAATGGCCGGTATGGGCATTTTTAAAAATTTTCGGGGACCGTGGGTATTTTTAATAATCTTTATTTAACCTGGGGTATTAATAAAAATGTCGGTGCTCATTACGAATCGTTATTATGGATTTATATTTTTATTTTTAAAAAAAAATTCAATAATCAATCTAAACATAATCTCAACATAAAAATGTACTTAGAGTCTAAATTTTACATTTTTGTATTTTTCTTTCTATTTTTTTAAATAGGAAGAAAACAGTAATTTTCTACATATTTAAAAAAATAGTAATTAAATTCTAGAAAAATGTAAAATTCAATCCCATGTATATTTTCATACAAAGATCATCTTTAAAGAAGATTCAGAGTGAATACTTAGCACTTTGCTTGAAAAGGGGTGAACTTGCGTAAAACAAGAAATAAAATTAGAATTCGCGTTGCGTATCTGATTGGAAGCAAAGGCAACGAATTAACGAAGGAAATTCGCGCAACTTTTCTCCCTCGAAATTTTGTCGGAATATCCCCCAAAACGAAGGAATTTGGTGAGAATCATAAAAAACTGTGTGAGGAGACGAGAAGACCTTTTCTTCTTCACGTTTGCTCCGAACAATAATTTGACCGCGAGTCGCTTTTTCTTTTGCTCCAACGAGATGAGTTACTACTTCTCCTTTGTTTTTCTTCCTATCCACTGTCAAAAAGTTTCCTTTTGTTTTCTTTCTCTTACAACCTAAAATCCTACAAGCTAGATTTTGATGGCATTATTTGTACATTGAAAGAAGTTTGAGTATAATTATATGATTTATGAGAATTAATTCGTTCTGGAAAAATAATCTAGCTGATGGTAAATTTTTCAATTTAAAATCATGTCCATTATTTTCTTTTCGTTTCTTTCTATTGAATTTTTATTTATTTTGTTTCCGATCACAACCTAAACTTTAAAAATAGAAATACAAAACTATAACACATGTTGATCTCTACTATAGATATTACTAACCTCTTTCTATATTAAATCATTATAATTGAAATATGTTGAATTAATTAAAAATTTAATTTATTCGCAATATTTAATTTATACACAAATTATATATTCGCTTCGAATTACCCAAATTATTTTCATATTCTCACAATTTGCACGATTAGAGGTGAAAACGGTATGGATAATATCTGATCCGTATTCAAAAAATTAGATGTGGATATCCAATATTCGAATATTTGTGTGGATATAGATACCAAGGTTCTAAATAGCGTTTATAGCGTCGTAGCGGGAAGGCTAAAAAAAAAGCTATAGCGAATAGCGTCGCTATAGCGGAAGCTATTCCAAATAGCGTTTTTTTTTTTTACATTTCGTATATTCAATATTTGTACTAAATATCAACATTATCTAAGGTCTCATAGAACAATAAATAACTCCAAAGTAATTAAGAAATTATAATATTCATATTGAAGCCGTACAAAGTCCAAATTGCGGTTCAAAATATCCATAGTAATATCATAAACTATCGATTTTTTCTATTAAAAATATCTTAAGTATCATGATTCATGACATAATCTATTTTTTTTTCTATTCAAATTTTAATTCCGGTTTGGACTTTTTTTCTATTCAAATTTCAATTTCTATTCCCAATTTCAAATTGATTTATTTGTAGCAAGTAGCAACAAATTCAATTTCGGTTTGAGATTTTTTTTATCTTAATTTAAAACCCATATAAATTGCTTAAAAATAAAAAATAAAAATAAACTCATATTGTATAGCGCAAATAGCGCTGTAGCGGACCGCTATAGCGTTGTAGCGGCCGCTATAGCGACCGTAGCGCAAATAGCGCATTTTGATGTCGTAGCGTAGCGTTTGGGGTCCAAAAACGCTATAGCGCGCTATTTAGAACACTGATAGATACTAATATGGTTTTATGTTTCAATTATCCGTATATTTTAATATATATTATGAAAATATATTATTATTCGCTATTTAGAACACTGATAGATATATATCATATATTTTAATATATATTATGAAAAAATATTATTATTCACCATTAAAATTAGATAAATATCATAAACTTTGATATTTTTTAATATCATTTTAATAAATATCCGATTCAATCCATATCCGCATCTTCTGAAAACCTAGTTTTTCTCTTTTCAGAAAACCAAAAGCAAAGAATTAATACTTTTGGTGATTGGTAATTTCATTTTTCTTTTTTTTAATTTGGCAATTTTATTATCATACCCTTTTCGACTTCAAATAGTAAAAAAATAAAATGAACAATTCCAAAAATCATCCTTGTTTTTGACAGAAACATTTTAAAGACCACAGGCAAGTGTTTCACACTTTCACCCGAGCCTGTATCAACTAACTACATAAACTAATGAAAATTATAAATTGGAAGTCCTTTGAAAGTCCTATGCAAATTGTTTCATCAAAGATTAAAAAAAGTTACAAATGTACAATCATCTCAGAATACAATTTCTTCTAAGCACGTCGAACAAGGTAAACCCGCCCATAAACCCAACTTCTTCGTGGTCCTGACGAGGATTGCTGCCATTAAGTTGCAAAAATAAGGTCAGTTATCTCCCAAAAAACACAGCACTTCAAACAAACATCTTCTCTTAGCTAACCTTAGATATACATTAAAAAATTTTGATGCAGTTTTTGCATCTTGGCCTGCGCAATATATCAGTAGCACCTGCATATCGAATGGGTCACCTTTCCTCCGTCTGATCCTTATCTATTTTATTTTTTAATATTTTTCTACTACTATTTTTTTGCTCTTGTTTTGTGTCAATATAGGTTTTACAGTTTGGAGTATTCCTTTTCTAAAGAAAAATCGAGTTGCAATGGCACAAGATACTTTTCGCAATTATAACAAAATTTTGTTTATTAAGAAAGGATGTATTCAGTGATGTTGCACTATGTAATGCTAAATAAGAAGGGAATATAACATACTTCAACTTTAGTTCGGAACTCCAAGCCGCATTGGCACACATGACATTGTGCTCTGTGTGGAAGTTGTCTTGATTTATCATTTGTCTTTACAAATGCAAACACCTAAAGAGGGTAATATCTCAAGGCATTATTCACTAGCAGTAAAAGAAATTGATTTATAAGATTTATTAACCCCTCCCTTCAATTCCACAGGTTAAGTAGGTCCAAGATTTGCAATCATGAATGTATACTAGCACTATGGTATTTTACCAGCACCAGACCTAACTGATATGGTTCAGTACCAGAAAGGTACTGGGAATGCTAGATGCTGTAGCCAATCAGTGATGCTTCCGCAGAGGCAAAAGATTCTAAAGTTTATGAATCTTGATAAAGAGCAATTTCATCAAGGCTCGGAAAATGCACTAATACAAACTCTAGCTAAGTTCCTCCAAAAGTTAAATGTTTCTAATATTATAACAAAAGGGACTAACCTCCTCGCCGCAATTTGGACAAGAGCCTTTTAATGCAACTAGATCATTTGTCCACAAGCCTTGGAGTGCTTGTACTGTTACCATAAAAACATATTATTAACAATCTTTCAGTAATTGTCATAAGTGCATATTATTAATAAAGTTATCTGTTTTGAAAAGAATAATTGTTTAAATGGTACCTAAAGTATCATTTTTTTATCCTTAAAATCAATACTGGTTACCGGTTTGATATTGTACCATTCTAATGCTTATCATTTTAAGTCTATAATATATTTCAAAATCACTCAGTGTTTTACATGAATTTGAGACTGAAAGACTTTCCAGATTAACTCAGCCAAAGAGTTGTTTGTTTTTTTCTTTTTAAACTAACATTAATATTAGGGACCAAAATGACGGAACTCAGGGTGTTTAAGGACTAAATTGAGAACTTAGGAACTTTTCCAACTAATATAAGAAATAAACTAAACTAAGTGTATCCACTCATTTTCTAATTTAATTGAGAGAAAACAAATGTCGCAACCTGATGCAGATGCAATAGGATAACCGATCAAATATCCCATTCCCACGAGAAGAGTGTTACTGACTGCATTGAGCATCTCCAATGGGGATTTCCATTGATCCACAACAAAAATAGATGTAAAAGCTTCTCTCAATGCTGATTTTATTGAATAGGCAGCTGGAATAAGAAAAGCCGAGGTACCGAAGGTCAAAAGAAGCAACCAAATACTCACTAGTGCAAAAACCAATGATTGGTCTTCCTGTCCTACACCAAAATCACATCAAATGCATAATTAAAAATATGATGATGTATAGAAAGCTTCGTTTTTTTTATTTACCATATAAGAAACAAAAGGAATTATTGGTCATCCTGTCCTAAACCAAAATCCTATGATTAATAACTTAATATAATAAATGATACATGTTCAGACCTCAGAAAGAAACTTTAATCAAGAGATTATTAATGTTACCTCTGCATCAGCATATGTTAACTGTCGTCTGATGCTACATCGTGGATACTTCACGACATATTTCGAACCGTATAGTCGTAATTTCAACTGTTAATCATGTAAGCATTGCTTGTCAGGCATAAATGGGTAGAATTCTAAATTATACCAAAAAAGGAAAGAAATATTTCAAAAAATAATACCTCTACTTTGTCAAACATGTCATCAACTATCAAAGGCTTCCCGCTGTAATACGAATCTCGTGCCTAAAACAAAAATCAGAGATACAAGAGAAACATGCATTCACATCAGTAATTCAACCAAGTTCAGAATTAAACAGGTCAAATTGATCCTTCTTTCCTACATGCTATCACAATAGCTAAGAAGGAAAAATGACGAGCAGTTCAAAAAATTAACCTGGCGGTAAAGAGCTTCGAGCATCTCCTTGCTGGCGGTCTCGATGGGGCCCACAAAGAGGCATGATGGACCCTCAGAAACTGCCAGAGTGGACCCCGTCAGACCCCGGTGACCTGAAGCGGCGGCTCTAGCAACTGTCCGCCGGAAATGGAGAGGTCCGGTGCGCGTTGAATAGGGAGAAGATGATGGCATTAGTTCCGTTCCGTACACCTCTCTCTTGCTCAACGCTCAACGCTGTTTTAGTGACCAGAGAGAGAGACGCACAAGTATCTTTGCTCGATTCTGTATTTTGCGGCTGAGATTGGTTAATTGTGCAAGAGAGATCATCTCTGTTTCTATTAAATGGAGCTGTCCACTCGACTAAGAAAAGCTTTCTTTCTTTCTACAGCTGTCAAGTGTCAAAGGATCACATTGAAACAAGACTAACACGCAAGAGAGATCATCTCAGTATTTTTTTTTTCTTTTTTTGGAATTATCTTTCGTTCAAATCGAAAAGAGCGCAGTCACGAGTCGTGACCCAGAAATTTATTTCTTCGGTTCGGACACTTAATCATGAACCTGGTTTATGCAAAGCAAACAAAAAGGCAACGCGTGTTCGCCATGCCTACAATCATTTTCTAGTTGTAGTTGAGATTGTTAGATTGACTGGTAGTGTTTTTCCTTTGTTGGATTCATTACTTAAGCTAGTGTGTAAGGGTGATCTCTTTTGGTGTAAGCTGATAATTGGTCAATCTGACATCCTTTTATCTAAACTAATCAGTTTAAGGTTACCTTTTTTAATGAAAAACGAGCAAAAGGCTCTATCGGCGGGCCCCACTTTATTTTATTAAGAAATGCTCTATCTTAAATACATCAATTTTAAGATGATTAAATTGTACGGATAAACTTATATGTGCTACTGAGCTACGAAGACTTTTCATTTAATGGACCTGTTTCCATTTTAAGTTCAGTATACTGAATACTTCATCTATAATGGGCTAGTTTTTATTTTTGAGAGAAGAAAAGTAATTTTCTGTTTAATTCGCTAACAACTTTGTACCTATGCTCAAGCAGCTCAACCAGAGTTTAAATTGGAAGTCATTATAAGAACTAGGCCCAGTGGCCCATTACCCTTATTACATTCTTCCCTTAGTAAAAGCGTGCTGCTAGAAAAGCGATCCGAGGCGATGGGAAAGGAAAAAAAAGCCATGGACGTCTCTGTCGCTCCTATCTCCTCAAAGGGTGTCAGACTGAAGTAGCAGATCAGTCGCGGGTGCCTTCTCCTCTTTGGTGACAAAATGGCGAGTGGTCGATTCAGTTCCCGATCTGGTTTGGATTAAGTGCCTTCTCGGCTGTGATATGCGTACAGAGGAAACCATCACTAGGCTCCTATCACTCTAATTAAGTAAGGATGATCAAATTTGCGCCCACAGGATGCACATACCCTTGTGCGTTTTTTGTTTTGTTTAGGTGTATGTTTTCACAGACACTCGTTGTCTAATCTTATATAACAACTACTTTGTAACTTTTTTTATCAATGCAATTGCCTACGGGTTTTCAACAACAAAAAAGTGTGCTGCTAAAACCCTAAAATGCTCCTAACAATGTTTGTAGTGTCTCCCTTCTTTTTTTTTAGAGAGAAAAGTGAAGGTCACGCCTGTTGGCTATATGCAATCTTCTAATACTTTATTTGACTAGATTTGCAAAATATACACTAATTAAATTTAACATTTTACACGATTTAGTGAGTTTGCAGATTGAAAGCTTTAATTACAAGATCTATTGTGAAGAACCAAAGATAGATTCAGATTGAAAGCTTTAACTAGGAAATTTATTATACTCTACATTGGAATTTTAATGAACAGTAGAAATCGACATAAACTCAGTTTTGGTACAAAAGTTCACTGTTTAGATTTTTTTTGCTTTTGTGGGCCTCTTTGGAAAAATAACCGGATAAGTTTAATGCTTTTAATTACTGGTAACATTTCATTAATAGAATGGTAACATTTCATAAATGCTTTTTCTTTGAGCCCGAGTTCCCTTCTCTTTTCCTCCAGCCCAGCCCAGCCCAGACCTTTTTTTTATTTTCCCCTTCTTGGGCTGTTGGCTTTCCTCTCTTTCCCTTTTTATTTTCCTTTCTTTGGGGTTTTGCTCTCCAGTTCAGCCGAAGCCAACACCCTCCATTTTCGCCTCTCTTTTTTCCTCCTTCTCTCCATTGCTGCCTATGTTAAAAGAACTAAATCTGTAACTAACAGTGCAGATGAATACACACATATGTGGAGTAGAACTAGGGTGTTCCTAAGCTCACCAAGCCTCTCGTGAACTCGACTCTAAAACCTATCGAATTGACTTCAAACGACATTTTCAAACTGTTAGATGTTCAATCTATATTAAAATGTGCTTGGAGATCAAATTTTACATTTTTTGGAATTTTTTTACTATTTATTAAGCCGGTTTGAAAACCGCTGTTTTTCAATGGTGCAGAATTTTAATAAAAACAGCGGTTTTCAAACCGGCTTAATAAATAGTAAAAAAATTTCAAAAAATGTAAAATTTGGTCTCCAAACACATTTTAATATAAATTGAACATCTAACAGTTTGAAAATGTCGTTTGAAGTCAATTCGATAGGTTTTAGAGTCGAGTTCACGAAAGGCTTAGTGAGCTTAGGAACACCCTAGTTCTACTCCACATATGTATATATACAGGAAGTATAAGATGAGAGGAAAACAAAATTGTTAATTGACCACAAAAAGGTGTTTCATCCATTATGAATTGGTAATTGGGCCTAGGTCCATTTCTATGTTTTCTCTACGAAGAATAAACTGGAGAGTCCAATCATTTTAGTTTGTTACTGCATAGAACAAGGCAACAGGATTATCTAGCAAGTTTTTGGAAAAACTTGAAAAAGAAAATAATCATTAATATTCTATCCATACAGACATGATAACTTATATTAATATTGGGTGGACCAATGCAATTACTAGATTTCAATTTTAGCAATAAGACTCTTTTATCTCTTCTATATTTATATTTAGTAAAGAGATGTTTTTATCTTCCTTTAAAGTGCCGCATGATTTCTGTGCAACAGAGTTATCAATATTTTTATGAGGGATGCTTCCGTGGACATAAGGACCTATTTGTAAAATGAACATATTTTTATTTTCAAAGTTCAAACAGTCGATCCGACCGTTCAACATTATCTCCATATTAAAATGTACTTGGAGGTCAAATTTTACATTTTTTTGAATTTTTTTACTATTTATTAAGATGGTTACAAAATCGTTGTTTTCAGACCATTGACAAATAACGATTTTGTAACCATCTTAATAAATAGTACAAAAATTCAAAAAAATGTAAAATTTGACCTCCAAGTACATTTTAATATGGAGATAATGTTGAACGGTCGGATCGACTGTTTGAACTTTGAAAATGAAAATATGTTCATTTTACAAATAGATTCTTATGTCCACCGAAGCAAATGCCTATTTTTATTGATACGTTTACTGATGAAGCTTGAAATTTATATTTGATTGGAAAGAAACTCGAATTTTCTATTGATATTCACTCAAGGCTTGCAGGGGCAGATTCAGGATGTTCGTTAGGAGGGCAAAAAAATATTGAATCGGGTTTAAATAACTAATCGGATTTAAAACCAGTAACTAATTGGGTACTCGATAAAAAATAATGCTTTAACTTATATTTTCCAATGCTTTGAATTGTAATTTCTGATACTTTAAGTTATAATTTTAATTATCAATCAAAATTCAACAAATTTATTTAAATTTTAACCCTAAATCTGAATTACAAAGCAAACATTCAGAGGGGGGCAAAAAAAATTTCAGAGAGGCACAGATTTCCACTAAAACTCAAAATCCAGGGGCAGCTGCACCCCCCCTCCCCGGGACTACTTGGGTCCGCCCCTGAAGGCCCGATCGCTGTCGCGAGATTGTGCGAGATAATATTTTCCGAACTCGCTAATTAATTTATGAGAACCCATGCATACCCTTGGGTATACCCAAGAATGATCATGAGAATATGCTGAAATGAATGTTTGGTCGTACTCTGAGAATAGTTATGGAAAATTATAATTTGAAATTTGATAAGATGCAAAGGGAGAATGAGCAAGAGAGGCACACGGGAAAAAAAATTAAGTTCAGTCTCGTGTTTTTTTGTCATGTATTTGTGTGCAAATTTGATTCTCATATATTAATTTTTTCGTAGGCAACATTTTTCATTATCAAAAGACACTAAAACACGCACTCATTGAACTTTGATGAAATAAATAAACAGTGCAGGGGTGGAGTAAATACTGCAACTGTATTTCCAATGATTGATTGAGAGACAATCTTGCATGGGCTTAAAAAACTGTATATATATATAGAACCTAACCTGTAGATACAAGATTTTGCTTCAGTAAAAAAATTAGTATTAAATGTAGGCTTAAACCCTTGAGAAGACAAAAAAAAATAATAATAATAATAAAAACATTAAATTTTCACACTGCACAAACCCCACTCTACTCCATAAGTAGCCTTTCTCCTTCATTCCTTTCCTTCCCTTCCAACCATTAAATTTTCTTCATTTATTGGTCTCTTCAATTTGGTATTCTTCAGATTCCAAACACAAACATGGATCAATTGGTCAGAACTACAGCTCTTTCATCTCTTCTTGCATTGTTAATTTTTGCAAGTGTAGAAGCACGCATTCCAGGCGTATACACCGGCGGCCCATGGCAGAGTGCTCATGCAACATTTTACGGCGGCAACGATGCTTCAGGCACCATGGGTGGGTCCCACATCCCTTGAATTCCAATTTCTCAAATCATTTTCAACTAATTACTTACTTGTGATGCATGCTGTAAATGTGCATTTATGCTCTCCAAGTTGCCATTTAAACAGGTCGTTCAGGCACAACACGTGCTATAATTTCACAAAACAAATGCAAAGTATGATATATTTATGATCTTATATTTACAAAAAAAAATTTCTAAATTTCTTATTCAACTTTTTAGGAGGAGCATGTGGATATGGAAATTTGTACAGCCAAGGATACGGCGTGGAGACGGCCGCCCTTAGTACCGCATTGTTTAACAACGGCCTCAGATGCGGTGCTTGTTTTGAGATCAAGTGTGCAAATGATCAACGCTGGTGCCACCGTGGCAGTCCGTCAATTTTCATAACTGCCACCAACTTTTGTCCCCCAAATTACGCGCTGCCGTCTGACAATGGTGGTTGGTGCAACCCGCCGCGGCCTCACTTCGATCTTGCAATGCCGATGTTTCTCAAGATTGCTGAGTTTCAAGCTGGCATTGTGCCAGTATCTTACCGCAGGTACACTTGGTTATAATTTATTTACAGAGTACACTTACAGTAGATACCATACTCAAACTAAATTAAAAAAAAAAAAATGAAAATTCAGAAGTTTACCTTGAAAACTACAAAGCCAGGTGGAATTGTGGAACTATGTTCTTGTCAAAGTTTCAAGAAATCAATGATTTTTGTCCATTATAGTAAGTGTCACGGGTTCATGAGTTCATGACACATCTATACATACTAGCTATTAGCTTCATGATGTATATAATATACATATCATTTATTGTTATAACAAGACATATACAGTACTTTTATACATATGATTAATTCTTTCTCTCTCTAGCATAGTACATGCATCTCAGGTTCAATAAGTACATAAATTGTACTAATTATTGAACTGATATCTCTGAATTTCACAGAAACAAGATCTCAAGTATTGGAAATTAATTAGTGTAGATTTACAATTATTCCACTGGATCTCAATTGTAAACATGTCACGCTGGATTCTGATACTGTACTGACAGAATATTGACTATTGGTCCACTTATATTCTTTTCTTTATTAATGTTACAACTACATCTGCTCAGATTTAGCCTGGCTATCCTGATTTTGTTTTTAAATTTTGAATTAAATGCTGGTAACGTTTTGATTGCATCCAGCTACTCTATACTTGGCATTTTGTGGCTCCATGCATGCATAACAATTAATTTAGGAAATAATGCACAAATGCAAACCTTTTTTTAATGTGTACAATATTATTTTGAAGTTAACTATGCTTCGTTATGTAAATCTACTAATCTAGCTAGCAGTCTAGCAGACAAAAAAAAAAAAAAAAAAAGGTGAATTCCTATTTCCAAAACTAATTTACACAGATAGATCCATTTTATTTAAGGTTTGTAGCGAATTCTAGGCCCTGTAGGCCCTGTTCAGGCAGAAAAGAAAAATAACAAAACAAAAAGAAGAAGTTGAAGACCAGAAACAAAACAGAAAAGAGGGAGGGTTCTGGCCTTCTGGGAAATAACGACAAAAGGGTAAAACAGTCATTACACTCTCACGCGTTTTAAAAAAAAGCTAGTGAGTCTTGAATCGCCAAATGGCAGCCACCGAGTTCCTCTCTTTTTCTTACCACAACGGAGACATCCATTTTACATTAATATACAGTTAATCAATATTTTTCAGGGTGCCTTGTCGAAAGAGCGGCGGGATGCGGTTCGGCGTTAATGGATCTCGGTACTTCAACTTGGTGCTGATCACCAATGTTGCTGGTTCAGGCGATGTTATTCGTGTAAGCATAAAAGGAACTCATTCGGGTTGGATGGCGATGTCGCGCAATTGGGGGCAAAATTGGCAATCCAATGCCAACTTGGTCAGCCAAGCTTTATCTTTTCGTGTTACCGGTGGCGATCGTAGGACCTCCACTTCTTCGAATATTGCATCCGCCTCGTGGCAGTTTGGTCAAACCTACGTAGGCAAAAATTTCAAGATCTAATTTAATATTATTGCTGTTTTTAATCTTTTGGTTATTGTAGCTTCCACGGTGAATTAAGGGAGGCTATGGATTGTACTTTTATTTTCTCCAAGTAAACCCCCTTTCATGTACTTATAATTTTTAATTTTTTGTTCTTAGCATGATTTGGGTCCATAAATTTGATCTCGTTGATTTGTAATGATTTGCAGGAGAATTGAGGCATTTAAGAGAGAATTCATATCACTTAAGGTAACAAAATGTTTTTGTTTAGATCTGGACCGTCCGATCAGAATCCACACCAATGTTAAAGGATCATGTGCATTCCACTTAGAGCCGGATTGGCCCGGATTTTGATCGGACGGTCCGGATCTAAACAGAAATATTTTGTTACCTCGGAGGATATGGACTATTTTTTTTTTTAAAAAGCCAAAGCCCGTTCCATTAACATGAAACCATAATTACAAGATCATTGTTATGCCAAAGTATAAAACTTTGGTCTGTAATCAAAACATCAAAACACTAGAGAGACTGAACATAGCAACATCTAAGCATCTACAGTGTAAACATAACAACCAAGCTATATATCAAGCTTGTGATGAATCTAAACTCCAAAAGTAAGCTAAAGTAGCAACAACTAAGCCACACAACATGGGGTTGAGGATATAGTCTAAGTACAAAAAAGATTTTTGAGCAATCTTCACTGCTGATTTGGGAACTTTGGTGCTTGATACACCACAATATCCATAGGCATGTGCTGATCTAAGAGAGTAGCATCCTCAATGACTGGCATCCAATCTTCAACCACATTATGCACTTGTTCTTTGATATTACCTGACCAATAACAAATAATAGACTTAATTAGAAATATAATTGATCTAGCTAATTTAATGGGGCAGTGATTAAAGCACCTATCATTTATGTGCTTTCAAAGAGTCCAACAGACAACACTTAGTACTAAAAGGAAACCTTTTTGCTCTATTGTATGTAATTGCAAAGCAAATTGTATATTATTCTCAAATTGATGCCAGTCATGCATATAATCCTGGCTTTTACCAAGCCAAAACCACACTTGTTGTGCCAGTGTAAATGTCATAAAAAGATGTGTAATAGTTTCAGATTGATGACAAAATTGACAAGTTTGATCCTTATCCTACCCTCTAATAGCTAAGTTATCTTTGGTAAATATGGTATTGTGTGAGACCAACCACATAAAGACTCTTATTTTGGGAGATATTGGTAAGGTCCACAATAACATTGTTGGTATCATAGTTAAAACTCCTCTGAAATTTAGGAATTGGTATAAAGAATGAATATTAAACTTCCCTGTATGATCCCATCTCTAGATTAAGTGATCCTGTTGTGATGACAAAGAGTGTGTATAATAATATTTAGAATTTCAGCCCAATCTATGAAATCAAAACCTTCCAGTGGTCTTCTAAAATGAACAAATAGTCCTTGTGATTGGATGACTTCTCTCAAAAGAATGTGTTTATTGCTACAATGTTTATACACTATAGGATATCTGGTTGCTAATGAACAATTCAGATACCAAATATCATTCCAAAAGATACAGTGTGAGTGATCCCCTAGTGTATACATAATACTAACAGAGCCTATATGTTCTAATTTAGTGATAGCTTGCTAGAAATGGGAGTATGGGGTATTATTGTCAATATATTTGTAAGTAATAATGTCTTTCCTGTTGGTCCCTAAGGCACCTAGAGGGGGGGTGAATATGGGGCCTTTTGAAATTTTAAATCTAAGTATTTTTAACTAACGTGTGTATGTGTTATTCTTGGCGGAAACAAGAATAAATTTAAACTAAACAAGTGTGTAAAATAAATAGAAGAGTTGAGAGACACTTGACACGTGAATTGTTTACGGAGTTCGGCACTAACACCTACGTCTTCGGGGCTCGCGACCTTCGAGATGGCGCGCCTTTCTTTATCCAATGAGAAAGGAATACAATGTGGAATCAGTGAGCCCTTACAAAGCTTAGGAAGTCACACGGCTTGAGCACGAAATTGGCTCAAGAGCACTAAAGGCTCCAATACAAGAAGCGAGCACACAAAGGTTCTAGAGTTTGAGTAAACAATAGATCTCACACAAATCACTCTAATTCTTATCAAGATTGAGGTGTAGCAGAGAAAATTTTCGGCTGTTGACTGAGTATTGAAGTTTCAAGATCAAGCAACCCTGGTGCCTCTCTTTTTTTCAGCTAAGGAGGAAGTGTTTGATGGCTGGAGCACACCTTGAAAACCTAATATTTGCTTCATATATGGGGAGAGAAACAAATCTAGGTTTATAAACATTTCCATAACTGGCGTCAGTCTTCCAAGGCCCATAGCGACCCATCACTTCATAATTTGAATAAAGTTACAACATGAAAGTTGTAGATTTCAGTTTCTGGATTTTTCAAGCTTTGATTCACTCAAATCAGAGTTCGTATGACCAAACTGCAGCCAAAATATGAATAGTGTGTAAGCTGATCGATTTAAAGCGTTGCAACGTTTAATCAACCATTGTAACGAAATAGTTCATTTCCGAGATCCAATTTTTTGCAAAAACTTCCAGAGCCAATTGTTGTGGAATTTCAGCAACTTTCAGCAATCTTCAAACTAGCGTATCTCGGCGCTCGGGTATCCAATTTCAGCATATGACCACTTTTCAGAAATATTGTGAAGAGTAGATATTGATTTTGAAGTCTTAGTCTTCATCGGAACAATGTTGCAGTCAATTATCTCAAAGACAAAGGAAAGAGCCTCAACAGTTATGTTGCAATTCTAAATCTTATGAACCTGTAAATATCTCAACTCAAGGAATTTGTTAAATTCAATAAATATATGTTTTGCAAATCTAGTAAAATAGACTAAGTGGATTATTGCGTAGTCCAATAATCTCTCCCTTTTGACGATTTGCAAAACATATATCTCAAGTGAATGCATAAATTGGATATTCCCACAAATTTGGATTTTTTTTTGAATTTTTAATTTTCCCATGGTGTTTAACGAATACCAATTTTAACAAACTTGTAATATCTCTCCCTGATTTTGGAAATAGTCAAAAAGGAGAAATTATCACAATTAAATCAACAAAATATGAGAGGGCTCCCCCTCAATTCATGCACTCCCCCTTAATTTTATAAAAATATAAATTAAGACATAATAATAAAAATATGGCAATTAAAACATACATATATGCACTACTCAAGAATATAGAAATTTAATATTGTGCATTATACGTTTACTGGAGTCATATACTCAATTTTAATTGAAGTTTGGTCATGAGAATGAATATTTGATAATTGAAATTTTTATTTGATCAAAGTCCAATGAGGTTATAATTTTACAATTTTATCCAATCAAAACCAATTAACATGAATAATATAGCAATTAAAGCATCATATCCCAAATATGCATATTTATCAATTCATCATGAACAACAACAATAATCTATAGTGTCATGTCTTTTGTTATGGCAATTTAGTCATGTAAAATAGATTTTGCAATTAATATTACATTACTTAATTTTGCCAACTCAATAAGTTTGAGATAAATTTAGCAATTTAAAGTTTTAATCTATACCAATTTTAATTTCAAAATGCTCACATATGTCAATTAACGTTGTAGTTAGTAAATATATTATGTCAATTTTAATTTTAATCTGCACAATTTTTTTTTTTAAACCTAAATTTGGGTCCTGCTAGGCTGCTAAAGACACGAAATTATTCCGTCTCGAATTCCTCTACCAATAATAACTTGCTATATATAATTATACACAAATCTGACGCAAATTATTCGAATAAGTAGGAATCCTCATAGAATTCGTTGTTATTGAGGGACAAATTAACAAAAAGCAAAATATATATCCTTGGGAACCAAATCATTTCCCTGAAAGTTTATTTGTCGGCGACTAGCAAAAGATAAAGAGTGCAATAGTGCATTATCATGTGAATTCCCATCCTCCCAGGTACCGGCTTCAAGCAAATTACAGATGTACGGTCCAGATTAATTCTTTTAACATGACACGAATCTCAAAACAGACCCCTACAGTCTCAATAGGCACCGGATTGAGTTTGGACCGGCTGGGATTAATCTGGGCCGTACAGCTGTAATTTGCTTGAAGCCGGTACCTGGGAGGATACTTGTCCTCATCATGTAGGATTGTAGGTACGTGTAAATTTTGGATGCTAGAAGCTGTTAACAGTTAACACCCCCAAGCTAGCGGTCCATTTATTTAAATACCATCATTTTAATTACAACATGCGCTGATGCTGATCTGATATTCTGATGCATTGTTGTCACTACGAATTTGCAAATAATTCCTTATAATTTTGTCATTTTAGTAACTTGAATAAATAAATACATCAAGATTAGAGCACAATTAATGTGACAACCAATTTAGATGGGGAGCGAATTTATGAGTTTTATTTTTTAATTAAATAATTATTTTGTCAATTGTTATAGTTATTAAATAAATATAATAATTTATATATCCTTTCCTTGAAACAAAAAGATAAAAAACGAAAAATAACAAATTGTATATGGGACTCACATGGGGCGTAAAAAAGGTATGAAAAAGGAATAAATGATGATATCACAGTGGTACCTTTTCATGCATGCATGCATGCACGCACATGCGTGTGCATAGCCAATTAGCGATCCAACCATTAATTTGTATTAAGGATCTGGGTAGGTTGAGGAAGAAATCTCCAGCTTTGCAAAAAACTATAAACCTCCGTTACAGTTCAAGTCATCTATGAGAGGGGGGAAATGGAGACATCTCTGTTTGTAAAACCGGAGATCATCTAATCTGGTGCTACATGTCACTCCCATTCCTGAAGAGACATGTTTACACCTTTACCAGAGATAGAGCGTGGTACGAATAGTTTCCAGTTGTTGAACTGTAATTGGAGAGGTCCCATTTTTGTCCCTCATGCCATTAATCCTTCCCAAAAATTTGATCTCATTACTCCAGGCAGCTGTTTCCTTTTTTCTACTTTTGTTTCGCCAGGGTCACTACTACTAGAATTGAACCTTATTCATGTTTGGTTTCTTTTTGAAAAAAAAAAACCTTTTAAAACGTCTTAATTAATTTGTGGGGAATTTTATATAAAACTGTTTTGAGGAGGTCAAATTGGTTGATTAGGGAGGTGGCTTGGTATATAATGAGACTAATTAAGTGGGTTAATTCTGAGATCTTAATTCGATCTAAGACGAACTACGGACTAAAAAAACTAATTTATGCAAAAAAAAAGAGATTTTGCATAGATATTTACAAAAAAAAAAAAAAAAACCTTTTTAATACTTAGTACGAAGTAGTAAACAAGAATTCTCTGTTATTATACTATAATAAAAGAAAATATTTAAGATGATTAGTCGAGTAAAGTTGGCACTGCAATTATAATTATAATTATTCTAAATTCCTTGGCAAAATTAAATATGCAGAATTTGTACCGTTGACTCAAAATTTTGAGTTTGCTTGTAAGAAATCCGGATAATTAATTCTAAATTATCACGAATTTAAAATTTGTCCATTCTTTATTAATATGTTTCGTACATTTGTTTTTACCGGAATAAACTCAACTAATTTGATTTTTAACAAATTCATAATATTACGTTATTGCAGAGAATAGAGACTCAAATGATGCAGCAGTGGGAGAGGCAGGGAAAGTGCGGTAAATGGGCCAGTGATCAGGCCCATTAAATGAAGCGCCTTAGCTGAAATCCAGGGCATGTACTAGAACACACTTCTCATTGGAGGCTTTGGAGCCCAATTTCAACTTTTCTTTTCTTTTATCTTCATAAACAGTTCCATATTTCTTTTTCGTTCTTCTATTCTCCTCTTCTGATTGAATTCTGAGTCCCTAAAGTAACACAAATTTTGATATTTTAGATCTGGACCGTCCAATATGCTCCGGTACGAAAGGATTCCGTGCAGTTCTCCTGGGCCGGATTGGATCGACGGTTCTGATCTAAACTCAAATTTTGAGTTATTTTAGGGATTCCGGACCTCCATCTGATCTCGATCCAACAAAAGAAAATAAAAACCCGCGAAAATATTTCACCTCTCTTGCGTCGCCAGAGATCAGAGAGCAGATAGCCACTGATTTGATCGGACAGCTTCATCAACGGTCATGATGCTTCCACAGATGGGCGCGGCTGCGGAAAGCCTAAGTAAGGCCTCGTCTCTGGTGCTGCGAATCGGCACCGACGCGCACCTGTACGACGACCCTGATGATGTCAGCATAAGACCCCTCCTGGAAAGCCGCTACGACTCGGAGAGAACCGACGCTCTGAAGCGCCTCCTCGCTCTCATTGCCCAAGGCGCTGACGTGTCACATTACTTTCCCCAGGTGGGTCCCACCTCTGTCACTGACAAATCTACTTCAGAAAGAAAGCCAAAAGTGTAACTTTAACTGGAACAACTTTGGTTTTTCAAATTGCGCGCAGGTGGTGAAGAATGTAGCTTCCCATTCACTAGAAGTGAAGAAGCTCGTATACTTGTACCTACTACACTATGCTGAGAAGTACAATCTGCTTTCTTTCCCCTTTATTGTAATTAAATTGACATCTGATACCATTGAATTCCAATGCAACATTTTCTTTTCTGACAATATATTTTGGTAACCACTCAGGAGGCAGAATGAGGCTCTACTATCGATCAACTGTTTCCAGAAAGACTTATCAGACATGAACCCTCTTGTCAGAGCATGGGCCCTACGTGCCATGACAGGAATTAGGTTGCAAGTGGTTTCGCCTTTGATCTTAGCTGCCATTACAAAGTGTGCAAGAGATCCGTCACCATATGTCAGAAAATGTGCTGCATATGCTCTGCCTAAGCTATACAACTTGCATCAGGAGGAAAACTCCTCTCTCGAAGAGGTACCTGTTGGTTGATATTATACATTTGCATTTTTTTTTTCAAATTACAGCAAATTTGTATTCAGGTTTATAGCACCAATGATTTTTTGTCTGCTAGCTGATTTCCATGTGTTGTGGTTATTTGGAGATAATGCCTGCCATTTAAAAGATTCAGTCAGTGAAGATGTCCAAAGTGCATCTTTTCTTTTTGTCAAAAGAGCAAAATAATCATTATTGAACACTATATATTAATTTACATTAGATTAAATATTGACCTAAAGGGGCAAGTTGGTCGAAATATAAAGGAACATATCTTTCCCTCCAATTAAACCAATAGTTGGATCTTGTTTACAAATAACTGTAAAATGTTTTAAGCAGGTGGTAAGCATCAGTGTGTTATTTTCCATACTCTAAACTGTTTGTTATTTGCAAAAAAGACCCTTTGTGTTTTAGTGATGTAACTATGGCTAAGGCAGTGACTTAAATGACAGCTTGTGGATGTATTACTAAGGGATAATTCGCCAGCAGTCGTCGGATCGGCTTCAGTGGCATTCAATACAATATGTCCAAACAATCATGCACTGATTGCAAAGCACTTTAGAAGGTTATGTGAGGCTTTACCTGATGTAGAGGAATGGTCTCAAATAATTTTAATAGATATCCTTCTTCGGTACACCGTTGCCAGGCATGGCCTCGTGAGAGAATCAGTCTTATTCGCTAATGTTGCACATGACTCAAATTTCTGCTCAATTATGAGCAAATGTTATGTGGAAGGCCCGGAATTGGGATCTGGTGACGGGAGTGGTTTTGAAGAATCAAATTTGGTGACCTGTAAAGATGAAGATGTGGATATACTGCTGAGGTGTACAGCACCTCTTTTGTGGAGTCAGAATAGTGCAGTAGTGCTGGCGGCAGCAGGCGTCCACTGGATTATGGGCCCTGCCGAAGAGGTTAAGAAGATTGTCAAGCCAATTTTGTTCCTTCTGCGGTCATCTAGTGATGCTAAATATGTGGTAAGATCTGTGTTCAATTCTCTGTTTTTTTTTAAGTTAATAATTGAAGATAAAAAGTAGCAAACAAAATTTATAAAAGGGATTTCTTAAAGAAGTACAAATTAATATACTATGTATTTGTAGTTCTAAAATCAGGTATCAGCTGGTATGAGCAAACACCCACAACTAGGATAAGCACTTGGTTTAAAATGTTACCTGTTTGCCTTAATCAAATGTTGCAATCATAAACATTAAACTTTTTAGGCTGCAATCATTTCCCCCTAAATCAAGTTCTCTTTCTAATTTTTTTTTTTTTCCTTTTTGTTTTTGGTCTCATTCTTTGAACTCATATTGAAAGCTAAATACTAACAAAGCAGGAACTTTGAAATGAACAATGACATTTTGCCAAAAAAAAATAATGGAAGCAAACTTTTGTCCCAATACTAGAATTATTACAATGGTAAGAAGAATGTTTAGAACACATTCAGTTTTGCCATTTAAAATTGGGTATCTTTCAAAGTTAATTAAGTGGGTATAACTTAAAATTTTTACAGGTCCTATGTAATATACTAGATTTTGCCAAGGCTGTGCCTTCATTATTTGACTCCTTTTACGAAGACTTCTTCATATCCAGCTCGGACTCCTACCAGATCAGAACAGTAAAGCTCGAAATATTATCCACTATTGCCACCGAGTCTTCTATTCCCTTCATTTTCGAAGAATTTCAGGTAAAACTTTTGTTATTGTTTAAATTTATCATCAGTACAGAGGTGAAGTCCATCTAACATCACAAATGACTTCTTATGTTCCAATAGGATTACATTAGAGATCCCGATAGGAGGTTTGTCGCAGACACAGTTGCTGTGATTGGGTTCATTGCAAACCGACTTCCACTTTTGGCTAGTACCAGCCTGGAAGGACTTCTGACCCTTGTATTTTCTGGTAAGTGTATTTGCTTTTGGATTTTCTATGTCATATTGTAGGGTAATCCAATGATGATTCACAAAATAAAAATTGATGTGCAGAGCCGTTGGTTGGCAGTTCATACCAGATTGAAGAGGAAAATGCTGTATTGGTTCAAGCAATCATTTCCGTTAAATCAATTTTAAAGCAAGATCCTTCTAGCCACGAGAAGGTTCCTTCTAAATAACCTTTCCTTTATTTTTTTAAGTTGCAAATCACACCATGATACATGTGCATATGACATCCAATCGTTATTATATCGAAAAAGTTTGTTCCTTACTATAGTAAGTTCTTTGTTCCAGAGACTATTTAACTTTTGGCTTTGCTTTTCACGAACTAATTATGTTGACATTGTTTGTAAATAATAAATGTTGGAGATGGTATTGTTAATATAGGGTTGTTTAGGTAAAAGTGTGAATATAATAGTTATAGGGACTAAAGTGTAATAGTGATTGTATATGTAGACAATTTATCAGTTAATGAAAGAATCCCCATTTTTCTGTAAAACACCGCACCTTTATGGTATCAGAGCTGGAGAAATTTCTCCGCTGCGTGAGCTTCTGCCGTCGCTGTCGTGCGTCTGCCCAAATCCGCGCACCCTCGTTCCAGTGCGTGGTCGCTGCCGAACAGGTGTAGTCGCTAGGTCCAGCGCGCGTGGTCGCTCGTTCCAGAGCGTAGTCGCTCCTTCCAGCGCGTGCAGGCCAGGCGTCTCTCCAAGTGGTGTACTGCCGCTGTGCTCTGCGTAGTCGCGTTCTCTCCCAGCGCGTAGCCGCTTTATACGCGTTTTCTCTTCCTTCGCTGATCTGACCTAAAAGAAGGAAAGAGGGGCTCTGACCTAAAAGGAAAAAAAAAAGAGGCTGTCGCTTTCTCCCTTCTACGCTGGCCATTTCTTTTTCTCTTCTTGTTAGCTGATCTGACCACACTCTCAAAAAAAAAAAAAAAAAAAAAAAAAAAAAAAAAAAAAAGAGGAAATGGCAGAAGACAGAAACTTCTCTAAATCATCTCATGTCATTTCAGTGAGACTGAATGGTGCTGAGAACTATCTGTTGTGGTCAAGACAGATGCTTATGCACTTAAAAGGTCAGAGACTAACCGGGTATGTTACCGGTACGACAAAGAAACCAGAAGCTAAGAAGGATGAGGAGAAGATAGAGGACACCGCTGAGTTTCAGAAGTGGGAGGCAGACGATGGACAAGTTATGTCATGGCTGGTCAATTCGATGGAGGTTAGACTGCAAAGTCAGTTTATGATGCTGAACACTGCTCGACAAGTGTGGGATCGGGCGGCCGAAATGTACTCTCAAAAGGGTAACAATGGGCAGATTTATCACCTTCAGTCTAAGTCAGACAGTCTGGTACAGGGAGAAATGAGTGTGACTGAGTATTTCTCAGAATTGAACGCTATGTGGGAGCAAATGGATTTCTTCGATCCTGTGGTGATGACATGTTCAGCAGATACACTAGCCTTCACAAACTGGTTGGGAAAAAGAAGGACTTTTCGCTTCCTTGCTGGCCTTAACTTTGAGTTCGAGCAGATTCGACAGAGTCTCTGGCAGAGGAATCCACTGCCTGCTCTTCGTGATGCCTTTGCAGTAGTGGTTCAAGAGGAAAGTAGGAGGAAGGCAATGATATCCTTGCCAGTGCAGGAGGGTTCAGCTATGTTGAGCCAGACACACACAGCGTCCTCCCAGGGTGACAAAGTCTGTGATCACTGCCATAGGAAGAATCACACTCGGGAGACTTGCTGGGACTTACATGGACGACCAGTTAGAGGTCGAGGTCGTGATGGTGGCCGTGGTAGAGGACAAGGTAGAGGTCGTGGACCAGGACGTAGTGGAGGACACCAAAAGGCACATGTGGCTGACAGCACTAGTGCGCCAGGTTCAGTCACTGATGATATGGTGACTCAACTGATGACTCAGCTTGCAGCTCGGTTCTTGTCCACTACCTCAGCTAGCAGTGCCTCACCTATTGCTGCTCCATCTGGGGCTGACGGTTACATTCTCTCTTCTCTTCTTACTACTGTAGTTAAACCTGTTGGCACCATTATAAAAGCCCTAATAGCCGAGTCTAGCCCTGATCAATCCTGGATTGTAGACTCTGGGGCATCTAAACACATGACCCCTGACCCCACAATGTTTGGAACCTATAAGCCTATGTCTGGGAGAGAAAAGGTACAAACAGCCGATGGCTCGCTTTGTTCAATAGCAGGAGTTGGGGATGTCACATGTACTCCAGACCTTCAGCTATCATCAGTCTTTCATGTTCCTAACTTTACCAACAACCTCCTATCAGTTAGTCAATTGGTAGATGACCTTAACTGTGTTGTTTCTCTGTCTCCTACTCATGTTGTGTTGCAGGAGCTGAAGACAGGAAGAGTGATTGGTATTGGCAAGAGGAGTGAAGGCTTGTACCGACTCAAGCAAGGAGGAGAAGTTTTGGACTCAAAAGCCTGTTTGGCAGAGACTCCAGAGTTGGAGATGTGTTTGTTACACTGCCGTTTAGGCCATATATCTTTTACTGTACTTGGAAGGTTGTATCCCAAGTTGTACTCTAAGTGTAGCAAGACTAAACTAGTATGTGATGCGTGTGAGTTTGCTAAGCACACCAGAACGATGTATCCCTCTTTTGGTAATAGAAGTTTTTCTTGCTTTGATATTGTTCATTCTGATGTTTGGGGGCCCTCGAGGGTTACTTCTATATCTGGTTCAAGGTGGTTTGTCACCTTTATTGATTGTTATAGCCGGATGACTTGGTTGTACCTGTTGAAGAGTAAAGATGGAGTTCTGGAGTGCTTCAGGACCTTTCACAAGATGGTGGAAACCCAATTTGAGAAGAAAGTGAAGGTGTTACGCTCAGATAATGGCACAGAATACACCAACAGGGCAATGCAAGACTTCTTACGAGGTAATGGTATTGTACATCAAACTACCTGTGTGAATACACCTGAACAAAATGGTGTTGCAGAAAGGAAGAACAGGCACATCTTGGAAGTGACGAGGTGCCTACTCTTTGCCATGAATGTTCCGAGGTACCTTTGGGGAGAAGCAGCGCAGACTGCTACATATTTGATCAATAGAATGCCTTTGAGAGCGGTGGACTTCAGTACACCACTTGAAATGCTCACAGGGACCACCTCATTTAAGGTACCTCCCAAAAAGTTTGGTTGTGTGTGTTTTGTTCATAACACAAGTCCAGGTATTAGTAAACTTGATGCGAAGGCCCACAAATGTGTGTTTGTTGGGTACTCTAGTGGGGAAAAGGGGTATAGGTGTTATGACCCTGTAAAAAGGAGGATGCTGGAAAGCTTGGATGTGACATTCCGAGAAACAGAACTCTATTTTACTCTCTCCGATGCACAGTCCAATGCATCTTCAGTCACATTTCATGATCTTCTTGAGGTGGTTGTCACCCATCCCTCGGACCAAGTTGGTCGAGAGGGGGAGAGTAAGGGATCTGACAACAGTGTGGCCGATGATACTATGGGCCTGAGCCCAACTACAGAGAAAGATTTGGACTCAAGCATGGAGGGAAGCCTACCACCTCCTAATAGGCAGATCAACAAGGTTTACACTCGAAAACCTCGCCATAAGGATGTTGAGCAACCTCAGGCCCAAGATCAATACCAATCGCTTATTCTTGTCGACGGCTCGCTCACACCACAGCCTTCAGGTAACTCTGAGTTACCCTCAGGTACTCCTTCTTTCTCTGATCTCGATCTTCCTATTGCCTTGCGCAAAGGAGTTCGATCAACTGTCTTGAAGCAAGGGGAAGATGTCTCAACATCGCATCCTATCTCTCACTATGTCTCATTTGAGACACTTTCCCCTACTTACAAAGCTTTTGTAACCTCCTTACACTCTAACTCTGTTCCATGTGACTGGAGGAAAGCAATGCAGGACCCAAAGTGGAAGAAGGCAATGTTCGAGGAGATGAGAGCACTAATCAAGAATGACACTTGGGATATGGTCCCTAGACCGTCCAACAAGAGCACTGTAGGATGCAAGTGGGTATACTCGACAAAATATACTCCTGAGGGAAAAGTGGACAGATTCAAGGTCAGGCTGGTGGCCAAGGGCTACACACAAACATATGGTGTGGATTATGAAGAGACCTTTGCTCCTGTGGCAAAAATGAATACTGTTAGAACCCTCATTTCGTGTGCGGTAAACTTTGGGTGGGATTTGTGCCAGCTGGATGTTAAAAATGCCTTTCTTCATGGTGACCTAAAAGAAGAGGTATATATGGAGATCCCACCTGGGTTTGAAAATGAACAACTGGAGGGCAAAGTGTGTCGTCTGAAGCGCTCTCTGTACGGGTTGAAGCAGTCACCACGTGCCTGGTTTGACAGGTTTTCTATGGCAATGAAAAAACTAGGCTATCAGCAAAGTAGTGCCGATCACACTATGTTTATCCAAAGGAAAGGAGAGAAGATCTGTATTCTGGTTGTGTATGTGGATGATATAGTGTTGACAGGTAATGATCCTGTTGAGATGAAAAGGCTTAAGGCCAGCTTAGCCACAGAGTTTGAAATGAAAGACCTGGGTGAATTGCGCTACTTTCTAGGCATTGAGGTTGCTCGTTCAAAAAGAGGGGTAGTTCTCTCACAGCAAAAGTATGTTCTAGATCTGCTGAGCGACACGGGGATGCTTGGGTGCCGACCTGTCAATACACCCATAGACCCGAATAATAAGTTGAGGGGAGGAATAGGTGATCAAGTAGATAGAGGACAGTATCAGCGCCTAGTAGGCAGACTAATCTACTTGGCACACACTCGACCTGACATTGCATACGCTGTGAGCGTAGTAAGCAGATATATGCACGACCCTAGAGTTCCACACCAAGAGGCCGTGTATAAGATTCTGAGGTATCTCAAGAGCTGTCCAGGAAAAGGTGTGCTCCTTAGTAAAAATGGGCACACTAGGATTGAAGTCTATACAGATGCCGATTGGGCAGGGTGTCTTGATGATAGAAAGTCAACTTCAGGCTACTGTTCGTTTGTTGGGGGTAACCTAGTTTCCTGGCGAAGTAAGAAGCAGAATGTAGTAGCAAGGTCCACTGCAGAGGCTGAGTATAGAGCCATGGCCCAAGGTGTGAGTGAAGGGTTGTGGTTACGAAGATTGCTATCGGAATTGGGGTTATTAGAGAACAAACCCATAATGTTGTACTGTGACAACAAAGCGGCTATAAATATAGCAAACAACCCAGTACAACATGATAGAACCAAACATGTGGAGATTGATCGACACTTTATCAAGGATAAACTTGACGAGAGCGTTATATGTATGCCTTTCGTTCGAACCAAGGAGCAAATTGCTGATATCTTCACAAAGGGGTTGAGTGTCACAGACTTCTCCAATGTAATAGGCAAGATGAGCATGATCAATATCTATGCATCATCTTGAGGGGGAGTGTTGGAGATGGTATTGTTAATATAGGGTTGTTTAGGTAAAAGTGTGAATATAATAGTTATAGGGACTAAAGTGTAATAGTGATTGTATATGTAGACAATTTATCAGTTAATGAAAGAATCCCCATTTTTCTGTAAAACACCGCACCTTTAATAAATATGTCAGCAGTTTAGTTATTCCTTTAATTTACTTGACATTAATTTTGACAGTTAGGTGATTTTTGTTGATGAAATAAGTTGTTGGTGCTAACTGTAGATAAAATAGCTTTTGGTGTTATTTTGGACGTGCTTCATTTGTATACATGTATATATTCCATTTTGTTATCTTATAAGTTTCTATATCTGCTGAAGGTGATTGTTCGACTGGTGAGAAATTTAGACAAGATTAAGAATTCGGCAGCACGTGCCTTGATTATTTGGATTTTTGGAGAATATAGTTCTTTGGGAATTGTTATTCCCAAGATAGCCCCAACTGTGCTCAAGCACCTTGCTTGGTCATTCCCTTCTGATGAGGTTGAAGCTAAGCTTCAAATCCTTAATACTTGTGCTAAGGTGTTTCCTCGACTCCCTTGTCACTCCTAACTATTTTACATCTTTTTGATGCCATGTGTTTTATTAAAAGGAAAAAAAATATAAAAATTCTATGTTGGGCCCATTATTGTGTGGGGCCTGATGCGTAGTGATAGAAGGTTAACTTGGGGGGCCAAACTGGGGGCATAGATCAGTACTGTTATTAATAAGGTTGTAATGTTATTTTGAAATGTGTTCCTTTGTCTCTTTGCTTCTAGTTCACTCCATTATCTAGTTATCTATGAGAAATTGGCAATAATAGCCCTTGCAAAGTACAAAAATGAAAAAAGAGGGACTTTTCTACAAAAATGAAAAAGCTTATTTGCCAATATTCCCAAAAAAATTATTATTGATGATTTCTAACAATTTCTGTTTCTCAGGTTATAGCAAAAACAAAAGGAGAAAATGAAGATTCAACTTTATTCAAGAAAATATTAAACTACATTCTCCAATTAGCTACAGTTGACCTAAATTATGACATACGAGACAGGGCCCGTTTCATCTCAAACCTCGTGGGGCATGAAATAAAAGACAATTTAGATATTTACAGAGACCTAACTGAAAACATGTTTTGCACAAAGCCGTCTTCTTCACCTTATCCTTCTACCAATTTTCGGGTCTACCTTCCTGGGTCCCTCTCGCAAGTGGTTTCTCATGCCGCACCGGGTTATACACCTTTACCGAAACCAGGTAGTGCAGTTATTGAAATTCCTAATATGGGTCTCAATAACTCATCCAGCATTGATGAATCTGAAGGGTCAAGTCCTGAGTATTCAACAGAGGATAGTAGGTCAGGTTACGAGACAGGTACTGAAGAGACAAGCCAAAATGGAGACTATGAAGAGAGCCCTCTGGTTAATATGTCTGAAGCAAACATTGACCAGGAGCCACCAAGTCAGGAGGATATGTCGAATTTTGTTTCTACTGATTTGTCAGAAATGATATCTAGGTCAGCGCTCGAGTCGTGGCTAGACGAAAAGCCAAGTTTCTCTGACGGTTCCATTGGTCAAAGTCAAAGTCAAAGCCAAACCGTCTCGACTTCTAATGCTAGGGTATCTTTTAATGATCGAAAATTCAAGCTTAAGCCGAGAAAATCTCATGTTTTGTTGGACCCGGCAAACTCTGATGGTTTACGGGTCAGTTATTCTTTTTCAACCGAGGTCTCTTCTGAGTCTCCCTTGTTGGTTTGTGTTGATGTGCTGTTTGAGAACTTTGCCACTGAGCCTTTGAGAAATATCAATATTAAGTTTGAGGAGGCTTCTGGAAGCTCAATGGCTGAGCCAATAGATCAAGTCTTGGAAGACTCTACAAGGTGGGTTTATATTTATCCCTCCTCGTGGATCTTTTTGAGCTTATTTTGTTTAATAGTAAAAGTTTTATGCATGTGACCATAAAAACCTAAAAAGCTAGTAATAATCACTGAAGTTACAGAGAAATGGGCGGATAAGAATTAAAAAACATATAGATTAGTATAACTAAACAAGCTCACTGATGACAAAACATTACGAAAAGTATAGCCTATGTACATAACACGCAAACAAAACAAAAAAATACATGATAATATTTTGTACATGATAACACACAAACAAAGTATAATCTGTCATATTATGTGTACGTACATGATAAAATGTCAAGTACACTGCACTGTAAGGAAAAACCATTGCTTGTACCTACCTCAACTTATTTATATGTCTACCCATACCCAGTAAGCTATGGGTACAAAAAAACTTGCTGCTATCTTTTGGTATGGTTGGTATTGTTTCTTTGGTGTATATTGACAGCCTAAAAGTTATTCTGAGTCTTTACTTGCATACAAATAGAGAGTACACAGGATGTAGGAACATTACTTTTATTCCTATAAAACTATAGATAAGTATACAATCTTTTACTGTCTATTCCCCCTAAACTCTAAAGAACAACGCCGAAGCTATTTGACTGTTATTTTTTTTTTGTTGAAATCTAGGAATAACTATCTCATTTTTTTCTTTGAGAAAATCGGCATTCTATTTGTTTGGCTATTTCTAACTGTTTTGGAACTTTATTGGAAGAAAATGGGGAAAAGGGGTGGATACCAGAATTCCCTTGCTATATAGTAATGCATACATGAGCAGACATTAATTATTTTCGTAGTTTCTTATTTTGAAATGTAGAAGCTTTGGTGAAGTTCGCATATATACATGAACTATTTTCTTAGTTTCTTATTTTGAAACATTGAAGCTTTGGTGAAGTTCACATATATCAGCCCCATAATACCTAAAATATCAGATATGATCTGGAACCAAGAAACCTATGAAATCAAAAGTGTTTTTTCTACTTATCACTTTACTAATTGTACCGTTTACTTCACATTTTAATTTTGTCACTTCATTTGCAGAATGGTTTCACCGGATAAAATACCATCATCGCTCCCTATGGAAGAAATTCCTCTCCTATCTCAAAATGAGACTGTGGAAAGAGTTCTTCAAGTGAGACTTCAACATCACCTTTTACCTCTCAGATTGCATGTGTTATGCAATGGTAAAATGCATCTGGGCAAGCTCTGGCCTGACATTGCCTACTTCTTGAGGCCGTTATCTCTTGATTTGAATTCTTTTGTAGAGA
The DNA here is from genome assembly GCA_025461125.1 of Carex kokanica. NCBI lineage: Eukaryota > Viridiplantae > Streptophyta > Magnoliopsida > Poales > Cyperaceae > Carex > Carex kokanica. Next base: position 402,272 of record JAJGRX010000953.1, on the reverse strand, counting down.
AAGAGAGGCAACTTCCTGGCATGTTTGAGTGTTCTAGAAGGTGAGTTGTTTTGCCTATTGCAAGATAATTTTTACTAGTTTACACCTTTTACTTTGCTGTTCTCATCTTTTAGTTGTTATCTGTTCTGACTGATGCTGAGATATTTTACATTTTATTTTGACATTTCTTTGACAGAAGGCTTCTACAGTATAATGAAATTACAGACAATCTATCCTCCATTATTTTGAAATCAGCACAATAAAGTCACAATAGTGACCTCGGGTAAAATAGATTTTGAGTACTTATTTTTTAAATAATGCATTTTGAAAAAAGTCAAAATTAATTTGTTAAGTGTTTGATCCTTGTGCTATTTTAATATGTAGATTTCTCATAGTTAAGAAGTGGGTCAAACAAAAAGTTGCTCTAGTTTTTTTTATTATTTTTCAACACATCAGGGGCCTTTTTAGCAAAAATAAGTTAACAAAAGGGAGTCATTTTTTGTTGCAAATTACATTTTTGTCTCAAAGGCAAGCCAAAGGATTAGCCTAATCACACAACCATTTGTTGCAGGTGCACCTTCAACGACCATCTCCAAGAGCTCGAACAAAATGAAAAGAGCTCAGTAAATGCTGACAAAAACCTAGCGGTGGCTCATTGTTTTGCGGTAAAAATTCTGAGCAATAGCAATTTTCACCTTGTCTCGATGGACATGCCAATTTCTCTTAGACCTGATGACATGTCAGGTCTATGCCTGAGGTTCGCTGGTGAGGTTTTAAACAGCTCGAAACCATGCTTAATTACTGTCATTACGCATGGTAGCTTGGCAGAGCCATTGGATGTCACTGTGAAGGTAAATTCTGAGGATACTGTGTTTGGGCTTAATCTGTTAAACCGTCTTGTAACCATTGTGCAATGACATTCCACTTGCAAAAGAAACTCTCCCGTCTCTTTACTGGTGTAGCTGGATGTGGGTCCTGTTTTGGTGATTTTCTGAAATGTACTTGAGACATTTAATTCAAAGCTGGAGGATATAGATTCCCTTTTGTAATATTTTTGTGTTAATAATCTTGTGCCTTTTCAAGTGTAGAAATATTAATTCTTTTGGTTATTTGAATGAAATGGTGCACATGCTAACAGAGTGCTTTGGGGCCTGCTATTGGATGCTCGTAGGAGAATCAGTAGTGTCAGTGTGTCACCCTCTCACCGAGTTGCATAATGTGTTTTTAGACCAACTGTTTTATTTAAGTGCGATTCTCAGCAATATGAAGTGTGAATGAATAGTATCAATTAACTTATACAATAATGCAAGTCTTGAGTTAAATTGGATCAAGACACAAGTAATTTGGATGTTGGAAGCGCCGTTTAAGATAATGAAGTGATAAAGATATTTATGGTTTAGAAATAATAAAAAATATATTCTAAAAGAAATAAGACATTATTCGGCTAGGAACGCTCATTAAGATTTATTGTGGATACAAAAGTGTTATTAAAATGCCGAAATTTTTATTTATATCTAAAAATAATAAATAATTTATAAATCTACACCCCTTTGCGCTGGAAATCCAAAAATGACCAAACTGCGGACGCAAACTTTATTCCCGGTTTTCTGGATTTGAAACCGCAAACAAATATCCCGCTGTAATCAGTGCATATTTGTTGTCACGGAACTGCGTTATCCCGGAAAGCTGGCGGCAGTGCAGCCTTGTTGCCTCGTAAGACTTGTGCTTATGTATTGTGTCGAGATTCTTGAAAATAAGTTCGTTGCCCATAGGGCTTTCGCTATCATTATGTCAATGTCTCGATCTCGAGGTTAATCATGATCGTTATTCCTAGGGCTAAGCAGTTTGTTACCTCTAGGAACTTTCGTTATGTTTTCATGCTCGAGACGAGTTATCCATATTCGTTATTCCGTAGGATTTTCGTTATGTTATATGCTCGAGACAAGTTTTCCATATTCGTTATCTCGTAGGATTTTCGTTATGTTGTATGTCTGAGACAAGTTTTCCATATTCGTTATCCCATAAGATTTTCGTTATGTTGTATGTCCAAGACAAGTTTTTCATATTCGTTATCCCGTAGGATTTTCGTTGTGTTGTATGCTCGAGACAAGTTTTCCATATTCGTTATCCCTTGGAATTTTCGTTATGTTACATGCTCGAGACAAGTTTTCCATATTCGTTATCCCTTGAAATTTTCGTTATGTTATATGCTCGAGACAAGTTTTCCATATTCGTTATCCCGTGGGATTTTTGTTATGTTACAAGCCCCACGGTGGTTGATACGTCCTATTCCGGGGGAGTAGGCCGTATGATGGGTGAGAGAGTGATTTTGGACTCGTCCCGTCTTGGGTCGACGGGCCGAGACTGAGAGAAGTGGGAAGTTATGAAGGTATTAGTGTTATATCCTCTATAATACATTGCTTAGAGAAATTGCAACCCAGATTTTAAGGAATTGTTTGCTTTAAATAGGTCGCTCCTCGACTGCTAATACGCGTTGTTAGAACTATTAGGGGAGTTCGCATAAAAGCGGTGACGCCCGCATAAGCGGTGGTGACGGGAACCCGAGCTCGGGTCAGACTTCATCAGACTCGGCCCAATTTGGTTTTGCGATTGTTTTGGGCTTGATCGAACGAGGCCCTGTCCGAGCCTTCTCGGATCACCAAGTTGCTGGGCCGGAGGCCTCGTTGCTTTTGGTTTTGGGCTGGTCTCGCGAAGGAGTACGGACCTCGAGTCAGTTTTTTGGGCCTGTCGTATGCGGCTCGACCGGGCTTCATCGGACAGGCTGCAAGCCCTGTTGTTTTTATTCTCGGGTTGGCCCCGAAAGGGGGTCCAAGACCCGAGCTACGGTTCGGCCCGTGTTTCAGCTTGTTGAAGGCCCTATTTCATTCAGCCTCGAGTTGGCCCTCGGTGGGGTCCGAATCCCAAATCTTTGTGGGCCAAGATTAAGTTCACTAAGGGCCATTGGCACATGGACCTATCAACAGCGGTATACCGTCCCCACTATTGTCTGGGAACAAAATAACTGAGAATACATTCAAGATAAATCCACGGACATACCTAGCAAATTTTGTGAGAATGTGAGTACATTATTGAGAATGTAAAGTACGAATAAGTTGATAAATAGAAAATACTTACCACTTCAGCGTTTGTTCATTAGCGTTAGCTGGCAGCTTTTTAAATCGTTGACGAAGCTTACTTTTCAGCATAATCCAGTCAGAAATTTTTTCATTTCTCTCAGACCTGCTTTTTTCATAAATAACGATTGTTCATCCTCATGGATCCCTAACAAATCAAAAAGCCGGTCTTGTACATTCACCCCATCTATAATCTCCATCACAGGAGCCTCCGTAATGGGCAAACCCCACAAACAGCTCACGTCCCCTAACGCGACTGTAATTTATTTAAATAAAAAATTATAAGCAATTTATTTATTTGACTTGTCATTAAAATATTAATAATAATTAATTTATTTGAATTAGTGTAGTTAATACTTGTCATCTCTCCAAAAGGAAGATGAAAGGTGTGCGCCATCGCTCGACAAATCCATGTATAAGCGCTATATCGATGGCGATATCAGGCATGACTGCGATCTGGTATAAGCCCAATCGAATCAAATACGACACATTTTTCTCGTGGTACTCGCAATGCATCCGATAGTGTTTGACGTTTAAAATCTCCGAACTCTACATTAGAACATAAATAGGAATTATAATATGATTTGATTTCTGACCGAGTTATGAAAAATCAAATAAATAAATGTTTACCTTCTTAGAAGCCTCAGATACCCTATGATGGTTGTGAGGTATCCACAACAACTGGCTAAACACATCTTGCATTAATTTAGTCTCTCTCTCTCTCCTTGATCATGTACTTCGTCTGCCATACTACAAAATTCATCAAAAATGTTCATTTCCTAAATTATCATAAACTATTTTAGAATTTCTTAAATTATCCTAAATCATTTTGGAATTTCTAAATTATTCGGATAATATTATAAAACCATTTTGAAATTTTCGACATTATTCGGATAATATTTTAAAACTATTTTGGAATTTTCTAAATTATTCTAAATTATTTTGGACATTCCTAAATTATCCTAAATCATTTTGAAATTTTCTAAATTATTCTAAACTATTTTGGACATTCCTAAATTATCCTAAACTATTTTGGAATTTTCTATATTATCCTAAACTATTTTGGAATTTTCTAAATTATTCTAAACCATTTTCAAATTTCCTAAATTATTCGAACAATGTTCTAAACAATTTTGAAATTTTATAAATTATTCTAAACCATTTTGGAATTTTCTAAAATATTCTAAACTATTTTGAAATTTTCTAAATTATTCTAAACCATTTTGAAATTTCCTAAATTATTCGAACAATATTCTAAACAATTTTGAAATTTTCTAAATTATTCTAAACCATTTTGGAATTTTCTAAAATATTCTAAACTATTTTGGAATTTCCTAAATTATTCGAAAAATATTCTAAACCATTTTAGAATTTCCTAAAATATTCTAAACTATTTTGAAATTTATAAATTATTCGGACAATATTCTAAACTATTTTGGAATTTTTAAATTATTCAGTCAATATTCTAAACTATTTAGAAATATCCTAAACTAATTTATTATTTTCTAAATTAAATATTAAATAAAAAATTGAATAATACCTGAACTAAAGTGCCGATCGATTAGACAGTAAGAGAGACGAGACGAGAAGAGAGAAAGGGAGGAGAGAGAAATGGTGTGTGGGAGAAGAACTCTGCTGCGTTGCATTTAAATAGCCAAAACTCCAAAACCGCAAAATAAATTCCTGATTTCAAGGAACCGCAGTTCTTTTCGAAATCAAAAATTTTGTTTGCGGAAAGCAAGCTTGAAACCGAAAATTTAATCCACAGTTTGGACATATTTCGAATTCTGCTGCACCAGGGTATAGATTTATAAATTAGTTATTAATTTTGGATATTAATAAAAATTTCGGATTAAAATGCGTCTAAAATAAGATAGGGGTGTTTACTGTTAATTATAAAAAGTAAAATAATTACAAAACATAGCGACATATTTCTATCAATTCTATAGCTACTGCTTGCTTATCTCTACCAAAAAAGATACAAAACATAAATTAATAATACTAAAATGAAAAGCAAAGGAACAAAAGCTTGATGATTGATCACATCTGCTACATGTGAAAGCACCAATCTCGTATTGTAAAATTGTGCCGCAATATGTTCCACATGTATAATCTCATCACCACCTATGTCTAGGCACCCAATTCGGTTAGCATGTGATATGAACTACATCTCATCTGGCACAACTGACTAATTCTGGCAACAGGTTTGATTCATCCATTAATGACGTTGATGGCGAGTCAAGCAAGGGAGTTTTCTGGAATTCATTTCTTAGCTGCCCACATGCAGCATTTGCATCAAGCCCACGCGTCTGACGCACACTGACAGTTATCTTCCTAGATTCTAGTGCTTCCACAAATGCTAACACCTATAAAAAAAATAATTCATAAGCTCAGCAAGAGCTTGTTGGAAATTAATCTGGGAAGAACAAAAACTCAGCACGTACCACTTTCTTGTATGGCCTCCTGAACTCAGAACCTTCAATTGGGTTGAAAGGTATCAAATTCACATGATAGCCCCGGCCATGTGAATGGAGTAGCTCTGCCAGCTCCAAAGCATGCTCTGCCTTGTCATTTATGTCAGCTGTCACAAAAGGGAAAACAAAGAATTAATAAAATTAAGAAAGAAAGAAAGAAAGAAAATAGCATTAGGGTTAGAGATTAACCTAGGAGGGTATACTCAAAGGTGACTCGGCGACCTGTTTGGATAAAATAATCCTCGCAGTCGTGCAGGAGTGCATCTAAAGGGTATGATTTCGCACTTGGGACGATTGTTTCTCTCAGCTGCTGGTTAGGCGCATGCAAGCTGGTTTAAAACAGCTCTATAATTAAAATAAGCCAAGAGGCAAAACAAATTTAAAAACTATACAAATAAACACAAGAAGAACAAACAGTTATGCTTTTAGTTCTCTAACTTTTGGGATTTGTACCAACCCTGGTCCTACCTCTTGTGTGACAATATTATATTTCAAAGAAAGTAAGATGAAAAATTGAGGAAAAAGAGCACAAGTTGTGCTCCAACCGTCGTTCGCTACAAAACATTTTTTATTAATACAAACATGCAGCCAAAATGGATGTGACTGTCAAGGAACATGCATGTAATTTACTACAAGAATAAACTGAAACAGTATTGAACCTGACAGCAAGAGTAGACTGAAGCTTGTGTGAAGCGAGCATCTTAATGGTGTTTGGTACACCGACAGTGGAGATGGTCATCATCCTTTGTCCAATTTGTATCTCCTGCATTTGTATTTATCAAAGGTTTAAATATCGTTTATCGCGTCATAGTGGAATGGTTAAAAAAACGGCGCTATGCCCATATAGTGCCGATAGCGCCATAGCTTTTATGGTCCGAAAACGCTATAGCGCGCTATTTAGAACGCTGGTATTTATATTCTCCAAATAAACAACAAACCACAAGTTCATTTCAGAGTTTACCATAATTTGCATACAGCCCTTTTGATAATTACATTCTTTTTGCCAAATTGTCAAATAAAACATCCTAATTTGCAATTGTTTGCAAATGATACCTACTTATAAAGAAAGAAGAGTCAATAACAAATAACTAATTTTCCCCAATCCTACATGACATCTCAATTTACAACCCATTATTGGCCTCAGTTTTAATTTAAATTGGAAGCTTACAGGAAGAAAACATTGCTAGATTTGGGAGTAAAATAATTTACATGTCTAAGGTTTGGTCATATACGTCACTTTTGAAAAATGTAATGAAATATTCAGTCTTATGGTCTTTATTTGCCAAAATCACATTAGCATCTAAGTAAGATAAATGAGTAAGGTTTCAAACCATAGTGAAAGGGAGAATATCAAAGTTACCTTGTTCAAGCATCGATGTGCTTCTAATACTGATTTGAGGTTAAGCATTGGCTCACCCATTCCCATGAACACAACATTACTAACCCTATGCTTGAATAATTCCTCTATGACTAGCACCTTCATGCAACAAATATATAAACAATTTAAAAGCCTGCTTATTAAATTTCATTTCACACAACAATGCAATGTAACAAAATAATCATAAGAGGATTAAACTTCCAAAAAAAGAAAAAAAAAATGAAACCACAAAAGGCAAAAATATTGATCTATAATGCTTAAGTTGCAGGTCAAGTACAAGCCAGAATGTACCTGCGGTAGACTTATTCCTTTTCAAGGTTGAAATTTATATCATATTACAGGGTTGTGTCGTAAAAAGCTATAAAAATGATACAAAGACAACCTGCTCAACAATCTCATGTGGCTTCAGGTTTCTAGAGAAGCCTCCCTTACCAGTGGCACAGAACGAACAGCGCAAAGGGCAACCAACCTGAGTAAGATATTAAACTATTATCAGAAAATATTGTTCTCTGATATATATATATATTGCTTAATGCGATTTCATATAAAACATTCTTTCTATTTTCAATTAGCACTGCTAATTTTCTCGGTAATCTGAAACTGACATTTGACCGTAAAAAAATTGACTAAATTGCCCCTCCCCAAAATCCTAACACTACCAAATTTCATCCCAACCAGTAAGCATTAGTAATCTATCATACAAAACCTCTTTTGCTTGATTTTAATTTTATTTTGACTCCAAGGGAAACATTGCTACAGTTAAAAGTGAAGTTGTCATTTTTTAAGAAAATAGGTTTGTCTCTATAACACCAACTGTCACAGAATGTTGACTGTTATATACAAATGTAAGACTGTTTACTGTTTAGCAAAAACAACAAAATGCCGTCTGCAAAAAGGTTCTAATGCAAGTCCATTTAAAAAATGCCCTTGGTTAAATTATACCTGAGAGGATACACAAGCGGTAAGACGAACAGAGCCTTTTTTATCCTCGGCTGGTATTCCAACTGTTTCAATCAATCTATTATCCTCCAATTTTAAAAGTATCTGCAATTAAAATGGCCAAAAAATAGCAATTACATAGAATGAATATCAGGGTATTCATATTGAGAGAGAGAGAGAGAGAGAGAGAGAGAGAGAGGATTAAGATAGTAACCTTAAGAGTGCCATCAGCAGCAGCAACAGAGTGGTGCACAGGTGATCGTCCCACTCTCCAACCCGCTCCAACAAGCGCATCCCTGAATTCTTGAGGCACTGGCATATGAAAATATTCTTATTAGAATTAACTAATAACTAAAGATATATGAAATTATCAAAGTGATGGAAATCGGTGAATAAAATTAGACTCACAGTGTTTGAATTGTGGAATTTCTTTAGACTTGGTCTTGTATATTAGATCATGAAGCTGTTTCCCTCTGTAACTTTGCTGGATGAGAAAGTGCGTAAGTTTTCTATAAAGCCGATATTTGAAGTACATTCAACTTTTGTAACATTTGTGTCGTGCAAATGTTTGCCTAGGATATGCGGTTAAATTGAAGACATGAGACAGTACATTAAAAGATTAGGTAAGCATAGGGTTTTTCCAGGGTCTAAGCGTAAAATCAATCCACAGTTTTACAGTGACTTGAAGCAAATGAAAAATAGATAATGTCGAATTTTAACAAAAAGTTAGCTTGGTTTTACCTGGCCGAGGTCAAGAGAGAGCTGTCGGAGCTGTTCCTCGGAGAGCCCCAATAGCACGCGCGGGTCTGACTTCGGTAAACGCGCCGGCGGTGAGGATATAGCGGCGGCGCGCACGCGGAAGGCCGCACGTGCGAGCGGAGCGGTGCACACGTGCTGCAGAGATGCCATTGAAGGCGAGTGAGAGAGTGATGGAGGTTGAAGGGCAAGGAAGGGAGGGAGGGGACTTGAAGGCCAGGGATAGAGAAGGATTTCGGAGTGTTTTGGAGAACAGCCGCTGACAACAGAGGGCCCACATACAGTTCAGGATATTTTGGAGACAAATGCTGGCTGGTACTGTTCTTATATTCAATGGGTAGAACAAAATAACTGGTACTTGTGGGACCTGCATGTCAATGTACTACTGTTAAACTCGTAAATTTCTCATCATATTGCATTTAAGAAGTTTGATTTTTTTTTTTTTTTTTTTCTGAAACAAAGTTTGAATTAATTGAGTGAGGCTAGCGTGCGTCAGGCTCGTTAAGAGGATTTGATGAGTTTAACTACAGAATAATTATATATCATAAAATTATATGATAATATTTGAACAATATTAGTGATGTAACATTTTTATTTATGTGATGTTAATATTTGAATAATAATTAGTATTATATTTTTTTATTTAGTGTATGTTTTTGTTATAAGAAAAATGTTAATCATATTACTTTTATTTGCACGTTTTATTATTTAGTTAAATAATTGAAATTGTTCAAAGAAATATTTGTGTTTTTAAATTCTCTTGCTTATGAACAAACAATTTAGTCGGAATTGATTGCACATTTTTTTCCATATTTTTTTTATTAGTAATGCGAATGCATATGTGTGGAATGAATGAGTTTTGATGTTTTATTTGTAAAATATAATAAATTAATTATTATATTAGTATTATTCGTTATTCACCCGCTACTGTTTCGTTACCTGATAATTTTAACGGGTAAGGGTAGGATAGGGTAAAGTCAATTCTTAATGGATAATGATAGGGTATAGGTAAGGTTAATTCTTAATGGATAAGGATAGTGTATGTACTGGTAAGTAATTCTTTATTTGAAGAATCAGCTTTGGTTTTGTGACCAAGAGCGACATCTTCTATGTGAAAATTCATGAGTTCGAACTTGAATGGAAGATTTTTATAGACATTAAATGAAAATTGAAATGGTATATCTCCATCTTTATCTAAATTTTTTTTTCTTTTCTGGCAAAAATAATTATTACTTATTTCATGAATAACTCTAAAATATAATATATATGCTTTTGTAAGCACTTCGGACGAAAAGTTTGCAGATCAAATTTCAAAATTTTATATTCGAAATATCGAGTTAAGTAGCTCAGTAAATTGGTTATATATTAAACTTGTAGAATACCAAGTTTTACTGTTTTTAGAATTTTTTACTATTTTTTATTTTTGAAAGTTGGTTTTTTTTTACATACCAACAATGCATTCATATGTGCACAAATCTTTATTTTTTTTACCGCTTAATTTGATATTAAATGAATTCAAAAATTAAAAAAAATATATGTAAATGAAGCTTTTTTTTAAGGAGATCAGTTTAAAAGGTTTTGATTTTTTTTTTTTGAAGCTGATCAGATGGATTTTGGATTGGAAAAGCATATTAGCCAGACTCTATAATGCTTTTGCAAACCGGGCCGGTGTGGGGTCGAAGGGGCCCGGCCCTCTATGATCCAAAATACTGTTTTTTGATGCATAATTTTATCTCTCAATCGCAGTCCAGTCAGGTTCGTGGCCTCAGCGTAGAGTGGGAAAAATGGCACGACGGAGCCAGCTCCGTCACGGAACGGCACGGCACTCGTGTCAGTTACGTGTCGTGACTCGCGTGTCCCGTGCTGTGACCATTCGCGTGCCGTGTTCATTTTTTGAAACTTTGGCACGGCACGACACGTGAAAGATTTAGTCACGGCACGGCACAGCACGTAGTCACGCGAGTCACGTGTAATTAGGACCATTAGATATTGATTTAATGGTGAATCTTGAATAAACTAACCTAAATTATAATTAAATGGTCACGCGAGTCTTGCGAGTCACGTATGGTCACGGCACGTTTAGTCACGGCGTGATTCACGTGACGTGACCATTCGCGTGCCGTGACTACCCCTTAACATTTTGGTCTTAGCACGGCACGGCACGAGATCAAAGTCACAGCGTGTTAGTCATTGCACGGCACATTTTTTCCACTCTACCTCAGCGCGCAGATACGCACATATCCGAGCGAATATGGACTGAATCTGCTAGTCAAACAGATTCCAATATCTGATATGCCAACTGGCGTGTCCGGTGCGCACCGCACGCATAACGTATCAGATACGCATTCATACGTCTACTGTTTGGTATTTGAAATGTCGTTGCAGCAATTTCCCAGAGGTCAAAGTAGTATACTTCTTTGTACCAGATCAAAGTGTACTGATATTTTGTTGTTTGGGTTGATCCAATTTTCCCAACGAGAACAGAATTAACATCAAGGACACATGATCATATGTAAGCAACATTTTTAAGTTACCAATCTACAAAGAGAATATTGTTCATCCTATCTATGATCTCTCTGTAATTAAAATAACAATGGACAAGCGGCACCTCATAGAATTAAACCTATCTGTAAAACACTAAATTATTTACATCATCAATTTGCATTCATGATTTCACCCTAGCATGATTCAAGTTTTGAATTTTTTCCAGCACTGATACCACTTGATGCATATCCGGCCGGCCATTGGCTTCTTTTGATAAGCACCGAAGTGCCAGCTTGGCAGCCATCAGAACCCCGCGTCTCGAGTACCGGCCACTAAATTGCGGATCCAAAAACTTAAAGACCTTTTTCTTGCTTTTGAGATGAGACCGGGCCCACTCCACCAAGTTGTACTCTGCGGCTGGTTGGTTCTTGTCTAAGGAACGCCGCCCCGTTAGTATCTCCAATATGACAACTCCAAAGCTATACACATCGCTCTTCGTAGTTAACCGGCCTTAAAGATTAAATGAACAAACTGTCAATCTCAAGAGTAATAAAGAATATGCTGTAACAAAACTTTTGGTAACTTTTCATAAATTCATTTGTTTCATGTAATAATTTTTTTTTCCTAAATTAGATAGAATTTTCTTTCAGAGAAAAGTTGGTATACCATATGCAAGGTACTCAGGAGCTGCATATCCGTGAGTACCAATGATTCTCGTAAAAACAAAGCTATGATCTCCAGTGGGACCGTCTTTTGCTAATCCGAAATCAGAAAGCTTTGCATTGTAATTCTGTTTAACATATAGATCAGAATCAGTATTTCATGAACCATTTGCTTTCAATCTGAGAAAAGATCACACCAGGAAAGAAAATCTACGTACGCACCAAGTCGAGGAGTACATTAGAGGTCTTGAAATCACGGTAAATAACGCGCGCCTTATCGCTGTGAAGGAATGCTAACACTTTACCGGCTTCAAGTGCGATCTTTATGCGTAGGTCCCATGAAAGTGGTTGATAACTCGAACCCCCTGAAATGCCATGCAATAATTCCCAATTAGGCCGTTAGTTCATGCTTAAAATCATAGAAGGCAAAATCGGCCGTTCCGGAGCGGAATTGGCCGTTCCAGAGCGGGATCGGACGGTATCGATCCGATTCCAGGCCGATTTACGCGGACAGTGCAATTTCGGCCATATCAGCCCGTTCCGGGATGTTCCAGTCAAATTTCAGCCGAAACGCGAATATAAAGAAGCAGAAATTTTTTTTGCAACCGTGGGAATTCAAACTCTAGTCCTTTAGGGTGGAGTCTATGCAAGTTATCACTACACCATCCAAACTTTTTTGATTGATATCACAACTCATGTATATATATATCAATTATATCACGGTTAATATAATACAAATCAAAGTCACGCATTGACTAGACTATCCAAGTTTCTGACAAAAAAGTCCGATTTTCCGATCCGATTCGGCCGATCCCGACCGATTTTTCCGATCCGGATTGGGATTGGACGGGGCCGATCCCAATTCCGATCCCAATTTTTTCTTCTATGCTTAAAATAAGCCTTAAAAATACTTACAATCTATAATTTTGAAAGACTTACCCTTGAAAAGATGGTTTTCGAGGCTTCCTCTTGGCATGAACTCGTACACAAGAAGTCTGTCCTCGTCTTCCAAACAATAACCGATCAATTTAACGAGATTCGGGTGAGATAACTGGCCGAGATAATTAACCTCCGCCTGTAATAGCGACAAAAAGTAAGAAAATAGGTAGAAAAAATAAACCATGTATGCGGTTAATCAATTTATCTAGTTAGGCTAGCTTTATTGAACTTCATTTCTATCTAGCATTATAGTCTCGAAGTTTGGCAAGTATTATCTAATTTGAAAAGAACTGAATTGACAAGTTATGACTTTATGTTTTAAAATTTGAACTTTAAAAAAAATAACAGAGAAGTAGTGATACTTACCAACCACTCCTTGTGGCCTTGGAACCCCTCCTGTTTCAGCTTCTTGACCGCAATAACAGTTCCAGTCCCTGGTTTTGCGGGCGCAAAAGTTTGCGGATCGATCCACCCCTTGAAAACCAACCCGAAACCGCCTTCTCCCACCACACTATCAGGTTGAAAATTTCTTGTTGCAGTTTTTAGTTCTTCAAAGGTGAAACTCCTTAAATTTGTACACTGTAATATTTCCCCCTCTCCGAACGGTGAGCAAGAGTTCGAGACCCAACCAGTACTACTACTATCAGATCCACATCCACTTTCTTCTGATTTTAATTTTTAAACAAATCAGATTTGCATACAATAACTCTTAGTTTAATCAGTTCAAACAATAATACACAGCAAAATCTGAAAAAAATGACAGATTTTTTGTTGCCTACAACTGTACAAATCAATACTGGTGTGAACTGGTACAGGAACTTAATTACAAATGCCAAGAATTTGAAGTCTGAGAGCAAGAACAGACCTGAAAGATTAGATGAGGATAAAGAGGGGATCTCAGAGCTTGTAATTTTTGCCAGACAACAGTTTCCCATTGCTTTATCTCAGACTAACATATATAACAAAGAATCTAACAGTATCTCTGCTGCTTCTCTTTTCTCTTATTCTTTACACTTATTTTTTTTTCCTTCTCTCTCTCCCCTTTAATTTGTTTACACTTAGTTGGGATTCCATTAGTTCGTAAGCATGCGCCTGTATTTATATGTTGTAAAAGTCAGACCTCTTGGCTGAACGTCGAACTAAAAAGAAACAAGAAATAAAGCATACCCGTGACTGTGAGGAAAAACCCAAGTGGGTGAGCTGTTGTTTCATTGATATTTTCAAATAAATTGAACTTGGACTAATCTTTTTATCATTTGGAGTAAATTAGAATCCGACAAAACGGGTAGCAAGTCTCAGCTACAGCCTTACAGAGGATGTCAAATTAACCTTTTCGGCAGCGAGCCAGATGGTTGTAACCTATGTAGCGGGTCACTGCAATCAGAGCAGAGCGACCTGTTACGCAGAATGGTTCATGGGGAATTCGTCGCTAAAATCAGGTGTTAAATACTTAAATGGCGCCAGGGTGTTAACTGGATAGGGGGGAGGAACCAATATCAATTTGGCACTGAAAATGACACAATTAGGAACACTAGACGAGAGAGGAGGGAAGTGCAGATGGCCGCAAAAATGATTGGGTCCGGATCCCGTGAAGTAACTCAATTTTTAGTTTAGACGTGTATTCGTCCGAGTCCTTTAAGATTCGTGTTAGAGCATCTCGGACGTGCTGGATCAAAACTAAAAAATTGGGATACTTTATGGGATCCGAATTCGGTACATACCGGTAGCATCCGGAGTAAAGATTCATTGGGCGGGTATGAAACCGGAGGCGGGAAAAAAAGTGACAGAGCTGATTTGACTTTTACATCAGTTATATATATATATATTCTAAAATATAGCTTTGTCAATATCGTTATCAGTTATGTATTGAGTTTTTTCTTGTAAATTGAGAATATATATCTAATTCAATTTTCATATTTTGTATTAAAGAATTTTATTTTGACTCTCTTAAATTTATAAAATAATAAGTAGTGTTAAATTAATAAAATACAATTCGAGTCCAACTACTATGTCATCGGTGGTATTGTAGCATAAGTGTCACCGGCTTCAAAATCTAGCAGATAGACTTCAAACGACGAATTTAAACTGTTCAAACCGATCTAATTCACAAGTGATGTATTTACATGCAAAAATTTATAAATTTTAGAATTCATTTAGGCGTGTTCATGCTAGATCTGTCCTTAGATGTGCTGAACTTTGCTAGAACGAACACAACACCCGCAAGAACACGACACGTCTAACAACTTGTCTCATGTTCCACTGTATTTTTAGTTGTGTGTGCTGATATGTGTGTTTGATACGCCGTCCTTTTACAATAAACTAACAATTTATCATCTTAATATATTAAAATTCAACCTTACCATTAATTTCTGAAAAAGCGTAAACTTATCATCCACGCACTCCAAAGCTACATGGAGCCTCTTGGCTCTTCGCAAAGTTGGTACGGGATATAAAATATTAGCGGCATTTATATTTTGCAATGAAACATCGATGCACCACTAGGATTGACCAATGTATAAAATATCGGCGCATCATTGATGTTTTTTTAATAATATGCTGATGCATTGTTTCTAACTTTTACAGCCATAACTATTGGCAGGAAACCCCGATTTAAGCATATGACCTCAGTTCAGAAACCTCACGAAGAGACGTAGGGTGTGGTGTCTAGGCATAACTAGGAAACCGACATAATCAAAATTGCAAAAAAAAAAAAAAAATGACGTGTAGTGCCTCAAAATTTAAATTGAAGTTTTTGTTCTTCGGGTTTTTTTTATTTCAAACATAAACAGATCATTATTCATCATGGAATTTAATTTGACATACCAACATTTTAAAATTAAGTACTAATATTTGAAGATTTTTTTTGTAATTGTATTTTGCCATTCTACATCATGCCTTAGAATTAACTATTTTTCAAAAAAGAAAAGAAAAAAAAGCCATCCACGCAGTCTAATGTTGTGCAGCATGGAGCTCCTTGGCTCGAATTTGTATCCAGTAGGGTACCGCACAAGAGAATCTGGTAGAATGATTCCCTAATTAGTGAATTCGGTCTGTTCTTTTTAACTTTGCACGAATCTCAAAGCACAAATAATACTGCCCCTTCCCGAATCCCGAATAGGCACCGTTTTTTACTTAATCTGGATCGTAAAGTAGTGGGCCCCACTGTGCGGTACTGGATACTGGTCCCCTTGGCTCTGCGTAGCTTAAGAGTGCGTGAAGTTTGGTTTTCTCAGAAATTGATGATAAAGTTGAATCTTTGATTTATTAAGATGGTGACTAATTTTTTTTTTTTTTTTTTTCAAATACTAGTCTAGTCTAGTTCTACATTTATTAAAAGAAAGAGGCAGACTTAACTTTTATTCAACGGAGTCAGATAATTTTTTTGAAAAGTTCAAATCTGTTATCGAACATGCGGTGTCTAATTTTATACGTGCAACCTTTTATAACAATTATATGCAGACATATAATTAATATTTTCTTTTTCACAAATAGCAATATGATAATAGATTACATTTGTTAATAATAATGATAGTTTTTTTTGAGAGAAATAATAATGATAGCTTGGTAACTTTATGGTGGTATCCGAGTAGAGCATATTAGAACTAGAACAAATTTGTGTGATTTTCTATGCAAGTTTTGTGGTAACAACTGCTATTTAAAACATTGATTATTCTTTTTTTATGAAGTAGACAAAATGTTCACTAACTTTATATTAAATAAAAAAAAGTTTGATCTTTCTCTATAATCATGATTTTCCATATGAAAATCATGTGTCTTTGTCACTAGATCAAAGACTGATTCTCGCATCTCCTGTAATTGAAATTTACTTGGCCGTGTTAGATATATTTAAGCCGTTTATTTCAGATTTTGATTGGGTACATTAGTATTTGATCGGTATTTATCTAGACTATCTAAATTTAAATTGAAGTTTCGAATTTGTTCAAGGCAATACATCGAATTCTAAACTATTGCACCGGAGACCAACTCGAAGGAAAATTAAGCAATAGGCTTTTTTTTTATCTATGATCTGGACATATATATATATATATATATATATATATATATATATATATATAGCTAGGATTAGAACCTTTGAAAATGATTTTGAAACTTAGAGCCCGGCACTTAGTGTGTGGTAGTCGCTGCTATAAGATCCTCTAATCTAAAAGCATTAAAGAAGCCTTAATAAAAAGGGAATTCATATCACCCAAAGGAACTCCAACTTTGATTTTAAATTCAGATTTCAGACCGTCAGACATGTCTAGATTCCGTCCATTTTGTCTCAGGCGGCCGCATTGGCCTGATTCTAATCGAATGATCTGACTCTAAACTCAAATTTTCAGTTTCCTTTTTAGAGAAAAATGAAAAATCAAGCCTTCAAGTTCCATTAAACTGACATCAGTGATGTCGTATTTTTTACAAAAGTTTGCCCATTGGCAATGTAAAATTTGCAGAAAAATAAATTTAGTTGAAGTTAATTTGAGCAGGTCATGCCCCTCTTCTTCCAGACAGCTGTTGTACTTCTCACTAGTTTAAAAACTAGCCTGTGTACTCTTTCAGTATTTCTCTTGTCAACATCTTCGCATTTTTACTTTCATCTCTAAGATTCTCTTGCACCTCTCTCTTCAAACTACAAAACAGATTACAACATGCAGTCTTCTAATCGGCTAGTGATAGGAGTTGATGATGTTATCCCTATAGTTTCCATCCAGGCACTGTGTGAGCACAGACAGCCTTGACATTTGAGGGATGCCCATACCCAATATGAGGATGTGTTGTTCTACCGAGGATGTGTAAACACAGACACTGTACATGTGGTCAACAGTTTATGCCGCTCTCTTGCATAGACTACACATGTTTGGGATGTGCCAGCCCCTTCTTACCAGATTGCCCACTGTGAAAATCCTATTTCTCAGCATCAGCCATATGAAGATCCGGACTCCTGGAGGAGCCTTGATATTCCATGTTGTAGCTCTGGCATCATTGATTGATGGGTACTCCTCCATTCCCTTATAGAAAGATCTAACATTGAATACTTTCCCCTTCTCCCAATTCCACAAAATTGTGTCATTCGTGTTATCCTGTATGGTTATAACATGTAGTTGCTGCATTAGGAGATAACATTGCGAGATTGAGTTACGCATTAGGTATGGCAGAAACATGTAGTTCCTGGGTCCCTCTCGCAAGTGGTTTCTCATGCCACACCGGGTTATACACCTTTACCGAAAACAGGTAGTGCAGTTATTGAAATTCCAGCATTGATGAATCTGAAGGGTCAAGTCCTGAGTATTCAACAGAGGATAGTAGGTTAGGTTACGAGACAGGTACTGAAGAGACAAGCCAAAATGGAGACTATGAGGAGAGCCCTCTGGTTAATATATCTGAAGCAAACATTGACCAGGAGCCACCAAGTCAGGAGGATATGTCGAATTTTGTTTCTACTGATTTGTCAGAAATCATATCTAGGTCAGCGCTCGAGTCGTGGCTAGACGAAAAGCCAAGTTTCTCTGACGGTTCCATTGGTCAAAGTCAAAGTCAAAGCCAAACCGTCTCGACTTCTAATGCTAGGGTATCTTTTAATGATCGAAAGTTCAAGCTTAACCCGAGAAAATCTCATGTTTTGTTGGACCCGGCAAACTCTGATGGTTTACGGGTCAGTTATTCTTTTTCAACCGAGGTCTCATCTGTGTCTCCCTTGTTGGTTTGTGTTGATGTGCTGTTTGAGAACTTTGCCACTGAGCCTTTGAGAAATATCAATATTAAGTTTGAGGAGGCTTCTGGAAGCTCAATGGCTGAGCCAATAGATCAAGTCTTGGAAGACTCTACAAGGTGGGTTTATATTTATCCCTCCTTGTGGATCTTTTTGAGCTTATTTTCGTAGTTTCCTATTTTGAAATGTAGAAGCTTTGGTGAAGTTCGCATATATACATGAACTATTTTCTTAGTTTCTTATTTTGAAACATTGAAGCTTTGGTGAAGTTCACATATATCAACCCATAATACCTAAAATATCAGATATGATCTGGAACCAAGGAACCTATGAAATCAAAAATGTATTTTGATCTACTTATCACTTTACTAATTGTACCGTTTACTTCACATATTTATTTTGTCACTTCATTTGCAGAATGGTTTCACCGGATAAAATACCATCATTGCTCCCTATGGAAGAAATTCCTCTCCTATCTCAAAATGAGACTGTGAAAAGAGTTCTTCAAGTGAGACTTCAACATCACCTTTTACCTCTCAGATTGCATGTGTTATGCAATGGTAAAATGCATCTGGGCAAGCTCTGGCCTGACATTGCCTACTTCTTGAGGCCGTTATCTCTTGATTTGAATTCTTTTGTAGAGAAAGAGAGGCAACTTCCTGGCATGTTTGAGTGTTCTAGAAGGTGAGTTTTTTGCCTATTGCAAGATAATTTTTACTAGTTTACACCTTTACTTTACTGTTCTCATCTTATAGTAGTTATCTGTTCTGACTGATGCTGAGATATTTTACATTTTATTTCGGCATTTCTTTGACAGAAGGCTTCTACAGTATAATGAAATTACAGACAATCTATCCTCCATTATTTTGAAATCAGCACAATAAAGTCACAATAGTGACCTCGGGTAAAATAGATTTTGAGTACTTATTTTTTTAAATAATGCATTTTGAAAAAAATCAAAATTAATTTGTAAGTGTTTGATCCTTGTGCTATTTTACAATGTAGATTTCTCATAGTTAAGAAGTGGGTCAAACAAAAAGTTGCTCTAGTTTTTTTTTATTATTTTTCAACACATCAGGGGCCTTTTTAGCAAAAATAAGTTAACAAAAGGGAGTCATTTTTTGTTGCAAATTACATTTTTGTCTCAAAGGCAAGCCAAAGGATTAGCCTAATCACACAACCATTTGTTGCAGGTGCACCTTCAACGACCATCTCCAAGAGCTCGAACAAAATGAAAAGAGCTCAGTAAATGCTGACAAAAACCTAGCGGTGGCTCATTGTTTTGCGGTAAAAATTCTGAGCAATAGCAATTTTCACCTTGTCTCGATGGACATGCCAATTTCTCTTAGACCTGATGACATGTCAGGTCTATGCCTGAGGTTCGCTGGTGAGGTTTAAAACAGCTCGAAACCATGCTTAATTACTGTCATTACGCATGGTAGCTTGGCAGAGCCATTGGATGTCACTGTGAAGGTAAATTCTGAGGATACTGTGTTTGGGCTTAATCTGTTAAACCGTCTTGTAACCATTGTGCAATGACATTCCACTTGCAAAAGAAACTCTCCTGTCTCTTTTACTGGTGTAGCTGGATGTGGGTCCTGTTTTGGTGATTTTCTGAAATGTACTTGAGACATTTAATTCAAAGCTGGAGGATATAGATTCACTTCATCGCCCTTTTGTAATATTTTTGTGTTAATAATCTTGTGCCTTTTCAAGTGCATGTAGAAATATTAATTCTTTTGGTTATTTGAATGAAATGGTGCACATGCTAACAGAGTGATTTGGGGCCTGCTATTGGATGCTCGTAGGAGAATCAGTAGTGTCAGTGTGTCACCCTCTCACAGAGTTGCATTATATTTTTTTAGACCAACTGTTTTATTTAAGTGCGATTCTCAGCAATATGAAGTGTGAATGAATAGTATCAATTAATTTATACAATAATGCAAGTATTGAGTTAAATTGGATCAAGACACAAGTAATTTGGACGTTGGAAGCGCCCGCTTAAGATAATGAAGTGATAAAGATATTTATGGTTTAGAAATAATAAAAAATATATTCTAAAAGAAATAAGACATTATTCGGCTAGGAACGCTCGTTAAGATTTACTGTGGATACAAATATGTTATTAAAATACCGAAATTTTTATTAATATCTAAAATTAATAAATAATTTATAAATCTACACCCCTTTGCACTGGAATTCCAAAAATGACCAAACTGCGAACTAAAATCTCGATTTCAAGCTTCTTTTCTGCAAACTTTATTCCCGGTTTTCCGGATTTGAAACTGCAAGCAAATATCCTGGTTCCATCGTGGAGGACACATTCTACAAGATAAATGCATGATTTTATGAAAGGCAGAACAAAGCTGAAATGGGACTTCAGTATGGCCAGTTATGGTCCAACAGGATAGGCGAACTATTGCAAAAGCATATCAACATATCTATAGCCATGACTACGATTCCTTATGGTAGGGTACATGGGACCTTTGAGGTAATGGTGACGGGTGAAAAAATTCCTGAAAAGCGTGGTCAGCCGAGATTGGAGTATACCCGCAAGGATTTCGGGTATAAGGTTATTGTTAAGGATAATAATAAGGTTGAATGTGAATGTCAAAAACCCGTATAGGGTTGTTGTTAATTCATAAATAATTTTACTTCAATTAACGTAATAGATACTTGTCCAGGGTTTGCGACTGAAGGTGGGGCACATCCTGCGGCTTGATCCCAATAATTTCTCCCTCCGATGCCGTCATATAACCAAGACTGCAATAGATCTGGGCCTTTGAATACAGGAGGCGGTGGGTATGGATTCTGCCCTATAGGAGTACTCTCGTCGGATGGGATATTTTCCCAATCTTCTGGAACCCCTGCCTAATCCATCATGGCATGCATGTGGGGAGAAACCATTATCCTTGCAAAGAGCCTAGCCTGTTCTCATGAGACCCTTACCAACTTTCACCCACCCCTTAGTGAAAAACATGGTGATGCCTTGTGCCAACTCTCCCATCCCACGCAATGCTTATACACAATGGTGTTTTACCCCAAAAATGTGACACATAAAATATAGCATGCAACATGGCACACTAAAATGAACTCAGGATACCATAAAATATCCAGGGTGGACCTCACTTAGCATTAAGGGACCCATGGCAGTCCAACATAATCCAAAATGTGCATCTTTGCGATTTGGACTGCCCTAACACTTGTTACTGTTTTGACCATAAATAAATCATATCGGGTCCAATTCCAAAAAAAGTAAAATTCTGAGAAAAGAAGACAAACATACTTTCAATTCTTATGCTGAAAGTTTTCTCAGAATCATAATGCAAAACATGGTAAATAAATGAACAAGGCAATGATGCAAAAAAAATAATTTTTTCGACAATCCTTGTAGGACATCCTTGGCGGCAACCAGTGTTTAGGCCATAAGTTTGCCATATTAGGCCAAATTGAGATGAAATAAATTATCTTAGAAAGTTCATAAAAATATGCACAACATTTATGTTTCGGGCCTGGGCAGAAACTTAATGTCTCATGGTGGAATGATTAAATAAAATTTAGTATCCCAAGATTAACATGAGCTGGACAGCCTCGACAGCTGTTAGTATTTCGACCATATATCGGTCATCCTAACTCCGATTTGGGTGATCTAAATTTATATGAAACCTAGACAAAGGCACCTACAACATTCATGAAGGAAAGAAACCAAAAATCTGTACGGATCATGATCATAAGGTTCGCACAAAATGAAGTACGAATATTGCCGTTACAGCTTGCTCTGGAAATCTGGACTGCCTAGAGTAAATTGGTCATAAGTCGGTCATATCAACTCCAATTTGGGCAAATGAACATGCGTTGGAAAGGTGAGACCAAGACCTACAACTATTATGTTGTAAAAAAGTGCAGAAAACGAAATTACAACGTCCAAAAGATCTGATGAATGACTGATTCTCAATTAATGTGCTGCTTTTAAGTGCTGAAATTAATATGGCGTGATTCATGGCTAAGATCCCTCGACGCCATTACTCTTGGACAGCTAGGCCACATCAAGGCACCCCTTGGCAGCCAAGGCACCTTCTCCATCTATAAGAAAAAGCCCCTAAAGCCTGAAAAACAACAACGATCCCCCCTCAAAAACTATACCAAAATTCTGCCCACACAGCAACTCGTACGTGCACCTCACTAAAACCCTTCTACAGAAATACACATCCATAATCTGAACAAATGTTCTACATAAAAGTTGTAGTTATCTGAGTCATGAAACCACAGCCACCGAAATCACTCAAATCGGAGATCGGAGCGCCAAGATCTGGCCAATACCGTGACTGCTGTTCGTGCCTAAAACTGAAACCGTGCTAATTAAACCGATCACCTCACTACCACAGAAAACTGACAACCGTACATCCAAAATCTGAGAAAATGTTCTACATTAAAGATGTAGTTCCCTGAGTCATGAATCCATAGACACCGAAATTTCCCAAATCCAAATTACCATTAGCGAAATATAGCCAAAACAGTGACTGTTGCGCATACCTTCCAAAACAGCAAACTCCACAAACAACCCAAGACCAAAACGAACGTTACAACCTTCCACCACAAAATACCGAAAATCCAAAACCCCAAATACTAAAACAACAAAAACAGCACTCTTTAAACGAACCTCAAAACCTAATCACACACGCGACAATATTCTAAACACTTCACTGCCACTTCCGGACTCGAAGCACTCGGTGCGTGTAGGGTGCCGGTTGGGTAAAATTACACAAACACTCGCTACTATCGGACTCGAAGCACTTGGTGCGTGTAGGGTGCCGGTAGGGTGATTCAATGGGCTCGAAACACTCGGTGGAGTAGAGTGCCAACAAAAAAAAAAGGATCCGAAGCACTCGGTGCGCGTAGGATGCCACAATCATGCTAATGATGAGTGCGAATGAGACAAAAATGCTGTCAAAATTCCCTCTTGATTTAACATGAAAACAAAATTTAAAAAAGTACAAAATTGAGACAAAATGCTGCTGAAATTATCTCTTGAACAAAGCAAAAGGAAATAAATTATTAAATGAAATAATGACAAAAACATTAAAAACAAATAAAGTTGTACACAAGAGGAACAAATAAGAAAGTTTCAGAAACTGAAACATGAATTGAAGATAAGGTTCGGGTAACTTGCTCACCGAACTTTATAAAATGCAAGACATGAAAGTTGTAGAGACCTCAGTTACATAACCGTGAGCGCTAATTTCACATCGATCGCACATCCAAACGGCGAAGTACGCCCAAAACAGTGCACAAAGGTCGGCCGTCTTAAAAAGCAGAAAACAGCAAGGCTGTCCCGACTTCAAAAAATCTACCAAAAATCACCTATTCATAATCTGACAAAACATTCCACATGAAAGATGCAGCACTCTCAGTCAAGTATCTGTGAGCTCTGGTTTCAACTCGATCATACTCTTCAGCGGAGAGATTGGGCCAAAACAGTACACAAAGGTCCGCTGACTCCAGACAGTAGCCGTACCTTGATTTCTAAAATCCACCATAAATCACCAATTCAGAGTCTGGACAAATGGTCCACACAAAAGTTGTAGCTCTCTTAGTCGTGAAGACTTTAGCGCTGGTTTTACCTCAATCGGGCTCTCCAGCAGAGAGATCTAGTCAAAAGAGTACCCGAAGGTCTGCTGATTCCAGACAGCAGGCATACCCTGACTTCTAAAATTCACCATAAATTATATATTCCGAACCGGACAAAACATGTGACACGAGAGTCATCGACACCGCTGTCGTGAACCTTTGAGAACCAATTTCATACCAATCGGACCTTCCACTGGAGAAATATACTCTAAACATCAACCGAAAGTCATGCACCAAACCTCGCTCTAAAGATATAAAGACTCTAAATCCAAGTCCACAAAGGATTCTAATCCATAGACCCAGATGTTCGGTCTCCTAATGGTCGAACTAACCAAATAAAATCGAAGAGTCCCCACTCTAAATATGATCTCTAGCCATAGCAACCAAACAGTTATGCCTCGGTGGTATCAACATGCATACACACACACAAATACAAGTCACCTCTCAATAAGAGATGATAAACCCGAACATGAATATGAGAAAGCATCAAGTCAACAACATCTATGCCCAATTCGAAGATTCCCAGAGTTTGGAGAAAGACACACAATACCTACCCATAAACTATACCGAAAACCCTACGCAGTTTCATGCCAACCAAACTCAAGAGCTCCCATGTCACCTTAAACCAAAGGCTTCTACGACACTTAAATCAAATCCAAGACCAATCTAAAACCTACACTAAATTCAAATAAACCCAAACAAATTCTATACCAAATAAACCAAACATATCCAAATAAACCCAAATCGCAATCAAGCCCAAGCAAACTCAAACCTAAATGAAATCCAAATAAAACCAAGACCAAATCAAATCCAAGCAAAATCAAGTTTAATTCCGAAGGCTTCCATGCCACCCAAACCAAAGGCTTCCATGCCAACCCGAATAAAGGCCTTCATACCATCCAAACCAAAGGCTTCCACGCCAACCCAAGGCTTCCACGCCAATCCAAACCAAAGGCTTCCATGCCAACCCAAATAAAGGCCTCCATACCATCCAAACCAAAGGCTTCCACGCCAACCCAAACCAAAGGCTTCCACGCCAACCCAAATAAAGGCTTCCACGCCAATCAAAACCAAAGGCTTTCATGCCAACCCAAGTCAAAGGCTCCCACGCCAACCAAAACAAAAGGCTTTCATGCCAACCCAAGTCAAAGGCTCCCACGCCAACCAAAACCAAAGGCTCTCACGCCACCTCAAACCAAAGGCTCTCACGCCACCCCAACAAATACATAAGTTCAGCTAAAGCCCTTGCATGTAATAGGCACTCAAAGGGAAGGAAAACCCTACGGACACCACGGGCATATGATACGCCCTTGTCTAAACCCTCTGCGCCAGTCCGACCCGTAGGCTGTCGAAGTGTTTCAGACGCCCACTCACGTAGTCCGGTGTCGCCCATAACATATATGTTCAGCTAAAGCCCTTGCATGAAACAGGCACCCCAAACAAAAGCCCTAGAAAACCCTAGGCACCCTCAAACCAGCTAAAGCCCTTGCATGTAATAGGCAACCCCAAATTAAACAAAAGTCCTAGTAAATACTAGGCATACACTATTAGTATGCCCCTTTAGAGTTGAATCAGTACAACCCCTCTGATTCAGTATCGCCCTCTCTTCTTGATTGCACTTCATTTACCCTACCCTAATCATGTCATTTCGTCTAGCCCTTTAATCGGAGGTTCCTAAGTACTATTCAGGGTAATTAACGGCAGGGGCTTGCGCCTGTCGGAAGGAAAAGAATCCCCACAATCAAACAATAAGCTTCTTTCCCTTTACCTATTTGAGGGAGGGAGTGTATCTGCAGAGACGTTCGCGCCGGTCTACACCAAAATAACAGGCCGACAAAAATGTCTCAACAAATGGAAATATAAGAAATGATTTCTAATAAATGATTTATAAATTTTAGAGTTAAAAGTGATTACATTTCGAATAATCAGCGATCCGCTGGGAATGTATCCACACTTCTCATGCTCGTCTCTGGTGACCGAAACTGTATAAGAAAGCCCGTCCAAGTGCAGACCAAATAGGTAGACAGATGCCATGCCATTCATCTAGTACCATTTGCGATATTCCAGAAGCTTGTTCCGATCAAACAGAGGAGCTTCTTCGTGTACATGCTGCTCATACTCTGTCGCATACTGAACATGAAGTACGTGCTTTACGGCCCAGGACTCATTCTTCTTTGAGACCATCTTCAACCTGTTCATAATTTAATAACAACTTAACACACAAAGTTAATTAACATAAATAAGGAAAAAACGATTAGTAAATCATACTTGTGCAATTCAATGTGTATGTGCTTATTAATGGGAGGCGGTGGCAGGATCTCTTGAAATTTTCCGAACTGTCGCGCGCAGCGATCAGGATAATGATGCTCCACTATCCAATAAAATATCAGAGGACCGCAGTACAAGTAGTAAGGCTAATAAATTTAATAAGAATGTGAGTTAGAATTTATAGGTATGATGACATATAACTGAATAAATGAATAACTTGATTAAAATGTACCCTTCCCGCCTGAGTTACTCTCGAAAGTCGGGTATAAGTACTCTCGTACGGCTCCCATTCCACCATGTTCTCTGTCAATTGCTGAAACTGGTTGCCCGGGATACTTGGACCGGCAGTTTTGTTGTGAGATGAGTTCTCGTACTTATGCTTGCAACACCATTTGTCAGCAAAAGCTGGACATGTATCTTCTGTTGGCGTGCCCCAGGAAGGTTGAAAGTCTTTCAATTTTGGTTCCGGTCGGTGAACTAAAAATCGAGTCCACGACCAGTGCTGCAGTGGCATAACTGGACCATGCATAGATCGAACTCAGGAACGGATGCGAGACATAGATGTCAATATAAATATGTGAGAACGGCTCCACCCCAATTGTAGTACGTTGGCTCGTCAAAATTCTCAATCAAATTGAGATAACACAGCAGTATCCCGTCCCCACTACTGTTTGGGAACAAAGTAATCGAGAATATATCCAAGATAAATCCACGAACATAGCTAGCAAATTTTGTGAGAATGTGAGTACATTTTTTAGAATGTAAAGTACGAATAAGTTGATAAATAGAAAATACTTACCACTTCAGTGTTTGTTCATTGGCGTTAGCTGGTAGCTTTTTAAATTGTGGACGGAGCTTACTTTTCAGCATAATCCAGTCAGAAATTTTTTAATTTCTCTCAGACCCCCTTTTTTCATAAATAACAATTGTTCATCCTCACTGATCCCTAACAAATCGAAAAGCCGGTATTGTACATTCATCCCATCTGTAACCCTCATCACTGGAGCCCCCGTAATGGGCAAACCCCACTAACAGCCCACATCCTCTAACGCGACTGTAATTTATTTAAATAAAAAATTATAAGCAATTTATTTATTTGACTTGTCATTAAAATATTAAAAATAATAAATTTATTTGAATTAGTGTAGTTAATACCTGTCATCTCTCTGAAAGGAAGATGAAAGGTGTGCGTCTCAAGACGCCATCGCTCGACAAGTCCATGTATAAGGTCTGTATCGAATCGTCGAGGGAGGAGGGGCAAAAAAATATCGAATCGGTTTAAATCTGTTAACCAATTAGGTACTCGATAAAAAACAATGTTTTAACTTATACTTTTCAATGCTTTGACTTGTAATTTCTGATGCTCTCACTTATAATTCTAATTACCAATCAAAATTTAACAAATTTATTTCAATTTTAACCCTAAACTTAACCCGAATTACAAATCAAACGTCCAGAGGAGGGTAAAGTCAGTCGAGACCGATAAATCTCCACTAAAACTCAAAATCCAGGGGGGGCAGAACCATCTGGGTCTGCCCCTGTACGGGTAAAGACTATTTCATACCCGTTATCCTATAGGATAATTATATATCATAAAATTATATGATAATATTTGAACAATATTAGTGATGGTAACATTTTTATTTATGTGATGTTAATATTTGAATAATAATTAGTATTATATTTTTTTATTTAGTGTATGTTTTTGTTATAAGACAAATGTTAATCATATTACTTTTATTTGCACGTTTTATTATTTAGTTAAATAATTGAAATTGTTCAAAGAAATATTCGTGTTTTTAAATTCTCTTGCTTATGAACAAACAATTTAGTCGGAATTCATTGTACCTTTTTTCATAATTTTTATTAGTAATGCGATTGCATATGTGTGGAATGAATGAGTTTAATGTTTTATTTGTAAAATATAATAAATTAATTATTATATTATTATTATTCGTTATTCACCCGCTACCATTTCGTTACTCGATAATTTTAACGGGTAAGGGTAGGGTAGGGTAAAGTCAATTCTTAATGGGTAAGGATAGGATATGGGTAAGGTCAATTCTTAGTGGGTATGGATATAAAAATGCTTCCACCCTACCGTATCGTACCCATTGACACCCTTAGTGGTATCTAACGGTAAAATATCATTTAACGTGGTTTAATAAATACCTTTTCTGAAAATGTACTGTTAAGTAATTCTTTATTTGAAGAATCAGCTTTGGTCTGGTTACCAAGAGCAACATCTTCTATGTGAAAATTCATGAGTTCGAACTCGAATGGAAGATTTTATAGACATTAAATGAAAATTGAAAGGTTAGATCTCCATCTTTATCTACAAAATATTTTTTATTTAAATTTTCTATTTTCTTTTCTGGCGAAAATAATTATTACTTATTTCATGCATAACTCTAAAATATAATATATATGCTTTTGTAAACACTTCGGACGAGAAGCTTACAGATCAAATTTCAAAATTTTATATTTGAAATATCGAGTTAAGTAGCTTAGTAAATTGGTTATATATTAAACTTGTAGAATACCAAGTTTTACCATTTTTAGAATTTTTTACTATTTTTGATAATTTTTGTTGTTTGGGTTGATCCAATTTTCCCAACGAGAACAGAATTAACATCAAGGACACATGATCATATGTAAGCAACATTTTTAAGTTACCAATCTACAAAGAGAATGTTCATCCTATCTATGATCTCTCTGTAATTAAAATAACAATGGACAAGCGGCACCTCATGGAATTAAACCTATCTGTAAAACACTAAATTATTTACATCATCAATTTGCATTCATGATTTCACCCTAGCATGATTCAAGTTTGGAATTTTTTCCAGCACTGATACCACTTGATGCATATCTGGCCGGCCATTGGCTTCTTTTGATAAGCACCGAAGTGCCAGCTTGGCAGCCATGAGAACCCCGCATCTCGAGTACCGGCCACTAAATTGCGGATCCAAAAACTTAAAGACCTTTTTCTTGCTTTTGAGATGAGACCGGGCCCACTCCACCAAGTTGTACTCTGCGGCTGGTTGGTTCTTGTCTAAGGAACGCCGCCCCGTTAGTATCTCCAATATGACAACTCCAAAGCTATACACATCGCTCTTCGTAGTTAACCGGCCTTAAAGATTAAATGAACAAACTGTCAATCTCAAGAGTAATAAAGAACATGCTGTAACAAAACTTTTGGTAACTTTTCATAAATTCATTTGTTTCATGTAATAAATTTTTTTTTTCCTTAATTAGATAGAATTTTCTTTTCAGAGAAAAGTTGGTATACCATATGCAAGGTACTCAGAAGCTGCATATCCCTGAGTACCAATGATTCTCGTAAAAACAAAGCTATGATCTCCAGTGGGACCATCTTTTGCTAATCCGAAATCAGAAAGCTTTGCATTGTAATTCTGTTTAACATATATAGATCAGAATCAGTATTTCATGAACCATTTGCTTTCAATCTGAGAAAAGATCACACCAGGAAAGAAAATCTACGTACGTACCAAGTCGAGTAGTACATTAGAGGTCTTGAAATCACGGTAAATAACGCGCGCCTTATCGCTGTGAAGGAATGCTAACACTTTACCGGCTTCAAGTGCGATCTTTATGCGTAGGTCCCATGAAAGTGGTTGATAGCTCGAACCCTCTGAAATGCCATGCAATAATTCCCAATTAGGCCGTTAGTTCATGCTTAAAATAAGCCTTAAAAATACTTACAATCTATAATTTTGAAAGACTTACCCTTGAAAAGATGATTTTCGAGGCTTCCTCTTGGCATGAACTCGTACACAAGAAGTCTGTGCTCGTCTTCCAGACAATAACCGATCAATTTAACAAGATTTGGGTGAGATAACTGGCCGAGATAATTAACCTCCGCCTGTAATAGCGACAAAAAGTATGAAATATAGGTAGAAAAAATAAACTATGTATGCGGTTAATCAATTTATCTAGTAAGGCTAGCTTTATTGAACTTCATTTATATCTAGCATTATAGTCTCGAAGTTTGGCAAGTATTATCTAATTTGAAAAGAACTGAATTGACAAGTTATGACTTTATGTTTTAAAATTTGAACTTTAAAAAAAATAACAGAGAGAAGTAGTGATACTTACCAACCACTCCTTGTGGCCTTGGAACCCCTCCTGTTTCAGCTTCTTGACCGCAATAACAGTTCCAGTCCCTGGTTTTGCGGGTGCAAAAGTTTGCGGATCGATCCACCCCTTGAAAACCAACCCGAAACCGCCTTCTCCCACCACACTATCAGGTTGAAAATTTCTTGTTGCAGTTTTTAGTTCTTCAAAGGTGAAACTCCTTAAATTTGTACACTGTAATATTTCCCCCTCTCCGCGCAGACTTAACGGTGAGCAAGAGTTCGAGACCCAACCAGTACTACTACTATCAGATCCACATCCACTTTCTTCTGATTTTAATTTTTAAACAAATCAGATTTGGATACAATAAATCTTAGTTTAATGAGTTCAAACAATAATACACAGCAAAAACTAAACAAAATGACAGATTTTTTGTTGCCTACAACTGTACAAATCAATACTGGTATGAACTGGTACAGGAACTTAATTACAAATGCCAAGAATTTGAAGTCTGAGAGCAAGAACAGACCTGAAAGATTAGATGAGGATAAAGAGGGGATCACAGAGCTTGTAATTTTTGCCACACAACAGTTTCCCATTGCTTTATCTCAGACTAACATATATAACAAAGAATCTAACAGTATCTCTGCTGCTTCTCTTTTCTCTTCTTCTTTACACTTTTTTTTTTTTCCTTCTCTCTCTCCCCCCTTTAATTTGCTTACACTTAGTTGGGATTCCATTAGTTCGTAAGCATGCGCCTGTATTTATATGTTGTAAAAGTCAGACCTCTTGGCTGAACGTCGAACTAAAAAGAAACAAGAAATAAAGCATACCCGTGACTGTGAGCAAAAACCCAAGTGGGTGAACTGTTTCATTGATATTTTCAAATAAATTGAACTTGGACTAATCTTTATATCATTTGGAAGAAATTAACAGGTAGCAAGTCTCAATCTTACAGAGGATGTCAAAATAACCTTTTCGGCAGCGAGCCAGATGGTTGTAACCTATGTAGCGGGTCACTGAAATCAGAGCAGAGTGACCTGTTACGCAGAATGGTTCATGGGGAATTCGTCGCTAAAATCAGGTGTTAAATACTTAAATGGCGCCAGGGTGTTAACTGGATAGGGGGGAGGAACCAATATCAATTTGGCACTGAAAATGACACAATTAGGAACACTAGACGAGAGAGGAGGGAAATCTACATGATGTAAAAGTCAAATCAGCTCAGTCACTATTTTTTCCCGCCTCCGGTTTCATACCCGCCGCCGAAGGAACGCTGTCACTTCTCTCTCGTCTAGACGTCTAGTGTTCCTAATTGTGTCATTTTCAGTGCCAAATTGATATTGGTTCCTCCCCCCTAAGGCTGTCACTTTTGCTAGCACCCTAGCGCCATTTAATGTATTTAGTTAAATAATAAATTTTATTCAAAGAGATATTATATTTTTGAATTCTCTTGCTTTATAAAAAAAAAAAAATTAGTTAAAATTGATTGCACATTTTTTTATTAGTAATGTGATTGTATATACGTGAAATCAATGATTTTTTATGTTCTATTTGTAAAATATAATAAAAATAATTATTATATTAGTATTTTTTGTTACCCAAATTTAATTATTCGTTATTAGTATTCAGATTTAGTATAAGAGAAAGTGTGTTTGAGCTTGTTAATCTTCTTGTATTGTAAAGACTCTGTTTCCGAGTGCACTTAGAAAAGAACGGTTTGGATTTAGTCCTAGCCAAGCTAAAAGAAATCCGGTGCGTATTGTAGATCTAGAGAGTCCGTTTTGAGATTTGTGTCAAAATTAAAGGACGGTTCAAAAGTGTAATAACAATTTTTTTTTCACTTTTCTTTTCAAGTATTACTAGTGTTTTCTTTTTTCTTGGAAGTGCTTTAAGAAAGAGAGAAATAGGGAATAGCTTGGTATAACTTGGAAGTGAGAAAAAAGTGTTAAAATGAAGGTTTACTCAAATAACTTTTATTAAAGTAATAAACATACAAATACAATACGCCTCAATAGTGGTGACTGGTGTCCCCAGGTACTTGAGGTACAATTTAAAAAAAACGGACAACTCAGATTAATTTCAGGTATCTGAGGTACAATTTTTAAAAAATGGACAGCTCAGATTTGTTGGGCCAAACTTAATCCAGTGTCTATTAAGATTGTAGGGGGTCTGCTTTGAGATATGTGCTAAGTTAAAAGAACTGTCCGGATTTAGCACTTGTAACTCAGGTAGATGGATCCATTGTAGAAATGCTCTGCATAATGTTGTCCCACTTTTATGTAGCGAGGATTTTCACAATTACTGTGCATTAGGCTAAACCTTATTTGATAATTTAAAATAACCAAAACAAACACACAATTTCTACATTTCTACATTTACATTCATTGTAATATTAATTAGAAATTCTCCAAGTGCAATTCTGACCCTAAAAGGCCGAGAAGAAAGTTCCCCCTCTTGAAAACTATCTTATACAACAATTTGGCTACAAGTTTATCAAAGTGTACCGAGTCACTTGGCTCATATTCCTTGTGTAGAAAATTGAACTATTGAAAAATGAGCATCTACAAAAAGTTGATTTAAATATAAACCGTGTACTTCATCAACTCCAATCAAGCTCGAGTGCAAGATGAATAATATAATATAAAATTAAACAAGTGTCTAAGCAATAAGACTCATTACTTCTCTAGTCCAGAAGAAATAATATTACAAAATTGACTAGCACTCCAAGAGTGCTTTGAGATAACATACACACTACTAAACAAAAACAATAGTTATCAGAAGAAGAAAAAAAAAAATACAACACCAATGTACCCAATCTGAAAAAATTACACAGATTTTTTCTTAACAAATCGCTGCAGTGACTTGGGCAAATCCTCAGCCACTTCCAAAAGCACTTTTCTCTTCTTCTCCTGTGGGGCACCCTCAGGGTCTCTCTGTTTCTCAAGAAAGGGCCTTTTCGCATTAAAAACTTCCTCTTCCTTTCTCTTTGCTATCTTACTCGGCTTATTTCTCCCCTTCGTTTTCTTCTTAATTACAACATTACTTTTCGCCTCTTGCACGGCCGTCTCTAGCTGTTGTTCTATATCCTTCTTTGTCGGTTTCTCCTTTCTTTGACGCTCTCTAACCATACCAATACTACTAGGATCAAGCATTATAGATTCAGGTGGTAGCTTATCCAACAAAGCATGTACCTCTTTCTTACTCCTCTGTTTACTTGTTTCGTAAGGGTTAGCAACCCAAGAGTCGAAATTCGGTTCACCTGAACCAGGTATGAGAATAGATGAAAATCCCATTGAATGACCTAAACCGAGCACATCCTCATATGGCCGAAATTTTGCTGTACCAATCTGATAACCTTTCGCAATACCATGGGTCATGTAAAGCCCAAAATCTTGACCACCTTTATCTCTCCAAACTTGGACTCTGGACCCATTAGCAAGAGCGAGAAGCCCCTTTTGACTAAAATCTAGGGTTTGTGCATGTCCCTGGATGGAGTGTATTGCTTCAAATTTTCTGAGGTCCCAAATCTTGATCTTTTTGTCCAAACCAGCCGTGGCAACTAAATTACCACTAGGGTGGTATGCAAGAGCCGTAATAGGACCTTGATGGCACAGCATGGTAATTAACGGTTTTCCTGAGGTCGGTTTCCACATGGTCAGCTTTCCACCAGAATGACCGAGAGAAATTACGGAATTGTAGGGGTTGGAGCACATTACAGAGGTGGGGCCCAGGCCAGTACGGTAATTCGCCACCACTTGGCCAGTGCTAATGTCTTGGTAGTGCAATTGCGAGAAATTGTTGGTGCCTACAAGCAGGAAGTGCTTTTCCAGGAACTCAAGTTTGAGCGGTTGTCTATTTTCCTGAAATAGAAAGAATTAATAAGAAAACAGGACTTTGTCTTATGCTGGTACAAAACCTCAAAAAAATGATTTATACCCCTGAAAAGCAACATTGCTCCTGCTAACATTGTAAACTACATGTGATGCCAGTTGTGCCCCTTTCCAAATTCTTTCAAAATAAAACAAAGCTCCCCTCTTACTAAAGGGACCACAGAGAAGGAAAGAGGAGTACAGATAAAAAAAAATGATGCATCTGATATTTCCTATGTTTGCAGGAGTAATGTGAAATTGTCGGTAAAATATTATGCTACTTGGCAGTATAAGAATAACTTAAATGATGATACCTTTAGACAGTGGATCTCAGTACCATGTCGGTTGTAGACATATGTGTACCTGGACCAGAATGTCAATTTATGAACACTAATTTAGATAGTGCAAAAAGAACGAGCAATTATTTGGCTTGTACAGAAACTTAGTCTAAATTTGCAGTCAACACTATTCTACTTTATTTCTGCAGGATCGACAATTCAATTGTCTAGGTTAACACTTCTACCTAGTTCGGTCGACATTTAATTACTCAACTTGACAGATCATCAAACGGATATTTTATGTAGTTAGTATTGATGATAGGAAGTTTTTCAAGAAGAGAATAAAAATAAATTTACAGGTTAGAAGGTTAATAGTTTATTTATTCCATCTAACACTTCAATATATCACATATCGAACTACTAGAAGAGAGGGTAATGTGGCACAACACCACTGGCAATTGAGCCCTGGGCAAAGCCTGCGCGATAGTTATCAAACCTCAAAAGGACAAACAAGGGTTGAAAATGAAACTTTCCATACTTTTTTTGAGCAACAGCATAAAGTTGGTCATTCTGTAAGAACACCACATCTCTCACTCTTTCTCTAACCTGGAAAAAAGGTTTTCGGAAAAAAAAGATCTATTAGTATGAGCATGCTGGGGCTGAACTCACAAGCAATAGCTCCAATAAATCATACACACCTGAAATTCCTTAACACTCTCCAAGTTGAGCACATCCATCATCGCAACATGACCTTTTTGACCTCCTAAAAGCATATACCTCCCATTTGATAAGTACCTTATTGTATAAGGGCCCAAATCTGCACACACCAAATAATCAGAAAAAGAGAGGAACATAACACAAAATAAAAAAGACGAGACAGATTTCCTAGTTCATTTGGACCTGGTAACTTCATGTCAAATGCTTTTGAGGAGCTCAGTACATCCACCTCAGGTAAAATCGATTGTTGCCTTATAGAATATGTTTTCTCTAAAGGATCTTCAGGCTCTAATAGTCCTCCTTCACTAGGTTTAAGCCACTGTATAGATAAAGAAAAAAATTAAGATTGAACTAAGACTGAGGGTATGGTAATATGCATATTACGGATCGACCCGTACTATGGATCCATATCTCTAGTTTCAAAGTTCAAGCAGTCGATCCGAACCGTTAAACATGATCTCCATATGAAAATGTACTTGACAGACCAAATTTTACATTTTTTAGAATTTTTTTAGATAGGTAGAAAATCACTATATCTGAAAATTCTGGACCATCAGAAAGCAGTGATTTTGTACCTATTTAAAAAAAATAGTACAAAAATTCTAAAAAATGTAAAATTTGGTCTCAAAGTATATTTTCATATGGAGATCATGTTTGACGGTTTAGATCGACTGTTTGAACTTTGAAAATAGAGATATGGATCCATAGCACTGGTCGATCCATAATATGCATATTATCAGAGCCTCACTCTTGAAATAATATAATTAAGCAGCATGTGTGATGAAAATCGAACACAATTCGAAGGCCTGGACAAGGAAACCAGAAAATATTATTTTACCCTAAACCCTAAGTTCGCGACATCGTTTCAAATATGGCAAATTACAATGCAACAACTAAGTGTGGTCAACTGGTAGTTCATCAAAAATGGACAAGCCTGTCCCCATCTACCCACTAAACCAAATTCAAACTAAAATTAAGCAGGCAGATGGTACCAGTAAAGCTCAAAAATGGTCCGTGTTGATTGCAAATAACGAAGCAGTGTGGTACCCAAATTTACATAGAAAGATATGACAAGTGATAATCACACCTCTTCAGCCCTAGCGGCTACTTTGGCAGTATGACCAAAAATCTTCTCTCTCACTTCAAGCTGGCCTTTTAACTTTTTATCCCTCAAACCCTGAAAATAATTAATAGGGAAAATTCAACAAACATTATATCACATGAACTTCAGTGGCAACACGGTGGATTTTTTGAAGATAAGGAAAATAAGAAAGCAAACCTCCAAGTTTGTTTTCTTGCCACGCAAATATTTTTTGGCCTTCTTTTCCAGTTTGTCTAATATATCCTCCTCCTTTTAACATAAGTAATAGCAGATTATAATTAGATATTATAAATTCAAGAGAAGTTGCAGTTTTGTTCAGCACATACATGTACCACAGTTGACGGGAACAATACCTACCAATTCAGGAGGCGACTTAAGGAATTCATTGACCAGAGTTTGATGTGTAATTGTTAAATTAAACCCTGATACTTCAGGGGAAAAAGATCAAGCACAGCGAAAAATTTACAGAAATGAAACAGCTCATGCCGGCACGTAACTGGTACTTTGAAGCAAAGTGTGGTACAGGAACATAAACATTTTTAGAAAAGCAAAGCAAATTTTGAAGCTGTTAGACGTAAATTTGAAGGGACAAGAAGAAAAATCACTAGGTAGAGAAGCTAGAGGAACTTCAACAAGTGTACAGATTGCTCAAGGCTATGTTAAGAGTAAACTCAGGTAGGTCTATATCTCTTGGTTTCAATAGGACTCCCTACAAGCGTTGTTTTCCAATGTTCTCTATCTTGCTGTAGTTTGACACTTATATAAACTATGCGAGACAGCGAGAGTGTCATTG
Source organism: Carex kokanica (assembly GCA_025461125.1). Taxonomy (NCBI): domain Eukaryota; kingdom Viridiplantae; phylum Streptophyta; class Magnoliopsida; order Poales; family Cyperaceae; genus Carex; species Carex kokanica. The sequence goes on along the minus strand of JAJGRX010000953.1, from coordinate 365,061 downwards.
TTACCTTATTAGGAGCAGGGTTAAGAGCGTGAGGCTCATTACTTTCCTCTTTGCTCTCCATCTGAAATAAACAACAGAGAAAATTAGAACTGTATATCACGGTTCAGAACCGGAGTAGTGCCATGCATGATCATAGTTCAGCAACTATTTGCTATTTCATATTACAAACAAACTCCTCTGAAATTGTCATTTGTGTGTGTGTGTGTGTGTGTGAGAGAGAGAGAGAGAGACCGCAAGCGAACACCTTTCTAGAGAGAGAGAGAGAAGGTAGCCGCCGATTCGCAGCCGCCGGAGAGCTGTGTCGAGCTGGATTTGAGAAGAACCCTAGTCCTGGACCAGGAAGCAGGAAGGGTTTATGCGGAAGTGTGCAAAAGAGAAGGCACGGAAGGAATAACGGGTTTAGCAACCCAATAATGAACCGGATTGTATCCTTGTATTAACTGGGTGGCCCGTAAGTATGCAGAATCGCCTTCTGTAGGGTGGCGGACGGGTTGTCGGGTTTAGGAATTAGAGTAGCGTAGCGGGTTTGGCGGAGATGTGGGCTGAGATGCTGAAGAGAAGTGGGCTGTAGAGAAAAAAACGGAGAAGGCTGTGGGCTGCGGCTTGGGCTTTTAGTTGCAATATTTTTTACAGGAGTAAGTAACAGCCCATATTTACATGGGATCCATGCCGGTTTTTCAAATGCAGAGGTAGACAACCTACCTCCTACTTCCCGAATGAACGTGGCACAGAACCTGTTTTTTCTCATTTCAAATTTTTTCGTGCGCCAATCTCTACGAAAATTAAAGATTGAATGAGAAAGGCAGGAAAAAAAACAGCAGCAGATTTCATTCTAAGCATATTTGTTTAATGTATGTTTTTTGAAGTGCGGTTGTTTCTGTCCTCTGGATGTTATCGTTACCCCAAAAATTCGCATTGAATTTTTGTTTGTATCTAATAAATTTGTTTGTCGTTCGCAAATCTAGAAGTATTTTTTGACAAATTGGCGGTCTGTTCGTTAACAAACGCACTTGAATGCTGCTCTCTTTTGCTAAATCCAATGGTGCAGTTAGTTAAAGTTGACAAATACCCAAAAGAGAAATAACACTACATAGAGTTCCAACTAGAACTACAATTGAAAACAAACGAAATGCACCAGCATTTTTAGAATTCTATACAAACAGGAGTCTAACATACACAATCCTTCCTCTTTCTCGCTCTCTACAAATTCTCTCACATTAACCATTCAAAGGCGAGGGTGAAGGCCGGTGATGGCCATTCCTCAGGGACCTTTCCCCAGATCTCTCTGTGGCAACTGGCTGTGCAGCCCTCGGTACGTCTTTCAAATCCTGCAACTGTTCTAAGGCAGCCACGACCTGCTCCATGTTTGGTCGGCACTTGGAATCCATCGAGAGGCACTGGAGAGCCAGCTGGGCTGCCTTGTGGGCCCCAGTGAGTGAGTACTGGCTGCCCAAGCGTGGGTCCAGCACCCGAAAGACCTTTCTCTTACTAGAGAGGTATGGGCGGGCCCACTCAACCAGGTTGTGCTCCCCTGGAGGCCTATTTTTGTCTAGTGATCTCCGGCCTGACAGCATTTCTAGTAGCACCACGCCAAAGCTGTATACATCGCTCTTCGATGTCAAGTGGCCTATTACAAAAAAAAATTGTTACTAAAATATGTCATAGAAGTTGAGAAAAAGATAATAACTATGATAATAATAGCATTGATGCCCCTATGCAAGAACAATAATTGTTAGTACGAGTATACGGTTATAACATGTCAATTTTTGTAGTTGTTTTTAAGGGGCCTATAATACATGTCAGAGAAGTAAAAATAATTATACTGCAAGTCACATTTTCCCTTTCTGTTGTCATTTTTTTCAAATCAGAAAAATTATACTGAAGTCATCTTTGGAATATAAACATATACCATTGACAGAGTAGGGCTATTGTACTTCGCGAAGTAAAGCGAAGTTTTACTTCACGCTCATATTTCCATTTTGAAAATCCAAAACGTCAATCCGAACCGTTCAAGTTGATCTCCATATTGAAATGTGCTTGGAGACCAAATTTTACATTTTTTTTGAATTTTTTTACTATTTATTAAGCCACTTTGAAAATCGCTGATCCATTATGAACAGTAGCAAAACAGTAAAAAATTCTGGACCAATGGATCAGCGATTTTCAAAGTGGCTTAATAAATAGTAAAAAAGTTCCAAAAAATGTAAAATTTGGTCTCCAAGCACATTTCAATATGGAGATCAACTTGAACGGTTCGGATCGACGTTTTGGATTTTCAAAATGGGAATATGAGCGTGAAGTAAAACATTGGCTTTACTTCGCAAAGTACAATAGCACAATTCACCATTGACAATAATGATAGCCTAGCAAAATCAGACATAACTTTTCTTTGACATTGACTTGAGAAACTATAATTACAGCAGTATCAAATTTCAGATAAACTAATGGCAGTTTCTTTTGCCTTAGAATGAACTGGACAATAAAATGGATCATATTATGCCAACTTTTTCCTTATTTTCTTCAAATAATTCCCTCCTTGTATCAATCAGTATAAAAAATGTACAAAGGTAATTTGAACATCTTTTGCAAAATGAAGTGGAATTAGAGTATATGAAAATTTATCCAATTTACAAGGTAACAGTGGTTTTGGGTGTGCAGAGGCAACATGATATATTTCTCATTAAAAAAAAAATGTCATGTTGTTAGAAAGAATACAGACAAAACAGATCAGCTTTGTCCACCTCGCATGATAATCTATTCTTATTAGTTGCTACAATCTAGCTTTTGTTTAATAGTTTTGAATAATTGCGCAATTATCCATGTGCCTAGAATAAAAATATATAAGCCTGCCTCCCGAGTCCTAGACTATAACGTGAAAGCCAAAACAAGTTGTAGTAATGTAAACAGGATCCAGCTAGAACAACTTGATAATATATTAAAAAAATGTAATATTAAAATTGCTTTATAAAATCAACTGGATTGGTCAAAATTCTTTCATCTAAAGTCTAAAGGTCAGATCCTGTTGCAAGATATTCAAAATCTAAAGGGTACTAATATTTCAGTTACCTGTTGCAAGATATTCAGGAGCAGCATATCCATAGGTACCCATGACTCTAGTTGAAACATGGCTTTTGTCTCCAGTGGGCCCATCCTTGGCCAATCCGAAATCAGATAATTTGGCATTGTAACTCTGCACCAAATTAAAAAATATATATAAATATTAATCAAAAATCAAATTGGAAGCCAAAAAATTAATAAGTACTTACCGAGTCAAGAAGGATATTAGAGGCCTTAAAATCACGGTAAATAACTTTAGCCTTGTCACTGTGAAGAAAAGCAAGCCCCTTTGCAGCTCCAAGTGCAACCTTCATTCGTAGGTTCCAAGAAAGTGGCTGGAAGTGGGTGCTTCCTATCAAACAAAATGGTTCTAGTATTAAAATTTGGAGTTGGGACATTTCTTATAAAAGGTTGTTTCTTATATTTTTCAATAGTATATAGGACATTTGCCATTTTTTTTAAAATAGTTTGTGCGGTGTAATTGAGCTAAATAAAAACAATTGAAATAAATAAATATAAATAAGCAAATGTACAAGTTTAACTAAAATAAAATAAAACAACATACTTCTAAAGAGGTGATTCTCCAAGCTTCCACGGGTCATAAACTCATAGACAAGGAGGCGTTGTTCATCTTCTAAGCAATAACCTATTAGCTTTACCAGATTTGGATGGGACAGCTGACCCAGATAATTCACCTCTGCCTACAATTCAAAAATACAAAAGATAACAGATGATGTCAAGATGAGGGATTTTGGAGAAAATTGTGAGTTCATAGGCAATATTACTTGCGGAAAACATGAATTTATCTTCTGTTTAATCATAACTGCCTGTTTCTATAACCACAAAAAACTCAAAATTACATGCAAACCCACATAAAACATAGGAGCACAATATATTGCATACACACCTAGAGAGCAAAACATTGTTGCATACACATTATATACATTTAAATGAATGTGAGAGAAGGTAACATTTTCAGAAAACCCTGAACAAGGATTATTGGACTTTAACAAAAACAAATCTCTATCTGTTTTTTTTAATAGGAGTACAGTTGAACTTGAGAACAAGGGCCGATTTAGGTACTTGTAATGTTTCATATCTACTAGGATTACGAATGATATTTTTCATTGAAACATATTAGTGCTTTAAGTTCAAAATGGTAAAAGCCAGACTATATTGCACCCCATAACAAAATGGATCCTTTTAGAAATAAACAATAACTTAGACTGTATCACAAATTTCAAAACAAATACCAACCAGCCACTCTCTGTGCCCCTGATAGCCCTCCTGGTTGAGCTTCTTAACAGCAATCACAATACCGGTCCCAGGTTTAGCGGGTGCAAATGTGTGCTCATCAATCCATCCTTTGAAAACCGACCCAAACCCGCCTTCCCCTAGCATACTGTCAGGTCTGAAGTTTCTGGTTGCGATCTTCAGCTCATTGAATGTGAAACTCTTCACATTTGCAGATTGCAAGATCTCCCCTTCGCTTCGCGGGGTTGCGGGTATGGATGCAGCCGATACCCGGCTGCTTGACCCGCTTAGTCCACCCCCATTTCTACTTGAATACTTGGAGTTTCCACCTTAAAGAAATAAATTAATACAATAAATCTATTAGTCTGCATTTTTTATTTTATGGAGATAATCTAACAGTTACAATTTGACGGAAAGGTCATCTCAGAGAAACTCCGAAAGAGGTGGAAAGAAATTGCACTAAAAAAACCACAAAGATAATCGGTACCAATTAACAATTAGAGACAAACTCCTCACTTTTCCCCTTTTGTACCAAAAAGAAAGGGACAAATTCATAAAGATAACAATTTTTGAGGCAGTTTACAACAAGCACAATTGGACAAAGTTTCTAATTGTAGATACACTAGATCTTCAGGATTTGGGGGTGCAATTTTCAAGTTCCTTGAAGGTTATGTGACTAAACAGAGGTCAATTGAACAGCAGTTTTGTCTTCCTATCCAAAAATTAAGTCAACTTGGAGTTTCAGGCTTTCAGCTGCTGAATATTTAAATGTTTCAGATATAATAATAAAAAAAACAGAGGTAAATTCAAATATCGGTTAACCAGTTGCACTTGTCCTAACATGCAAAAGTAATTTGGTGCAAAAGGGGAAAAGTGACAGAAATACAAATTCACCAACTGTTTGACAAAAAAGCTCCAAACGCAGCCAGACAAAGTTAACCAAACATGGAAGAAAGTTCATAATTTCAAACCAACCAAAGAAATCCTACCTACCAGTTTAAGTTTGGTACAGTCCAAATTAAGTAAACCAAAAATTTGATTTGATATGATCAAATAATGGAACATCTTATCCGATCAATTTAAAAGCTTACATCCAAAATAAACCCTCTCCTTTCTCCTAGTTCAAATATGAACAGCTTCTCTTTTCATACCTTTTTTGCCAACTAGAGAAATAAACATAGAAGCAAATCTTCAAGCACAATAATAACGAATTTCGGACCAAAATTGTTCAAAATTCTAGTGTAAAACTAAAGCCTTTCGCCTTACAAGTTACAAAGGAATTGGTGGGCTAAGTATACAACTTGGATTGCTAAAGATAATAACAAATTTCATATCAAAATTAAAGTCTGCCTCAGTGTCTCCTAAGATCACCACCAGGAAAGCCTCACCGTCAACAAAATTTGAAAAGGAGAAGAACCAAAAAATTGTCGAATGATCAATTTAAACAACAAACCTGTAGTATGAGGACTACGAGGAGGAATCTCCGAGCTAACCTTGGAACCCCAGCAATTTCCCATCGCCAATCCTGAAACGAGAGAGAGAAGCCAAATTTGGGACTCTTTCTTTTTTCTGGTTACTCACTTCTCCTTTTCAAGAAGAACCTCACAAAGCCTGATAAAGTGTTAAAGTAGCCTAGAGTAGACCGAATCGATGTTGCACTACTAAAAGATCCCAGCTTTCCACCTCCTAAATTGGTCGACCAAATCTAATTTAATCAAACTACTTTTCTCCCTCAAGGAGGCAGGACCGCAGGAGAGAGTAGAGACGGTTATAAGCTCCAACCTCTCTCTCTCTCTCTCTCTCTCGATCTCCTCCACTTGTAGGAGCACCTTTTCAGACCTTCAGGGTTGACCTGTTTGCTCTCTCTCTCTCTAGCCCCGGAGTAGTAAGAAGAAACTTTCGAGGAGAGAGAAAGGGGGAGGATGCGAAAGCATTAATGGCGGGAAGTGGTCCCCGTTGAGACGACAGTGAGGAAAAAGAGAGATAAAAAGTTAAGACAGAACTTGGGCTGTTGATACTTGATAACGATCTCCATGACGTACCTGCTCGTATCACCAAAAACTATTTACTTTTATAAATCGTTTTCACACCTTAATTTTAGAACATATTAGATGAGTAGAACTAGGGTGCTCCTAAGCTCACCAAGCCCTTCGTGAGCGCGACTCTAAAACCTATCGAATTGACTTCAAACGACATTTTCAAATCGTTGGATGTTCAATCTATATTAAAATGTGCTTGGAGACCAAATTTTATATTTTTTTGAATTTTTTTACTATTTATTAAAATGGTTTGAAAATCGCTGTTTTTATTAAAATTCTGCACCATTGGAAAACAGCGATTTTCAAACCATCTTAATAAATAGTAAAAAAAATTCAAAAAATGTAAAATTTGGTCTCCAAGCACATTTTAATATAGATTGAACATCTAACGGTTTGAAAATGTCGTTTGAAGTCAATTCGATAGGTTTTAGAGTCGCGCTCACGAAAGGGCTTGGTGAGCTTAGGAGCACCCTAGTTCTACTCCATATTAGATTATATAGTTTAAATCAACTTTTTTACTTAAATAAACCTTCATTAAAGTAAAATAACATTTGTTGAAGTAGTCTGGTATAAATAAAATACTCTCTTTTTTAAATAAATTAAGATATAATAGTCTACTAAAATACCCGAAATTTTTAAATATAGCACAGCCCCAAAAAAAATAAACCAAAACGGCACCGTTTCGTCAGAATTTTAAATTTAGCACGGCCGCAGATCAGCTGAGCGGCCCCATTTACTGGGGACCGCAGATCAGCTGAGCGGCCCCTTCCCTTCTTATTCCGATCCAGGAGAGAGAAATTCATTTCACACTCTGATCCCCTCTCTCTCCTGGACAAGAGCTTCTCCTGTAAGTTTTTTTCTCTCTTTTTTTTTCATTTTTTTTATTTTCAGTAGATTAATAATTAATTTAGTTAATTTTTAATTTTAGGTTTCTTGTGTATTGGATTCAAAATGGCTCTTATGGTATCAATTTATACTGGTGGTGATGTTCTAACAGGTCCTAATGGGATTTATTATAGTATCGGACCTGTTACTGTGATTCCGGTTTTACCGGGTACTGATTATGTGGGGCTTAAATCGAGTATATGTCAGAACTTGGGATTGGATCAGGGCCAGTATGACCTTAAAATTGAGGCCAAGATTAGTATGCCGACTAGTTCAGCACAAACCTGGTTCCAACTCTTTCCAATCCAGAATGAGGGAGTCTGGCAGGTATTGTACAACCAAACTATGAGTTTTTCTGGGGGTACATACAAGATAATCGACCTATATGTGGAGGTTACTAGAGTCCGGCGTACCAACCCAGCTATGAGGTTAATTCGGGGTCGGGGTAACTCATCCGGCTCTAGTCCGGCCCCTGTCCAAATTGACCAACCGTCCAGTAGTCGAGCCCCAGTTCAGAGAGATCGACCGTCCAGTAGTCGGCCCTCCCGTCGGGCCCCCACCCGGACCGACCAGCCTTCATCTAGTCGGAGCGCTCATTGGGGTCAATCTTGTGATCCAGATGAAAGTGCTGAATCAGAGGATTCAGAATTACAAGAGGCAGAGGAAAATTGGGGTGATGAAAATCCTGAGGGTACGGGCGATCATAGTGACGAGGAAGATACCGGGCCTGTGCTTGGACGGCCGAGGACTTTCGTAATGGATAGTGGTTTTCGGATAATGGATCGCGGGTTTCAGCACCCGTGTTCAGCTTTCAATGACACATCAGGGTTTCAGCCCGCAAATTCGAGTTTGTTTGGAAGGAGGGAAGTGTTTGAGAATGAACTGTCTGAGGGTCAAATATATGACTCAAAAGAGGCCATGAAGAGCGCAATTGCCAGGTTTCACATAGTTTGCAACAAAGAGATAAGGAATACGCATAGTAATACCACCAGAATGAGGTTCAAGTGCAGTGACAGTAGGTGTGGCTGGTACATACTCGCAAAGGCCACTGGTTACGGTACACAATGGCGTATTTCGAAGTGCCCAACACAACATTCATGTCACGCGGATGCGACAAGAATTGATCATGCACAGTTGTCGGCTAGTATGGTTGCCGATTGCATATCGGCTCACATGAGGAACGACGTTGATTTGAGTATCAACACAGTAAGGATCGCTGTTGCTGAAAGATACAACGGTCAGATACCGGCGTACAACAAACTGTGGCGTGGCCGTGAGTTGGCAATTGCCCGCCAGTTTGGTAGTTGGGAGGGGTCGTACTCTCTTATAGTTCCGTTGTTAGAGGCAATCAAGAGAAAGAACCCAGGTACTAAATTGGCACTTATTTTTTTTACGTCATTGTAATAAAATCAACAATTGAACTTATTTTTTTAATTTATTGACAGAAACATTGTTTGAGGTGACCTCATTTCCCACCGGTGAACCAGGACCATGGAGGTATTTCCATAGGGCGGCTTGGGCATTTGGACCGTGCATTGCAGCTTTTCAACACATCAGACCAGTCATCACCGTTGATGCATGTTTTCTGTCAGGCCGGTACAAAGGTAACTATTGATTTTTTTATCTTTACTTAATTTGATTTTTTATCTTTACTTAATTTGATTATTGTAATACAGGCAAGTTGTTGATTGCAACCGGGTACGATGCAGAAAACCAGCTTCTCCCGTTGGCTTTTTCACTGGTAGAATCAGAGAGTTTCGAAGATTGTGCGTGGTTCATGAAATGGTTGCGCCGCAATGTAATTCGCTCCAGATTCATGTGTGTAATAACTGATAGGGGCAAAGGTATAAAGAAGGTGTTCAGACAAGATGATTTGGGGTGGAACGATGAGGATGAGGATCAATGTGTTCACCGTCTTTGTGCTACTCACATAGCCGAGAACATGAAGAAGAACGGTTGTAGTGAGGCGGCAATCAAGTTTTTTAGGATATGTGTGGCTAAGAGAAAGATGAGGAGATACGAGCAAGGAATGCAAGCAATGGGGGATGTATGTGACCGCGCTCTCAATTGGCTGGACGGTGTGGGTAAGTATTTGGATCAAGACGAGAACGAGTGTCCGAAACCATGGAAGATATTCCAAGCACTGGACGGCGGTTACCGTTGGGGAATTATGACTACAAACGGTTCCGAGTCGCTAAATAATGTTTTCAGGTCATCTCGTAGGTTACCGGTGGCAGCAATAATTGAAGACACATTTTACAAATGTCTCACATGGTTTGCGCAAAGAAGGGCCAAAGCGCTAAATGAAGCCAGTCTTGGTCAACAGTTCTCGTGTTGTGTGCATGAGGTACTTTTATTTATAGTTTTTTCTTCATAATTTTTTAGTAACTTTGTTAAAAAGATCTGACTTCTTCATTATTTTTTAATTTTTCTTAGCTTATTAACCACCGGTTCGAGAGGTCCAATACTATGAAGACGCTTGGGGGGTTTGGCCACAACAACGAGTTCGAGGTAACCTCTACACAAGAGAGAGTTCACTCTTACATACCTGACGATTCTGGCCGGTTTACCAAGGCTAATTTCAAATACACGGTTCACATCAGGGATGATCACACGGTGGAATGCACATGCCAAAAGCCTCAATTGGACAGAATACCGTGTTCTCATGTTGTGTCTGTGTGCCGTCTCCGAGGCATCGACCCTGGCTGCTTTGTTAGTCACTACTACCACATCCGGACACTGATCAACACATGGAGTGCTGAATGGCATGTCTACGAAAATCAGTCGGAATGGCCTGCAAACGAGGGCCCTGTACTTGTTCCAGAAGATAAAAATATTTCTTTGGGCAGAAGAAAACACAACAGGATTCCGATGTGGATGGATGTACTACATCGTAGGAGAAGAGGACACCAAGCCGGCCGAGATACAATGGAAAGACAGAACAGAGCTGCTCGAGATGCACGAGGTAGTTAACTATATTCGTAGGCTGAGAGCCGTACCAATGGACTGGATGTTTATTTAGTTTTAATTATATTCGTAGACTATGTCAGATACTGGATTTATTTGTTATATTATGTCTCTTATTTTTTTTGTTAGTTTGTTATTTGTTTTGGTTATTTATTTATTTTGTTCATTATATCACTATCTCCTCGTACAAAAAGAAATATTTGAACCACACGACATATATAAAATATTTCAAACGAACGACATTTCTAAAATAACTTGCACCAAAATACATAAATTTAAACAACATTTCAAACTACAATACAAATACAATTATTTTTATAACACAATCATCAAAAAAATAACAGCATTTCCGATATTAAAAAAAAAAGGGGGGCCGCTCAGCCAATATGCGGCCCCATTTCAGGGGCCGCTCAGCTGATCTGCGGTCCCCAGTAAATGGGGCCGCTCAGCTGATCTGCGGCCGTGCTAAATTTGGAATTCTGCCGAAACGGTGCCGTTTTGGTTTATTTTTTTTGGGGCTGTGCTATATTTAAAAATTTCGGCTAAAATACAATTTTCATTTCCGTACCGCATACCTAAAAATGAAACTATAAATAGGCATATTATCCGAAATTTTTAAATATAGCACAGATCCAAAAAAAAATATACCAAAACGGCACTATTTGAGCGGAATTCCAGATTTAGCACGGCCGCAGATCGCCTAAGCGGCCCCATTTACTGGGGACCGCAGATTGGCTGAGCGGCCCCCGAAATGGGGCCGCAGATCAGCTGAGCGGCCCCAATTTTTTTTTTTTTTTTTTTTTTAGAGATAAAAATTCGAATTTTGTTTTTAATATTTGTTAGTATATTACTTTTTTTGATGTATCCGAAATTTTTTTAATTAATACTAAAATACGCTAAATTACTTGAAATTATATTGATTTATGCTGAAACACTAAATTAATTGAAATTACAATAATTATGTAGAATTATGCTAAAATACGGTAAATTACGCTAAATTAAGTATGAATTGGGCCGATTTTGTGGCATCTTTCATAAATCATAAAAAATAGTAAAAAAATTTCCAAAAATAATAAAAATTGGTATTCTACAAGTTCATTAGATAACTAATTTACTGAGCTACGTAGATTGAAGAATAGAAATGAAAATCTCAATCGGAAACTTCAACTGAAGTTTTGAGGCCCTTCTCTTTGTTTTTTGGCGATTCTGAATTTGGAAAACTAGCAAAGCTAGTACGGACGCATGCGCATTTTCACAAGTTTTCCGAAAAGTGGTCATTTGCTGAAATCGGACACTCGAGCGCTGTTTTATGGCCGTTTAAAGTTTCGTCGTCGTTTTTCGCCTTTTCAGTGAAAATATCATCCCAATTCATACGTAATTTAGCGTAATTTACTATTTTTGTGGATTTGGTCCTTCATGAATGGAATAAGTTCTCTTTCAGTTTGTAGAATACCAATTTTTATTATTTTTGGAAATTTTTTTACTATTTTTTATGATTTATGAAAGATGCCACAAAATCGGCCCAATTCATACTTAATTTAGCGTAATTTACCGTATTTTAGCATAATTCTACATAATTATTGTAATTTCAATTAATTTAGTGTAATTCAGCATAAATCAATATAATTTCAAGTAATTTAGCGTATTTTAGTATTAATTAAAAAAATTTCGGATACATCAAAAAAAGTAATCTACTAACAAATATTAAAAACAAAATTCGAATTTTTATCTCTAAAAAAAAAAAAAAAAAATTGGGGCCGCTCAGCCAATCTGCGGTCCCCAGTAAATGGGGCCGCTCAGCCGATCTGCGGCCGTGCTAAATCTGGAATTCCGCTCAAATAGTGCCGTTTTGGTATATTTTTTTTGGATCTGTGCTATATTTAAAAATTTCGGGGTATATTATATTTAGTTTGAAAATTTGGGACGTTAATTCTTTATCTTTAAAATTAAAATAAAATAACATTTGTTGTAGTAGTCTCAATCATAAAGCTCGTATTATTCTCTTTTATAAAATATCTTAAAATAAAATATAAATACAACTTTCTTCTCCGTACCGCATTTCACAAAGTCAAGTAAAGTCTCTATATAACCTGTCAATAGCTAATTTTTTATTTTTTTCTCTTTTTTTCTGGTGACAGAATAACTTCCCAGGCTGGCTATTGGCCTCAGTGGAGAGTTGGAGTTGGAGAAATTCTTTTAATTTTCTCTTTCATTTTGTCATTAGTCATTAGTCGGTAGAAATCCACCTCTTCTTTCTCTAATTTGGGTGGCGTCTTGGAGGCTTTGTATCCTGGCCGTCGGATGATAATTGGACGGTATATGAGGATTAGGTAGGTGGTGGGGCCAAAACAAGTAGCTAGCCAAAACGGACCTTGGATCGCTTCGCTTGCTAGATGCCTATCTATACAGTCTACAAAACTGTCCAGGTCATAAAAAGTAAACTTTCTAGGTGCTTAAAGATTTATTAGGACACGGCTAAATATCCGTGATTTTTATTAATATCCAAAGTTAATTAGAAATTAATAAATATGTCCAACAATCATTGGAATTTTTAAAAATATCCATACCGGCCATTTTCTGATCGGTTTACATTTTTTTCGGTACCGGCCAAAAAATGACCGGTACCTTCCTTTTTTTTTTGTAAGAGACAAATAGCTAAAATGCTGAAATATAACACTAAAAAATCGATTTTTTTTAAATATTTGTTAGATTACTTTTTTGATATATAATTAGCGTATTTATACTAAAATACGCTAAATTACTTGAAATTATGTTAAATTACGCTCAATTACAATAATTATATTAAATTATGCTAAAATACGGTAAATTATGCTAAATTACATATGAATAGGGATGATATCTTCATTAAGAAGGCGAAAAACGACGATGAAATTTCAAACGGCCATAAAACAGCGCTCGAGTGTCTGATTTCAGCAAATGACCACTTTTCGAAAAGATTGCGAAAATACGCATGCGTCAATGCCCGTGATGCTAGATTTCGAAATTCAAAATTACCAAAAAACAAAGGGAAGAGCCTCAAAACTTCAGTTGAAGTTTCCGATTAAGATTTTCATTTCTATTGTTCAATCTACGTAGCTCAGTAAATTAGTTATATAATGAACTTGTAGAATACCAATTTTTATTATTTTTGGAATTTTTTTACTATTTTTTATGATTAATGAAAGATGGCACAAAATCGGCCCTATTCATACGTAATTTAGCGTAATTTACCGTATTTTAGCATAATTTTACATAATTATTGTAATTTAGCGTAATTTAGTGTGATTCAGCGTAATTTAACATAATTTCAAGTAATTTAGCGTATTTTAGTATAAATATGCTAATTATATATCAAAAAAAGTAATCTAACAAATATTTAAAAAAATCGATTTTTTAGTGTTATATTTCAGCATTTTAGCTATTTATCTCTAAAAAAACAGAGAAAGTACCGGCCATTTTCTGGCCGGTACCGAAAAAAATGAAAACCGGACAGAAAATGGCCGGTATGGATATTTTTAAAAATTCCAATGATTGTTGGGCATATTTATTAATTTCTAATTAACTTTGGATATTAATAAAAATCACGGCTAAATATATTTGATATTTCTTTTCTTTTTTTGCAAATGACTAAATAATAAATATAGTTCTGATCGCTAGGTTCTGAAGAATTAAAAAATAGTATTATTCCGAAACAAAGGGAGAGGATTGTTTAATAATTATCTATTTTTATATTTTTAATAATTATTTAAGTAAGGTTTAAATTTAAAATTCTGTATTATAGACATGATTTATTTAGATTGAATTGCACGCTATTTCGGTATCTGATATTACAACACCTATTAATTTTTTTTTAATCGTTTGTTTTTAAAATGATTTGTATTGAATCATTTAATATTAATTTTTTCAATTAAATCAATCAGATTTTTTTTTATTTTCAAAACTAATAGGAATAGGAATGCTAATAATGACAGATTTTTTTTGAAATGATTTGAGATTGATTGCTCTTTTGCTTAATTAATTATTACATCAATCAAGCTGGTAAGGACCAATTAAAGTTTAGTGATTTGTTTTTAGCACGAAGCATAATTTAGTCATCTTTTGTAAAATCTATGTAATGATGTAAGTTAATAAGACCTTTGATAAAGTTGTCATCTGAGTAATTTTGTTTCAGACCTACTCATTAATAAAATTTCATCAAATCATGTATAAAGTATTTGGATACTCAATGCAAAATATTATTTAAAAATTCACACTTGTCCTCAAACAAACAAATAAAATTATTTTATATTAAGAACTGCTCCAAGATGGATTTTCCTAATAAAGAGGGAATTTCATGTATACCCCTTAAAATAATTCGTTTCTCCTCTAAAATTCAAAAGCTCACAAATCTATCTATTTTATTGTCTTTTTTTATTAAAATTCATTTTAATTTATGAAGTATCCATTTTACCCTTCATTAAAAATAAAAATATGTAGCATATTTCATAAAAATGTCAATCTTCTAATTAGTTGGTTTTCGAGGAAAAATGAGTAATTTAACTACTTCTGACGCTTGCACAAGCAGACACCTAAATATCACTATGCATCCGTCGGAAGTAGATAAATGACTCATTTACTCTCAGAAACTGACCAATTAGAAGACATACTTTTATAAACGTGCTACATATTTTTTATTTTTTTAATGAAGGGTAAAATTGATACTTTGTAATTTAATGAGTTTTTATAAACATGGGTATTTTTATAAACATGATACATATTTTTTATAATTTAATATGAGTTTCAATGGAAACTACAATGAAATGGGTTGATTTGTGAGTTTTTAAAATTTTGAAGGGTAAATATGAATTATGAATTTTAGAGGGTAAAATACATAATTTTAAAGTTTATGAGAGGTATACATGAAATTCCCCCGTAATATAAGATCTGGAGTTTAGGAAATAAATTCCCCCGTAATCTATTAACATTATATTTTTATTAGTAAAGTTGAAGATCAAACCACTCAACTATTTTTAATATCTACTAAAAATCTCTTATTTAGATTTCAATCATGCGACCTCCCACTCAGAAGATATTGTCTTTATCATTAGATTAAATGATAGTTCTCATTAACATTATAATTTTATTTAGAACTACCATATAATGTAACATGGTTAAATTTACAAGTTCTTAAACTAAAAGTCGTGTATTAATTTATTGTGGTGTTTTAACTTTTTCGGGGTTGAAAAGTGGAAAATTGGAAACATGGAATGCTAACAAGTCGCTTGTTTTCTACAGGAGAATATAAAAACAAGAAGAAGAAAAAACCTAAAATGGCTAAATCAATGCAAACAGATGACGACCAGAATAGTTTTGCGGTCTCTACTTTTACAAAGAGTTCCCACCTTCCTTTCTTAGTTCTTGCGCTGATGCACGTCACAGGATTCAAATGACGTCAGTATTGACGTAGGCTCTAAACGGGTCCGGATTCTCTAAAGTAACTTGATGTTTGAGTTTGAATCTGGACCATCTGATCATAATCCGGATCAATCTGATCCGAATTAGATTTACAGGATGTGCACATTCTGATATTAGAACTCAAGTTTTGAATTACTTCAGTAGATCCGAATTCGGCTCCTCCAGTCAGGAGCATTAGAAAACCTTAAGCACGAATTCAAGAGCATTATTATCTAACACATAATGCTAGCTTCATATATTATTTTTACTTGAATTTTTTTTAACAATTTTGATTTCAGATCAGGAATATTAACCTTCTGTATTTTTATTTATACAATTAAATTGATCAAATGGAATTTGATTGTTCGTAAAATAAAATCTCTATTATAAAAATAACTAAAGCGTACAAATTGAAAGTTGAAAAGTTTAAGAGTAAAGAAAATTAAAATGTTAATATTTTAAGATATTTTGCTCAATTTTTATATTTTGAATATTTTGTTTCAAAGCTGCACAAATATTAATTTATGAATATAATTTAATGATAGTTAGTAGTTTATACGGGTCTCAATTCTGTTGTTCCAACGGGGAGTTAGAAGGGAATGGATATGCGAGGATATATACGTAAATATTAGCTTTGATTAATTTATGACGACTTAATATCATATTATATTATATTAGAGTTAAAATGTCTCATTATTTTCATATCTTAATCATGTTCTACATCATTATCTTCGTTTACAAAGTTCAAATAGTTGGTTTGAACTGTCTAACACAGCAACACAATCTTTGTATTAAAATGTGTCTGGAGACTAAATTTTTTATTTTTTTAAAACTTTTTTACTTTTTTTAGATAAGTACAAAAACACTGTTTTTGGATGGTCCGCAAAAAGTGATTTTGTACCCATCTAAAATAATGGTAGAAAATTATGTAAAAAAGATAAAATTTGGTCTTCCAGCACATTAATACAGAGATCACGTTGAATAGTTCAAATTAATTGCTTGACATTTTAACCCTGCTCTGAATATTAATGCCATTAGCAATTTAATTGAATAATGATGTTAATATTTGCACAATCACACTAGTTATTACATATGCAATAAACTATACTATTTGCAATGCTAAAATAATGCTTGGGTTGATGGAAATAAACCTTTTGGATATATGCCTAAGGTTGCACTAAATTGATACACATTAAACAAAAAATTAAGGTTCTAAATAGCAATTACATGTCATTGCGGAGAGGTTAAAAAAAAACTATCGCGAATAGTGTAGCTATAGCGGAAGCTATCGTACATAGCGTTTTTTTCTTTTAAAAAATTATATTCTATATTTCTACTAATTATCATTTTATCAACATTAGAAAATTGAGGTAACAACCAAATGACAACTAATCTAAGACTATATTTTTTTCAATCATGCAAATAAGAAAAAAAAAGGATCTACAAGGTAACATTCTTTAATAGTAACAATTAATTTTACAAATGAAACGAAGTCAGTATCTATTTGATTATTTTACAGATTATAATTAATCGAAATCAGCTTTCAATTGAAACGAAATGCAATAATTTACAAGTGAATACTAGACAAAGAGCAAGGAAATGGAAGAATTAATATTTGAATATTTTTCAATATAGAAGGAGAGACTAAATCACAAATAGGAACAGAAGCACAGAGTTCAGTTTAACATACCTAGCATAGCGGACCATGTAGCATCACAAATAGAAACAGAAGCACAAAAGTCCGCATAAATTGCAAAAAAAAAAAAAGGCCATGTACATAGCAGTCAGCAATAGCGCATAGCGCTTAACAGTAATAGCGGTCAGCTATTAGAGCTATAGCTGTCGTAGCTGAATTAGCGCACTTTTATTCCATAGCTTAGTTTTATGGTTCGAAAAAGTTATAGCGCAGTTGTAGCTAGCTATTTAGAACACTGAAAAAAATTAACCACCAAATGATCCTTTCAAAAAATAACGACTAAATTAGAAAATCTCCATTCTTATATTATGCACGTAGTTGTTCTGATCCGCCAACGGCTGAGATTGAAATATGAATTTTCGAATTGAATATTAGCTCTCCAATCACATAACATGTCTTCTTTTGATTAAATACATCTATTTTATGTGTAGAAGTCTAAATTTACTTAAAAACATACTCGCCACATAGACTTCTATATAATTTGTCACAATTAAAATTGAATGAATCCCTAGCGATTTGTTTCCTTATTTCTCCTTACAGCTATCTCTGATTCCTGCAATTAAATTATTTTCGTATTTCTCTATTTCCTCTGTTTCATTTCTCCTCTTCCTCTATATTTTGGACAATGAAAATGGAAACAATCATATATTTCCTAACTTTGTTTAGGGCTACTGTATATTTCTGAATAGACGAAGAGCAGATGTTGTGCTGATGGAAACAATCATATCTTTCTGATATGGAGAGAAAATGAACAATATCTAGAACTTTCATGTAGAGAAATTTTCATTATTAAAATAATTCCCATAATGATTTAGATGTAGAGAAAATTCTTATTTGAATCATTTAATCATATCTTTTCCAATTTTATTTATTTACATATCATTTCTCCTCTAAATCTTTTAATAACTTGTCTTGTTTGTGGAGAAAATTAGATATTAAATCGCAATGATACTTTTTTCATGTTATATTTGATCCTTTTTTTTCATTTGTTGTTGTTTCTTTTATTGTTATTTATTATTTGGATCTTCGTTTTTTTCATTTGTGTCTTTTATTTTCATTTAAATATTTTTTTCTTAATTTTGTGTGAATGTCAAACAAAAAGGTCTCTTCATATTCTATTTAATTTTATAATATGTCCCTGTTGCAACGCACGGGTACGATACTAGTAAGTTATAATTTGACAAGCACTGGCATGACTTATTAGAAGAAGAAAATTAGCATAAACCATATTTCATACATAATTTCCACACATGACGAGCTAATAATGCTTTGAATTTTCTTAGACATTTTCGATTGAAGAGTTTACAAGTCAAGAAAGCACCAATAAAAAAAATTCAAGCTAGATGCTGGATGCAATGCTACCTTGCAGGTAACAGTTGTTAAAATGTTAGAAAAAGAACAAGGAGTAAGCCATGTTGACATGTTCATAAATTAATTCCAGTGGTAGTAACTACTAATTAGGTTATAGCAATTATGACAATTGATGCGGAAATATAGAGAAGAATTGGGATGAGTTTAACTTTAATAATTATCGAATTGATTTCAAATAGAGAATATAAATTGTTGAAATCAATTTACTTCATGATTAATTTATTTACATGTCAGATTTATAATTTTCAAATTAATCTAATATAAAATTAAGTGGTAAAAATATTAACACGTTAAAAAAAACCTATAAAAAAAAAAAAAAATTTCTACCGCTTGACTTATATTAAATAAAATTAAACTGAAAATTTATAAATTTGATTTGTAATATGAAGGGTGATAGAAAACACGTTAAAAATTCAAGCAAAATGATACTTTAAAAATTCCAAGGACTAAAAGAGAAAACACGTTATTATTTGACAACCACTGGCATAATATAATAGAAAAATAATTACCATAAACTATTTTCGTTTTCATACACATTTTTCACACGTGACGACCCAATAATGCTTCGTTTTTCTTATACATTTCCTAGTTTACAAGTCAAGAAAACAGCAATAAGAAATTCAAGCTAGATGCATGTTCTACCTTGTAGGATAACAAATTGTTAGAAAAATAACAAGGAGGCCATGTTCACTGGTTCATAAATTAATCCTAGTGTTAGCAACTACTATTTGCTGTTGTGCACTCAGCATGCAAAAGAGTACCAATTTTTCAAATGTGTTGATGGGGGAAATGTATTAACAGAGCTAATTTGACTTTAAGAAGCACATGATCAATATAGATTAGGGATAGAGTTAGAATTTTAAGCTATGGTGATCAAACGTGAAAAGGGATCAATTATATAAAATTATCATGCTGCGAATGAAAATTAATTTTACAGTATCTATAATATTTTACTATAAATTACACAGAAAATTATGTACAAGCACAATAAATTTGAAAATAAATAAGGATTAATTGACACCATTTCTTGAATGTACCTCCGCTCCTGATATAGAAATAATAAAGAAGTATATGACTGGTGTGTTGTTTGAAGCAAAAGTATACATACAACATACAACACACGATCGATCAATATAAGACAAAACGAAGAAGCATACGACTGATACAGTGCTTGAAGCAAAACTAGCTATGTCAATATCTTTAGTGGTTGATGTGCAATTATGGTAATTGATGCTCCTGACCTTAAAGGCTTATTATGTAACAAGTTATATTTAGATAGTCAGATAGATAGATAGATAGATAGAGATTGGTTTTTAATGTTGAAAATATTAGCTTCCATTTACAGCTCAGAGATGCATTGCATCTCAAATCTTGAGGTCACGGGTCATAGAAGCTTCGGCAGATGCCCAATTAATTAGATCAAGTCAATTTCTCTTGACAGTGACTTGAATTGAATTGCATAACAACATATTGTTTGAAATATTTTATAATTAGTTTACAATGTTGAAAATTTAGGCCAAATTTATAAATTTCTCCTTATAAAAAGTGAGAATTAATAAATAGCGACGGATAATTAATTTAACGGGTTTGATAATATCACAACTAAATTATGAAAATGATTTTCAACACGATTCGTCTAATCTATATGTTTATAACATTATACGCATAAAAATCATCAAAATTGGTTAAAATTTAACTGTTAGTCGCAACAATCGAGAATTCTTAACAGCCTTAATTTATTGATAATTACACATTATTAAAAAATAAATATGAAACAAAAATATGTGAATTCTTGCAAGCAAAAAAAATTCAATTTTGTGCACTTTGCCTATTTTTTTCCTCTCTTTTCTTCATATTTGGATAAAGAGAAGGGATCCGATTACACCTTTTTTGGTGACACACTTTGACACCTACCATTTTTAAAGTCCAAATAGTCGATTCAAACCATTCAACATGATGAATATATTAAAATGTGCTTGGAGATCAAATTTTACATTTTTTTGAATTTTTTTGCTATTTATTAAGATGGTTACAAAAATCGTTGTTTTCAGACCATTGAAAAACAACGATTTTGTAACCATCTTAATAAATAGTAAAAAAATTCAAAAAAATGTAAAATTTGATCTCCAAGTACATTTTAATATGGTGATCATGTTGAATGGTTCAGATCGACTGTTTGGATTTTGAAATCGCAAAATTGACCTATATAAAAAACGGTGTCATGATGTGTCACCAAAAAAGACGTAATTGGATCCCTCCTCTTGGATAAAAAGGAGATTTATAGACACTAGGTTTGTTATGAAAAGCCAACAGACATCAGTTCTCTCACGGAAGAACATGGGTTCGACTCGTGTGAGTGTGTTGTGTGAGTGCCTACGGGCTTAAATAATAAAAAAAAAAAGGGTTGTTACGAAAAAAGATACTTTATGTGCAGCTATAGCACACGGTTGGTTGGTCCCTTTCCAATAATCTTTTGCTTGGTGTGAACAGTGGTTTTTTTCCATGCTATACAATTTTTTACCTAATTCAAGATCTACAGTATGATTTCTTAATGATACTTCAAATGGATAGCCCAACAAAAAAAAAAAAAAAAATCAAGTCTTATGGAGTACTTTTTTTTTTTTTTAAGGTTGGCGGAGAACAATTATATTGATAATTATATTGATATGAAAATAAAGTCAAAGGTTACAAAATAACAATTTGAAAAAAAAAAATGGTAGTAGGCTACAGACTAACACCAACCCTAATCGAAAAAGTAACCGCAAATTTCGTAGTCTAAACAGCTAGATCATTTATAATTTGCCCCCGACTGTGCCGGTAGCCCACTGTATTTAACTATCATTAATCCAGTGCAAAGTGTCTGTTATGGCGGCATCAATAACGTGATGCACAAGCCTTTTTTCCTTGCCAATTCTTCTATAGCAGCCTTATTCACTGATCGAAGATAATTAAGTTTCGGAATTTAATTCATGTCAGTAGAAAATATTTAACTTAAAAAATAGAAATGAATTTTTATGATCAAAGTGAAAAATAAGATGGAAAGCTTTTTTTTATGAACTAGGATGTTGAATTTGATTACAAAAAGAACAATGGGAGAAAAAAATAACAGAGGAATAAAATGATAATGCTTCAGAGGCCAAGTGTTGCCGAGATTTTTATTTTTACCCCAAAAAAAATATATTTTAATATAACTATCCAAATTTTTGAAAAATTTAAATTTATACCCAAACCGTAAGAAAAATTTACGGTTTGAATTCGGAATTCAAACCGTAAATTTTTCTTACGGTTTGAATTAAGAATTCAAACCGTAAATTTTTTTTACGGTTTGAACTCTTTTTTTTTTTTTTTTTTTTTTTTTTTTTTTTTTTAAAGAGAAAAATAGCTAAAATGCTGAAATGAAATATAACACAAAAAAATCGAATTGTTTTTTAAAATATTTGTTAGAAAATACGCTACGAACAGAGCCGATTTTGTGCTAAAATATGTTAAATTACAATAATTATGCCAAAAGACATGACGTCTGTTTAAATACAAACCCTAAAACAGAAAATATATATAAAAGATACATCAAAGACCCTAAAAACTCTAAAATTATAAAGAAATGTTCAAAAGTCCATGAAGGAAGACTCGGATCGCGAATCTGAGCCCGCAAATGGGCGAAACGGATCGTAGATGGGTTTCAGATCGGGTTTTGGGTTGTGGAGTTTCTATCAAAATTTCAGCCCGATCCGACGGACGGATCAAAAGTTACGCTCCTTTTAGTAAATTTATGAAAGATGCCAGAAAATCGGCCCAATTCATACGTAATTTAGCGTAATTTACCGTATTTTAGCATAATTCTACATAATTATTGTAATTTCAGCATTTTAGTAAATTTACCGTATTTTAGCATAATTATTGTAATTTACCGTATTTTAGCACAAAATCAGCTCTGTTCGTAGCGTATTTTCTAACAAATATTTTAAAAAACAATTCGATTTTTTTGTGTTATATTTCATTTCAGCATTTTAGCTATTTTTCTCTTAAAAAAAAAAAAAAAAAAAAAAAAAAAGAGTTCAAACCGTAAAAAAAATTTACGGTTTGAATTCTTAATTCAAACCGTAAGAAAAATTTACGGTTTGAATTAAGAATTCAAACCATAAGAAAAATTTACGGTTTGAATTCGGAATTCAAACCGTAAATTTTTCTTACGGTTTGGGTATAAATTTAAATTTTTCAAAAATTTGGATAATTATATTGAAATATATTTTTTTTGGGGTAAAAATAAAAATCTCGGCAAGTGTTGGGCTTCGTTCTTATTTTATTAACAATCTCGCCGATGCTTGTTAAATATTAAACTTTGTTATATAAAAGTCAGCGGCGGATTCAGAATTTCTGACAGTCTGGCTATAGAGATCAAATATGAATATATCAATCATATAAATTTTTCATTATGTGAATAAAATTAATTTTACCGTAATATTTTACTGTAAATATATAAAAAATGTGTATAAATACAAAAAAAAATTGAAATACAAAAAATGATGGTCCATTGACCACATTTCTTCTTACTAGCTCTGTAACAGTATTGTATACTTCAAACATTGCTAAGTGACGAAGCTACATTGAATCAGAGATAAATAGTTAGGCAACTACATATTCATGAATTTTGAACACATGTATAATCGAGTTGTCGTCTATATTTAAAAAAATAATTGCTTACCTCAGATACAATATAAATTAGTTAATTAATTCACGACAGTCTGTAACTCATTAATCATAACAATAATTTATTTGGCTACCCCGGTAAGAAATCTTGAGTACGCCCTAATTTATGGCACTTTTAATTCAAACGACGCTTGTTGAAGTAACTGGTAATGCTGAAAGTTGAATGTAGAGCATTGTTTAAGTAATCATATATAATATAACACATAAAAGGTTTTAATAGCAATTATCGCTTAGTTATCGTCAAAAATTAATTTTCTCATGTCAACATTTAATTTTTAATATTGTGAAAATAAATCATAGAACGAAAGAGGTAGAGCATGAAAGGGAGAAAATCCAGAGAATTTGCTATTAAATTGAAATAAAAAAAAATGACAAATTTCTGACCGAGAGAAATATGAATGAATGGAGCTTGGAAGTGTACCTGAGATCGAGTAGCAGAAAGAATGTGAGAAATTAGAAAACACAAATGTGAATCAGTTTTTGATCTGGTGGCTAAGGTAATGTTCTATGTGTAGGAGGTTGCAGATTCGAAATTTAAATTGAAGAATATTTTATAGATATTAAACAGTTAAGTAACTTGATCTCTAACCTTTATTTAGAAAAAAAAAACACAAATGAGATATGATGACTCAATATGGAACGATGGATGTTAGATTAAAAAGTTTCAACCTAGAAGATTAAAAATTTATCCTATTTGTCAATTTATTGTGATTACAAAAAAATTATCGATAAAATTAAGTGAATATTTTGAATTATAACATTTCAACTTTGTTTTGATTGTCATCAAAAACTTGTAAAAACATACTAATGTAGATAATTTCTAGACGTTAAT
Organism: Carex kokanica; assembly: GCA_025461125.1. NCBI lineage: Eukaryota > Viridiplantae > Streptophyta > Magnoliopsida > Poales > Cyperaceae > Carex > Carex kokanica. Next base: position 340,820 of record JAJGRX010000953.1, on the reverse strand, counting down.
TTTTCAACTTACTGATTCACATATAAACAAAATCAAAATGTAATAATTTTTTGTGAGAACATAAAGAAAATAACATAGATCACATCTAACGGTTTTATTTTGACGTTTATAATTTAAATTTGAGTTATTGACGTTTTAAAAATGAAAGTACGGTGGAGGCATTTGAACTCTCCTCTCTTTTATAAAGTAAATTACAAAATATTTATTTATTCGGTCCCTCTATCTATATTTTGTGATTTCCTCCCTTAAATACACTGGTTAACAACTTTTTATCATGAAAATTTATCCTTGAAATTTCCAAAAAAATTATATAATGTCTTCGTGCTTGAACATTTTTATTTTTCGTAATTAAAAAAATTAATTGTAGGAAAAGAGGTTTATTATATTTTTCTGTAGAAAAAAAATGTAAGTACCGAATATTTGATTCGGTATCCTGGCAGTGTATCAAAACTTTGGAATTTTTTTTTATAAACCATAATTAATTTTTTCTTTTTACAAAACCAACATGATTACTTTTTTTTTACAAAAACAATAAGAACCGAAATGTCATTTCGGTCCGTTATTTTTTTTGTATTCCGGACTGAAATGACATTTCGGTCCGGTCTCCTTTTTGGATTTTCTGTGGTATTGGTTTCACAAGTTTTCATATGAGCCGTCACAGAAAATTCAAAAAGGGGATCAGACCGAAATGCCATTTCGGTCCAGAATAAAAAAAAACGGACCGAAATGACATTTCAGTTCTTATGGTTTTTGTAAAAAAAAAAATATAAAAATATTTTTTTTAATTATGGTTTATAAAAAAAAATTAAAAACTTTGATTTGGTATCCCTTTTTATGCGAAAACAAACTAAAAGAGATTTTTTAAAACAGACCAAAACATAAATCTTAGCATAGGAGATCCACAAGAAGAATGTACTCATTCTCCTTTATTTAAAAAAAAAAATGATCTACCGAATCCAAGTTTCGGTACACTGAGGTATATTCATGTGTACCGAATTCTTATTTTTTTTACAAACTGTGTAATCTTATGTGCAACATAGTGAAAGATAGTGTATCGAATCAAAGATTTCATACTTGTGTTTTTTGTAAGAAGAAGTAATCAACTTTTTTTACCAATAATTAATTTCTTTAATTACAAAAAAATAAAATAAATTCTTCGTGCTTACTGGAAATGGGTAGAATCAATGTGCCCGTACAAAAATAAAGTAGGAGAAACTTAATAAAAAAATAGCACAAATGAAGCGTGAGACTTTGACAGAAAGGCAAGGCATGTATTGATCGCATGCACGAGATTTGATCTTGCGATGCCGATGAGACGGGAATGAGAGTAGGTCCGATGCCCATCGGACGTACCTTGGATCGATGGGTGTGATGACCATCCGATCTACATCAAGATTCGTGTGCTATGCATCAAAATCCGTGCAAATCTGTATTAATTCCGTGCACATAGTCTCGATTCTAATCGTACGGTGATAGAGCTAATTGAACCTAACTGTAGGTCCGGTGGGCATCGGACCTACTCCTATCTCGATGAGACGATGAGTGATTTTGCATTGCTCCGAAAGATTAGACTTTAAAAGGCTTATTTTTGTCTTTTGCGGGATAACATCTAGCCAGTATTAACAGACTGGATGTGTCCATTAGTTATTCAATTACAATAACCCGGACAGGATCCTCCATTTAGATGGAGAATGGAGAGTAAGGAGAAGAATCTCCCAGTGCGTTTACATGATGACATGATGTACTTGGCAGTTGTTGCTGTTAGCCGGGTTAGGCAGATTTAGGCAACTGCTTTATGAAAAGACAATAAACAACTGAATTAGGCAGCTGACTATTGATTACTTACATTAATCAGCTTCATGTCAACTAGCTGCAAACTACAAACACAACTAGTCTTCCAGTATCCTCTTCCTCTTCCTCTTCCTCTGAGATATGCCTGACGCCTTCAAATAGAGAATTCGGCACACAAAAATGGCAAATTCCATAATTTCATCAAATCATTTTGATTTTGAAGGTTGCTGTGCCGGCCGAAATTAAACAAAAAAGAGAGAGAAACAAAAAACACTCTGTGCTCATAGGGATTTCGGAACAGAGAGTGAAAATTGTTAAAATTCAATCGGACCGAACACCCATCTTGGCACAGTAAAAAAAAAAAATTCCACCAAACGTCACACGGTTTGATTGAAAATTTTTGAAAACACCCATCGGGCTGAGATGTCATCTCGGCACAGCTAAAAAAAAAATCCAGACCGATTTGGCAACTCGGTATTTATGGTTTTTGTAAAAACTAAAACAACAAAGTTGGTTTGTTAATTTTTTATTTATGGTTTATAAAAAAAAATTCGAGCATAGGAGCTAGTATTATTTGGGCTTTGAGATTTGTGCATACCGTAATTGAACGGTTGAGATATTCCAATAAATCACGGACGCGCTGAGAAATATCAGAGGATGCAAATTCTTTAAAAACTGACTTCAGTATCAAAAATTGAGTAAAAGATAGAGGGTCAAGCTATTTAATTATTAAACATTTGCAAAAAGAAAAAAAAAATTCATTCAAATTTTGAATATGCGGCAACACTGAATAGATTATCAATCCTGCAAATCAATGAGGCAAAAGAAGCACAATTTATAATTTAAAGAGAAAGGTGCGCCAAAATATTTGGAGAACACAACAAATCCATTCAGAAATTGGCATTTGCAGTTCGTTTTTAAAATTTTTGCCACTGGGTGAGAAGATGATCATTCCATCCAGCGACGTTGGCATTGTTTAAATTTTTTATTTTCTGTTTAGATTTTCAGATTTCAAAGTTTATGTTTTTATTTATTTATTTATATGCCTCGTGCCAATTGAGCCATAGTTTGTAATATGTTAATTAATAATGTTTTTTTAGTTCAGAACCCGGAACTCAGATAATCTTTTATTCTCAATATATTAAATAAATTTGAATATACTTACTTTTTGAACAACGGATATTGTATTTGTCACCAGATAAAAAAATATTATATCTGACAAAATTAATAACACAAAATTTGCAAGCAATCGGCAATTTTTTTTACATTTCAGTAATTCCTGGTTTAGGGTTTAGGGTTTAGGATTTCAGTAATTCAATTTTTGAGATGAAATATTTTGAAGGTAGTGAAGACGAGAAGAAAAAAGAAACCCGGCATTGGTTCGGTTTGGTGATTTGATTTGAGAATTTTGAAGAATTTACTTGAAAAAGAGAGAGAGGTTGTTGATTTGATTCTTGAATTGGAGAGGCAATTAGGTAAGGGTATGTAGTTTGTGGTTTTTGTTTTGTTTTTCGATTTAGTGGTCTGCGCAATTTGGTAAGGCTGTTTATTTACTTTTGCATGCCTGACAATATTGGTAAGAAACAGAAAAAATAAGGAGATAATACTGGTAAGCAAGGTTATAAAATGCAGTTTTCATGAGATATGCGGAAAGCCACCGCATACTGCATATACGGTATACGGCCGCATATGCGGTTTTCATGCAGTACTTATATATATGGATTTTAAAATGAGAATTCATATATATATAAACAAGTATGCGGTAATATGCGGTATCATACAAACAAGTATGCAGTAATACGTGACCAAATATGTGGTAAAAATATGCGGCCGAACATGCGACCGCATATGTAGCCGCATGAACCGCATTTTCCTACACTGCTGGTAAGCACGAAAAAGTAAATATACTGGATCTCAATTTCTGATTTTTATTTTCTGGAAAAGAATAAATTGTAGGATCTGATTTTCTGGTAGAAAGAAGAAAAGAAAACAACAACAAAAAAGTTGCTACTGGCATGTGTCAGTATTAGAGCCTCTAATGGACAACTTTCATTAGTAACATGCAGTGTTCTAAATAGCGCGCTATAGCGTTTTTGGACCCCAAACGCTACGCTATGACATCAAAATGCGCTATTTGCGCTACGGCCACTATAGCGGTCTGCTATTTGTGCTATTTGCGCTATGCAATATGAGTTTTTTTTTTTTAAAGCAATTTATATGAGTTTTAAATAAAGATAAAAAAAAGCTCAAACCGAAATTGAATTTGTTGCTACTTGCTACATATAAATCAATTTGAAATTGGGAATATAAATTGAAATTTGAATAGAAAAAAGTCCAAAAACCGAAATTAAAATTGAATAGAAAAAAAAAGATTATGTCATGAATCATGATGCTTAAGATATTTTTAATAGGAAAAATCGATAGTTTATGATATTACTATGGATATTTTGAACCGCAATTTAGACTTTGTACGGGTTCAATATGAATATTATAATTTCTTAATTACTTTGGTGTTATTTATTGTTCTATGAGACGTTAGATAATGTTGATATTTAGTACAAATATTGAATATGCGGAATGTAAAAAAAAAAAAACGCTATTTGGAATAGCTTCCGCTATAGCGACGTTATTCACTATAGCTTTTTTTTTAGCCTTCCCGCTATGACGCTAAAAACGCTATTTAAAACCTTGGTAATATGTAATTAACTTTAAAGTTTCATGTATGAAACGGTCACTTTGTTGCCATTTATCAAATAAAATAAAAATACTGCTAGTAGCCAAGGAAATTATTCCTTTCTTTTTAGGTTTTAATTTCTAGAAAGATTGAAAATCTTGTGGGAACGCTGTGCATAGTTTGCTAATAAATAATAATATAAACACCGCAAGAACTTTTAGAAAATTATTCATGTATCCACTACTACCAGATTTTTTTTGCTTCTTTCATTCCATTTTTAAAGCTCAGTTTGTTCATACCTCTTTCTTATTTTGAAATTAGCATTTTCATCAATTTTCTTCTTTAATTTTTATTTTTGGACCGAGCATGTTATTTACTAGTGGTTTTAAATTTGCTTTAAATAATTTTAGTGAGTACATTTATTTTTGCTCATTTTTTTTGTGAAAGCAATTAGAAATAGAACAAATTTGTGTGAGTTTCATAATTGTTCTGTCAAGCATTAAAAATGCACAAATTTGTTTTATAAGCATAAACTGTTTATGATTTTATTCAGTCAAATGAAATTATACATACATTTATTCAATCATACGCAAATAATAATGTACCAATTGTTCAATCAACTGCAAATCTTTTATAAATTAATTTTGTCAAAGTATAAATCATGCATAAAATTTCATAGGAACTACTATCATAACTTTCATGGAGGAAGAACAGGGTACAATCCATATGAACTAGCAGAGAAGATCTTCAATTGCAACTTTTATGATTTTCTGATTTTTGGAGGGTCTATTTGGAAAAGTGGAAATAAATATGATGCAATTCCAAATTATCGCAGGTCCCTGTGATTCTAACTCCAACCGTTCATTTATTAGAAAGCAGGAATCTAAAAAACAGTTAGTTTTTGAACACAAATCTCGAAACATATGAACAGTTGGGATTGGAATTGCAGGGACCTGCAATCATTTGAAATCGCAGCAGATTTGTTTCCCCTAAAAGTATCTCCCAATAATCTAAAAGTAATACTAATTCAATTGGAAAAGTAATATAAACTCCAGTTAATTCACAAAATAATTTGAAAGAGAAAAAAATATAAACAAAGTACTTTTTAATGAAGCAAAAATGTAACCTAAAAGATTAAAAGAAAAGCAAGAATGGAAGTATCTACTTTGAAAATTAAAAAGTTGACACCGACGCAAAATCTCTATGAATTTATCAGAAATTAATTAGAATTTAAGGTTGTATCTACAGAAATAAAAAATCTGCTAATTATCTCAGGATAAGTTTGTCTTTGATTCGCCAACCTATCAGATTAAAATACGTGTAACTATTAAAGCTGTGTATGAAAAATAGAATTAAATGATGCGCAATATGTTTAATAAAAAAAATTGATGCGCAGTAATCTTAGGGCTGCAAACGAACCGAACCGAATCGAACTTACCTCCAGTTTGAGTTTGGTTTGAATTAATTTCGAACTAGGTTTGGTTTGAATTAATTTTGAACGAGTTCAATTTCGAACCGAATTTTTTACGAACTCAATTTCGAACCTTTACGAACTTTGTTACGACTTACGAGTTATGACTTATGACTGGTCCATAGTGACAAATCAGCTTTGCTGTTTTTTTATTTTCTTGATTTTCTGATGCTGGTAAATGACAGATCTATGTTGCTGGTTTTGCTGATTTTCTATATTTTTTTATTTCTGGTTTAGACTATTATATGGAAAGTTTCTGGTATGACAAGGGATCAGATTAAAAAGGAAAAAAAAATTAAACTGACGTGTGCCATCTTTAAGGCAAAGAGAGAAGAAAATCGTAACAATAAAAATGATCACCTATTTGATCTATAGGTTTACTGGCGTGTGCCATCTATTTGATCTATAAAACAAGCAACAATAAAAAGAGTGTGTTTTTTAATTACCCGAGAGAGGAGCAAATCGCAAGAAGGACAAAGAAACGGCCGGTACTAAGGGTCGCCTTACCTCACGGCCGGTCCCAATAATCAACCAACAAAGTAGAGATCAATGAGGGTCGCCTCGCCTCGCCTCACGGCCGGTCCCGGTTTGGTATCGCAGCCAAGTAGCCAACAGAGGGAAACTCTAAGGTTTGGACTTTGGACTAAGCCAAAAGTTCACAACCAACGATTATGGGCTAAGACTGGTTTTGTTTAATTTTTCTATTTTGGACTTTGTTGTTGAATTTTTTTATTTGAGCTTGTAATTGGACCGGGTTTTCTGTTTCAGAAGTCAAAATTCAAAGCAATTATGGACTGGACGGCTTATATTTTCATCAGTGAACATAAGTTATCAGCAGAAATTAACGGTTCACGTGTGAGTTAATTTCGAACTAAATTTGGTTTGCGAACCTATTTCGAACGAACTAGGTCCAGTTTGAGTTTGGTTTGAATTAATTTCAAACTAAGTTTGGTTTGAAATAATTTCAAACGAACTCAATTTCGAATCAAACTTTTTACGAACTTTTTCGAATCAAACTCGAATCGAATTATGAACTACGAATTTTTTGTGCAGCCCTACGCAGTATGTACAATAAAAAATAAATTAAAAATCACAGTGCCCATTGCCAAAATCCAAAAGCCATTATAATTCATGGATTCCACCTGTCGCTTTCTCATCCAAGTCACTGCTCAAATATATCTGCTCTCAATTAATCACAAGATTTAAAATAGAAACTTTCAAAATTGTCTCTATAACATTACAAAAATATATTCTCTTTTTATAATTTCTATCAAATAATCGTTTAATAACTACTTGCGGTGCAGTACAGTATTCAAGGCCACATATATAACATGTTAATAAATTTATGCATGATTTTTTTCTTTTTAAATAGTGGGTATCCCTAGAGAGGGAAAAACGTGCCGTGCCGTGACTAACACGCCGTGACTTTGGTCACGTGTCGTGCCGTGCCGTGACCAAGTAAATTTTTCACGTGCCGTGCCGTGCCGTGACAAAAATTACGAGGGGTGGTCACGGCACGCGAATGGTCACGGCACGCGAATCACGCCATGACTAATTCGTGTCGTGACCAAACGCGCGTTAGTCAAGTTTGATCGCATTTAACGTTTAAAAAAAATATATGAAACGATTCTTTAAAATTCAAATGTTTTAATTGAAATTTAAATGTAAATATTTTAATTAAAATAAAATTATACCTTATAGGAAGGTATGTTAGTGTATTGCTTCGCTACTGCCGTGACTGCCGTGTCTTCCGTTCCGTGACTCGCGTGTCCCGTGCTGTGCCGTTTCCGTGTTCCGTGCCGTGTCGTGACCAAGACAATTTCCGTGCCGTGCCGTGTCTTCTTTGCCAACAATTGGTCACGGCACGGGACACGCGAGTCACGGCACGTGACCGACACGCGTGCCGTTCCGTGACGGAGCCGGCTCCGGCGTGCCATTTTTCCCACCCTAGGTATCCCCATCAATTTCTCATTAAGAGCTCTTCGTTTGTTATGGGATTTTGCGGGATGAGATTTGACTGGTTTGGAAATCTATCTTTTTATTTGCGGGAATTCATACTCATAATCGTTTGTTGTGAAATTGGGAGCTGTAGAAATTGGGAACTCATACTCATAATCGTTTTGTTATTTTTTAATTACTATTTTAAATGTTGATTTGTTTTCTTATTTTTGTAATTACATATTTAAAATGCTTGTTTCTTTATAAATGTTTATTTTTTTTGTAAATGTTTATTTATTAGAAATATTTCATCTATTTAATATTAGTATTTAATCAATTTTGTAATTTTATTATTATAATTTTATTAATAAAAATAATTGTATAATTTTGAAAATTAAGAAAAATGAAAATCTGGTATTAATCACCACAATGATCAATTTGTTAATTTAAATTTAAATATTTTTTTGGTGATTTAATTAAGTAAAATGAAAATATTGTTATGTTATGTTATGTTTAATTAATTTAATTTAATTTAATTAATAATTATTTTATGATATCAAGCATTTTAGAAAAAAAATAAAAACTCATTCAGTACATTCACACAATGAAAGACAGACTCACTGTGGCCCCAGGGGCAGTTGGCTCCCTGGATTTAAAATTTTAGTGCAAAAAACTGGCCCAGTTCGGTTTTGCCCTCCCTGAAAATGAAATTGCCCCTGCCTAGACCCAGTGAGCCCAAACATTAATTGTCTGGATTATGGACCAAGTAAATTCGCTAGAGGCCTGAGCTGTTTAACAAAAGAATTAACGGGCCATTGATTTTCGCTGGAGCCCAATTCGCTGAGGCCTGCCTTGAAAAAAAAAATTAAAGCTGGAGCCCGCCCTGCTGCCCAACTCCGACTCTGCCTTAAATTATAAAAGAATTCTGAAACGATCTCTCCCTCTCTCTGACTCGTCGCTCCCACACTCGTCCCTCTCTAAAATAAAAAACCACGATCCCCAATCCGTGCGCATCTCTCTGACCCGAAACAAAAAAAAAAAAAAAACATGGCGCAGGCGGCAAGCGCACATATCTCTCTTACTCAAAAGCTCCATAGATCGAAATTTGCACAACCACAACCTCCAAGTGCCGTTAGGATTTGTAGAGGAGTTAGAAAAATGTCTACATCCGCTGCAATTCTCTTCGTTTGTTGTGAAATTGGGAGCTGTAGGAGTAGATTTAGAGGGTGTGAGTATCCAGAGCAATGGATTGAATTTACCAATTAGTACATACATGAAGGTGCCGTGCTGACTGTGAAAGAGATTGCCATTACAAAAACCATTCCCACAACCATGCGAACAAAACCAACCAATGCCTTTTGGTTTCAACTTACCTCGACAGCGTGCTACTTTAAGAACCCTGGCTTTTTGAGTGAGATTAGACGAAAATCTCTTGAAATTCAAATTGTAGTGAAAGGAGATGATCTCCAGCGGGTTCATTGCATGGAAAGATGAATTACATGAACCTTGACTATGACATCTTGTTTTTCGAGTTGCGTTGGTTTTCCCCACATATTGTAAAGGTGAGCTGAGATGGGCAACACATATCCTTGCTGCCTGTATATCCAAACAAATTTGGGGGAACCATTAAGGAGTATACTAGTATATTGCTTTATTATATAAAATTCACAGAGGAAACTAACTGCCAAAATAAAAGTACCAACTGGTGCTCCTCCTAAGGTATCAAAATAGTTTGCATTTCAATTTTCATGTCTATTTCTTTTGCCCAGAACTACATATTTATGGTTCCTTTTATGGTACAATTATTTGTCAATATACATCTGAAAACCAAAGATTCAAGGGAACAAATGAAGATGCAACAGAAGTTACTTGAATATAGTAAGAACAGTACAAATTCTTTAACCGACCAACAAAAGATGAACAGAGAAAAAAGCATTAGAAATAATCAATCCATCAACTAGGCAGTAATTGAAGCAAAAACGATCAAATCAATACCTGACTACAGCTGACTGTGCTTCCTTTTACATAGTTCACAAATTCACAAAGTACACCCGTGCTGTGAATTGGGTCACTCGAACTGACCGCCCTGCTGCCCGTACTGCACCTTTTTAGGTCAGGTCAAGTCACAAACTTGACCAGATATAGTTATGTTCTATTGTCAGTTATATACATGGACTATAGGTAAAGTGCATTCATACTTCATTCTATGAACTATGAAGGATGATCTGAGGCTGAATATATCAGACAAAATTATTCACAGTATCCTTTTAATAAAAAAAAAAATCATTTCAACTCAATTTATTCTCACTGACAATCAATGACAACAAGCAAGATACAAGAATAACTACAAATATACCTCATTTATTCAAAAGACAACTATGCTTTAGTGCTGATGTTTCACTGAATTAGTCAAAACCTTAGTAATTACATGAGCAATGACCCCAATTGGGCAAAAGAGAAGACATAAAGAAACCGAATGCCGTGTCTCGACATTGTTCCTCAAACCATCATGGAATACTTGCCTGAATATCAATTCAAAAAGTTCAGATCAGAAGTATATAAAACATATAATTAACAAACTCAATCCAACAAAAGAATACTGCAAGTGTGGGGATTCTTTAATCTCCAGTCATATTGTTTTTGTATGGTCCAGAATCTTCTAAAAAACAGTGATTTTGTACCTATCTAAATAAATAGTAAACAATTTCAATATAAAATTTTGTCTCCAAGCACATTTTATAAACCATGTTGAGCGGTTTGGATCGACTATTTGGACTTTGAAAATGGAGATGAAGATGTGAGGCATGATTGGGGAACAAAACAATGGGGCATTTTAACCCTACTAATAGCAATAGTCGGAGGGGGGGGGGGGGGGGGGGGGGGGGGGGGTTACCTAGCAGCAAATAGGTCAACTGCCAAAAGATGAATCCAGGCCGAAGCCATTGTCATTTCATTACTAAACATCCGTACAATTCCATGTAACTGTTTCAGATAACACAAAGCCTCAATCAGTATTTCCATATCATAATTGTCACAAGAATTGATAATGAGAAAATAAAAGGTCACAAAAACGCTGTCACTGACCTCAGGTAGCCAATATTTACTAGCAAACATACACTTTAAAGTCTCAGGACTCCACGATAAATACAAGAGATATGCGTATAAAATCCCAAGTAAAACATAAGGAGCACTACTTTCCATAGACCTCCTTGTCTGTGATAAATTTATTAAATAAGGAAAATAATCAGTTGCTAATTAGTGGAATCGAAAAGTGATTAATTGAAGCTAATACAAAAACTTACTAGTTTTGAATTAGGCGCTAAAACCATAAGAGTGTAGAAAGGAAGTACAGCAGCTGTGCCCCATGTGAAAGCTTGGCTTGCAATTTGAGACGTTGAAATCCCTTAAAATAATAAAAGGAGTAAATAAATTAAAATTTCTTAGATAAAACAAAACAGGCACAAGTTTTTATTAACTCATATGACATTGATATTCTGATCCCTTAATGTACCACAAAAGTAAGCATTAGAACTAGAAAAAGAAGTGTGAACACAGAGACAGGACGGCGTATGTTTAATATATAAAACAGAATGCCGGTGCTAGGTGTAATCAAAGTAACATGTGCTAACATATTTAACTACACGATGAATAATTATAAAAAACTGATACAAAAGCGCCGGAGGAAGCCAGATAGGCAAACATAAAATAGAGCAAACTTTCATAGCTAACACTAAATAGGCACAAGTTTTCATAGACAATAATACGGATACGTTATATAGTTTAGTCCAGCAAAAAAGCATTACAAATAGAGAATAAAAAGGATGAGTGCAAACAAAGACAGACTGCCGTCTGTTAATGTATAAAATAAAATGGCCAGTGCTATGTGCTAATATCATAATCAAGATATAATCAATGTAGTATATACGAACTAACTGCTCAATCCACAGTCATGAAAATCTAATACAAAATAGAAAGAAAGAATTTGTGCTTAGCATGCCAAACTGGAAACAAGTCAAGTGGTAGGTAAAAACAAAAACCTATACTTGGCTACATTCCCAATATATATAAAAACTATACACTTACAATAATACTATGAAATTGCATTTAATACTTGATAAAAAATATATTTATATATCGATGTTCTGCAAATGCAGGAGTTATCCACATGCCCAAGTTAGACACCGCATTTCCATTTATGTAATCACTCAACCATTTTTTTACCAAACTGCTACCAACCGATACATATTTGTAACAGACCAATAAGTTAAAAAAGAGAGTGAAATTAAGCAAAGCTCAGGTAAATAGATGAAACATTATAGCAACTCAACGAAGAAATTTATTAATATTTCTCATCATGAACTAACAAAGACACTCTAGAAAATGGCTAATTTCATTATAAGTTTGTCCTTTCAATAATATTAATTAATATGGACCGAAATTATCTTGGTGCATGGAGGTTTCTCTGAAATTATAAATTGTCACTTTACACCATTAGAAAAAACAATTGTCATTCATATATGGTAGGAGAGTTGAGGTCCTGAGTTCATTTCTAATTATGCTCATATGTATATATATATAAAAAAAAGAGCATCAACTTTCTCTAATTAATTTCTATTGACACGCCAGACTGTGACTAGAACGTGCCAATTGAGATATAAAATTAAGATAGTGGAATGAAACTTTGTAACACAAGCATTGCAATAATTTTTAACTTATGTAATAGCAAGTTGAGTAAATAGAATATTACAAGAAGCAGAAGGCCTCAAATTTCTTCTTCGGTTCAATCCAGGCCTGAAAACCATCTGCCGGAGCATAATTTGTGAATTTCCATTGAGAAAATTCAATCCATTGCTCTGGATACTCACACCTCCTCTTAATCTACTCCTACAGCTCCCAATTTCACAACAAACGAAGAGAATTGCAGCAGATGTAGACATTTTTCTACCTCCTCTACAAATCCTAACGGCACTTGGAGGTTGTGGTTGTGCAAATTTCGATCTATGGAGCTTTTGAGTAAGAGAGATTTGTGCTTGCCGCCTGCGCCATGTTTTTTTTTCTTGTTTCGAGGGTTTTTGTTTCGAGTCAGAGAGATGCGCACCGATTGGAATCGAGATCCCAAAAGTTGGGGATCGTTGTTTTTTATTTTAGAGAGGGGCGAGTGTGGGAGCGATGAGTAAGGAATTCGTATCCTCTGCATTAACTCAAAAGAGAATCTTTTGAGTTATTACATCTAGACCATTCGATCTATTTTAAGATTCGTGCGAACTAGATCTGCACTAATATTAAAGGATCCCTATGTTATAGGTATGAGCCGGATTGGCTCCATTTAAATCAAACGGTTGAAATTCATTAACTCAAAATATTCCCTTTTGAGTTAATGCAGAGGATACGGATCCGTAAGTAAGAGGGAGGGAGAGATCGTTTCAGCGTTTTATTTTTTATTTTTTATTTAAGGCAGAGTCGGAGTTAGGGGTGTAAACGGGTCGGATATTTTCCGTCCGGATTCGGATCTTGATATTTTGCGGATTTGGATATTTGGATACGATAATTGCGAATTCGCTGCAGATACGGATATTTTTTATGCGGATTCGGATACAGATACAGTTTGAGTTTCAGAATAGAATATAGATATGGATACAGATAATTATCCGGATCCGTATAATTTAGTATTTCGGATATCCAATAATAAAAGAGATAGTCCGATCCGATATCTTTCTCCCAATTTCATTTCCCACCCACCGACCCACGTGACCCACCCCTTCGACTTCTCTCACAAGACACAGACTTCTCCCAATTTCAATTTCGTATTTTCCAAATCACAATCCCTCAGTCTTCAAGGAACAATTCATCTCACGTAGATTTTTCTCAAGCATCAATTCATTTCTCTTCACCGAATCCCTCTTGGCATCGAACATGTATTTTCTTCTCCGTATCTCTCAAGCATATTTTGGTGAGAGCGGTTGTAATAACTGTTTAGCACTCTAGTTTCTCTATAATAACTATCGTACACCGCCAAACCATTTGGTGATTTTGACATTAAGTGATTATTGTAATATGCTTCTGTGTTGCCGTGTTGGGTATATTCTTTTATATGGTTGATTCGGACAATTGAATTTAAAATAATCTTATTTATACATTGAACCTGACATATAAGTATCTAAATATAAACTAATTTTACTTGAAGACCAAATGTTTGGTATATATAATATGATTGATTATGATAACTGAATTTATTATTAGAATAAATTATTTTAAAGTTTGAATCATTTGAAATCTAGACTAACTTTAGTTTCTTTGAACAACTCAAGTCTAGCTTTGACATTTTAAATTTCTTATTTTAGAAATTTGATTTTGCAAATATGACAAAATATGTTTCAAATTTTGATACTTATATGTCAGGTTCAATGTATAAATAAGATCAGTTCCGAAATGTTTGGATTTGCATTAAATAGCTTTTGGTTAAAAAAGATGATTGGCTCACAGAATTATGGATTATTTAGAATGACATCAAATATTGTTGTATCATTGAGATCATATTCAATTTCTTGATTTTTTTGTTGAATGGTCAATTCGTCAAACTATTAATTATATATAAATCAATTTCATGTAAGGCATGTATTTTTTTAACTTCAATTAATCAACAATATGTGCTTTGGATGTCCTTGGTGTTTTGCCTAACTATGATTAACTATATTATCTTAAACCAATTTTGCATGTGCCAATAAGTGTATGAATATAAGTTGCAACATTAATTTCACATTCACAGTGGAGCTCACAAACTGCTACTAAAAAATAAACTAATTATTTTACTATTTTAGGTGATCACTCTAAATGACATCATCGAGCAAGCTTATCGAAAGTGAGACACTTTAGAATTCGGCTCCAATACCTGTTGTTACTAATGTTGGTACTGGAGGTGCTACAAACGAAAACCAACCTAGAAAAAAACAAAAAAATTGAGTTCGGATGTTTGGAAATATTTTGATAGAGTAGAGACCACTAAGGTAGTAGATGGAAAGGAGAAAAAAGATGTCACTGCAACTTGCAAAGTTTGTTCTAAAAATTTTGATGCAAATAACAAACATGGAACTTCGCACTTACAGAATCATTACAAAGCAAAACATAAAGTTAGTAAGGAGCAAGGGGTTATTAATATAGTTGGAGAGACATTCAAGTATAACGAGGAGTCGAGTCGTAAAAATTTGACACTTGTTATTGTGATGCATGAATATCCATTTCTATTGAGCATGAATACTTTGTTAATTTTGTTAAATCCCTCCGTCCCTCTTTTCCTATGAAATCACGGACTACATGTCAAAAGGAAATATTGGATATGTTTAAGGAAGAAAAAGAAAAAGTTTATGAATTATTTGGGTCACTTTCATGTGGGTTGAGTTTCACCATGGATTTATGGACTTCACGGTAGAATAGAAGTTACATGTGTGTAACGATCCACTTTATTAATGAAAAGTGGACTATCCAAAAAAGGATCATTAGTTTCGCACGCTTGCAAGGGAGGCATTCGGGTGCAAACTTAGCTTTGGTGGTTCTGAAAGTTTTGTTTGATTGGAACATTGATAAGAAAATGTTTTCACTTACATTAGATAATGATGGTGCCAATGGTGTGTGTGTGAGGGAAATGGTTGAGCGACTCAACCAAAGCGGAGCCATTTGTTATGGTGGAAAGCTCTTTCATGTGAGATGTGCCGCTCACATTATTAACCTTGTTGTACAAGATGTGATAAATGTGATAAGAGGAGGGTGTGATAAAATACGAGAAATGGTGGGAAAAGTGAAAAACTCTCCTATATTGAGGGAAGAATTTGAGAAAAGAGCTAAGGAGTGCAAACTAGACAAAGTGAGAGCACTCTCCTTAGATGTCTCTACAAAATAGAACTCGACCTATATGATGCTAAGAGATGCTACCTACTACCGACAGGCATTAGAGAGGATGCACATCCTCAACTATGCATGGTTCCCTAATTTTCCTTCAAGTGAAGAGTGGAAAAATGTAATTGAGTTATGTAAAATTTTAAAGAACTTCCATAAAGTAACAGAGATTCTTTCGGGTACTTCTTATCCAACCTCTAACTTGTTCTTTCAAAATTTTTCTGAAATCAAACTAAGAATTAGAGATTGTCTTACACATGAAAATCCAATTTTTGTTGAAATGACTTCTTCAATGAAGCAAAAATTTGACAAGTATTGGGACCAATCGAACATCATACTAGCAATAGCTTCTTTTCTAGATCCACGCTACAAGATGGGGTTTATTGACTTCTATTATCTCAGAATATATCAAAATGGAGGATCACGCGAATTGGAAGAATTCAAAAGGGTTTAATAACTTATTAGGAGAATATGTATTGAAGTACCAAAATAGTGTACAACAAGTAACACATGTTGGTGGGGGTTCTGTTCCCGGTGGTGACTCGGGTGATGGTGACGAGGATGGAGAAATTGAGTTCTATCAATTTATGTTGGAGAGAAGTCAACCATAGAATATCAAATCTGACCTAGATCAGTACATAGAGAGACGTGCTACTGCGTGGCCTCAAGGTCAAGATTTTGATGTGCTTGGTTGGTGGAAAACAGAAGGTCAAGAATATCCAATCCTGTTTAAAGTTGCTCAAGATGTGTTGGCTGTACTGACCTCGACGGTTGCTTCAGAGTCAGCTTTCAGCACTGGTGGTCGTGTCATTAACGCCTATAGAAGCAAACTAGACTCAGAAGTTTTGAAGCGTTAGTGTGCATACAAGACTGAAATTTTTTTAAGAGAATCACGAGACTCGAAAAATCAAATAATCATCTGCGATAGGTGGAATCCATGAATTATAATAGCTTTTGGATTTTGGCAACGGGCACTGTGATTTTTAATTAATTTTTTATTGTACATACTGCGCATCAATTTTTTTTATTAAACGTATTGCGCATCATTTAATTCTATTTTTCATACACAGCTTTAATAGTTACACGTATTTTAATCTGATAGGTTGGCGAATCAAAGACAAACTTATCCTGAGATAATTAGCAGATTTTTTATTTCTGTAGATACAACTTTAAATTCTAATTAATTTCTGATAAATTCATAGAGTTTTTGCGTCGGTGTCTTGACTGAACTTTTTAATTTTCAAAGTAGATACGTCCATCCTTGCTTTTCTTTTAATCTTTTAGGTTACATTTTTGCTTCATTAAAATGTACTTTGTTTATTTTTTTTTCTCTTTTAAATTATTTTGTGAATTAACTGGAGTTTATATTACTTTTTCAATTGAATTAGTATTACTTTTAGATTCCTGGGAGGTACTTTTAGGGGAAATAAATCTACTGCGATTTCAAATGATCGCAAGGTCCTTGCAATTCCAACCCCAACTGTTCATATATTTCGAAATTTGTGTTCAAAAACTAACTTTTTGAGAGATTCTTGTTTTTCAATAAATAAACGGTTGGAGTTAGAACCACAGGGACACTGCGATCATTTAGAATCCAGATTTATTTCCACTTTTAGGTACGAATCTTGACTCGGCGCACCCATCTTCGAAAACGATGAGGCCTGTTTGATTCCATGCAGCAGCGGATTTCATTCCCACTTTCCCAAATTTACTAGCATTCTGCGCAATAGTAAAGACATTTGGACTCTCAGGCTAATTGGAATTTACATCATCTATGGTAACACAAACTTTAGTTTAGATCCAGACCGTTCGATCTGATTTGACACGAATATTAAAGATGCTTGTGAGGATTGATGTGGATTCGGACCGGACGGTCGGGATCTGACCTACCTCAGAGGATCTGGACTCCGTCTAATTCCCTGTTCGGTGTTCCTTTCTCTACCTCATCCGTGCCTGCTATTGGGCCCAGGGCCTAAATTTCTCTCTGTAAATACGGGCTGTATTCTCCATATTATCTGCCCAGACATGTATGGGTCAAGAAGCCCTTCCCCTGTTTGCACGGGCTGATCAATAGCAGGGCCGTATGCGGTATGCTCCATATTATTTCGTGGGAACTGGAGAAGATTTTCTTTCCAATGAATGAAACCTAGTTTTTTGGCGCCATTGGGTTTAGTTCCCGCGTTTGAAGCCCTCCCCCTCCCCGACCCACCATCTCCCTCCGTCGTACCTCTGCCTCCACCTTCATCAGGCTCCACGCCTTCGCCTCCACCGGCCCCGCCCCCACCTCCGCCCCAACCGCTTCCTCCTCCCCGCTCTATCTCTATCATATATCCTATCTCAGATTTGGAGGTGCTTTCGAAATCTGTTAGGTCCCGGCTTGAAGAAGAGGCTGGTGCTGGCGACGCCCCCTTTTGCTGATTCTTGCGTGTGTGGGTTCTTGATGCTTTGTTCTTGATCTCCTTCTCATAGTAAGATCCAAATTTTTTGAAGTTGTAACAATTTTTGTTTACAAAATTTATTATTCTGCTAATTTTTTTTTTCGAATTGCAGTAAGTTCAAAGGTATTTTGCCAGATCACTGTTTATTTATTAACAGTGTAGAATTTTGAGAAGGTTATAGATGAAAAACTAGATGCATGCGAGGGAGTTGGGGAAGATGAGTGCTTGGTAAGAAGAACTTTGGTTGCTCACACTGATTATATCTACACCTAAGATAACCACAAGATAACCTTTGACTCGGCTCTGTAAAATGTGCATTTTGTCATAACCATAAACATGTTAGAAGTTTACATGGGCTATTTAAAGGATTTGTTAATCCCAAATAATTGTATATCTTTTGTATTTAGTTGCAATTCTACAGAGACAAGGGCCAATGCTTAGTTGATTTCTTGCCAGCTTGTCTTTTTACTGGTATATGTTTGGTTGGATGAAATTGAAACTGTATACATTGCCCAAAATCAGACCTGATGCCCTTATTGTTAAAAACTCTTTCTATTTGATGTCAGATTTGAATCTCGATTTAAAAAGTTAATATCCTTATACACTTTGTTTGTGTAATCTTGTTCTTGAGCTGTAGCACCCCTCAGCATCGATACCAGTTGGAATAACCAACTTAGGCCGCAACCAAACACCACCTTACACAGTAACCCCCGAACCACAAATAATTCCAAATCAAATTTTGCTCATTATTTACCAAATAGGTCTTCCTTGCTACCTTTATTAAGGAAGCCACTGAGTTGGTAAGAACCTATGTTGCATGGATATGGATACGGGTATCGTATCAGATACGATACGGATACGGTGATACGGTAATTTTCAAAAATCTAGGATACGATACGGCTATTATATATATTATTTTTTATTATTTTAATTATATTATTAATTAAACACTTATATTACACCATAGTTTCATATATTAGCAACAAAGTCTTGTGTAGTGTAGTGGTAGTTGCTTTGGTTCTCAACAAACAAGCCCAGGATCGATTCACGCTGTCAGCTAAATGGGAAATATTTTTGGGTCTTGCGCGGCTCATGGTACACCTAAGGCTCGCGGTCCACGGTTTTTTACCATACACAAGTATCTGTGGCGTATTCGGAAGTATCTGGGAGTATCGGTGGGGTATCAGAGGTGTGTAGGATACGCCACGTAAGCTGATACGCTAGCTGGCGTATCAGACACGTATCGGGTGTGTATCCGTATCCGATATGCACCCGATACGGGTACAGGACCCTAGGTGGAGTATCGGGGTAACATAGGTAAGAACTGACTCAAGTAGTGTGTGTATACGGTGTGTATGTGAACCCTCTAACCAAGTTTAGTAGAAATGTTTTGGGCACCCAAATCCCGATTGCTCGGATGGAAATATGTGTTGTTTGCTGTCGTTGTGTTGATGATTTGATCTGATTTTGGATTTTAATTGCATTTAGTGGTTGTTTCGATTGTGCTTGCGAGGTGTTCCACAAAATTCTGTATAGAGTATTGTGGCAATTTTGTTACTTATACTGTACTGGTATTGTGCTGTGTATGGGACCAATGGGGCCAAGTTTGATTCAGTAGGTTTATATACCATGGAAATCTTCCTTAATATATTATTTCTTCTTAATTTAAATAATTTTTTTGGAATTTATATCAAACTTTCAATGTTTTTCTATTATTTATCTTTCGTCTGATTGATGAATTCATTTGCTTCTTCATTACTCCTATTTCAGAGAAATTCTGAGAATCAAAAGGATTTGAAAAAAGAAAGAATATTGAATCCCGAACTCCGTCAAGCACAGATCCAATTTTTGCTCCAGTTTAGCTGAAATGGCAGGACAATCTGATCCTAGTCTTTCCATTTTCTCAGCTCCAGAGGTAAGATAAAGTTACTGTTTCCCCCATTTGTTTCTCCATCTTTATGATTTATGATTTACTTGTCTTTATTGAAAAAGTTGCACCTTTTGTCCTTTTCTATTGCTCGTTTTCATGCATAGGTGGAGTTTCTTGCAGAGGATGAGATGATTGAAATTGTGCCCAATATTCGAATGGATGCATTGAACTTGCTCTGTGTAAGATTACCTTTTCGTTTTACTTGTGATTTTCTTTGAAGATATTAATTTTGCAATAAGCAGAGTTGCTTCAGAGCCACCAGAAATTATAGGTTAGCTGTGGATTTCTATGTCTAGCATATATTGCATTTCGGTTCTATTTAAAGAGGTGCTCTTTTAGAACTTCAGTTTTGTTATGAAATTTTTGGACTATTTGTTTAACGAAATAAAAAATTAGCTTGGGGAAAACAATTTATGCCTGGTTCAATGATAGGAACTTACAAATCTGTGTTATGGGTTACTCATATTAACACCTTATGTTATGGGGTGATTGAACCTAAAAGTGGACCATTAAGTGTTTCTAAATTGATATATTTTCATTGGGTACAAATGCAAAACTAATAAGCTCCATTATAAAAGAATACTTCTGCATTCTTTAACACGAGTATGGGTATAGTTGTTGCTTGTTTTTCAGATCAATGAGACAATTCTTCAGGGTTATTCCCATTGATCTAACATTCTTTTCTTTGGATAGAAAATGATGTTTTTACCAAACAGTATTATATTTTGTACTTGTTACATGATTTACAGGGTGATTTTGGGCCATTTTTACCTCAAATTGCATGTAAAGTGCCTCTTTGGCTTGCCGTGGCTCTTAAAAAACGAGGCAAATGTTCCATTCGCACACCCGATTGGATGTCAGTTGGTGAGAAATTTTCACAGTGTATATAATTTATATTATTTCTGGGTATACCCAGAATTAAAGTCAATACTGTTAATTCTTTTATACATTGGTTGAAAGGACCTAAAACAATCAATTATTTGAAGCATTGTTAAATATATGTTCTATTTTCTGTTTGAAGGGATATTTAATTGGATTTTTAAAAAAAATCATAAAAGATAAAAGATGTTAAGCATTCGTCATGCTTGTTGCATTTTATTAGAATGCCTTTTTTTTATTGAAACAAGAATTGACGTCCTTTTGTCATTTCTACAGGAAGAAGTTAGCGGTGTTGGTGACTTTGTTAGTATTATTAAATAATTATTTTTTATTTGCAGAATGTCTAAATTTAGAAGATTTAAGCGAAAACCAAGAAGTTTGAAATTGATAGGTGTCACTACCCCTTGATCTTTTAATTTTGACTTTTTCATTCACCTTCATAAATCGTAGAGAAGTTGACACAAGTATTAGAAGCGGAAAGAGAATCGCCTAGAGAGTTCCAACCTTTGCCGTTCCATTATGTGGAAATTTCACGTCTTTTACTTGATCAGTAAGTTATTGACATGATCAATGTGATTTTTTGCAAACTTCACTTGAGTTTCTTAGAGTATTTTTAGCAAATGTTCAGCACAATTTTATGCATAATTAATACCAAGCATTTAGTGGTCTATGCGCAACTAACTCTCAATGATTGGAGAAAGATTTAATTGTGTAAAAGTTTGCTAGACTGTCCCAAGAAAGAGGAAAAAGTGGTTCTGTTATATTTGATATGCTGTTACCTTCTTCATTGAACTATTCAGTGATTTCTCGTAATGTGCGAATAAGGAAACCACAAAATAATTGGCACTAGAAATATTTGGTATTATCTGCTAATAAGAAACATGTAGGCTGTAATTTGCACAACAAACTGAATAATGTTCCTTCAGTTACATTTATATTCCTAACCTAATACCTTTGAAATATAATTTCAGTGCGCATGATGATATACCTGAGGTGTACATGGTGAGTCTTACTTCATGCTTTGATGATTGTAATTTTAATATTAAAATTGCTTGATTTCTTCCAACTATGTGCAATGGTCTAGGTGAGATCATTGATTGAAGATATTAGAAATGTGAGGTTTCATAAGGTGGAATCTGGATTAGAAACAATTTCAGGCCGAACTCATGCTGTGAAGGTACTGACTTTTTTGTTGTTGCTCAATTTTGGTTGTCTGGTTTCTAGATGCAAGGAAAATTTGCCTTTTTCTTTTTGTAACAATAGCAGAGAATATTTACATAGTTGCTAATTGAACCCAGCACTGTTCATCTGTTCCAGTTGAGATTCAGAATTATTTGGAGAGAAAATATAGATGGCATCATGCCATTACTCATGGAAAGTATATAATAAGTTATCATGGCAATTCTTACCCTACCACAGACAAATCTGTGTTCTCTATGCTGAAATTATTACTTATCGGTTCATGTTTGCATCAATTGAAAGGTCAGGGGCAATGTGTTCATTTTTAACAGAATAACAACTGAACCTTGGTCTTAGCAGTTAGACCAAAAAAGTTTCGGGTACTCCGTGCAGAGACAAGTAAACTTCTCTTGGTTTGCAAAAAAAAAAAAAAAATACAATTACTCGGATCACCAATTTCATGATTCTTTTTTGGCAGTTGAAAAATCTCTCAGCCATGGAGGTGAACATAGTGCGGCCTTTCATGGTGCGAGTCTTGCAAGCTTTCTACAAGCATGACAGTCCGGAAATGGTTCAACAAGCAGATACTTCAGCAAATAAACGGCCTCAAGTTGTCGACCGGGGCCCACGCGTAAGTCTTTTCTGTGTTTTTTATTATTGGTTTACGCATCTCTGTGATGATGGTGATTAGAGAGACATTTGATACAGAATGTATACTTTTATGTTCTATTTTTGTTTTCTTAAAATGGAATTTGGAAATGTTCAGAAGAAATACAAGGAAATAATTAGATTGGCACATTAATCTTATAAAATCAGAGAAGTGCAAACTCGTACTAATTTGGAAAAAAAAAATTCTTTCAGAGAGATTTAAGGCCGAGGTAGCGAAATGATGATCAGCTCTTCTACTACTTTTTTTCAGAGTCTCAAGGCTCTAAGAACAATTTTATTTTATTGTTATGTTCCATGTAAGATTTATGTTGTTAGCCTGGTCATTGTGAGTTTATTTTCTTTGTCGTTTATTACTACACTAGCATGTAATCTGTCCAAGGTACGAGACATTGTACTTTTAGATAGTTGAATGGAAGGAGTGTGGTTGTAATCATTAGTTTATGTTATTGAACAATAGCATTTCAAGAGGAAAAATATGAATTGTTGATAATTTAGTATTCAGAGTAAAGCCAATTTTTGTTAAAGTACTGCAGATGGACACTAATATTTGCAAACCTATCATTGGAACTCCAGACAAATTGCATATAGATACATAATTGATAGCGTGTGGACGGATTGCTCTCTCAGGTATAGCGTATATGGCAGAATGTGATTGAAGTATGAACTCATTTCTTATTTATAAAGAAACAATCTATTATATATTTCATAGGCATTTAAATTTCATATGAAGTCTCAAATATAGAGCGAGATTTCAACGAAGTTTAAACTCAGTTTTAAAGCACACTACTACGTATATTATAAGAGTAATACCTTGTAAGTTTTAGTTATAGTTAGACATATGCATCTCTTTTCGAGTAATTAGTAATACATTTTGCAGGCCAGACTTAATCGGCCCAAAATGTTATCATAGCCATTAAAAGTTGGACTGATTTTGCAGGCCAGACATTTTGCAGTTGTAATAATTATTGAAAATGGAAACGAAAGAGAACTTTAGAACTTTAGACATTTTGCAGTTGTAATAATTTACCATCCCATTAGCCTTCCTATAATTCAAATGATTCCCATATTGTTAATTGAACTTGGTTTATTAACTTGTTGCACCTTGATTAATCACTTATCTAGACTGGCCTGATCTAAATGGAATATTCTGAAATTAAATGCAAAACTTATATATCAACAGGTGGTCCTCCTTCACTGACATCCCAAAAAGAGATATATATATATATATGTTTACTACGTGCTTCTGATAAGTAATGGCATGGACTATCCCATTTTCAATTACTACTAACAATGATGAAATAACATGATATAATATATAGTTATACATATATACACTAATCATAGTTACTAATATATACATGGATTCCGTTGGACAAGTCATATGATACCCAATTAACCTTCCATGTTAGTGCCTAATTACAGATGGCCTAATATTTCATCTTGACATGGTAGATGGGCTGAACAATGTTCTTTAAGAACTTTGTTTAGCGAACCATTAGACGTTAGTGGCACACCTAAGCTAGCCTAACATGACAGTTGCCCAATAAGTATTTGATAGGGCCATGTTCCCAAGGCCCTTTATTTAATAAACTTTTAGGCCTATGAAAGCCCGGGATTCGGACCTCCTTTCAGGAGCCAGCCCGGCGCCAAGGTAAAGAGATCCAAAGCCCGAGATACTTAAGATCCAGAAACAGAACAGGCCGAAGGCCTGCAAAGGTCGAACTCGGCCTGAAATAGATCTGTACCGCCTTAATGCGGGATGACCACTCAACGCGGTCACAATAACCGTTTCACCGGCTTAAGGCAAGATAACCACCGAGATAGCGGTTATGAGGCGGTTATGAGGCGGTTATGAGGCGGTTATGAGTCAGCATATATAAGGCAAAAATCCCCATTGAACGGGGGTCGAGATTTTACACACACAAAGAGAGATCGAATAGGTCAGAGTCAGAATCTCTCTACACCCACCTCGCTCTTTAACTTTCACACACTCCACACATCTCGGACTGCCATCTCGTGGCAGGGCGAGATCATTCCATCACCTCTCACATACGGACTACTCTCCTCGGGAGATAGGACGTATCAACCACCGTGGGGCCCCCATCGCTCCAATACTGAAGCATCCAATGGACGCACAAGATGTTTCCAATCCCCCCCTCCGGGCACCAACAAAGACCCCGCAGGAGGCAAGGATACCGGAAACACCTCCAAACCCTCTCCGAAGGTCGACAACAACCCAGCAGGCGAGAAGGACAACCGACGTCCTAACAACCCGCCAAACAACCAACCCGTGATCGGGTCAGGGGTGACCTCTCAAAACCCCCTTGTCACCCCATCCTCAGGACAAGTTGTCCCACCAGGCACCACGCCGATAAGACCGCCCCTGAATGCGATCGCAACACGGCCGATGTCACCTCGGCCGCAGCGACCCCAACAACCCTTCACGGGATCCAACCCTCAATACGGGACCCAGCCGTTCGCGCCATATCAGCCGCAAACACCCGTGTACTATTACGGGACGTACCCTTACTCACCATATGGCCCACCGGTGCCACACTACCCGTATATGACCCCGCCCGGCCAAATGACCCAGGAAGGCCCTCCGGGAACCTACCATCCCGGTATTGCAGCACCTTATCACCTGGCTCCACCCCCTTATCTCCCCCTCCAACAAGCGCAGCAACACTCTGCCCAAATAGTAGCCACGCGCGCTGCGCCAACTAAACCGACAAAGCCTCCCTCCAAAAACCTCCAGGCCGCAATCTCGCCCCGAAACCTTAACTCCGACTTTATCGCGGTACGGACTGCTAACAGTGAGGAGACAGACACTCCTAGCCCTCGAAACCCCGAGGTTCCGCACGGCCCTGAGCCGATCGAGCAAGGACGCCAGGAAGGTCAGGGCGAGAACCAAGGGAAGGAACAGGGACAGGAAGCCGGGGCGGGACGCAACCCATCACCCCAGAAGGAACAAAGATCTGTCTACATCGGTGACCGGGGACGATCTCACCACCGAAAGCAATCTCGCTCTCGCCATGAGCGCGAAGATAGCCAGCTACGGGGAAGACATAGGACTCGTAAAGGCGACATGAAACGCTACCGAAGGTCTCCCACCCCTACTAAAGGTATTAGCATGACCCAAGTGGAAGAGCTGATACAGACCCGACTCAACGCCAAGATGGCCGAGATCGAGTCCCAGAAGGCTGGCACCTATTCTAAACCTATGGGGATTGCGGACGGACCTCTGTCAGCCAATATATACGGAACATCTATGACAGACTTCAAATACCCCGCTTTTCTCCCAAGCTTCCGAGGTAACGGAGACCCCGCAGACCCGCACAACTTTGTATATGGGTTTTTGGAGCGACTTCGGCTCTTAGGAGCCACGGACGCGATCACATGCCGGGTCTTCACAACTTGCCTTCAAGGAGAAGCTTGGGACTGGTACATGAACCTCCCCCGAGGTTCGATCACTAAATTCGAAGATCTCGCTAAAGCCTTTTTAGAAAGGTACACCGTGATCAGGCCCCCTCAGATCACCAGCGAGATGCTCCTGGACATCGTTCAAGGTCCAAGGGAAAAAACCGGCGATTTCGTCAACCGCTTCATACAGGCATCTCGTCAGGTCCAGAACCTGAACGAAGAATTTGCCCTGGCCGCCATCAAAAAAGGGCTGCGCAAGGGCGGCCCCGGTACCCTGAGGTATGATGCGCACGTGAAGAAAATGACTACATTGCGCGAGTTTGTGGCCTTTGCAGAAGGGTACATCAGGGCCGAAGAAGACAATGGCAGCCCCCCAAGAGCTCGACCAAGGTCACCCCGACAACAGAACCACTGGCCATCTCAAAATGACCAACCTCGGGCACAGGTCGAACCTCGGACCCAGAATGAACCTCGCCGGCATAATCAGGACAAGAAGGGTGGGCACAAACCGAATGAAGCAGAGTACCGCCCCCATTATGTGCGATATGCCCCCTTCACCAAAAAACGGCACGAGATGTACCATATCGTGAAGGACATGTTCGACCTGCCCCCCCCATTGCCCAAAGACATTTTCGAAATACAGGACAAGTCTAAGGAATGCCTATTTCATGGGTTCGAGGGACACTCGACAAGCGATTGTCTCCAGTTACGCGACATACTGGAAAGGCTAGCCCGGGAAGGAAAATTAACCGAGTTCATCCAACCCGACTTCTACAAAAAGTACACTTGGAAGTACAATGGGCGCGGCCGAGATTACAAGAAGAAAATTCCGTACAAGAGGAATTACAACGGTGACCGACGTCCCGATCAAGGACCCAACACTGATGATGGGTCAGGTCCGCAGCGCGGGGAGCGACAGAGCAGCCCGGTTGTCAACACGATCAGCGGTGGCATCGGGCATTACCCCCGCAAGGTCGAAACCCGTCCAAAAACTAAACCTTACCCCACCATCTTAAATGTCGAACAGGACACAGACAAGAAACGACCAAGAATGGATGAGGTGATTGTGTTTTCTGAAAAAGATCAAGGCGAGATCGTTGGCCCGCACGTCGACCCAATCGTGCTCAGCCTAAAAATCGATACACACAGGGTAAAAAGGATCCTAGTGGACACCGGAAGTTCAGCCGACATCCTTTACTTGTCCGCTTTCCGCAAAATGGGACTCAAGACCGAAACACTCAAAAGGATCACACCCCCCCTCATCGGTTTCACAGGCGATGCCCTCCGTCCAAAGGGTATGGTGTCTCTCAAAATCGCCTTCGGCACCCCGCCTAAAGTGGTGGAGACATTGATCGACTTCCTGGTAGTCGACGCTCCGTCCGCCTACAATGCCATCCTAGGGAGGGGTACACTGAACAAAATTGGAGCCATAGTTTCTTCTCCTCACTTGAAAATCAAATTTTACACAAGTCATGGGGTGGGAGAAGAATGTGGAGCACAGGAGATAGCTCGGGAATGCTACCACGTATCTCTCCAGGAAAGGTGCGGCCAAGTTCATCAAGTCGACACCCCCAGAACAACCACCTGCCGCTCGGGCGGGCATATGAAGGCCAGCAGCGACTTCATGCCCCCTAACACTCAGATCGCGCTCGATCCCACAGACAAAGCGGAATCTAAGTCTTCCCTCGAGCCCGCAGACGAAATTGACGAGCTCGACTTAGGTGACGGGAAGACATTAAACATAGGAAAAGCCATCCAGGGGTCGGCCAGAGAAGATCTAATCGCTTTCCTCCGCAATAACCAGTCCGTTTTTGCCTGGACCGCTGCCGACATGCCAGGCATTCCGAGGTCGATCGCGGAACATAAGCTGCATATCAAACCGGAATTCAAACCGGTACGCCAAAAGAAGCGCAATATGGGGGAAGAGAGACAACTGGCAGTGAAAAAGGAAGTCGCAAAACTTCTAGCTGCGGGATTCATCCGCAATGTTGACTGTCCTGAGTGGATGGCTAACCCGGTCCTGGTCAAAAAATCAAATGGAGATTGGCGGATGTGTATCAACTACACAGACCTTAACAAAGCATGCCCGATGGATCCATTTCCCTTGCCCAAAATAGACCAACTTGTGGACTCTACCTCGGGACATGCATTCCTCAGTTTCATGGATGCATTCTCGGGATACAATCAGATTCGGATGAGTCCCGACGACGAAGAGAAGACCGCTTTTACAACCCATTCCGTCCTATACTGCTACCGAGTAATGCCATTCGGGTTGAAAAATGCGGGAGCAACCTTTCAGAGAATGGTGAATAAAGTCTTCCAAGATCAAATCAGCCGAAATATGGAAGCTTATCTCAACGATTTGCTAGTCAAGAGCATGTCGGATCTCGATCACATTCGGGATCTCGAGGAGACTTTTGCGACGCTCAATGGAGCCGACATGAAACTCAACCCAAAAAAGAGTTTCTTCGGCCTGACCGGCGGTAAGTTCCTCGGGTTCATGGTATCCATGCGAGGTATCGAAATTCACCCCTCAAAATCCCAAGCCATACTCGACATGCAACCACCTCGGAACTTGAAGGAACTCCAGTCGTTAACTGGACGGCTGGCAGCCCTAAATAGATTCATAGCACGGTCAGGAGACGTTTGCTTCCCTTTCTTCAAAGCTATGCGTAAGACATCCAAGTTCGAATGGACTGACGAGTGCGCGGCGGCCTTTGACAAAATCAAAGCTTACCTCGCAGACCCACCATGCCTCAGCAGGCCATCAGCAGGCGATATCCTTGTCCTCTACTTGGCAACTACCAACCATGCCGTCAGTGCAGCCCTAGTCCGAGAAGAAGGGCGGGAACAGCGACCCGTATACTTTGTATCACATGTACTCCGAGATACCGAAACAAGATACACACAAATCGAGAAAGCAGCATATTCTCTGGTAGTGGCCGCAAGGAAGCTGCGACCTTACTTCCAGTCGCACCCTATCAAAGTTTATACCGGGGTACCTCTCAAGAAGGTCCTTGCCAACTTCGACTCTTCCGGCAGATTACTGGCTTGGGCTCTGGAACTCTCCGAGTTCGACATTTCCTTCCACCCACAGAATGCTCTCAAGTCGCAGATCTTTGCCGATTTCATCGCGGAATACTCAGGAGCACCACCTGAATTAGAAGGACGGTGGACGTTATATGTCGATAGCGCATCCTCCCTACAAGGGGCCGGGGCCGGTGTCTCCCTTATCGGACCACAGGGTGAAGTCTTGAATTACGCCCTCCACTTTCAGTTTCCGGTGACCAACAACACGGCAGAATATGAAGCAATGATAGCTGGGCTCAAGCTAGCCAGAGAACTCGGGGCACGCGAGGTTTACCTCCATAGCGATTCCGAGTTGGCTGTCAAACAGATCAATGCCGAATGTCGCGTCATGGATGATAAATTGCGCAAATACCGGGAGCAGTTCAACCACCTGAAGAACCAGTTCGATAAGGTCGAGATCCAACATGTTTCTCGCAACAAGAATTGCCAGGCCGATGCCCTCTCCAAGCTCGGAGCTGCAGGAAACCTAGACAAAGACAGACCAATCATAGTTATGGATATACCCAATTCCAGCATTGATGTAAATGTTATTGCGGTGTATGCCATCCATGAACCGACAGACACATGGTTCACCCCGATGTGGAATTTTCTCAATACCGGGGTCCTGCCAACAGACCAACTAGAAGCGCGACGTTTGAAGAAGATAGCCCCGCTTTACTCCATATTCAACAACCAGCTCTATAAGAGGGGCTATGTCCGCCCTTGGCTGAAGTGTATTCCGAACGACACCGCCCATCAAATGTTGGCCGAGGTACACGCCGGCATATGTGGCAGTCATCAAGGGGCAAAAACTCTAGCCAAGAGGATACTTCGAGCGGGATTTTATTGGCCAACAATGCAGCAAGACGCAGCAGACTTGGTCAAAAAATGCGATAAGTGCCAATATCACAGCAAACTCAGTAATATCTCTCCTTACGACCAGATCTCTATCTCGGGGGCGTGGCCCTTCGACTTATGGGGAATCGACATCGTGGGTCCGTTCCCCAAAGCCGTTCGCCAGCGACGTTGGATTATAGTCGCTGTCGAATACTTTACCAAGTGGGTGGAAGCAGAGGCCCTGGCAACTATCACGGCCAAGGCAGCCGAACACTTCATTTGGCGCAACATCATCTGCCGATTTGGTTTACCCCATGCCCTCATTTCCGATAATGGCACGCAGTTCAACGCAGCCAGCACGATCGCGTTCCTATCGGGCCTCGGGATCCACAACAACTTTACCTCGGTCAGTCACCCCGCAAGCAATGGGCTAGCCGAGGTCACTAACAGGACCATTCTGGAAGGCATCAAACGCAAAGTGGAAGCCAACCGCAAAAACTGGCCCGATATGTTGGACGAAGTCCTTTGGGCATACCGAACAACCCCGCGGGAAGCAACACAACAAACACCCTACTCGCTGGTTTTCGGCATGGAAGCAGTCACCCCTTTGGAACTGATAGAACCATCCCTTCGCACTACAACGTACTCTGTTAAAGGAAATCCGGGCTCTCGCGAGATCGACCTCGAGCTCCTTCATGAAACCAGGGAACGAGCCCGTGTCCGCACAATGGAGTACCAACGGAGGGTCAAGCGTGCTTTTGATAAACACGTTATACCCCGCGACTTCCAGCCAGGTGATCTCGTGCTACGGAAAGTCGAAGCCACGGGCAAACATGTAGGCAAGCTAGAGCCGAATTGGGAAGGCCCATACCGAGTAGTTTCCCTCAGAGGAAAAGGCGCATATGAGTTAGAAGACTTGCAGGGAACTCCGCTCCCAAGACCATGGAACGCGGGCCATCTCCGCAAGTTTTACACTTAATTGGCACGACATGCCAGCAAACACATTGAAAGGCGTTATAGGCCGACTACATGTGGTGCTACTAACTCTAAACAAGGCGAGATATGCCGAATAAAAGGCGAACTAAGCCGACCGTAAGGCGAGATAGGCCGAACACTTCACTATAGGCGAGATAGGCTTTTAGTTACTTTTAGCGAGATGCTTTTTCATCTCATGTAACTTTTTATTCTTTGTATGCGACGTTATAAGCATATTTAATATATATGAATTTTCAGTTTTAAAGATGTCTTATTGTTACTTCACTTTAGTACATGCTTTCTGAGCAGTGCTTCTTATCATATCGGAAACAACTAACGAACGAAAACCCTTCGGGGTAACGCATACGAGTTTACCGATCAAAGTATTATTCTGACCGGCGTTTCTATGTCGGCCTTTTATATTTTCAAATTTTTATATAAAAAAAAGAGGAGAGAAGGATAAACAAGGGTCGCGACATCGCACTAACAGATGACGTCGCAGACTATCACATGCTGACAAGGAAGAATAACAGGTAAATATATTTATATATCTCTAACATTGTTAATTTCCCACATCTCGGGAACAAAAAATAAATATCGGTTACAACGATTCTTTGTAATTTCCCATACGACTATACCGAGTTGGCCTACTTATTTATACTCCTGATCCCGGGTTGTACTAATTTATGTTAACCGAGCTATACCGAGGTCTCGGAATCACTAACTTTATCGAGGCGAGGTCTTCTTTCGCTAATCTTCTGTCTTCTGTCACACTTTGAGATTAGCCGCCGCTTGAAGTTCTTTTTCTCCGAGATAACGATTGTTCGATCAGAAAAAGTGAAAATGATGGGGACGGGGGTATATATAGGTCCGATTTGGAAAAAAGTTTTTCCGCTCGGATCCCGAGGAATGACATCTGGCGCAATCTACGACATTCATCCACGCGACGCCTCGATTCCCGCGCTTATTCACCGGACGTGAGCTCTCACCGAGTTAACACATGACACGTGTCAAGCAAGGATTGCGCCATCACCTCGTTTCCCTGCCTGATTTGATGGGTGATTTTATGGCTGACGGCGGGTTAACGGAAGACGAGGCGTCAGGCATTTAATGCCGGTATACTATATATACTTCCTCCGTCTCCCTTTAACGATCCATCAACCGTACATTTCTCCTTCTAACTCGCGCTATCACGAGATGACTGATCAAGTGAATGACGAGGTTACCATTCAGAAAGGTGATATTCCGTCACCTCCCACACTTCCTCCACATCCATGTCCCGAGGTCGCCATCAACAAATCCAACGAAGAAGGCGACCCACTAGCTTGGGACCGATGTGCCATTTGCAAGTTGAGGGGATACTCTCCGCAAATGTTTCATTGTGACGACTGCGAAGAAGCCTTTCATCCCGGGTGTTCGGCTCGACGATCACCTCGGAATCATAATGACCCTCGCTTCACATCCTTCACTTGCAAGCAATGCCTTGCTCAAGCACGCCAGACCAAGCGCCACCGTCAGGAATAGTTTTAGTTAAATATAGCATATCGCATGTCGTACTTAGTTTAAATCTTATATTGTATGATTTTGCGATATTAATGAAATTTCATCAACTGTTTAATTTTTTGTCTTGATTATGTCGGGTTCCATCCCGACCTCCGTCTTGAATTTTTCACAAAAAAAAAAAAATGCGAGTTCACAATATCGCGAGATTACACTATCATACGACATTACAATATACAGTGCAAACAAACAACATCTCGGGAAATCATAAATAATTTAACATATTTTTGTTCACATGACTAAGTAATATCAAGTCAGAAGCATATCGCTATACATTCTGACTTCGGGGGCTAATGATAGGGCCATGTTCCCAAGGCCCTTTATTTAATAAACTTTAGGCCTATGAAAGCCCGGGATTCGGACCTCCTTTCAGGAGCCAGCCCGGCGCCAAGGTAACGAGGCCCAAAGACCGAGATACTTAAGATCCAGGAACAGAACAGGCCGAAGGCCTGCAAAGGTCGAACTCGACCCGAAATAGACCTGTACCGCCTTAATGCGGGATGACCACTCAACGCGGTCACAATAACCGTTTCACCGGCTTAAGGCAAGATAACCACCGAGATAGCGGTTATGAGGCGGTTATGATTCAGCATATATAAGGCAAAAATCCCCATTGAACGGGGGTCGAGATTTTACACACACAAAGAGAGATCGAATAGGTCAGAGTCAGAATCTCTCTACACCCACCTCGCTCTTTAACTTTCACACACTCCACACATCTCGGACTGCCATCTAGTGGCAGGGCGAGATCATTCCATCACCTCTCACATACGGACTACTCTCCTCGGGAGATAGGACGTATCAGTATTCAAAATGGTTTATGTAATATACCATTTAGGAGACAATTATTAACCTGCCATTTAGTTGATGATATCCATGCTCTACTAAAACACTTAGCTCATTATTATAACTAGTTAGAAATGGAGGGGTTCCTAGTAAACAAGATCATATAACTGAGCACCGAAATACCTCCAAAAATTAAAGCTTTCCTTTGGTTAGTACAAAGGAAGAAGTTACTAAGGATATATAATTAAAGTAAAAGGAGATTCAAATGAGTTCATATATATATATATCGTCCGGGTAATTTGATTTATTTTCAACGGCGGAGATTTACTGACGGACAATTATGTTATTAGGTGAGAGCATCTATATATGTAATTAAAAGTTCATGCACTATCCTCTCAAAAAAAAAAAAAAAAATCTCTCAAAAAGTTCATTAATTCACTAAAAAGATTACATCAACAGTCATTATGATATTCAATATTCACTATAATCAGCTGGTATAGTAAAAAATGTGAAGTGGAATCCAAATTGAACCCTTGTATATGTGGGACCACATACAGTTCCACAAAAATGAAAATCTAAGAAATCTAAAAATAACAAAATTAAGTATCTTTCCTTGACAGAGCGCCTCTTTCCCATTAATTAGTGCCTAGGGTCATAGTGGTGGCATCACTACAAAAATTAGCATCCTTTTAATTTCTTTTCTTTTCTTTTTCTATTACTGTTTCAGTTTCTTAACAAACAGAAAAGATTAACTGAGAAAGACGTGCACTGCGTCCCTTCCACTTTACATGTATTAATTAATTCCATTGGCATTTGTACATCTCGATCCTCTTGCTTACTTTTGCATTGTTTTGCTGGGAAAACGTTAGGAGTTCATCTCCTCTACCCACTCTAATACTCTATATCCATTCAGGAGCAGAATCAAAACATGTCATAGAATGAGACATAATTTTATAAGTTTGATATTCTGTTGATTGTTTTCATAAATGGACATCTTACCATTTGCACAAAACCATGATATTTTGGAGAAATTCATAACTCGATCAGTTTGCCTAAATAGATCTTAAATTATATATCCCAGTAAAACAGCAATAATTTAAGTACAGCCCTGTGATCACTGTGCAAATAGATCTACCAATACCTTTTTGTTAGTTACTACAGCTAGTAGCTAGTTCAGGTCACAGAAATAATTAATTAAACTAATCAAGAAACTAAACAAATTGTTTGCCATATCAACTCTTCCACATGGCAAGCATTTCATTGGCCATTTTATGAAATCCTCTGTTACCCTATTATTTAAGTGCTTTACTATACAGTGATATATAAACACACGTGGCATATTATCCCTTCCACTTTAGAGTTATTGGATTCGTCATGGTTAATTAAGGTATATCTAATCTACTATTCACCTCTTAATTATTTTTATTTTTTTTTCAATTTTTTTCAATTGAGAAATAAGCGTTGTATGGTTGCTTTTCCCACGTCATAACGCATTGACATATATGTCAAATAATTATGTGCTAATTAAATTTTTATGGTCCTTTTTTCCCACGTTATGTTATTTTGATTTGCTAATTGATTGTGTGTCTTCAATTAACCTCCTCATTATAGAGTATAGACAGATCACTTATTTATTATTATCTTCTCAAAACAATATAATAAACAGGGTAGTGTATTATTATTATTATTATTATTTTCTTGGTTCCACGTAGTAAGTGTCAGAACACCTTCCACTTCAAATGAAATCTATTGGCCAACCTATTTTGTAATCACCTATTAATTAGCTTGCATTTTAAATTGATGCCTAGGGTCTAGTTGACAGCATACTTGGTTTTTTTTTCCTATTTATAAAATAATATCCTTTTTTTTTTCATGTAGTGTGATTTCAATTGGGCAATTATAATGTACGTGTGTTACATTAATAAGCTCTTAGTGCTCACGATCCTTTTCACTGCATGAGTATTTCATTATTTAATAGATCATTTTTTTGCCTTCTAGAAATTTTTGAGGGATAGGTCGAAATATACAAAACAAATTTAATGGGATTTCTAGAAGCTAGTTTGTACGAAAACTTGATGTTCTATGTTTTTCTCTTGAGTAAGGTTAAAATGTTTCATTGTTTTCGTGTCTCAATTATGCCTCACATCCTTATATATATTTTCAAGATCCAAATAGTTGATCTGAAATGTATATTTATTTTCAAGATTCAACATGATCTCCATATTAAAATGTATTTGGAGAACAAAATTAATATATTTATTTTATCGTTGATATATGTATATCTTATGAATAGACCAAATAAATAACAAACCCTGGTTTATACATGTTAAGAAAAGTTTTTACAGTGCTGTTGCTAAGGCCAAGTGGCCTTTAGTAATAGTGACTGAGTAATATTTACAACTAGTTAATTAGAAAAAAAAAGCCTCTAAAGTGTCTAAGCCTTCACTATCCTGTTGGTTTCTAAAAAAATAGGATGCAGTTGTGAACATCAATTGCTGCTGCATTAATTAGAATGTACTCGGCTATAGAATGTTCTCCTGTTCCTCTCCTTCCATATATATGGCCCATAATCCTACTGCCCAAGCTATATCCCAACGCTGTTTACTTCGCCCTGATATCTGTTGTTGACCTTCCCACCAAACATCAGTTGGGTTGTCTCCTGTCATCGCTGGCAAGTTCAGCTGTGCTCCCAAACCTCTCCAAAATCTAGTAGTATAAGCACAAGTCCACATTAGGTGGTCCCTAGTTTCTAAGGAACCATTGTTACAAAGCGGACATCCCTGTGTTACCGCACATCCTCTGGTTGTCAGAGTTTTATGGGTTAAGATTCTGTCTGCCATCATCAGCCATAAGAAAATAAATTTGTACCTTCATAGGGAAGCAACACATTGTTGTGGATCTATTTTTGTTTTGTTTTGTTTTTTACATTTAAGCTTATATGCACCGACTCTAGTCGTTTGGATGAGAGCTAGAATAGTTAGAATAGCGAAATTTGAGAATAGTAATTTAGAACAGAGAAAAAAATAGTGATTTTCATATTAGTATGAAAATGATGCTATTCGGATTAGTAAAAATATTGTTTGGATTGTACATGTGGAATAGTGAATAGCTGTGACCAATAAAAAATAGTGTTAACAATGTGCTAATTAAGAGAAAAGATAGGCAAATGACATCTCTAACGAATTGTTACAACATGGATATAGCGGAAGCCGTGTCAAATTTGTTATTTCGGGACTGTGTTAGCGGAAATCCGAAAAGAAAGTATTTTTTTTCTTGCTTTTCATACTTCTGAATAGTAGCTATTCCAACATTTACAAGGAATAGAGAATAGTAACTATTCTAGCTATTATGAATAGCAAAAATATTATTTGAATGCACATTACTATTCTGAATAGCTCATATTCTAAAATAGCTAATATTTTAGAGGAAAATAATGAAACCACTAATGAGAGCCGGCTGGACTGGTTCCAAAATAATAATAAAAAAAATGCCCAATTACAATTTTATTCTCCTATCCTATCCATTTTCAAAGTTCAAACCAACTTGCATATTCCTTCCTGAACTTATTCATGTGGGTCTGCATTTGCCTAATCTCTCTGTGTGCCGAGTCTATGGAATATTGGGAAGTGGGAACTACAAACAAGTAGAGACTAGAGAGAGTGCCAAAATGATGGTAGAATCTTGAAGAATATTCCATCGATGCTTTCAACTCAAATTAAATTTGATTTATTTCCAGGATTCTTTCAAAATGAGGTCAAACTAAAAAAGCACATGACATGTAAGGCGTTTTATATAAAGGTCCAACTGACAACTGTTGGAGCCTAATTTGAGATCCATAATTTTGACTTTTGAGCTTGTTATTCTAGAATTAATTAGTTCCTATTAATGGGTCCTAACCTAGATTTTGATTTGTTTAAGTGGATAACGATTAATATAATAATATTGTTATTTAATCTCTTTGTTAATTTGGAGAAAAATTAATGATATATTGACTTAGCTCAATTATTACTAATTATGGGCAGTAGCAGAATTAAAAGTTAATGTGAAATTAAATCGGATGTTACTATGCATGAATACGATATGTATTAAAATTGTATTTATTTATATAATTACTAAGAAATACTTGTATTAATAACAAATTTGACAAGGAAGACCGAGAGCCTTGCTTGTAGCTGTAGGTAAATGGATATAAAAAAATGTATCAATTCTCAATTTTGTCTAAATATCAACCATTGACAGACAAATACTTTTATAGTTAAAGTATTGATTCTTAATTTGCTTCAAATACCTCTAAATATATTGCACAATTATATTAATAGTGTCAGCCTGTGACAATTGTCACGTTTCGAGTTATTTTTAAAATAAAGTCCGAAAATTAATACGGTACAAGACATGATTATTTATAAGCCCGAAAATAAGTCCGAAATTCAGGCTTGTCTCGCATTTATTTTTAATTTTAGTCAAGTATATCATTATCATAAATTTGATTTGAATTTCATTGTTACAATATTTTATAAGCCCTCATTACAAAAATTGTCAAATAATTATTCAAATTCATAACGCTTAAAATTAAAATATATTACAGTTTAAAACTTTAAATATTTTTTCTCCTTCATTTATAGCAATGGTATTTCAAAATCATTTAGTCATCACTGAATTATTAAATTTCAAATATATAGAACACAAAATCAAGTAGGTATATATATATATATATACTATATACATATAACACATACCAATAATGTTTATTAATTAAATGAATATCAAAATTAGGTGAAGGGTAGTTGATGATATTCAAGTAAGTGCTTTATTACAAAATAAATAAATATATTCTAGTGTGGTGTGGTACACTTGTTAGGATTTAAGCAGAGGAAAAGATTGAGTGAATCATGAATTATGATGATACCCAATTTATTTAATAAATGACCTGCTTTAGCTGTTGCTCATAATTTAGGTCCATGTTATTCATGGTTACTGTTTTAAGTGAATTAGCAAATGATTGAGGTATCATTGTTGAATCATCCCAATTTTTTTTTTCTTATTGGACATCCAGTAGTGTACAGTGCCAGCTGCTACAAGCATGAATCATCCCATGTTGTACTAACAATAACGTGCCAGCTGGTTTTTTTTTTATACAAGTTATATATATAACCCCTATTTTTGGGTCATGTCAGACCAACCCAATTGGCTAACCGCGCCATTTAGGAAATAATAATAATAATAATAATAATAATAATAATAATAATAATAATAATAATAATCATAATCATAATCATAATAATAATAATAATAATCATAATCATAATCATAATAATAATAATAATAATATAATCATAATCATAATATAATAATAATAATCATAATAATCATAATCATAATAATCATAATCATAATAATCATAATCATAATAATCATAATCATAATCATAAAGATGAGGGTTCAAATGCCTCCATTTTTTGTGCCTCCACCATGCCACCATTTTTAAAACGTTAATAACTCAAAATTTAAATGATAAATGCCAAAATAAAACCATTATATGCGATATATATTATTTTCTCTTTGTGCTCATAAAAAATAATCAAATTTCGGTTTTGTTTTTATGTGAATCAATAAGTTGAAAAATCAACATTTATAAATTATCCACATTAGTACGTTTTTACAAGCTCTTGATGACAACCAAAACAAAGTTGAAATGTCATAATTTTTTACATGTGCATAGATAAAATGATGTAGATCATATCCAATGGTTTTATTTTGACATTTAAGTTTTAAATTTTGAGTTATTAAAGTTTTTAAAAACGGAGGCACAAAAAATGGACGCATTTGAATGACACAGGCCAAAACAACACAGTTTTAAATGTCATAAGTTTTTAAATTTTGACAAATATACTCTTTTCCCTCCTCCTCCTTCTCCTTCACTGTATACAATTTCTTTTTTTGTTTTTGCTGCTCAAACGACACAGGCCAAGTCAGATCCCTTGTATTTTTTAGAGCTCAAATCAAATATTT
Source organism: Carex kokanica (assembly GCA_025461125.1). NCBI lineage: Eukaryota > Viridiplantae > Streptophyta > Magnoliopsida > Poales > Cyperaceae > Carex > Carex kokanica. The sequence continues at coordinate 301,305 of JAJGRX010000953.1, read as the reverse complement.
GATCTTAGTCGTTGTTATGATTCAAAGACTCAGGTCGATCTTCTCATTCTTCCTTTTTTTTCTTTTTTTTTTTTCTTTACAACAATTATAAATTTCTATTTTCAAAGTCCGAACAATCAATCTGAACCACTCAACACGATCTTCATAATAAAATATGCTTGGAGGCCAAATTTTATATTTTTTAGAATTTTTTTACCATTTTTTACATAGGTACAATATCACTTTATCGAATCGACTGTTCGGACTTTAAAAATGGAGATAAAAGATGTGGATCATATTGGAGCACAAAAATTATTGTGCATTTGAACTCTCCTCTATATAGAATCTGCCTAATATGCTACACGTAGCATAAAGGACCTCCGTGCAACGTATTTGATTTTTCAAAATCCTAACGGTTGATCCAAACCGTTCAACATGATATCCATATGAATATGTACTTGCAAAAAAAAAATTATATTTTTTAGAATTTTTTACTATTTTTTTAGATAGGTAGAAAATCACTTGATCTGAATGGTACATAATTTCAGATCAAGTGATTTTCTACCTATCTAAAAAAAATAGTAAAAAAATTCTAAAAAATGTAAAATTTGATTTGCAAGTACATATTCATATGGTAATCATGTTGAACGGTTCGGATCGACCGTTAGGATTTTGAAAACTCAAATATTGAGCCGTTGCACGGAGACCCTCTATGCTATATGTAGCACTGTAGAGTGATGCTACGATGCTTTGGGAAGTAAATAGGGTATTTTACTTCCTGCTCATATCTCCATTTTCAAACTTTAAATAGTCGATATGAATTTCTCAACATGATCTTTATATTGATATGTGCTTGGAGACCAAATTTTACATTTGTTGGAAATTTTTTACTATTTTTTTAGAATTTTGAAAATCAGTGTTTTTGTAAATTTTTTATTATTTTTTTATTTAATGAAAAGCTGTGATTTTCAAAAATTCTAAAAAAACAGTAATCAATTTCCAAAAAATAAAAAATTTGGTCTTCAAGCACATATCAATATAAAGATCATGTTGAGAAGTTCGAATCGACTGTTTGAACTTTGAACTTTGGGGAGTAAAGCATGATAGCGGATATAGCCTATCTCTGTATATATGTATATGGTTTTTAAAATCCAAAGACAACTTTTTACATCTGATTCAGTATGGCTCGTCACTGTATAAAATAACTATAAGCATGTATAAAATCTACTCAAGCCAGTATGTTATTAATTTTTTTCTTTCATATAATTTTACTTCTGAGAAGCATGAGTAGCTTTGCATGCCGTAGAATTCCATTTTGTTAAAAAAAAAAAAATTAAACCTCAATCTCACCAAACTAACATTTTATTCTATATGTGGTGTATCTTTCCTTCGAATCAAAGTCGCACCATGAATAGTGCGCTGTTAGGAGAAATTACCTTTTTTTTTTTAATCTATTTTCTTACTCGAAAGGTAAATGCTATGCATCTCCAGTCCATGTATAGAAGCAATTGAGTCCGTTTTTTTTTTTTTTTTTTATAAATATAGACATATAGAGGGGTGAAAACGGAGCGAATACGGAGCGGATAGTGGTAAAACCATATCCATATCCCTTTTTAATTTTCCGGATACGGATACGGATCGGATATCAGCCGAATACAGATACGGATACGGATCGGATCGGATATTTATTAAAATAATATTAAAAAATATCAAAGTTCATAATATTTATCTAATTTTAATGGTGAATAACAATATTTTTTCATAATATATATTAAAATAGAGTAGGGTTCCAATGCCTCATCTCCTCATACCTCATCCATACCTCATGTTATATATCTCCATTTTCAAAGTCTAAACTATCGATCCGACCGTTCAACATGATATTCATACTAAAATATGCTTGGGGATGAAATTTTATAATTTTTGCAATTTTTTTACTATTTTTTAAGATAGGTACAAAATCACTGTATCTAGACCATTCAAAAAACAGTGATTTTGTACCTATCTTAAAAAATAGTAAAAAAATTGCAAAAATTATAAAATTTTATCCCCAAGCATATTTTAGTATGAATATCATGTTGAACGGTCGGATCGATAGTTTAGACTTTGAAAATGGAGATATATAACATGAGGTATGGATGAGGTATGAGGAGATGAGGCATTGGAACCCTCCTCATTAAAATATATGATATATATCTACTATTCGGATACGGATAATTGAAACGTAAAACCATATCAGTATCCATATCCACACGGATATTCGGATATCGGATATCCACATCTAATTTTTCGAATACGGATCGAATACGGATTGGATATTATCCATACCGTTTTCACCCCTACATATAGTCGTCAAATTCGGTCAAATTCAAACTTGTAAACTGATCCGATTTTAATAATCTCATCCACCGGAAAGGTACTCCAGCGTTATGAAATCGAACTCAGGTGTTTTTTCGAAAAAAAAGCAGAAACTTGTTTTTTCAGATCTAACTATTCAAATTTTTTCATTTACGTATCTCAATAAAAAAAAATTTAATGCACAAATTTCGACAAACTTGAATGGTTGAATCTCTCGTAAAAGCAGCAGAGTCGTGAGACTCGTGACAGAACTTCTGAGCGTTGTGACGCTGGTTTTGGAAAACGCTGTTCCAGGTGCAAACACCAAACATATTGAGAATTTTGTAGACATTGTCTTGGGCACTTGTATCAGTAGATAGTAGATATAGTCCAAGACCGAGTGCATGCAACATATACCCAAGTCGGGCGAGAAACACGTGACGCGTGGTACACGGGAATACGGGATCGCTCCAGTGCCGTATGATGTAAGCTAACCCGGCTGCCGCAGTCTCTCCGCTGTTTCCGTATCCTCCCAGGTACCTGATTGAAGACAATTATAATTGGACGGTAGTTTTAACATGGAACGAATCTCGAAACAGCCCCCTACAGTCTCCATAGGCACCAGATTGAGTTTGGTCCAAATAAGATTAATCTGGACCGTCCAATCGTAATTGTCTTCAATCAGGTACCCGGGAGGTACGGATCCCTCTCCGCTCTCTCTGTAAACTTGATGCTCAAGAAAATTCCTCTACAGTGGAGTTACGGAAATGCCCCGGATCCTTCTCAAAATGTGCTCGAGGCTGGAACCTTCTTTTACTTGACCCGAACTATCATTAGGTGGTCAAGTCAATTGGTTTATACTTTTTATACCTTTATATTGAGGTTATTGTAGGTTTGATTTTTATATTCAATTTTGTATTGACAACCTCCACAAATTGTTATTTAGTTTTTTTATAAATAAGTTTCATAATTGCAGGTGTAATTAAAGCACAATGCAATTATAAGTGCTAGGCAGTGTATTCCAAATTTATTTTGGGGGTTGTTTTATTTATAGAGTAATGATTCAGTTAATTAATATTTATTTGATTTGAATAGCCTTTGACATGGCGCTGCACCGAAAAAAAAAAATAATAATAATAATAATAGACGAGGTCTTGATGAATAATATCGGTTCCTATCAAGCTGAACAATATATATATATATCTACTTTAAATTGGGCATATATATATATATATATATATATATAGGGCGGCAGATTATTTGTGCAATAAATATTTAGGTTGGGATCAAAATGTTATAATAAATATCTAGCTAGAGTGTTTAATTACGTGACTAATTAATGATGCATTAATTAATGGCATGGGCATGTTTTTAATTAATATCCTGTTTTCATTTGGCTTCTTATTCTTTAAATAAAAAGAGCAATTTAATTGTCTTCTAGACTTCTAGTGACAAATTGACTTGGTCAAATAATTTTATAATAGGTCATATATACGTACCTTCCGTGGTAGCTACATCGAAATTAACTCGATCCGATTAAAAGATTGATTTATGAATATCTTGTGTTCAATTCATGACGTACTAGATCCCGAATTTTTTATTTATATCCAAAAAATAAATTAAATTACAAAACATAACTATGTTGGGTGTGAAATTCGAAATCTACCCAAATCGGAAATTTTTTTTCCGGAAACTCAACTCTAATTCCGGAAAAAAAATTTCCGAACTTAACAAATTTTTTTTTTTTAGAGATTCCGGATAAAATTTTTCCGAACTTAACAAATTTTTTTTTTTTTTGAGATTACGGATAAATTTTTTCCGAACTCAACAATTTTTTTTTTTTTTTTTTTTAGAGATTCCAGAAAATTTTTTACGAAATTAACAAAAAAAATTTTTTAAGAGAAAAATAGCTAAAATACTGAAATCTAACGCTAAAAAATCGAACTGTTTTTTTAAATATTTATTAAATTAATTTAAAAAATTTCAAAATGGTGTAGAATAATTTAGATATTATCAAAATAGCTAAACTACTGAAATCTAACACTAAAAAATCGAATTGTTTTTTTTTAATATTTGCTAGATTACATTTTTTATATATAATTAGCATATTTATACTAAAACACGCTAAATTACTTGATTTATGCTGAATTACACTAAATTACAATAATTATGTAGAATTATGCTAGAATACGGTAAAGTACGCTAAATTACGTACGAATAGGGATGATATCTTCACTGAGAAGGTGAAAAACGACGACGAAATTTCAAACGACCATAAAATGGCGCTCGAGTGTCCGATTTCAGTAAATGACCACTTTTCGGAAAGCTTGCGAAAATGCGCATGCATTCGGATTGGCTTGGCCAGTTTTCCAAATTCAGAATCGCCAAAAAACAAAGGGAAGAGCCTCAAAACTTCAGTTGAAGTTTCCGATTAAGATTTTCATTTATATTATTCAATCTACGTAGCTCAGTAAATTAGTTATGTAATGAACTTTTAGAATACCAATTTTTATTATTTTTGGAATTTTTTTACTATTTTTTATGATTTATGAAAGATGCCACAAAATAAGCCCCATTCATACGTAATTTAGCGTAATTTATCGTATTTTAGCATAATCTACATAATTATTATAATTTCAGCATTTTAGTAAATTTACCGTATTTTAGCACAAAATCGGCTCTATTCGTAGTAAAAAAACAATTCGATTTTTTAGTGTTAGATTTCAGCATTTTAGCTATTTTGATAATTTCTAAATTATTCTACGACATTTTGAAATTTTTTAAATTAATTTAACAAATATTAAAAAAAACAATTCGATTTTTTAGCGTTAGATTTCAGTATTTTAGCTATTTTTCTCTTAAAAAAAAAATTTGTTAAGTTCGTAAAAATATTTCCGGAATCTTTAAAAAATATATATATATATTTGTTAAGTTCGGAAAAAATTTATCATAATCTCAAAAAAAAAAAAAAAATTGTTAAGTTCGGAAAAAATTTATCCGGAATCTCTAAAAAAAATAAAATAAATAAATTTGTTTAGTTCGGAAATTTTTTTTCCATAATTAGAGTTGAGTTTCCGGAAAAATTTTTTCCGGAGTTAGACGTTGAATCCAGAATTTTTTTTTCCGGTTTGGGTAAATTTCGAATTTCACACCTAACATGGTTATGTTTTGTAATTTAATTTATTTTTTGGATATAAATAAAAAATTCGGTACTAGATCTCTAATACCTACCGCTAGCTTCTAAAGAAGACATGAGAATCCATTGCTACATCTGCTTCCTTACCCTTTTCAATTTTAATGTTTCAAATTTTACGATTCACTGCCAAATCCATATATAAAATTATTTCCAGTTCAATTTAATTTTGTTAATATGGGCACCCAACAATTGTATTAAAATTCTGCACCGTTGAAAAACAGCGATTTTCAAACCATCTTAATAAATAGTAAAAAAATTCCAAAAAATATAAAATTTGGCCTCCAAGCACATTTTAATATAGATTGAACATCTAACGGTTTGAAAATGTCATTTTAAGTCAATTCGATAGGTTTTAGAGTCGAGCTCACGGAAGGACTTGGTGAGCTTAGAAACACCCTAGTTCTACTCTATATATATTCTAGAGAGTTTAATCAAAATTATAACTCATCTAACCCGAATATCAAAATTCAAACATCAAATAATGTAGGTGTATGAATTAATGGCGGAATTGATTTATATAAAAATTATCAACTAAGTAAAATAGAGATGGATTCACATCTTTTGACAAAATCCGTTACGTTAATTAAGTCGCTATTGTACAACTACAAGAGAACACGTGTTTAACGTGTTTTTTAAGGTGTTTATAGGTGCGGTTCTGTTAAAATCAAAATAAAATAGGTAAATTAAATTTTATTTGGTTTTTAAAAATACAATCGAACTGATCAAAATAAATTTATTAATCAAATTAAGACCAAATCAAACAAACTGAACTAAATTTCGGTTTGTTCAGTTGAACCAAAATAAGAAGATTTAAAATAAACAATTTTAATTTATTTTTTATTTTTATTTTTTTATAGTCTAAAAAAATATTTATTTCATCACACAAAACTGTAGATTTTAGTGATTTTCATACCAAGAAGAAAGAAGACGTTTATAATTATTTTCTTATGAGTTCAAAAGAATTATACTTCTCTTTTCAATTGATTCAGTCTAGCTGGTTTTAAAAATTTCTAAACCGAATAGAATCAGATAAGTACTCACCTGAGTATTTATTCCAAAATACGTACGGTTAGTGTCTAATTATATTGTTTTAATATATATGCATGCTTTGTATATAAATTATTTTAAATGAAAATATTGTTCTTGTAAATACTTAGCTACTTTCTTTTAGCATTTTTTTTTGTTTCGTTTAGTATTTATATATTTACAATTTTTAAGACATGATTCGTATCATCAACAAAAATGTTTAAACACAACTAAGTGTTTGTAATAATAATATTTTATGTTAAAAATTACTCGTTCAATATTTTTAAAAATACACAATTACACAATAATATATTTTATAAGTATATGTTATGGTAAGTAGTACTAGTACAATTTTTTTTTGTAGTCCTAGTACAAATTTTTTTTGCTAGGAGTGAGACTACGGTAATATGCATGCCATGGATTTATATCTCTATCTTTAAATTTGAAATGATCAATCTGAAATGTTAAACACGATTTTCATAAGAAAATATACTTACAAATTAAATTTTACATTTATAGAATTTTTTACCAATTTGTTGGACGGGTAGAAAATCACTTCTTTCGAATGGTCCATAACTGATAGATAAAGTGATTTTCTATCTATCGAAAAAATACTAAAAGAATAATAGAATGCGGTCTCCAAGTACATTGTAATATGAAAATCATATTTAACGATTTAGATTGACCGTATGAACTTTAAAAATAAAAAAATAGATCCATAAAACATTAATTTGTATTATGCATATTACCATAGCCTCACTCTGGTAACAAGTTTTTTTTTTTTTATTTTTATTAGGACTACAAACCAATCGAATTTAAGCAAAGCCCATTCTAACTATAACTTGATTAGTTTTTATACCATTAGGCATTAGTGTCGAACTTCAATTGAGCTATCAAGCTCAAATAAAATTTGGACTTGAATCTTAATAATTACCTCATTTTGTAAATTTATATGCAAAATTAGGTGTAAAGTAAAATTTTCAGTAAAAGAAATAAATTTATTCTTTCTAGATAAACAATATTCGAAAAGAATTGCAGTTATATTCATATAGTTAACATATTCAGTTAATGTAAATAGTCAATTCAAATAATTTCGATCTTAAAATTCGAGCTAAGTAGCTAAGGTTAATTTTTTTTTTATTGAACTGAGTCGAACTGGGAGATAAATTGGAATTGAATAAAGCGGGACACAATCTAAAGCTGCAATCAGAAATAAAGGTCCATAATTCAAATCAAACTGCGCAGACGCAGAGATGCAGCGGTCGATGTTCCACAGACACATTAACAGACACACTGACGAAACCGCAGTGAATCCAGAAAACATGATGAAAGCTTGAACCAAATCGGATTGCTACGGCCAACTGCCCATTAACAATCGTACGGCCCGGATCTCATCAGAGTATTAAATCCAGACCGTCACAAATTACATGAATTCGAAAGTTCTTAACCGCTTGCCTTTGAAAGAAAAGGTGTGGCCGGGCCCTGGTGAAGATTCCTGATTTTCTATTAATTCTTACAAATATGATTGGCGTAGCGGGTCGTTCGGTCCAAGATTTCACCCGCTTTACATGCAGTTAATGTATGGATGGACGAGAGATTCTGATTCGCAACAACTCAACGTCTCCGGGACCACCTAACTTTACTTGAGCAAATGACGGGAAATATTCGGGGGTAAGGTCGTCATTTCATATTTTTGATGTGCATGTTATATATTGCTACCGCCTTTCTTCGCTGTTTCTGTCTCATTTCTCAATTTAGTTTTCTCTTTCGCTTCTCTTATCGGTTCATCCCTTCCAAGTTTCAATCCCAAATTAAGCCCGAATTGGGGCTGGATTTGGGAGTTCTAATCTTATAACTGGGGGTTAGCTGATAAGTTTGCGATTTTGTTTTCTTTTTCTTTTTCGGCCTTGCCATAGAACTTTACAACAGAGGCCCTGCTTTATTTTTTGGGAATTTTCGGTTCTTCCGTTCTATTTCTTTATTCCTTCATTTAGCGAGGAGAAATTAGCTTGGATTTTTGAAATTTGAATATCCAATTCAATTCGTACCCAATTCCAGCTTTAGATGCAAATGATATAAAACAAGGTCGCATTACAACAAAGTGGTTCCTTTTGAATTTGAAATGCTATTGGCGAAGGAATTCGGCTTGCCAATTCGTGAGATGCCTCTGCCGAGGCAGAGGATGGCAAAGCAAGGTGTTTTCGGGCTGGATTCACGTGGTCTCGCAACAGGATCCGGATCCGAGAGGAACCGCCATATCTATTTTGCATCTGGAGCGGATTTTTGGACGAGGCTTAACGGGCCCGAAGAGATGGGTGGGTTTAGCCACGAAAGCGAGCATGACCTAGCGTTAATGGTCAGCGATTTTTTGGAGAATGGCAGCAGCGGTACAGATTCAAGGTGCAGTAGTGACAGCGATAACGGGTTATCGGATCTTGCACAACACGCAGATAAGATCTCGGTAAGAATTCACCATATTTATATATAATTTTCCAAGTTTTTGTGTAAATTTTCGATGGATTATTGGCATGCACGTATCCAAGGTGTGGTTTACTTTGTGAATTTATGTTTAAGAAAGGACGTCATAAGAAATTTCCAAGAGAAGTAAGGCAAAGATGGTTTATTTTCTCTATTTTTTTTTTTTTCTGTTTTTAGCTATATTTAAAGACCAAGTTTTCCGCTTATGTCCTCGGACAGTTTGGAAATTTAACTCAAAAGTTTAAGTCCTTTTTTTTTTTTTTTTTTGTTGGTAAATGGAAAGCTTAGGTCTCTAATTTGGCAATGAACTAGGTACTGTCATGATGATTTGTGGTTTTAATTTGGCAAGTCAGTAAACTTTATTGAAAATTTTAAATTAAGTAGAATTGGATTAATTTAATCTTATGGTATTAATTTAGACCAATAAGATTATTTACGCTACTATTACAATTCCTGATTACGAGCAACAAAATATGGTTTTTCTAGAACCAAACCAAATGTCCCGTGAGGTCAGACGCAAGGAAAAATATATAAATAAATAAATGAAGTGGGCCCCACCTTGTACTAAATAATTAAATGATAATGGTACATCCAAAATAGTCCAGCACATCCCTCTTAGAAGCAAGCAACTAGAAACAGAATCAGGAAAATAGCAAAACCATAATATTAATATAAACCACTAATAATGGAGAGCCTCAAAGCCCCAAAACATGCCACGCGTTGCTCATTTTTTTGAGAGACGTGGTCATACTCATACTGGGTGAACGTAGCCAAGTAATGATTGCAGGATAATGAAAATAAATTGTTTTAAAAAATTGTAAGGTTTTAGTAATTTAAGTTGAAGAAATTAAAATCACTTGTGTTTCATTATGGTGGAGCTTTCTAGTTTCTTGCTACCGAGTGCCGAAGAGATTTAAGTGTCGGAATTTTTTTTTTTTTTTAATTTGAACGAAGAGTTTTGTACTGGTACACTTGTGTTTTTCTGTTACCCTATACCTGGTGTTACAATACCAGTACTTGACCTACAAAATACGGTAATGCAACTGAAATCACAAAACCATGGCATGACTATTGCACCATCATACTGTTCCTGTGTGTAATAAACTGGTACCAACTACCAACAATGGCATGACTATTACAACAATAGAAGAACCAGAGACAAACATTTGGATTTCGCTAATACATATAACTGGAGCTACATACATTACAGATATCCAACTTAACATAAAATGATATAGATAAGTCAAGAAACAAATGAAAATCATTGATCGCTGATTAAATTTTTGTTTGATTCTTCAATGTTACAGCTATACAAAAGAAAAATGGATCAGCAAGAGAGGGACTTATTATCAGTTGTACACTCTCTTTTATTATCAATTGAAGAATGTGACCTTCACACTGTAAAAGAAGGATACTGCAACCTCGGCTGTGTGCGGCATTCTTTGGTCAAACTCCTAAAATTATCTGGCTATGATGCGGCTGTGTGTGTTTCCAAATGGCAAACCCTCGACAGGGTTCCGGGAGGTACTTTTACCACTTTACCCCTGCTTTTGGGCTCAGTATTTCTTAGATGACATACTCCATAATTTTCTTTCTTGGCTGTGATCCATTTCATTTCCGCTTGCATGATAGGGATGCAAACATGGTAACAAGTTTTGATATGTGGTAAAAAAATTTTTTTGGTATCTTTAGAAAGATTTGTACTTGTAGGGCTGAAATGAATACTCAGGGTGTACTTGTTTTACCAAAAGAAATATCCCCGTAAATTAGTTTGGGCTTCTTCTGGTTGCTACGCATTGCTCAATTGATTCTGTTGTGATATTAGAGCCTGAAGTATGTTCATGCAATTTACGAAGGGGAAACTTGTCTTTGTGCAGCAAATAAATGTTGCAAGATGGACCCTGTAAATATCCTCTACATGCTATGAGAATTCCAGAAACTACATTTTGCTATAGTTAGAAAACATGCTAATTTTCAACAACTGTCGTTTAGCTCTCTGATTAGTTTTCCATTGTCAGGTGATCATGAATACATTGATGTAATCTTCAGCGGCAATGTCAGTGCAGTTGACCGTATTATTATTGACATTGACTTCAGAAGTCATTTTGAAATAGCAAGAGCAGTAGAATCATATGATGCCTTGTTAAATTCTTTACCGGCGGTGTATGTTGGTACCTTATCAAGGCTCAAACAATTTTTGCAAATAATGGTCGATGCAGCCAAGTACTCTCTAAAGTTGAACTCCATGCCATTGCCTCCTTGGAGATCGTTAGCATATCTCCAGGCCAAGTGGTTTTCTAAGCATGTGAGGAAGGAGACAAGTTACGAGAGAGAGTTCGGTGGGCCTGGTGAAAATCATGGGCAATGCGCAGATCATCTTCAAAAATTAAAATTATCTCTTCAGTCCGAAATTGGACAGGAGAGGATGCTCAAGCCACTTATCAATGATAAGAAATGGAGAGTCAAGTTCGAGAGGCACCGCAGCTCTGTAATCGGGTACAAGTAGCTCTGTATGCAAATAACAGTCATGTTTTTGTTTTTGAAAGATGAGAAATTTTGAATAAGATGGAGAAGCCACTTCCCAAATTTTGAGAGGCAGTTCTATCACAAGCCATTTTTTGAGGCAATTTTTTTTCTTTTTCCTTTTGCTTTATAGGATATCATTTTGTATTTTACATGCAAATTCTTTTTATTCTTGGCCATTGTTCCCTATTGTAGCTCATGAGAAATTTACACAAAAGAAAAAGAAAATTAATTTTTATCACATTTTTTCTTTGTTTTTGTGCTATAGCGTGTTGACACTATTTAAATTTAATTGCGAATATAATTCGTACTGTGAATTTTAGAACTGATGATTTTTGAGTTTTAAATATTTTCTACATCAACTGTAATTTGTCGTCGGTTCTTTAATTTTTACAAGGTGAGAATTGTATAATGGTTATTTCCTGAATAGAAATATTTGACGGTGCAATAACAAAATTAAGCCAGTGAGATATTCCATTAATTGTGTTCTATGAAGAAGCAAAGCTAGGAATCTTAACCTTTTTGTCTGGCACCGTCGGTAGATTGATTAATCGTTCATATCAGATAGGACTAAATAAAAGAAAGAAAAAGGTGACAGCGCTCACTTTGTTTTGAACCATTCATCCGAAAGAATTGAGCAACTTCAGTTTGCTCTCTCATTAAGAGCATCTCCATTGGAATGCTTTGCAAGATATTTGCAATTTCAATTCTTTTCACAACCTTACTGAAGCGCCTCCATATAACAAATGATTTATGGGTTTAATTAAGCTTACTGTCATTATCTTTGTATGTCATGATAAATTTTGATTTCGTCAGAGGACTTCTAACCTTAACTTTTAAATTAATGCCTCAATTTTCAATATTTTGATTATGCAAAGGTCTGATAGGAATCAATAAAAGAAGAAATATTTGCTAAATCAAATGGGTATTTGTGTTTGATGACTCTGATGTGATTTCTTATATCATCAACTCTTATTATGATCTTTATTGAGTTGCATTGTTTGAGGAAAAAAAGTAAAAAACAAAACAAAACAATCAGCTAGATATTTCAATTTCAGATTGTTAATGTGTATGCCTGTATTCCCTGAGACACCTATGATCTATGAACTCAATCAAAATCTTCTTATATGGAACCTGATATGTACTTAAAACTTAATTTCTGTCCTTCCAAAAAGTAAAAACCATTGCATTTTTAAAGCTACCAGAATAACTTGAATATATATATATATATATATATAGAGAGAGAGAGAGAGAGAGAAAGTGATGCTACGGTGCTTTAGGAAGTAAAGAGAGTATTTTACTTACTGTTCATATCTCTATTTTCAAAGTTCAAATAGTCAATCCAAACTTGTCAACATAATCTTTATATTGAAATGTACTTAGAGACCAAATTTTACATTTTTCGAAATTTTTTTTAGAATTTTTTAAAAACATTGTTTTTCTGAATTTTTTATTATTATTTTATTTAATGAAAAACTGTGATTTTCAAAAATTCAAAAAAAAAATCCAAGTACATTTTAATACAGATCATGTTGGAATGTTCAAATCAACTATTTGAACTTTAGAAATAGAGATATGAGCGGAAAGTAAAACATCCTATTTATTCCCAAAGCATGATAGCCCCTCTCTCTATATATATATTCATTACGCCTCATCCAAAAGGCATGAACTCCTCATCAATGACATTATAATGCTTCTTAGCATCATATTGTTGAATTATGAGCGCTGATGCAGTGGTTGAGAAGTCAGACGAGGCGACAATGTCCCCGACAGCACCGAGCTCAGGGCATTCAGCCCAATCTTCGAGCCCGTCTGTTACAATCGACTTTCGGTCTCGTCCTTTCCCCACCACAAACAACTCGTACTGAGACTGTAATGCACGGAGTTCCATCACCATTTCTGCCCCGTTCGCCACATGCCTCTCCATGTATCCCACCACCTTGTTTGCAATATGCCTAATTTGATCAAAAGACACATAATAAATCCTCATAAATAGTTCTACCTGATAAGACTCGCAAATTTCCTATTTTGCACTTGTGTGGTTATTATACTATCTTACTAATTTTGTGAATTGTAACATACCGTTTATGAAAATCTGCGAAGAACTCATTGTCCAGTTGCATTTGAGTATCCTGGTGTGATATGAATGCCTGAGTGAGGTTTTCTAACCGGCTGGATCGTGGGTTCTCCGCACCCCGGGTCTCGGGAAGTGGCAAGAAACGTACCACCGTGAGCCTTAGGGCAGGGTGTTGAGCCATCTGTGTGGCCAATGAGAGCGCTTCACGGTCGTCCCCGCCTCCAATGAACACAACCACCACATTCTTTCCCACCAACGAGAGCGATCCCTGGTTTGTGTGCCCGAGTCCTCGGTCTACAATGATACCAACTGAACAGGGTGCATGCTGGAGAATCTGTGTATATACAGGGAATTAAAGGATTTAGTTTTAATATAGTTTCTTTATAGTTTATACACATACACAGTAGAAAAAGGGTGAAGTTACTTTTTGATTGACCAGTTGGAAGCCGGGATGACCGGTGTCCATGGACCCGTCAATTTTCTGGCTCTTGTGAGACGGTATTATGATGAGTACCGCCTTGACATCCTCGGCACACATGCATATATCTTTGTCCATGTCATCGAATGACGAGATGGCTAACAGGCGCCGCACATTGATCCCGTCATTGGTCTGTTCACGAAACTTATCTAGTGCCTCCCCAATTTGATTCCTCGTATCCATTATCTCTTCGTCTGTCACCTCTATTGCATCCGGACCCTCTCCTTTTACTAGTGTGGCAGCTGCCCGTTCGGTTAGCTCGATCATGTCACTTGCGTATAGTGTCACCTTACCGGGCTCTTTGTTCCACCGCATAGCTTCCACCAAGGTGAGCATTATGGGCAGGTTTTGTGGGTCATGGAGCCCCAACATAATTCTTAGCTCTGCTTCTGACTGCTGGAATTGCAAACCCATCCTTCCTGACCTTGCCTTACGCCTGGTCCATGCAGCTACGCCGAACCCAACCAGAGGTGTGATTGCCAATGTGATAATTATCATATACAGCAGAGCAATAAATGAGGTATCGTTGATCATCGAGTTATTCTGAAATCAAGATTTTTAAAAAAAAAAAAATTAAGGAATCATTATTTGATCAGTTTCGATCACTAGCCAATATGCTGGAAAGTGGAAACCAAAGAAAATTGGAGAAATCTGTTGAAAATGATTAGTACCCATGCTTCATATGCACAAAAAATGTGGTAGTAGCCCTTCAAGCTGAGAAGTTGACCCAAGGCTATGGAATCTAACCATCTCATGCCGTAAAATCGCCCGGATACAACGGTCCCAAAAACCTTTCCAATACTGGCAATTGCAAATGAAATCAAAAGCTTTGGCCACAACAGAGGCATGTCGATAAGATGATGTACCTTTGGGCTCAGATTGAACTCAGAGTTTCTGTGACTGAAGCAAATATTGACAAGGTAGAAAGGTAAGATGACAGAATTGAGAAAGAAATTGAGGTTGTTTATAAGAAGTCGCGAGACCCGGCCTTCACGAGGCAATGCCAATCCAATCATGAATCCGGCCAGGTTTACATCCATATGTAGCAATCCATCAAGAAAGCACAGTAATAGCACAGCTACCAGTAGACCTATCATGTATATGCCCTTCATCGGCTTCCCTTCGGGGTTGCGGTCATTAATTTTGTTGAGCACCCACTTAGACACAACCATCAAAAAAATTATCTGTGCCACTATTCCAGCCACATAAAATGGGTGATTCCTTGCATCAAGAAAAACAAAAATGTCAAAAAATTGCACAGAGTTTGTACTTTGTGGGGACTCAAACAACTCGTATTACAGTCCTTATCCTCAAATCATATCATTCAAATCCACTCCTTTAGAAGAACACAAGTTATATAGAATTATTATAGTATCATAATCAGTAAGATAAGCTATTATGTAGATAAAATGATAATCAATATCTCAGGGGCTACATGGAACTATCATAGCAATAGTGATATACTTACTGTTGTTCCGAGTCACTGAGCTTGCAATCATTATGAAAAATTAAATTCCCAATGCACATTAAGGATGTCGCAATCATGTCCGAGAAAATCCCTGCACGAATAGCTGTTTGCCCGACTACTGTTTTTGAAAGTTTCAGCTCAGTTGTCAGGCGGGTCAGCAATGGGGACCCAGTAGCTGCAAGTGCTAACCCGAATCCCAAATTTGCACGTACTGAGTTCTCGGCTATGAGACCGACTTTATTGTTTACAAGCACCTTTTGAAAACATGCAGTAATAAGTAGTGTTGATAGCATGCCGACATAGGCGATGTATCCGTCGTTGCCTGGCGGGTCAAAAACAGAGAAAGGGTCCATTTCTAAACCTAATGCAAAGAAGTAAACGCTGAATATGAAGTTGCCAGCCCTTTCAAATAACAGACTTCGACGATCCTCAAAGATGTCTCTTATGAAACCAACTTTGGCTATTATAATGGCAACCTTCATTTGTACAAGTTCCAAAAAATGATAATAGCGCTAGTATTAGACATGAATTGATAATTGGTTTAATTAATATAATACCGAAATGTTGGAATGTACTCACAAGCATGTCTGATAAGAGACGCGGCATGTAAATCCGTCGAAGAATCGCGTAGGACAACTTTCCAAGTATGACAACGAAAATTACTTGGCTTGCCATGGTTTCATATGAAGTTGATAAATAAAGTCCTGCCATCTTGCATGATGCTTCATCAAAAATATCGTTCTTACTTGTTGACATTGCTATTGAAGAGGTAAAAAATTTTGTTTTGTTTATTCTAAGACTGTTTTTGAGGAGAAATAGCCAAGAATTGTAACAAAAAGAGCCTATGCATGACATGGTGAAGGAGATAGAGCTTGGAGGAAGAACAGACTGCATGCATTAGGGGTTTTATGTTATTCTCTTCATCCCTTTTTTTTCTATTTTTGGAGGGGAGCAAGTAATTAATAATGTCCAAACTCCAAAGGCGTTCTACTAACTATTTATTCAACTAAAACTTTGGAGGAACGGATGCATATCAAAGGGAGCCGTAGAAAAAAAATAGAAATTATCTACTTTTTGGTTTTACCTTGGAGTTGAAACGGATAAGCAAATCAGGATAATTAAGGTTTTAGTTTGTTCAGTAATTTTGCCAAATTGTTTACCAAATTTAGCATAGAATGGAATTTCTTTTGAGCAATTTGAAATTTTGAACATATTGTCCCTCCATATATGTGTTTTTACTTTTTTGCTTTTTGTCAGGGAAGAGGCGAGCGGTGATGCTACAAGCTACATAACATAATAAGCAATTTCTGTTATGAATCACTGATAGAGAGGTCCCATTGGCTGCTACTATTTAGAGATCACTTTCGTAGTATAATGGACCCCACCTGTCAGTGGCTTGTAAGACGAAATTAACTAAAAAAAAATAAGATAACAAAATTGGTGATAGCAAATTAGCAATAGCCACAAAGCCGCATAAAATAGTCTTCCAAATTGGATTAAATGCGGCCAATTTAGGTTTACAGACAAGATTCGAGGTCACGAGTGGTCCGGGTAATGTTTCGTTACCTTGGGACTTAAAGAATCTAAATTTGTTAGTACCTGAAACTGAAACTGAAAGAGCATGATCCAGTGGCCCGCTATCGGGTCAATATATTGGGCCGTAAAATATTCGACCCACATAGATCACTCGCCTCTTTGCTTCAGACGGCCTTTAACCAACCTTAGGCCTTGGCATCAACTCGTGAGTTCGTGGGCTGATGGTTCTCTGACACTCTGACAGACTGACAGTCGCCAGTCGGTCGAAACTTCCCATCTTTGGAGAATATTGCTACAAAGAAACTCCTTATTTCCGTACCTTTTACACCGAGGTCAGTAATTCATGCATGTGGTACGTGGGGCCCACAATTTTTTATAATATCATTGCCTTATAAGTTGCGTTTACTAGTAGTCTAGTACGCCTAGTCTACGCAATTTGATGATATGGATCCTTGTTCCTTCCGCCGTAAGGCCCCACCTAATAGTTCAACTTACAAATGTTACCTCCACATTCCTCTTTATTATAAAGCTTCAGATGGAAGGATTGAATTTATTGATAATATTATTTTCTAAGAGGACTGTTCTGCAAAACACGGCTCGCAGTTCGAAGGGGAAATAAATCTGCTGTTATTCAGTGTGAATAACAGGAACCTGTTATTCCGATCCCAACTGTTCAAACTTTTCCATGCTTAAATCTCGACGAAGTAAGTTTTCTGCACGAATCTTAAAATATATAAACGGTTGGGATTTGAATAACAGGTCCTGTTATTCAAGAGGAATAACAGCAGATTTATTTCCGTTCGAAGGACGGTAATAAAATTAATTTCCCACCATTTCTTTTTCGACGCTCCTCTTTCCCTCTCAAAACCAAAACCCTCCTCTCTCTCTCTCTCTCTCTCTTCCCTCTTTCCTTCTCTCTCTACGGTTTACCAGAAAATACTATCCCAAATCTAAACCCCAATCCGAAATCATTTGATTCAGTTTATCTCGCTCTCCGAGGCTTATTTTGCGAAATAGCATGGAGCTCGAACTGTCTGCGGGGGCGGTGGCGCAGATATCTGAAGGTGGTGGCGAGGGGACGCATCCGGTGCTCCAGATCAGCGATGTGAGGCTCGTGAACACAGCGCAAAATACCACAGAGAGGTACCGCATGCTATTGTCGGATGGGACCCACACGCAGCAGGCTATGCTTGCGACGCAGTTGAACACAATGGTCAAGAGCGGGAGTCTGCAAACGGGCTCAATCGTGCGATTGAAAGAGTATATTTGTAATCAGATTCAAGGGAGGAGGTATGATCTACCCATTGGGTCCATTTAGGGTTTTCTCATTTTTGCATTTTCTTTGTTTTGAGGGTTCATTTTTGCCCTTTCTTGCTTCAACAATATTAAGTTAATTCGATAGTATATATTTGATTCAGAATCTGTTGTTTAGTTCCTTAGATGCTTTAATAGGGATAAGTTGATAGAGATTGGCAAAAAATTTGTTAGGTATTCGGTGGTAATACTGATATAATTGTCACCGCTTGATTTTGTACGGATATTTAGGTAATTACATATCCATTTTTGCTATTACGATTGTCCCCTACTTATCTTATTCTAAAAGATAGGTACTAGTGGTGCTTACTCTTGAGAAATTACTTATTTGGTTAATTCTGTGCAAATGTATGAGGTTTTAGGTGCCAGTGGCATTGCAACCTCTTTTCTACAAAATTATTGTGGTTATCTTCCTAGGATGAAATCATCCATAATTACTGAATTGCTAGAGTACCTCTTTTTTTTTTCTTTTTTTTTGAGGAATTGGTGATCCTGCAATATTCTGATTTGTTTCAATTATAATCCAGGATAATAATTGTAATCCAGTTAGAACTTCTACAAAGCGAATGCAAGGTCATTGGAACACCCAGGTTGTATGAGAGTGGGGCCAGTCCTTCCCTTGGTAATACTCCTGGCAGTGGTACCAGCCCACAAACCCACAGTACGGGCCAAATCCCCCAAACTGGATCCTCCATGAACCCCAGACCGCAGCCTCCTTCCAATAGTCCCTCGTATAATGCAACCACAAATGTCAGAAACATGATGAATCAACCCAGTCTTCAAAACCCAAGACCTAATAACCCAAACCTGAACCCAAGTAATCATTCCAACAATCCCTTATACAGTGCAAGCACGAATGTCAGAAACATGATGAACCAACCCAATCTTCAAAGTGCAAAACCTGATGACCCGAGCCTGAATCAAAGTTTTCAATTTCGCCCTCCAGCAAGTACAGTCTCAAGCAGCAAGACCTATTCCAGGACTGCTCAACAGTCACCTTTCCAGCAACAGCCACCTCCTTTGTATGTTAACCGGGGACCTATTGCAAAGAACGAAGCCCCAGTGGTTATCTTCCCTATTTCAAGGCTGAACCCATTCCAGGGCCGCTGGACCATTAAAGCTAGGGTTAGCTCGAAAGGTGAGTTAAGGGCTTATAACAACCCTAAAGGAGATGGGAAGGTATTCTCTTTTGATTTGATAGATTCAGAAGGGGGTGAGATCCGTGTGACATGCTTTAACAGTGCAGCTGAACAATACTATCCCATAATTGAGTTTGGCAAAGTGTACTTGATCTCTAAAGGATCGATTAAGCCGGCTAACAAGAAGTTCAACGTGCTAAATCATGAGTACGAGATGACCCTGGATTCTGGGTCCATGGTGGAACCATGTGAAGATGACAGCAAGATCCCTGGAGTTACTTTTAATTTTCGCCAAATAAGCGACATTGAATTGTTGCCGAGTGAGACCATTTTGGATGTGATTGGTGTGGTAATTTCTATCAGCCCTGCAAGTATTGTGATGAAGAAAAATGGTACAGAGACTGTTAAACGTTCGCTACAGCTCAAGGACATGTCTGGCCGGAGTGTGGAAGTGTCTCTCTGGGGCAGTTCTGTAAATTCAGAGGGGCAGCAGCTCCAGTCCATGTGTGATTCTGGTCAATTTCCTATCCTGGCTATCAAAGGGGGTAGGGTCAATGACTTCAATGGTAAAACTCTTAGCTGCATACCTGGTAGCCAGCTGTTTGTTGAACCTGATTGTGTGGAGGCACAACAATTGAGAGACTGGTACAACATGGAAGGGAAGAGTGCCTCCACTGTGTCCATTTCTTTCCAAACAGGTGTGAATGCTGGTCGGGCTGACAACAGAAAGACTGCTAGTCAGATTAAGGATGAGGGTTTGGGCCATGGAGAAAAGCCTGATTATATAACCGTTAAAGGCACAGTTACATTTATTACAGTTGACAACTTCTATTACACTGCATGTCCTTTGACAACCAACAATAGGCAGTGTAATAAGAAGGTGACAAATAATGGGGATGGTACTTGGAGATGTGATAAGTGTGATCAGAATTTCCAGGAGTGTGACTACAGGTAGGTTTTCTATTATGGTCATAGCAGTATGGTTGGTGTGTAGCTTATCAAACGTTGTTTGTGTTTTGGTTATGCATTTATGTGCTCCATAATTCTCTGTGCTTTCTTGCAAGTGTTTCTAACAGCCACCAGAACTGTCACCTAGTCCAGGAATATTGTGGTAAATTATTTTATATTAGGAAAAAACATCATGTTATTGTACTGCTGAAGGTTTGTTATACTAAATGGATGCTTTGGACTTTTAAACATAACGCAATTAAAAAATGAGGCATTAAGATGTTATGTTTTTTCCCATATTTGGTGGTGCTGTAACTTCTAACTCTGTCAGGGTTCTTAAATATTCTGCACTGTAAATGTTGGCTTTTTAAAATTAGGAATTTTTGCAAATTTTTGGGTGTGTGGATTATTAAAATGCCCCTGCAGAGGTGGCAGGGTAGTCAATTGAGGTAAAATAGATGTGCAGCGAGCACTTATACTTTATTTCGGAAGCTATTAACAAGACACCTCTTATCTTACAGGTATCTGCTTAACTTCCACATCCAGGACCACACTGGTATTATATATGTGACTGCATTTCAAGATGCTGGTGAACAGATAATGGGTATGCCTGCAAAAGATCTCTATCTCATAAAATATGAAGAACAAGATGATACCAGATTCTCTGAAATCATTCGTGGTGTGCTTTACAAGCAGTTTATCTTCAAATTAAAAGTCAAGGAAGAGATGTACAATGATGAGCAGCGGGTAAAATCGACTGTTGTTGGTGCTGAAAATGTGGACCCATCGACAGAGAGCAAATATTTACTGGGCCTGATTGATAAAATGCTGTTAGAGGACAAAAATCCAAATCAGAACCTGTACCATAACACTGTACCTGGTAATGTGGAGGCTCGGCCGAATCTGTATGTGGGGGCAAGGGAGCAACAAATGGCATACTGTAACAGCTGTGGGTCTAGTGGGCATAATGCACTGAATTGTCCTGTGAGTATGAACAGACAAGTTGGGGGTGGTAGTGGTGGTTTTGCAAATAGGCCAATCAACAATTCCGCAGTTGGTGGTGGGGGTGGTGCAGGTTTTGGTTCTGGTAATGATACGACTGTGTGCTTCAAGTGTCAGCAGCCAGGTCACTGGGCAAGAGATTGCCCTAATATGGCAGGAGGTGGTGGCGGGGGTGGTGCAGGTATGGGTTCTGGTAATGATTCAACTGTGTGTTTCAAGTGTCAGCAGCCAGGTCACTGGGCAAGAGATTGCCCTAATATGGGAGCAGGAGGTGGCGGTGGTGCAGGGATGTATGGCTCTGGTAATGTACCAAGTAGGTACGGTAACAATTCGTATGTTGGTAGTTTCTGAGTTGTGTATATTCTGTGTTTTGTTATTATCAATGTTCTTCTTTTCTTGTTTTTCCTTTTTGTGTGTTTTACTTTTTTAATGTGGAAGATGTAGTTTATGCTTGTGGCGTTTTGGGTCTTGCTACTGGTGTAATGGAATGTAACTGAACCTTTGGATGTGTTGTTTTGGTTTTAAGATGGTTACTACGAATGCTTTATTTAGTTGAAAGGTCTGATTTTTTTAATTCTTCTTTAGATAACGTAGGACAATTAAATTTGTTGTCAATTGCAAACACTTGAACACTATTTTAAGAGCCACATTTAAAAGCTAAAATAAAAATAATAAAGATTGTGAAGCGGGCCCACCAAGTCACCTCGCAGTCTCTCACAGTAAACTCATATAACTGTTCTGGTTTAATCCCATATAGCTGTTCTGGTTCTGCTAGAGATAAAAAGAAAATATTCATTCGATCTCTCTTCATTTAACTCTTTCAAGTCACATGATCGAGCAACAATGTACCGTTGATAAAAACATAAGACCAGTCATAAATCTCAATAAGAAGGTGATCCAATTTTTTAAGTCTATTATTTTTCCTCAAGGAGAAGAAATATTAACAAAGAGGTATTTCATAAGGTTAAAAAAAGAGTTCTAAATAGTGATTGAAAATATTTGAGGGTATATTTCAGAGATATATTCCCAAAATATAGACAAAATTTAATTATTCAAGCAGGTAATTCAAAACACACACTGTTGCTTATGTGTAAGCATAGGAACTTTTGTTATGATCTTTATAAACTAGCATAAAATATGGAAGCTGATATGAGTACCCGCATTGTACTCGCACTTTACTGCCATAACTGTTTGGGGACCGCAAAAATTGCAACGCTGGATTTTTTTTTCTAAAGTAATTATATATTTATGAGGTGAACAATTTTTACATAAATAATTGTCTTACAACCAAATCTTCTAAAACGTACTTGCACCATAAAAACTTGTAGGAGACCACTCAAACTACATGGGGGGACAATACACAATTTTAGAAGTGTTTTTTTCTCCATTCAATCTCGTCCATATTTCTAGCGATATGTGAGAAATTTTGCGAATCTAAAACCACGAATGTCTTCTAGGCAATTTTTTCGTTCAAATGAGATCTACGATGACGTACATTCGGACTCGTTGTCACGCAAGTATTTATATCTCTTCGTGCAAGTATTTATACTTATACTTGCAAGTATTTTTTTACATATGGCACTGGATTACATCTGAAAGTATTAATATCAAGTATTGCAAATATTTATACTTATGCACTGAAGTAGTTATACTTATGAGATCAACTATTTTTTGTTAGAGGAAGGTTGATGCGAGAACGATTGAGGAAGGTTAATGTAGGGATACGGGGTTCCTACTACTTCATTAGAGGAAGGTTGACGATGGGACAATTGAGGAACTGGAAAAGAGAATAATCATATCAAGTTAAGAGGCAGAGACCGAAGACTTGGATTTAACATCCCCACATGTTAGCAATTGAAACGGACGGTACATGATAGTTCTTTTAATTTGACACGAATCTCAAAGCATAAATAATACTGATCCTGCGCTATTCACCGGCTGAGAGTAAATCTGGACCGTTCGTTTCAATTTGCTTGAGTCAGGTACTTGGGAGGATACAGTTCCGAAGACTTGTATATTTCATCTTTCTCGATGTAACATTGTTACGATTTCTTATAGCGTATCGACAAGAGCTGACATTTTTAAAAATACCCCAAGTTAATTACATATTAATAAAAATACCCATACCCATTCGGTATTTTTTAAAAATGCCCAAACAGGTCATTAAATGGCCGGTCCTGCATTTAATTTTTTTTTAGAGACAAATAGATAAAATGCTGAAATCTAACACTCAAAAATCGAATTGTTTTTTTTTTCCTTTGTCAAATTACTTTTTTGATAGCATATTTATACTAAAATACGCTAAATTACTGGAAATTATGTTAATTTATGCTGATTGACACTAGATTACTTTAAATTATGTTAACTTTT
This sequence comes from Carex kokanica, assembly GCA_025461125.1. Taxonomy (NCBI): domain Eukaryota; kingdom Viridiplantae; phylum Streptophyta; class Magnoliopsida; order Poales; family Cyperaceae; genus Carex; species Carex kokanica. Next base: position 277,434 of record JAJGRX010000953.1, on the reverse strand, counting down.
TTTAAGAGACAAATAGCTAAAATGCTGAAATATAACACTAAAAAATCGAATTTATTTGTAAATATTTGCTAGATTACATTTTTTATATATAATTAGCATATTTATACTAAAACATGCTAAATTACTTGAAATTATGTTAATTTATGCTGAATTATACTAAATTACGCTAAATTACAATAATTATGTAGAATTATGCTAGAATACACTAAATTACGCAAAATTACGTATGAATAGGGATGATATCTTCACTGATAAGGCAAAAAACGACGACGAAACTTCAAACGGCCATAAAACAGCGCTCGAGTGTCGAATTTCAGCAAATAACCACTTTTCGAAAAGCTTGTGAAAATGCGCATGCATCAATGATAGCTATGCTGGATTTTGAAATTCAGAATCGCCAAAAAACAAAGGGAAGAGTCTCAAAACTTCAGTTGAAGTTTCTGTTTAAGATTTTCATTTCTATTCTCCAATCTATGTAACTCAGTAAATTAGTTATATAATGAACTTGTAGAATACCAATTTTTATTATTTTTGAAATTTTTTTACTATTTTTTTATGATTTGTGAAAGATGGCACAAAATAGGCCCATTTTATACGTAATTTAGCGTAATTTACCGTATTCTAGCATAATTCTACATAATTATTGTAATTTCAAGTAATTTAGTGTAATTCAGCATAAATTAACATAATTTCAAGTAATTTAGCATATTTTAGTATAAATATGCTATAAAAAAAGTAATTTGACAAAGGGCGATTTTTTAGTGTTATATTTCATCATTTTAACTATTTGTCTCTAATAAAAAAAAGGTGGGGGACCGGCCATTTAATGGCCGATTTGGGCATTTTTAAAAATACCGAACGGGTATGGGCATTTTTATTAATCTGTAATTAACTTAGGGTATTTTTAAAAATGTCGGGACAAGAGTTAATAATCTTGCCTCTTATTTACAAAATATTTACGTATTACTAAAAATAATTGTTCTAAAGAAATCGACCATAAATTGATTTTGAGAAAAGAGAAACTTTTGAAGCTCGTTTTGGTAATGATCTCATGTTTGATTAAATAAGGTTATCAGCTGTCAGTTTCCACCAATTGGCAGAGGATACGGTCCCGCGTTTGACGTCCAGCGTTCTCTTAAAAAATTCTTCCTTGAGCATGGTACATGCACCGCATCATTAACTGATCATTGTGGGACCGAATAATCAGTGTAATCATAAGTGTAGTACCCAATTTAGTTCCCTTTCTTAGCGACCTCGGAGCGAGCGAGCGAGAAAGATGGATGCGAGGTCCGGACTGGAAAAGAACCGACTCATGCTCTCTCTGCGTCTCTGTCGGTAGCGGTACCATCTCTAATCTCTCATCGCAATTCGATCCAATTTTCCAAAATTGAATCTAACATTTCACCAATTTCTCGCCATTCGTCCCCAAATCCAACCAAAAGTAACTTTTTTTTTTGTTTTTGACAAATTCGATACCTATTAGGCTATTACCTCGCACGCCAGATGGTCGTCAAGTGTACGCCGAATTGACCCAACCAAGCTACAGTGAAGACCTGAAGTGTTCATCTTTTCAATCGAAAAAGAGAGATGTTTTCAAATTCGCTTATCCATTCCTCTCCATCGAAACCATTATTAATCTCACGGCCTTATGTCTCCACAAAACCCTACACGAACAGACCTCTCCTGGTCCATGCCAGCTCCTCGGATCCAGGTCCGAACCCATCACCCAGTAACCCACTAACCGTCGCACTAGAGGTGCCCAAAACCATACTTAGGAAAACCCTACAGCCGTTAAGTGACTATGGGTTCGGCCGAAAGAGCATATGGGAAGGTGGAGTTGGGCTTTTCTTGGTTTCTGGTGCGGCAATTCTTGCGTTGACACTTGCATGGCTTCGAGGGTTTCAGCTGAGGTCGAGGTTTAGGAAGTATCAGGCCGTCTTTGAATTCAGTCAGGCTTGTGGTATCTGTGTTGGTACGCCGGTACGCATTCGGGGTGTCACTGTTGGGAATGTGGTTCGGGTTGATTCTTCACTCAAAAGCATTGATGCTACCGTGGAGGTATGCTTTTCTCCTATTTCTCTAGAATGTTCCAGCAATTATTTTCGGAATGTAGTTCATTATTACTATTGCCATGTTGCTTTGGCAAGTGTAGCTCATATTTTTTGTTGTGTCTTCCTGTCTTAACTATTAACTACACATGTTTTTTTATTATCTTATTCTAATTTCTGATCATCTATGTGATTCATGCATATGTGCATAGGGGTTGGTTCTTTTAGGCAATTTGCTCATTTGGTCTCGTTAAGAAACTATATTATGAGCTGGTTCATGATATAATCCTAACTTTGCAAGATCCTATCACTTTATGTCAAAAAGAAGAACTTATTTTAGTCCTAACTTGATTCCTTGAAAATGGTTGAGATTCTGCAATCTCTGTATTAGGCATTTTGCCATTGTTTTATTAACCAATATTCATGTTTAGGGCATATTCATGTTTATTTTACATATTAACCAATAATACCTATAAACTGGTCAGCAAATTTAGGGCATATTCATGTTTTGGTCCTTGGAAGTTTCTCAAACAAACAAACAAACCAAAGGAACAAATGTATAAATAAACAAACAAATATAAAATAGATGAAGTAGTCCCTGAACTTTAATTGCACCAAATTGATCCTTGGACTTACCCAAGAAACCAAGGAGGTCCGTAAAATTTTATTTGCACCAATTGGTTCCTTAATCTTTCGAAATGAACATAGTCCTTTATCTTCTTCCAAAATTAATATTTTGGTTCATTTAAGATAATTTAAGGACCGACTTACATTTGTTTTGAAAATTTAGGGACTGATTTTGTTGCAAATGGAAGTCCAGGATGAATAAGTAAAGATATTGATAGAGCTAATTTGGCTTCATACAATGCACGGCCAATAGAGACAAGATGAAATAGTATATGACTGGTGCGCTGCATGAAGCAAAACCAGCTCTGTCAATATCTTTACCCAAAATAATCTAATGAAAGACCCTTTTCTTTCTGGAAGTCAAAAACCAATATATTGTAAATGAATGTGTAGAACCAACATGTTTTTTTTATTCTTTTACTTCTTTTGAGAAGTTCAAGGACCAAATTTGAGTTCTGCCATCAATTTAGAGGTGGTAGGCAGAAATTGAATTATTGTACCACAAGTTTCATTATTTTAGCCAGTTGATGCATCATTTTCTCAAAAAAATTGGAAGGACTACACGCGATTGAATGAATAAATATTCCATTTTTCATGAGTTTAGCTCTATTCTCTACTTTAAGTTATATTCTTATTATTCCTTTGGACCAATTTCACCTCTGAGTACATGGTTTTTCTTCCATCACTTTTGTCTGGTAGAAGGCCATTCCTATGTAAATTAGTCGATTATAAAACCTCAAGTTTATTTGGACCAAGATGCAATTTGACCAATGTAGCAGTCAGTATTTGTTTTTTGCAGGTTGATGATGACAAAATTATTGTACCACGAAATTCACTAGTTGAGGTGAACCAGTCTGGGCTGCTTATGGAGACCATTATCGACATAACCCCACGGGACCCACTTCCCACCCCATCAGTGGGCCCGCTTGACCCTGATTGTGCCCAGGAAGGGCTTATTTTATGCGACAGGGAGAAAATTATGGGGCAAACAGGAGTTAGTTTGGATGCTTTGGTTGGCATCTTTACACGGCTAGGCCGAGAGATGGAAAGTATTGGTGTTACTAAGAGCTACAAGTTGGCCGAGAAGGTTGTTTCTCTAATGGAAGATGCACAGCCCTTGCTTGAAAAGGTGCTTGCTTTTTTATTAGATATAATTTCATTTGTGCCCTTAACAAAACATTTTTTTATATTGAAGTACCTATTCGATGGGAAATATTTGATACACTTTATTGTGCTCGATCATTCCCTGTTTCTTTGGGAACTTTATGAAATGTCATGAACTAGAAAGAATTTGTGACCAAGGAGAGGTAGTTTGGTTAGCTGTTGAAGAAATGTACAAGGACGATTGTATTTTTCAACTTTGTAGAATATGTAATGTTTTCAGGTTTGGGGGATCATACATGAAATGCCCATTATTAATAACATTCCATTCATTGCGAATTTCATGTTTTGTCAACATCATTTCTCTATTGCACCTCTATGTTACCTAATTTCCAATCACGAGCTTTTCATCTAACCTGATGTCACCTCCTTTAACTCACAATGTAGCACAAATTTCACATTTTTTTAATATGTGATCATGTAATTAACCTTAAATTCATTTCATTTGGATTGATGCAGAACTCTTGTTACTAAAATATGGTCCTTTCCTGTAAATCTAATTTTAGCTGGGTTTTCTGCCAATACAGGGACATGGTGAATGTGCCACCATATTTTCCAATGTTAAATTATTTTCAGCTGTCCTTATTTTATCAAATTAGCCTCAATGTAATTAAATTTCACATCACTTGATGCTATTTGTTCAATAGACCCTGACTTCGTTTTTTTTTCTTTTTCTTATGCCTGATGTATTGACATAACAGCTCGAAGCCTTGGCCGGAGATGTACAACCTTTGTTGAGTGAGGTGCGAGATAGTGCATTGATTAAAGATGTTGAGACTATAACCAAAAGTCTGGCGGAAGCAACAAAAGATTTCAGGTCTATATTTTTCTGCTTACTCTTGTGGAAGATTTATGACACTAAACCTTTATTGGGTGAGGTGCACTGTGTGCCGCCTTATTTGATCAGAACAAATGGCTAGAAATAACTTTGATCTACCAGCAATGAAAGCGACACATTTTTTAATAGAAGCTGCAGGTTATTTAAAGGTTCCAAAGAGGTCCTACATTTGCATTATTTTCAACAAAACCTTTACAGTTGAAGAAATTTAAAAAAAAATGTTCCCTGCAGGTTGTTTTTACTTTTAAGTTGTAACACTGTTTGTCTTATCATTAACTAAAAGACTCCAAGGGCTACGAAATGACAAAAATGGCTGCCAAAGTAATATTATACCAAATAATTAAAGGTCATGTGATGCCTGCCATGTTGACAAAGTATTGGAAAAACATATATTATTATGAGTAGGGTTAAAATGCATCATTGGTTTTGTGCCCCAACCATACTCCACATCTCTATCTCCGTTTTCAAAGTTCAGACGGTCAATCCGAACCGCTCAACATGATCTCTATATTAAAATGTGCTTAGAGACCAAATTTTATATTTTTTGGAAATTTTTTACTATTATTTTAGATAGGTACAAAATCACTGCTTCTGGACCATCCAAAAACAGTGATTTTGTACCTATCTAAAAAATAGTAAAATATTTCCAAAAAATATAAAATTTGGTCTCTAAACACATTTTGTGTGGATATCATGTTGAACGGTTCGGATTGACCGTTTGAACTTTGAAAACGGAGATAGAGATGTGGAGTGTGGTTGGGGCACAAAACCAATGGTGCATTTTAACCCTACTCTATTAATTATTCCTTGGTACTCCTTGCATATATTCCATCCATGAATGATACTTGTGGTGTTAACATCTTACAATATTTTGATTTTCTCAAAAAATACTAGAAATCTAGGGACTGTTGTGATACTTTATATTTTAGGGGCTGTTGAGCATTAATAAGATTTTGATGATGCTTTTATGAACCTTGAAGTTTGTTATTGCTTTTAGACACTGTTAAGATTTTACTCGGTGGATCTTATTGCAGGAGGTTGCAATCTTCGGTTCTGATTCCCGATAATTCTGACCTCATTCGACAGTCTATATATTCCCTCATCTTCACTCTCAAGAATATAGAGGTCTTTTCCTGTTTTTGAGCTTTTTTGGAAACATCCCAAATTCAAGTTTCACATATGAACCAGCAATTTTGCCCGATCAAAACCAATGTACCAAAAAAATAATAGTGAGTTGAAATATTTCCTGTACGTAGTAAGTACCAGTAATATGCCTCACTGTTACGGTACCAAATAATGAGGATATAATCCTTACTGTCTCTAAATAAAATGATTTTTTTGTTCTTTGTTATGTGCAGAGTATCAGCTCAGACATATCAGGGTTTACAGGAGATGAGGCCACTAGAAAGAACATAAAGTTGCTTATCAAATCCCTTAGTAGACTATTGTAAATTTGTAACAATGGCTCAAGCCATAGTCGATTTTGTGTCGAGTTTATTATTGTCATTATTTTTAAAGAACTTCAATACCTTAGTAGACTGTCTTATGGCGCACATACTAACTTTTACCATTTTTGAAACTTGTGCTGCTGATGTCATTTCCTTTTTTTTTAAATAAGTTTACATTTCTTTCAAAGATTAAATAAGCCCTACCTGGATGGAAGTTTTCTCCAAGCATTTGTTTTTTGTTCACGAAAACTGTAATACTTTCCTAATTTATAGAAAGATTTTTTTTTTTTCTGCCACTAAAATTTACTGCTCAATCAAGCAAATGACTGACAAAATTGGATAACATCACGAACAAAGCGAAGAAAAGTACCAACTTTAAAAAATAATTCTCAATGGATTAATACCAAAACTAAATAATAATACTTCGGAAAATCAGAAATTTCATTACACTAGCAGGCATGTTAAATAAATTTTGCTGAGCAATCAACTCTTGAAATAATCCTAGTAATGAACTCATGAAACACAATCCTGGGAGCTAATTAAAATCTGAAAAAAATTCGCTGGTTATAGTGGGGAGCTTCAAAAATTTCGCTGGCTTGCCTAAGGATTTAGGCCTGAAGCTGATCACACAGTCTGAAAAGCACCTCTCTACCAGTGAGTTGTAAATCCTCAAACTGCATATGAAAACAGAGATATTAAAAAAAAAGAAACATTTTAATTTTCAGGTTCTAAAGCAAAGATAAATGAAAGCATGGTGCATGTATTATCTTCACAAAAGAAATCAAATCGGGTCATAGTATTCCCATACAAGAATGGAACTTGCATTGGTACTACACCAGTACAAAAAATCTCACTGTGATACCATTCCTGACTACTTGGCATTCTAAGGTTATTCACTTATTCCCCCATTGATATTCTTACAACTACAAGACCATACTGTATCGTCAGTATCAGGTTGAATCAATCAATATCTACACAAACCAGCACAGTATCGCAGTCATGATCTATTAATTGAGGGTCTTTTGATTATTCACACTTGCTTAATTACCTGTATTGGCCCGTAACCACGTATATGAGTGTACCTTCTTGAGGATATCTAAATATACAAAATTTCCCCTAATCTTTACTTTTTCTAGACCTCCTGATTTCCAAATTAATTTTCAGTTATCAAATGGTGTATCAGGTGTTCTTAATTGAGAGTTAAACAACTCACTCAGGTTACAGTACAAACAAACAGACAAGCTCTCCTCACGTAGAGAGAGGGAGAGAGGGAGGGAGATTAAAATGAATACTTTCCTGGTAAAATGAAGAGAGTCAAATAGATTGTGGTGCTGAAGTATGTGTATACAATTTCTGTTCGATTGTGTATATAATTTCTGTTTGATTAATGCCAAGGATTTTGTACTATGAAGGTTGAACAGGGAAAGAAAAGGGGCAAAAGGAAAAATATCATGCCGGAAGTAAAAACCAGAAAATAAAACATAAATAGAAATGTAAAAACAAGAAATACAGAAATTAGTCAAATAACTAACCATTTTCAATCTATCAAATAACGAACCATGTTCAAATGATACTGAATTCCTGATGAAGACAATCTCGATACCCTTTATTTCCTTCGTTTGCTGCTTGATAAGCCTTGACAACTTACACATGCTAGTGCATAATTCACGGTAAACTATGCCCACTTTCTTGAGGTTTTTGCAAGGAAACCCTTTTGTCTTCTCCAAATTTTTATGCATCTGTACTCGATTATGCTTTTCGTCACCCTTTTTGAATAGTAATTTAATTCATCAGCAAGCTTAGAAATATTCATATAGAAATAGTACCAGTACCCAACTAGATAGGAACCACTTTCTATTATTTAAATAAAGTACGTACCTTACAAAGTTCGTCAAGAGGCTTAAAATAAAGCTTCTCCAAATTAGTGCAATGCTTGATGAATGAAGACCATGCATCGAAATCACAACAAACAGAAAATTCTTGAATGAACAAGGACTTCAGGTTGTGAAATGTTGGGAATTTCTGCATTCCTCCTTGCAACGTGTCCTATGAAAAATAAAAAAGTTAATTACATTATCCTAATAATCAACCAAAATACTATAAACTTGAAAAAGAATAACCGAGAAGATACACACTACCAGCAACTTAAGACTTCAACTTATAGCAATGTACGTAAATGATCTGAAGATTTTTTTTATTAAATGCCATGCGACATTAATTATTGCAATATGGGGTTCAACAATTCAACAGAAAACGACAAAAACACATATATAAATAAATCTGACATATATCCAAAAATTTTAAACTTGTGATGTTGCACCTCAATAAAAGAACTTGATATCTCAAGGTGCTCAACACCCCAGAGGCGACTAAGAAGATGACAAGGGTACTTCTGTTGATCAACAGATGAGGTACTTAACAAAATTGCCTGAGTTACTTTCCTCGCGTCCTTTAAAATGATACCATAATCCATGTCGATGTCATTTCTGAAAACAATATTTTCAACACAAGGAACAGAAATGGAAATGGTTTCCTGGGAAATTTTAGGGCTAAGGAGTTGCAACCGTTTCACATTGTGACAGGCAAAACTAGACATCTTTAGTGCACAATACTCCATTCTCAAATCCTCGAGGATGGGGCACCCTGAGAGAATCTTTTCCAGATTATCACTGCCAAAGTTGACACCATTCAAGTTCAGGTTTCTTAGCCTGGGAAGATAGACTTTGTTGGGCTTGATCTCCCCCATATCTATCATTGGCATCTTCAACTTCACCTCTTCAAGTGTTTTACAATTGAAGAGGCAGTCTGGAATATAATTGGTGCAATATCCTAATCCGTCGAAAGATAGCTCAATCATTTTAGGATTGTGGTCTGCCGCATAAGCTATCCACTCAGCAACTTCAGGAAAACTCACATCCAGAAAATCAAGATTCAGGCCTTCGCATACGATTCTAAAGATGTGAATGTCCATCAACCCATCTCTTTTCTGCAAAAAATTTGTGACTAAATGCTTGTATCGATCATAGTCTCCGTTGCAATCATCGATGTCAAAGCAAAGAGATGGGACTTGAGCCCAGAGGTTAACCCATCTCTTTGATAGTATGCATGTTTGGGCGACCTCCTTTGCTGGCAAAAGGGATAATATGCTTACAATCAATTCATCTGGCAAATCACTTATCCAGTCATAATTCTCATTTTCAAACTTTTCTGTGATAGAAGCAGATTCCTCCTCTTTGTTCATATTGTAGGAGCTGTTCCTTGAGTAATTAAGAGGGTTGGAGCTAATCTGGTGATTGCGAATAACAAGCACTGCATTAAAGATGATATGTCATATTTTAATTTTACTATGTATGACCATAGTATTTGCAATCTAACGGATGCAACTTGGCACTGGTTCATGATGTGGCAAACAGTACATAGTTATTCTGGTAGAAAAAAATCTGTAATAAAAAATCTACTAGTTGTCAGGTCTTATTATTATGCAAAAGAACTTTAGGTTTTTTCTTGGTGGATCAAATCATTTGAGATGGCATAATTACTTGCAAACACGAAACAATGCCAGTATTGAACCCTCAAGATTTAGGGTTTACAGAAAAAATCTATAATAAAAAATCTACTAGTTGTCAGGTCTTATTATTATGCAAAAGAACTTTAGTTTTTCTTTTGGTGGATCAAATAATTTGAGAAGGCATAATTACTTGCAAACTGGATGGTAATTGGTAACACTGAAACAATGACAGTATTGAACCCTCAAGATTTAGGGTTTACAGAAAAAATCTATAATAAAAATCTACTAGTTGTCAGGTCTTATTATTTTGCAAAAGAACTCTAGTTTTTTTTTTTTTTGGTGGATTAAATCATTTGAGATGGTATAATTACTTGCAAACTGGATGGTAATTGGTAACGCTTAAACAATGACAGTATTGAACCCTCAAGATTTAGGGTTTACAGAAAACAGGAAGATGCTCAATGAATAAGGAATTAAGTATCGTAATTAAGAGCATGAGATAGATCTGACCGCTGAGAGACAGAGAGATTGATGAGGAGAGCTCCGGTCTCAGATCTAATTGATGAAAGAGAGGCGATTGATGAGGGAGAGAGCCCTGCTAAGAGAGAACTTGATTATATAAGAGTAAGACGAAAGAAAATAAATCTCTATCTATTTTTGGTTCTACTTTCTAAAATTCAAAAAACAACCGACGTGGCGACGTTAATTACTGGATCTTAATATTCAGTTGGGCTCGCATGGATCTTGGTCTTGGGCTCTTAGGCCTGGACCCAATTATTTTGCAACAAGTTTTCGGCCCACTGTAAACTTGGTAAAAGTTTAAATTTATGTTGCCAGTAAAATCAAGCAAATGGCTCTTAAGCCTGGGCTCAATAATTTTACAGAAGACCGGAAGATGCTAAATTTATGTTGCCACTGGAAAACTTGTTATAAAAGATATTTTTTCTCCTGCCACTAAAATTTATGTCGCCTCTACTATACTTGACGCCACGTCCAATCTAATTACAGAAATGAATAAATATTGAAAAATTTACAATTTGTTAATACCTAAGACATTCGTTGCAAAATTTGTTTAGATTTTAATATCAATTAATTAATAGGGCATTTTATTTTAAGCCTTTCTTATTGTGAAGAGTTAGGCCATTTCATTTTGACCTTTATGTTGAATTACTACTACACGTGATTGCTTCATGAGTTCTATTTTGCATAATTTACTGCTCAATCAAGCAAATGGCTGACAAAATTCGATATACATCACGAGCAAAGCAAAAATTTGAAGAGAAGTACAAACTTTAAGAATTAAGAAAGGGGATATTTCTCTTGAAATAGGGAAGGCAATCAAGTCTTGAAATAATCCTAGTAATGAAGTCTTAAAACCCAATCCTGGGACTCTGGGAGCGGAGCTAGTTAAAATCAGAAAATTTGTCGCCAGTAATAGCGGAGAGCTTCAAAATTTTGTGGACGCAATTACGCACACACAACTCCTCCTGCTTGCCTAAAGCTTTACGCCCGAAGCTGTTCACACAATCTGAAAAGCACCTCTGTACTAGTGAGTTGTAAATCCTCAAACTGCATATTAAAAAGGAGAAAAAAAAAACATTTGAATTTTCAGGTTCTAAAGAAAAGATAAATGAAAGCATGGTGCAGGTACTATCTTCACAAAAGAAATCAAATCGAGTCATAGTATTCCCATACAAGCATGGAATTTGCACTGGTACTATAGCAGTACAAAAAAATCTCACTTTGTAGTTGTTTATTTCCAAATTAGGTTGAATCACTCCATTCCAGACTATGTGAAATTCCATGGTTATTCACCCCATTGAAATTCTTACAAGACCATACTGGTTTGTCAGTATCAGGTTGAATCACTCAATATCTACAAAAAACCGGTACAGTATTGCAATAATTATCTATTAATGTAGGGTTTTTTGATTATTCATGCTTGCTTAACCACCTGTAATGGCCCGTAAATGTACAAAATATATATATCTACATGTACAAAATTTCCCCTATTCTTTACTGTTTGTAGACTCTCTTATTGCCAAATTAATTTTCAGTTATCCCAAATGGTGAATCAGTTGTTCTTAATTGAGAGATAAACAAGTCACTCAGATTACAGTACAAACAAACAAACAGACAAGCTCTCCCCTCACCTAGAGAAAGAGGGAGAGAGGGAGAGAGGAAGAGAGGGAGGGGGAGAGAGAGTACGCGTCGCGGGTCTGGAGCTGGTCGATAATGGCGGACATCCTAGCTCGATCTTCCTCTGGTAGTGATTCCATCAGATCCATGTTGCTCCAATCCATCTCTTCTTTTTCCTGTGCTCTCGTTCAATCTCGCCGATTCGTTCGATTGGAAGTAGAAGGGTTTTGGTTTGGTTGGGTTTAGGAGTTAGCACAGGACTAGGACTAATTATTCCACCTCGCTTCCTGTCATCCTGTGTGTTTACCTTGCGGAGAAGTCGCGATTAATAATTAGCGTTTTATTCGTTTTTTGGACGTTTTCAAATTGAATTCCGAATAAAAATCTATAATACATTTTATTCACTAATAAAACGTAAGTTACTAACTATTTCCGATATTTTTATTAATAACCAAAAACAAAAGAAAAATATCAAATATAACTCCCCTTTGAACTAATTTTCAAATCTAACATAACTGCCCCTCCATCGGGCGGTTAGGTAATAATTTTTTTGTTTTTTTTAATAAAACCCGCCCCCCCAAACCCCACTGCCCTAACCGCCCCCTCTACCCCAGCCCTGCCCCCGCCCAGCCCAGCCCCACCCTTCCCCCCCCTCCCCTCCCCTCCACTCCACTCCACCCGGCCGGCCACCGCCTCCCTCCCTCTATCCGGCCGGCCACCACCACCCCCCTCTCTCTCTCTCTCTCTCGGCCACCCTCTCTCTCTCCCTCTCTCTCTCTCTCGGCCACCTTCTCTTCCTCTCGATCGATCGTCTTCGGGTAAGTTATCGTAACTTATTATTTTATTTTTTGTAGGAATTGAGGTGTTAACCGTGTGCGGGTTGTTGATTTTCCCGACGCGATTGAATTGTGCGGTTTAGGTTAGAAATTAAATTACGGTTTAATTAGGGTTTAGGCTTTAGTTTAAAAATTTAATTGTTAAATTGTGCGGGTTGTTGATTTTTCCGACGAGATAGAATTGAACAAAATTAGGAGTTAGGGTTTATAAATTAAGGTTTACAGTTTAGTTTCCAAATTTTTTTAGAAATTGAGGTGTTAACTACCGTGTGCGGGTTGTTGATTTTCCCGACGCGATTGAATTATTGAAAATTAGGGCGTTGTAAATTATGACCTAATTTAGAGGGTTTAGTTTAGAAATTAAATTACGGTTTAGCGATATAAATTATGATTTAGGGTACAAAATTAAATTAGGGTTTAGGCTTTAGCGATATAAATTAGGATTTAGGGTACAAAATTAGCGTTTCGATTCAAAATCCCTACATTATACTTTTTTATATCTAAAATTGTGAAATTTAAGTTATTTGAAAATTGTGCACTGCAGATACTATGGAGAGGGCGGTAGTTCGTCTAGCACGGAGGCTCCCAGTGCATCTGGTTCAGAGGCTCTCGGTGCAGACCACGCTACACATGCAGATAATACATTCAGCCCTCTTTTGTAGATTCCACACGTTTAGCACAGGGTTGCGCTCGCATCTACGGAGGTACGTTGGTTTTTAAACAATTTAGTTCAAATTACATATTTTTAATATGGCATATAGTAAGCAGCTTAGACTGAAATCATTGTTAAATACAGGACGAGACGATGTTGACCGTGAGACATCGCACCTCCGGGATACCGTATGTCGGTCATCCTTTGATGGAGCAGTGCATTATGAATCTCGGATTGTATCAGCTCGCTACCATGCCTCAGGGTCAGATCGACCAGGCTCTCATGAGCGGGCTTGCGGAGAGATGACGACTGGAGACTCATTCGTTCCACCTACCCTTTGGGGAGATGACCGTGACCCTAGCAGATGTGAGCGCTCTATGGGGTCTACGAATCGATGGGGAGCCTATCAGCGGTGTCTCCGACAGTCCACTTCACGTGGGGATGATAGGCAGCTTATGGGGGTAGAGGATCCAAAGACACTGCAGAAGAAGAAGAAGAAGAAGAGGAAGGATGGCGAGGAGTTCTGGTATTCGGGGTACTGCATTAGCCTAGCGTCGCTCCATGATCACTTCTTCCTGCATCGGATCACAGCCGAGACCACTAATCTGGAGGCTGTCAGGAGGTAATAATTAAAATCTTGAAATTAAAATATGTTACGAACTCAACAGTGAAAATCATTATTTATCTTTACTATTTTATATTTTTAGGTATGTGAGGGCCTTTGTGCTGGATCTCTGTGGCAGCGTCATGTTCGTGGACTCCAGCGGTGACGCGGTTCCAATTATGTTCCTCTCTCTGCTGAGAGAAATTGAGAAGCCATCGAACTGGAACTGGGGCGGAGCTGTGATCGCCCACTTATACCGGACCCTGTGCCATGCTTGCTTAGTAAGTTTTCACAAATATTTCATAATTTACATTACAATAATTAGGGTTCAATAATCACCAACATATTCACCTCACGTCCAAAATATAGGAGAAGAACATGCAGATCCACGGACCACTTCTTCTACTCCAGCAATGGTCGTGGTCTCATTTGCCGGTATGTCGGCCAGTTCGTCCGTCTCTTATCCCATACTTGAGGAGAGAGGATGCCGAGAGGTGTCCCGCGTACGGTGCCATATAGGGCAGTCGCCACACGTACGAGAACACGGGCAAGGGGAGAGCTGTGGGGATTTCATATGTCCGGAGTCAGCTCCAGATGCTTCACGAGAGTAGCGTTGACTGGTTCCCCTACCGGGAGTTCTACGAAAGGAACGCATTTTGTCGACTGACATTGGAGCAGAGGCATCTCTGGTTTTATCGGGGGCCGTGCGTATGTTACTGAATTGTTAAGTACACGTGGCCAGATCGCGTGACCCGACAGTTTGGTCTGGACGCATTTGTCTCGCAGTTCCCAGACCTTGGAGAGGTTGAGGCCACCAAGCTGCACAAGTAAGTTAAAATTACTTAATTGCTTTCTTACCGTTACTTGTTCAGTTCTGCACGTGATTGACATTCTTTTTTATTTTAAATGTACTGCAGGACTAAACACAATAAGTCCAACGTCGACTGGAGAGCTCGCCACGCAGACATTACCTCCGAGCACAGTCTCCACATTTTCACATGTGGCAGCCTCCTACGGCCGATGATGTCACACTGGGCACAGGGCCTGAGGGATTGAGGTACTTAGTCTGGTACCAGAGGTGGGGCATGCCCTCGGTATACCTCACGGGTCATTGGGGTGAGACCCTTCGACGGAGGCTTTCTCGTGCAGGGTCGAGAGGTTTTGTGTCTTTCGAACCGATCCAGGCTCGCCAGGTAATTACTTACGGAACTAACATATTTAAAGCATTAAATGTTTATTTATTTTTTCCTAAAAAAGTTAAAAATACACTCTGTGCAGATTCTTACCGGTATCAGAGGAGTGGCACACAGCTTGGTGTGCATGGCAAAAGAAGGTTGGCGAGCAGTGGGATGTACAATGCTCCAGCACAGTGCTCCTATGGTGGAGGACTCCGGCTTTGACGGCCGCCTCATTGGCATGTTGCATGACAGTGGGGAGAACATAAATTGGCGCGAGATAGAGCCCCCACCACTTGATCCAGATCAGCCCCCAGTCGCTATATACGCTCATGAGATGCCGCCACCTCCTCCAGGTAATTTGATTTTGTCGTACACATTCATTACTCGATAAAAAAACTGTTCTCGTTAATTTTTCGTCAATTATGCAGTGGATGAATCAGGTTGGGGCTTCCACGAATGGGTGTTGAATAATAATGCGTGGAGCGCTTACTACAATGAGCATGGAGTTCCGGTGCAGGTTGGACAGGTAGCAAAAATTTATTATTTATTCAACTTACTATTTATTTGTATGTAGCAAAACTAACATTGTTTTCATTAAGGATGGAGCTCCCCCACGACATGCCACTCCAGAGTTCACTATAGCTGACCTTACCGAAGATTATGCCGGGGATGAGGGACCGAGCCTCCACATACCACGATATCCAGAGGCCAGACAGCACGATGACGAGGCCAGTGGGAGTGGAGCACATCATGCAGATGCCTATGCATCTACTATATTTGGCACACTGCCTCCTCCGCCTACGTATCCATCGACTTAGGAGCCATGGGAGGTGCCTATTATGCCGCCCATCCCCCCACTGGTGGAGGATCCATGGGCCGAGACGGATACAGCCGCACAGGAGGAGGAGGTTCATGTGAGGCGTGTACAGCTGCCTAGGGACCGTCATCCACCTCGTAGGTTGGATCTCTCTGGTCGTCGCCGTCGTCCCCGTCGTTAGGTTTTTTTATGTTTTGTAGTTTGATGGGTTTCTACTTTTGTGGATTCGGTCTGGACTGTTTTGCATGAGTTGTGGACATTTATTTTACGTAGTTTGGATTTTTTTTAATGTGCACTTACGATTTAGATTACATATTTTCCACTGTTTACCACGTTATCCAAATCGACAATCAATACAACAGCCGTATAATCGACAATTATTATAAAAGAATCGACGGTTCTAACGTCAAACGACGCATCCACACTCAACCAAATTTTATTTAAAATTACAATAAAAAAATCATTTTCATATAAAAATTACAATAGAAAAAATATATCTTACAAAAATAATATAAACTTATCAGAAATATATATCTTAATATATCTTCATATATGTTATAAATATATCTTAATAAAAAGATATCTACAAAAAAAAAAATTTAATATAACTATAAAAAAATATATATATCTTAATGAAAAGATATTTACAAAAACAAATATATCTTAATATATCTTAAAAAAATATATATATATTACTAAAAAAAAATATCCTAACATATCTGTAAAAAAATAATAATAATAATTATTACCTAACCGCCCGATGGGGGTGGACCGCCCAAGTGGGGGGGCGTTTAGGGGGGAGGGGGGTGGACCGCCCGAAATTTGGGCGGTTAGGTTAGATTTGAAAATTAGTTCAAAGGGGGTTATATTTGATATTTTTCTTTTGTTTTAGGTTATTAATAAAAATATCGGCAACTATTTGGTTAGTCCCACAAAGAAAAATAAAAATTAACAAAAATTAACAAGGAGAGACTTCATTCTACAAGATATAAGAAATAAATTTCACAGCTGAATATTATTTTTATTATTTTTTTGTTGAAGAAACAGAAAATTAATCATAGAAATAAATTTCACAGGTGTATATATTTTTATTAGTTTTTTGTTTGAAGAAAAAGAAAATTTATCGTAAAAATAGATTTCTACTGTAAAATTAACAAATTACTAACTTACAGCTGGGTTTTTTCCTATTAGTATTATTAGTATTATTATTATTATTTTGCAACGATGATTTTTTTTTAATGTAATGGTTATTATAAAATAATTTAATAATTTGTTGAGATTGAAAATTGAAACTATATTAAAATAAAATATTATTATTTTGTATGGTGATTGTCAACAATCAATTTTTGACCACTTAAAATAATATAAAATATACATTACTTCTTTGGTGGCTGTGTAAGAAAAAAAAAAAACATTAGCTCAGAGTCAATGTGAAAAATCCCATGAATTTCTTAACCTTTTGGTCATAATGGGTTTTTCTCATGACAAAAGTTGGTAGCCAAACGGATTATAGAAATGAAATTCCATTTGCGTATAGCGTGACCTTGCCTCTTTTGTTTTGTTTTTTTAATGCTTTTAGTGCTTCAATTCTGGGTAGATAGTATTATAATTTTTTTGTGTTGTGGTAGTTGTAGTTGACAATAGTTGTACAATTTAGAATCAATTGAGACTATTGATGTATATTTTGAATTTCACTTTAACATCAATTAAGTCTGTGTTTCATACATTCTGATTACTGTTATCACTTTCAATTAGGATGCTTTAATTTGTCAATCATGGGGCATGTTGGGTGTGTAAAGACTGTAAAGTACATGCTGGTGCTATGAGGTGTATCTGAAACTCTGATTTTGATGCACCAGTTTCATTTTTTACACTGGTTTGCTCTAATTTTTTATAGGAGATTCAGATTATATATATATTTACATGTATTTTTAATCATAATCAGTTTCAAATTTCTAACCCTTATGGCTTGTTTTGTTACATTTTGTATACAGGAGTTGCCTTAGGTGTTGAGCTGGAAGACAAGATGCCACCCCACAAGTATTATGAGTACTTTGGTCTTAATTACACTCTCCATGTGGTGATGTGGCACCAAGTAACATGGAGAATAAAAATACGTGGCAGCAGCTGGATGAGATCCGATCAAATCTTTTACATAATCTCTCTAAACTCCGGTACCATATGCTCCGAGTGTTCAATATCAAACATAGTTCCCTACAGTAATTAGTTCCGTTATATTCAATTTTTATTTTAGGCTTCTTTTGATCTTTTTGTTTCATTTTACTTTAACATTTTCCTGACAATTATTGTTTTCTTGACATTAATTTCCTCCAATAACCTTTTGTTTTAGCCTTTTTTTTTTTTTTTTGTGTGTGTTTCGTTACATTTCTTTTTGAAAAAAGCGCTGGTTTGTCGCAGTTTACAGTTAGAAGTGGACACAACAAATTAATGTAAATGAAAACATTTTTTAATGGCATATATATAGGAGCAGAAAAAAGTATTTATATGTACATAATTCTTGATAAAATTTGTACCTCGAAGCTTGCCCATTGATTTCTTCCAATAGCTTATAAAAAAATATGGACAATCAATATAATATGCATATATATACTTTGTAATAATATATTATTTTTTTCTTTTCAAAGGTGCATTTTTGCAAAGATGAACTTCTCTTCCACAAATCTTGCAAATTAATAACATGTAATGGTGCATGCTTTTTATGTTTTAAACCTACCGTTTGATACAAAACATGTCATTCTTGCCGTTTAAAGTGAAATATGGATGGAATTAAAACAGTGAAGGTAAAATTAACAAGTAAAATGTTGAAAGAATGAAACAGAAAAATGATTTAATTTTTGTAACTAAACATCCGAAACAATATAGAAATTGGAAGTGCCGATGTGTATTTTGAAACTTTATTACTGAGATTTTGGATTTTTTGTGGGCATTTTTTTTAAAATAATTGTCGCTACTTCCGGGGAATGATATTCATAAAACAAAAGTATAGACGATACCTTGGATAAAAAAAAAAGTTACTAAAGGCAATGACACATCTTGTTATCAAACATTTCAGTTAAATGATATTTCATACGTTCTACTTTGGAGAGAGTAGGCCATATGTGGTGAAGCTTCTGGATTGGGCTCGTTTTGCCGCGGGATGGCAGACTGAGATGTGAGCGAGTTGAGAACTTGGGTGGTTTTAGAGATATTCTGACTCGACCTATGCGATATCTCTCTTAGTGTAAAATTGCGACCCCCGTTTAATGGGTCTTTCTGTCTTATATAGGCTATCTCATAACTGCTATTTCGTGCAGTTATGAGAGATGTAACGGTTATTCCAACCACGTTGGTGGTTACCCCGCACTAAGGCGGTGAAAACCAATTTCGGGTCAGGCCTGTCTTTGTGAGGTTTAAGGCCTTTCGTTGAGCCTCTTTTTTTCCGGATCCTTATTCATAGATCTCGGACCTTGGACCTTTTCATCTTGGCTTCGGCTGGCTCCTAGAAGGAGATCCGAATCCCGGTTATTTATTGGCCCAAGAATGTATTTTAAGAGCCTTGGGAACATAGTCCTATCAATATTCATAAATATTTATCATGAGACTTACTCTACTAATGTTGGACTTTCATTTATTTGATAGCAGTTTTGCAGTCCAATATATTTTTATTTGATAGCAGTTTTGCAGTCCAATATATTTTTATTTGATGCTAATGTAAATTGAAACAAGAAAATTATAAAGGAATATCAAAATATACATACTTATAGTACACTTGAAATATTTCAACAAGCCCAATAATATTCATGATAACTACGACATTTGATGCATCTTTATAATTCATCGAATTATTTGGAATTACAACGATTAATAATTAACCATTCTTAGTATATTATTAAATGATATTTTATATCACATCACATACAAACTTCTGGTTGGAAAACTTTTAATTATATTTTATATTAAATGAGTTTATTGAATATATTTGAGAGTTATTGTCACAAATATCAATTAACTACACTGTTAAGAAATTCCATAAAACTTATTATGATTAGAAAACTTATAATTTTTATTTTTTTATTAAATCAGTTTATCGAATATATTTGAGAAATATGGTCACAAATGTCAATTACTCTACGTTTAGAAATCCCGTCTCATTACAAAAATAGTTAGAGCATCTACATCTCTGGTATTATGAGAATTTCTAATTTGATGTGGCAATTTCTAATCCAGTTTCAGGAATGTGGGAGAGTTTCTTATTTAGAAACTATGCATGAAAGTTTCTTATTAAGAAACTGTTTACTCCACGCTGGCCAAATAATTAACTCAAATTATTTCTCCTTTTTAATTTATTGCTGTCGTGGTTTAATAGAAACTCTAAAATTAATTTCAGAGATGTGAGAGTTAGAAACTTTAGAGATCTCATTTTTTAAAAAGTAGTTAACAGTTATTTAAAAACTCATTTAAATTGGTGGGATGTAGGAAACTTTAGAGATCTCATTTTTTAAAAAGTAGTTAACAGTTATTTAAAAACTCATTTAAATTGGTGGGATGTAGATGCTCTTAATAATATTTTCCTGTGACACCTGTCGAATCCTATGGCCTATGCAGTATCAATATGATTCGTATTATCGTTTTACCGTCGAGACCTATGACACCTGTCGTCCTATCGCTTTCAGCCTTCTCTAATTCTAGGAATATTTTGTCGCCTCTTTATGGTGTCCCTTTAGGTAAAGAATCTGTGTAAACTGTAAAATACCCAATACTAACCCGCTACACTATATTATATTATAAACAGGAAAACTGCAGTCTTCCATCTCTTCCGTTACAAAAATATCAACACCATCAATACAAATATAGTTCACTCCAGTCCAGGTCTATCTCAATCTCAATCTCAATCCCCCCTTCTTCTCGTCTCGGATCTGTCGCCCATCTCTCTCTCTCTCTCTAACTCGCTCTATCTCCAGGCTCCAGTCTCCACACAAAAATATGCCTCGGAGCATGCTTTCCGGTTCAATCTCTTCGCCAAAGGTGGATTTCGGTATCGACATGGGCAACGCCTTTCTCAATCACACCGTCGATGGATTTCTCAAAATCGGCGCGGTATTCAATTTCTCCTTCTTTACCTAACTTTATTTTACTTCCTTTTGGATATGTTCATGCCAACTGGTCACCGTATCTGACTATCTGAGATGGTTTCATCTTTTCAGGTTGGAGCAGGGAAGGTGGTAGCTGAAGAGACCTTCGAGTGTCTCAAGAGAGGTTCTTAGCATTGAAATTATTCATCATTTTGATCAGCTTATTATTTTGAAATAATGTGGATTCATGGGTATACATCCTATATCTTTTAATTTGAACAATTACGTGAGGTCTTAGCAGGATTGAAACTTTGCATCCTTATGCAAGAAAAAAAGGACTGCTGCTGTTTGCCAAAAATTTTAATCTGTGTTCAATGCAGCGAGATTCTGCCTTTTCCTTTTAGCAGTGTTTCTGTATTGCAAATTGGATTTTGTAATCTGGTTCTATCAGTATCGGCGTTGTCTGGAATAACCCTGAAAATGTAGGTTCCCTAGAAATTATGGCAAATTGCGGGAGCAAAATTAAAAAAAAAACAGTCTTTTACTCAAAATATTAATGTCTAGGCTAGACATCTTTTTTGAAATAATGTTGAGTCAAGAATTCTGTAAACTTATAATTAAACTTAAAAACTCCAGAAATAAAAATGTAATATATTTTCAGATTTTTCACTCAGAACAATGACCTGGTCTGCAATTAGACTAATAATGCAGTGAATTGAAAGAGAATTAACAAACTATATACTTATGCAAAAGAATTTCCTTAAAAAAAAAAAAAATTTCATTTCTCAAGTTAAACATGATTTTTTTTTTTTTTTTTCAGGGAGCATTTCAAAGGGCAAAGCTGAGCACGCTGTGAGTATTTTTTTTGACTTAAAATTAGTCTGTTCAGCTTTAAATGAATATATTAGGCAGAATAATGTTGTATTATTATATTCTTTTGCTGATTACATATACTGTGATTTATCTTTTCAGTTGAAGAAAATGCTGAAGGAAGGTGCATTCTGGGGTAAGTAAGATCCCTTTAAAACATGATTTTAAGAAAATGATGAACAGAATAATAAAATATGTTCTACTATCTGACATACTGATGAAAAAAATAAAGGTGCTGTTGGTGGACTATATGTTGGGACTGAATATGGAATGGAGAGGATCCGAGGCCGCCGTGATTGGGTATTAAAATAAACAATTTTTCCTTTTCATATTAAACCTCACAATTTATTATACTTCCAAGTTCTAATTAATACCCAACATTCTCACATTTGCAACAACACTTGACACTTTTGGTTGTTTTGAAATGATGACTACCAACAGTTGAAACTGTTGCATGAATGGAGCAAAACCCCTTCGTAAGTACCAACTCGTCCGAGCAAGTATAGTCATAATAAGCTTGTATGAATTTGAACCAGACACAATAATTGCTTGACTTGATTTGTCCAATAATATGGTCTTTAGTAATTGGTAGTTGTAATTCCTTAATGGGCCAAAAGTTCTCAATATTGGTTCAGTATGCCATTCCCATAGAATCTGAAGTCCAGTGGTGATTTTTCTAATGCCCCAAAACTATCTTGGGTTTTAGTTTTATATATAAGAAAAACTGGTATTATTCTTAAATATTTTTTAATTTTGTTTTTACTTGCAAATAAGCACCAACTAACCTATATATCATGCTCTTATGACAAAGGCAACATGTTTTTTTTTGTTTCTTTCCACTGTGTGTTAAAACAGAAAAATGCAATGATTGGGGGCGCACTGACTGGTGCACTGATGTCAGCAGTGAGCAACCATGGAAAAGACAAGATTGTCAAAGATGCAATTACTGGTGCTGCTGTAGCCACAGCTTCTGAGTTCATTAACTACCTCACTTGAGTTAAATCTTCTTTAATCATACATTGGTTTGTGTTAGAATGTAACTAATAAGAAAACGCCTGTTTGGTTGAGTTAGAATGTTGTTTGTTTGTTGGTTGGTTCTTTAGTTGTTGAATAAGGAGATTTTTGGCAACCTGTAAAACTGGTCTAGCAAGCTTTCCCTTTACCCGTCTCATCTAAATTTGAGCTATGTTTCTTCCGTGTATTTTTGTTTGTAATTTACTAGCTGAATTGAGATGATATAGGCAATAGAGCTCAGTGGTTGATTGATTTGGCAGTGTCAGTTTAGTTCTGTACCAGTTAGGGATAAAACTGGTAAGAAGTGTGAACTGGGCAAGTGAGCAGTGCCAATACTTGGATGTTCAGAGCGGGTACCCTTTAATGGGCACAATTTGATGGTGCACACTACATCTCCACCTTTTGATTATATTTTTTCTTTAAGATTCGCATCTAATTCTCCAACAGATGTTCACAATTAATGAAGCATTAAGAAACATGCCTTCCCCTTTAATATTTGTGCGGATTCTAATCGGACGGTCCGGATCTAAACAGAAATAAATTTGGTTACCTTAGATGATATGAATTCTCCTATTCTTTATATCCATTTAAAGTTAATGGCGGTGGCCAACTGTTATCTCCTTGTTCGGTTTCTTTACGGCAGTATTTTATAACGTGGGGAGAGCATCAGGTTGTCCGCTAAATTTTATTCTGTTTAAGGATCAGAAGTATAATGATCCTAAAAACAGCAAACATTGACCTTAATGAAAATTTTAAAATTTTACTCTAGAAACAATTAAAAGAAGAAATACAGGAGCTTCACCAATCACCACTGATAAATACATAGATCTGAATGACGGTCCTAATTAATATGACTTTAAAAAAATTAACATCATATCATCTTTAAGACTTTAATTCAAGGCATCTATATATGCTCACACATTGTGAGGTCCAAATGCACCTCTTTAAAAATTCTTTTTACTTTCTCTTCCTATAAATTCAAGGTCCTTCTAAACTGTCATTCAAGCCATAGCAAGAGCTCAAAAACCCCTTATCAAGTCTTACAAAATCCATATTCTTTCTACTAAATTATAACATGTCTTGCTGCGGAGGCAAATGCACTTGCTGCACCTCGGGTTGCAGCTGCGGCAATGGTTGCGGAGGGTAAACCCAAAACCCGGCCTTTAATCTCTTAATTATTCTCCTTAATTTTCCTCCAAATTTTACTTGTTTTCTTGGGTCAAAAGCGTGCTAATTAAGCTTGCTGCTCTATTAACAACTCAACTATATACGGATAAAAAAAATGTATAATTACGTACTCCTCTCAATAACAAGTCAACTATGCATAAATTATGTATAATTGCTCCTCTCAATAACAAGTCAACTATGCATAAATTATGTATAATTGCTCCTCTCAATAACAAGTCAACTAGGATAGTATATATATATATTACTCTTCTCAGTAACATTTACTAATCAAAATGGCAGATGCAACGCATATTCAATTGTTGAGGGGGCAGACACAACCCAGACCGTGATCTACACAGCTGCTCCTCTCAAGGGGTATATATATATATATAGTTTTATATCCGATATTTTTATTTTTTAATTTGCACTTCCAATCTTGAAATGATTTAATATCTATTTTTCTTTTCTTTTCTTTATATTTAACTTGAGAGTTTCAACTTTTCATGTGTAATCAGCTTAAATCCTGTCTGTCAATTTTTGTTTTTTTGTTTTTTTTAAGGCAATTTGAAGGGCTGGGGTTGGCAACTGGATCAGAATGCGGAGGTCCCAGCTGCAAGTGCGGATCCGGCTGCAGCTGCGACTCTTGTGGTTGCAACTAGAAGACAACTAACTATTTGTATTGAAGAGAGATGAATTAAGGCATGAAGCTACTAATTAATTTGTCTTAATATATAGTAGTATTACTATTACTCTCTTCATGGGCCATATATCATATATGTGGTAGTATCAAATATCAAATAAGAGGAGATGAAAAGGCCTTAGCACTTGGCATTAACTAATTTTGTGTGATTTCTCCCTGACATATATACATCTTTAGTATCGATATTGCCTACTTGCACACTCAACTCAATGACTCAAATCAAATAATCATATATGATGTAAAGAAAATAAAGGGGCAGCTTGCGAACTTATATATCTTCTTAATTGAAATTGAATCATTTGTAAATTGTAATTATATTTGCGAGGTTCTTTTCGATATATTTAAAAAAAAAAATAACATGACAATTGTGTAATTTAAAATATTTTTGGATACATATGAATTAAACATCCGGAACTGTTTAAGAATAGAATAGCGTGGAATTGTAATGAAATAGTATCAAATGAGAGTGGGGTTGCTTGAAATTGTAAAAGTGAAAAACAAAAAAGGTGGGTTATGCTTATGCATAACACCGTAGCCTTGCTCAAATGTTAGAGGGCCTTATCACTTTATGAGATACAGATCCATCCATTCATTTTCCACCCAATCCGGAACCACCCTTCTTCTCCCCTCCCCTCCCCTAATCCATTCTGACATTCTCCTCATTTCAAAAATTTAACGCCAGTAATGGCCATAACGGCCTTAACGGCGAGCGCCGCTCTCCGTTACAACGACCCCAAGCCCACTCGCTCTCCTTCCAAGCTGTTGCAACAGGTCTCCCATCTTTGCACCCAGAAACGCCTGTCTGACGCCGTTCGTCTCATCACCACCTCTCCAAAACCCGACGTAGATTCAATTAGTCTAATCCTCCAATCATGTGGCTCGAATCGTGACCTGGAATTGGGTAAAAAGATTCACAACTTCATCTCCTCTGATCAGAGGTTATCGACCCATGTTGTGCTCACGACCCGCCTTATGACTATGTACGCTATGTGTGGTTCCGTATCAGAATCGAGGTCCGTATTTGATTCATTGGACCAGAGAAATCTATTTCAATGGAATGCTATGATTAGTTCGTACACACGGAATGATTGTTTTGATGAAGCCATAGATGTTTTTCTGAATCTCTTGTTAGAGACAGATTTGAAACCCGATGATTTTACATTTCCTTGCGTAATTAAATCATGTGGTTTAATTTCGGATTTAGGTTTTGGACAACAGGTGCATGGGATGGGTTTGAAGCTTGGTTTGGGGTCAACCGACGCCTTCGTGTGCAATGCTTTGATGTATATGTATGGTAAGTGCGGGCTTGTTGGTGGTGCTTTGAAGGTTTTTGACAGAATGCCTCAGAGAAATCTCGTTTCATGGAACACCATGCTAGGCGTATTCTCTGAGAACAAATTGTCTAACAAAGTGATAGATTTATTTGTGGAAATGCTAGAAATAGGGTGCAAAGAAGAAATTAGACCAGATGAGGCAACATTTGTGACGGTGCTCCCAGTCTGCTCAGCTGAAGGATGGATTGAAATAGGTGAATCAATTCATGGATTAGCCATTAAGCTAGGTTTGGATTCTCATGTGAGAGTCAATAATGCACTACTTGACATGTATTCAAAATGCGGCTTCTTATTAGAAGCTGAGCACCTCTTTTTCTCAGAAGACAAACTTCACCGAAGCATGGTGACTTGGAATGCCATGATTGGTGGATATGCAAGAAATGGTGATATTTCAAGCTCCTTTGACCTCCTCCGTTCGATGAACTCAACAAATAACCTAAAGGCTAATGAAATCACGATTTTGAATATTTTACCAGTTTGCATGGAACCGACTGAGTTAAATAAGCTAAAAGAAATGCATTGTTTCTTGATCAGACATAAATTGCAAGATACCCATGAACTAGTAATAAATGCCTTAGTTTCTGCCTATGCAAAATGTGGGTCCCTTGAGTATGCAGTTAGGGTTTTTGATAGCACCCATATTCAGACTGTAAATTTATGGAATGCTCTGATTGGTGGCTTTGCACAGAATGGTGATCCAGAAAATGCAGTGCAATTTTTCTTTGCAATGAAAGCCGATGGGTTTGAGCCTGATTGGTACACTATTGGTAGTCTATTATCAGCTTGTGCTTGCTTGAAGAATCTCTGTCATTGCAAGTCGATTCATGGATATGTTATTAGAAATGGGTTAGAGAGAGATTCTTTTATTACAATATCACTTCTGTATGCTTACATACAATGTGGTATGGTATCAACAGCTAGGATTTTGTTTGATTTAATGAAGGAACCAGATACGGTTTCTTGGAATGCCATGCTTACAGGTTATGCTCAAAATGGATTACCTTTTAACTCGCTCGATTTATTTAGAAAAATGCAATCGTATGATACTAAACCATCTACAGTTGCCACCGTAAGTGCGTTAATGGCTTGTACCGACTTATGCATACCACGGCTAGGTAGAGAATTACATGGTTTTGCACTGAGAAATGGATATACTGACGATGCATTCATTGGAAGCTCAATAATAGATATGTATGCGAAATGTGGTTTGGTAGAAGAATCTAGAATCTTCTTTGATAGAATTAGGTACAAAGACTTGGTTCATTGGACTGTGATGATAACTGGTTACGGTGTAAATGGGTTTGGTAAGGAAGCAGTTGAATTGTATGAAGAGATGCAAAGAGAAGGACTTAAGCCCGATGAGTACACATGTATCGGTCTATTAATGGCATGTGGTCATTCAGGGATGGTACAAGACGGTTTGAATTACTTTGAAAAAATGAAAAATATTCATGGTTTGGAACCTAAGTTGGAACATTATGCATGTGTAGTTGACATGCTCGGCCGTGCTGGACAATTGAATGATGCCGCTAAGCTGCTCATTGAAATGCCTGATAGACCCGATGGAAAACTTTTAAGTTCCTTACTTGGTGCGTGTAGAATTCATGGAAACTTAAGCCTGGGAGAAAAAGTATTAAATAAGCTTTTAGAATTGGAACCAGATAAATCGGAGCATTATGTATTAGCTTCTAATCTCTATGCAAGTTTTGGTAAATGGGATGATGTTAAAAGAATTAGGGGTAAAATTAAAGAAGGGGGGTTGTACAAGGACCCGGGATATAGTTGGATTGAGGTAGGTGGTAGGGTTTATTCCTTCCTAGCAGGAGATAACAATGGGTTTATTCCTGAAATGGATGAAATTAGAGAAGTTTGGCGCTGTTTGGAGGAGCAAATATGCAAAATTGGATATGCCCCAGATACCAGCGTTGTATTGCATGATGTGCATGAGGAAGAGAAATTGGAAAAGTTGAGGGGGCATAGTGAGAAATTGGCAATTGCCTTCGGCTTGTTGAGGGGTAAAGGAATGGTGAAGAAATTAAGGGTTTATAAGAATATTAGGATGTGCAAGGATTGTCATAATGCATTTAAGTTTGTAACTAAGGTTGTGGGGAAGGAGATTGTAATTAGAGATAACAAGAGATTTCACCACTTCAGAGAAGGGTTGTGTTCATGCGGGGATTATTGGTGATTTAGCGGTGGATTTTCCGGGGCTGTATAGCAAAATTCTGGTGATTTCGTATTTTCATTGTAGCAGTTCACCTGCTGAGTGCTGATAACTGAAGTCTGAAGCTGAGGTAGTCACGTGTAAATAACAACAAGGAATAGCGACTATTGTAGAGAATTAACTATATACAATCATGTAGCTGTGTCCAACAAGTTACTTTGATTAAGAAAATGAGAGAAGAAATTTATTTAATCACTTCCTTCATATTCCTTGTGAAGAAAATGTTAAATGGCTATTATTGCATAGGCGATGCGTCATTGCCAGGCCAAATTAGCTGATTCATGCGCGGCGGTTTGTCCGGTCAGGTGACGGAAGCCAAGGTCACGTGAGATTTAGTCAAAGGGTTGTTAAGTGTTAACAATCTATATATCAATCTATGAGGTCTATTTTATCATGGCTGGGCACTACATCCAACTGGGAAGTATTTATTTTCCAACCACCTAACCTAATTTGTGCCAACAGCTTGTGCGTAATTATATCTGAAAACAAATCTCGTGCATAATTTAGTATGAAAACAATTAAGAGAAGAAAGATTTAGGAGATTTTTAAAATATGGCCAGATTTTGTGCAACACTAATATAAGAGCAAATTATGTGGTGGTTGATAGTTTGAGAATTCGGATTAGATTATCTGACACTGACAGACAGTGTCATGCTTTTAAGGCTTCAAATGTGACTTGACTGATAATTTTAGTAAAATTATTTAATATAATTCTTAAGTATAGTAAGCTAGGCATCATCATGCTTTATATTGAGTTTATTTTCATACTGCATTCTACAAAGTAACAATATGATAGTCCACTAAAAATCTTCATACAAGATATATATATATATATATATATACACGGCAGCAGTCTAGAACGTGTAGCGTTGTGCCGTAGAAAACACAAGCGAAACCTTCCGAATATATTGCTGATCAAGCTGTCAAGCAAAATAAAATCTAATTAACTTTCAACCAACAATTAAAAAAATAGGAAAGAGAAAATTAAAAAAAAAACAAAATCTGCCCATCAAAAGTCAAACATTAAAAAATTATATGAACTGTCGCCTAGTAGCTTCTCCACGTAAAAGCTTCTAGAGATTGCATATTATATTATATGCAGGGCCATTTCTCTTTGTCAACTCCTACATAACTAAATAAACTAACCTTCTCTCACCCCCATTTCAAATATTCTTTTCCTCCAAAAAGTCAACTCTCCTCTTTTCTCTTTTCTCTGCCCCTCTGGCCTCTTCTCCTCTCTTTAATCTCCGAAACTCCAAGCAAACCCTATCTTTCTCAGTTTCTCTCTCCAAAATGGGCAACACTGTGGTAAAGCTAACCCCATGCCTCGCCGGACAGAAAGCAGACGAAAGTGCCCCACAGCCCCAGAGCCAATGGCCGGTACCGGCCACAACTGTTGCGCCTGATGAAGTGGGAATCGGGCAAACAATTATCTTCAAACGGGATTCTGACACCATTACTTCCATGCCGTTCCAAGCCATCCATTGTGTTTCGATCGGTGCTAACCAGCTGACACCCTCATCCATACCTTCATCCATCATGAACGAATGTTCCTTGTCATCTTCATCTTCCTTCGACAGATCATCAAGTTCTTTCTCTTCCTTTGCACTTCATCCCTCTTCCTCCTCGTTTTCCTCTTCGGATCCTTCCTACTCTGGCATTCTTGTCAGAAGCGACTCAAAGACCATCCTTCAAGAGATTCAGGCTGCAAGGGATCGGAGGATCCAGGAAAAGAAAGAGAACCCCTCTCTCCTGCGTCGCTTCACAAGCGCTGTATCAACACGTATCAAAAAATACAAAGGGCTATCAGCATGTGCCTCTGTTGCTGGCACATTTCAAGAGCCTTGCGATGAGGGGAAGAGTGATCCAGGGGCCGTGCACTGGGCCCAGGGAAAGGCGGGTGAGGATCGGGTTCACGTGGTGTACTCGGAGGAACACCAATTGCTCTTTGTTGGAATATATGATGGTTTTAATGGCCCCGATGCGCCTGACTTCCTATTGGCCAATCTATACCAGGATATCTTGTTTGAGCTTGAAGGCATTCAATGGGAACAACAGCAGCACCAACTGGTAATATTACTAGACAAAGTAGCATTAATTAATTTGACAATTTCCCTATTTCTTGCTTAATTGCATACTTACAGTTACCGACTCTAAATTAAGAAAAATAGAATCTGATCATATAGTATACATATTAGCGGTAATTTCATGCCTGTTATAAGAAAATGTACAATCAGAGGTTCTAATTGTACCATTTTGACTAATTATCGTTATCTTGAAGGGGGGTTGCTTATACAAGGAGTCCAAATATATATGAGAACTTAATTAGGATAATGCATCATATTATTTATAACATTGTTGATTAAGAAATTGATCACTTGACAGTTAAACTAGAACAATTAATTGATCATCTTGTTGTTAATTAATTATACCTGGACATGCACAAGCTCTCTATCTCTAATCAACCTCCAGTATTTCCCTTAATTTATAAATTAATTCTATAATCCTCAATCTATACAGGTACTGGATGCAATGTCAAGTGCATTGAAACGAGCAGACGAGGAATACCTCAGCATGGCTGACACAAACCCAGAGCTGGCAGTAGTTGGGTCATGTGTGCTAGTGATGCTAATGAAGGGGGAGGATTTGTACGTGATGAATGTTGGGGACAGCCGTGCTGTGCTGGCACAGAAAGCTGAGCCCGATCTGTCAGGCGTGCTTGGGAGGGCTGATGAGGACTTAGAGAGATTAAAGGTCGAGATAATGCGCCAGCTCGAGGCCTATGAACGGGACAATTTGTCAGGTTTGGTTGCTATACAGCTGACCATGGATCACAGCACTGCTGTCTATCAGGTAACAATTAATTAAACGGTTGAAGTAGGGGTAATGCATATTTTGCATTGGTTTTCTTTTGGTGCTTGCTTTGCATAATCTTAAGAGAAATGTATGGTTTTACTGTGCAAGTGTTCTTTCTCAGGTATCACACAGTATATATTAGTGGTATATAACTATATATGATGAGATATAGTACAATTACCATGCATGATCATTTTTTTGGAACAGAAAAACCAGCTTTCTTTTTTCTATCAAGAGAAGCATTTGTTGTTTTATCATCACCATCGTCATTAACAAAGACATAATTTTGGTACTCATTAAATTTAATTTGGGTCTGATTTGTATGGGATATATAAACAGGAGGTCAGAAGGATAAGAAGTGAGCATCTCGATGATCCATGCCCAGTTTCGAAGGGTAGAGTTAAGGGCACTTTGAAGGTCACGCGAGCTTTTGGTGCTGGTTTTCTAAAACAGGTAACTACTCCAAGCTTCTATGTGTGTTTGTGTTAGCATGTGTGCGTTTGTGCGTGCGCGCGCCGCATTCACATGTTTATCCAAGAGTGTTGTTTACACATACTTCACATAAAAAGCTTCTTGTTAACTTATAAGTATGTCATTAAACTTAGAACAAAGAATACAAAGGACATTAAATTTTATTAGGACTCCAGCTGTTATTCAATTTCTGTTAACTTCTCATCAAATTTAGCATCCAGAATCCAGACCAAAATCTGATTCTAGGATATAAAATTGTAAAATTTGATTTGGAGAATAAAAATTAATTTGGTCATAAATAATGCTGTGTACTGTGCAAGGACATATTTCTATATGGATTAGCATGTGGTTAGTTACATTGACATGATTTCTACTGATCTGTACACAGTATATGCACTAGCTACTCTCTATCATAATTCTGTTACTATTTCCCTGTGCACTATCAATTAAGTATAGTTACGTACTCTACTGGTTGCCAATGGTCACTTAATTTTGTCTTTTTATTCTAAATGTTAATCAAGTTGGTTTCCTTATCAATATATACTCAATGATATTATAATTAATATTAGATTGGTGTACTCAGGATTTAAATTTATTCAGCTACATATATATATATACTAAAGCAAGCACCAATTAAGTAACATGTATCATTTTAATTTGCAGCCGAAATATAACAGGGCGATTCTGGAAGTGTACAAGGTAGATTACATCGGAACCTCTCCGTACATAAGCTGCAACCCGTATTTGCGACACCACAAAGTGGACAAAAGGGACAGGTTTCTCATTCTATCCTCCGATGGCCTCTATGATCACTTCAGAAACGATGAGGTCGTTACTCAGGTTGAGATGTTCACTTCCATGCATCCGGAAGCAGATCCTGCTCATCACCTTGCCGAGCTAATCCTTCGAAGTGCTGCATTAAAAGCAGGTATATATATATATAATTAAATACAATTAATTAATTAATGAGATCGATCGATATGATCTGATCTGCAGCTAGCTGTGAATGATTTAAATTTAATTTAATTTCAGGAAAGGATGTGAATGATTTAATTGGGCTGCCGCAAGGTGAAAGGAGGAAGTATCATGATGATGTTTCTATTGTAATTATATCTTTGGATGGAAAGATTTGGAGATCTTCGCCGTGTTTAGACGAAACAAACAATGGTCTATAGTACTCGCTCATTAATTTGTTGAGGATATATGTGAGAGATCCATCCGTTAATTAATACTATAGAGTATATATATATATATATATATATATACACACCGTTTTAATTAGATATATAATATATAGTTCATATCTTAATTCGCTGCTATGGAGCATTTTCTTTTGCTTAATTTATATATATAGGAGGTTTGGATATTTCGATGGTTTGGGGTGGTTCTATTTTTTCTTTTCTTTTTTTTCCTTTTTTGTCCTGACTTTTTATTATTATTTCATTGTATAGTATAGGACGAGACAAACTTTTTGTAGTTTAAAATTAAAAATATATATAGATAGATGCTTTATACAAACTTCTCTTTAAAAATATATACATCTTTTTGATACTCTTCTCCACTGTTGAATTATATAATTAATATATGATTAAATAACATCTCACGTTACACAAAAGTAATATATTATATGAATGTAGTCCTCTATATCTCCATGACATTTTCATGACAAATAGATAATTTGACCTTTGATACATACATGTTATCATGAAACAAATTATACAGTTATATTATTTCACTAATATTACCATAGCCTCACCCTCACTACTCTATTTATTTAGTTACACTACTATTTAGTAAATTTGAAGGGTGTTTACGATATATATATATATACCTTTCAGACTTTCAGTTCACTCACTAGTCACTAGAGTAACTCAACAAGAATTATACCCTTTAAATTAGTGTACAATCTGTTATCAATTACTAGAGTGTGAAGGTGTTAAGAGTAATTTTCTTGCCGTCACTTGAAACATGTAAAGCAACTATTCATTTATTTAAGAGGAAAAGCAATTGCAATTTTATGATTGGTAAGAAGGAACAAGCTTTAATTAAGGGGGAATTTCAGGTATACCTCTCAAAAACTTCAAATTACGTATTTCCCCCTCTAAACTTTAAATACACACAAATTTATCCATTTTATTGTCTTTTATATTAAAACTCATTCTAAATTTATAAAATACTCATTTTACCCTTTATTAAAAATATATAAAGCATATCAGACTCAAATTTGAATCTGACCAGTTTATCTACCATCCTAACAGCTTTTAGATCTATGCGCGCAAGATCATCACAAATCTTGATGTGAACACACACGCATATTGAAATGACATGCACATATCTTAATGCGATGCGTGCGGATCAGAATTGCTTTAAGATCTGTGCGTGCTAGATCAACACGAATATTGAAGCGATGCGCACAGATTTTAATGCGATGTGCGCGGATCGGACGGTAGAGGAACCCTTCAGATTCAAATTTGAATTTGGTGGGCTTTTATATGCTTTTAGTAAAGGGTAAAATAGATATTTTAAAATTTTAGAATGAGTTTTAATATAAAAGAATAAAATGGGTAAATTTGTGAGTTTTTGAAGTTTAGAGGGGAAAATACGTAATTTCAAAGTTTAGAGGAGAAAATACGTAATTTTAAAATTTTTGAGGGGTATACGTGAAATTCCCCCTTTAATTAAAGATTATATATATACCTACGAAGAGTGGTGCCAATGTACTTTTGTCACAAAAATGAGTTATGTTGCTTATTGATCATTCCTTAATTTCCTCAATGTTTTTTAAGTTGGATTTCTCAATATAATATTTTTCTTATTTTAACACGGTAGATGATTTTTGAACGTTTAGATGCGTTTTTTTTTTTGTTTTTTTCTTTTCTAAATGATATAGTAAAATAGTAGAGAATAGGTAAGAGATTGAGTATTGTGGATTATTTGAACTATATATATAATAAGAAGAGTACTAATTAATTGTGGGCTATTTAGACTAAAAAGAATGATTATTTTTTGGATGAAAGGGCAAAAAAAACTATTAGCTAGATCTTGTGGAGATTTCATTATCTTGGGGTGTAAAGATCATTACCTAGTGATCTTAAATTTCTTTTGCACATCTGAAACTATAACAACTTTTTTGTATAATATTTTTTGCTAATCATGTTGTTTACAATCTAATATATCTTCAACATTTTGAAAATTATTTTATTTGTCCATAATTTCTAAATTTTTATTTTTTTTAATATAAATTATTTTCATTAATAAATACTTATTTTTTTCAGAACAGAAGTTCAAGAAACAGCTCTATTAGATACGAGTTCTTATCTTCTCATGCGTGGACCCGTGCTTCTTAGATTATATAGGCCGCATGATTTTTAGAGATAAAATTAGTAAGCATCACAAAATAATTGAACATATAGGCCATGAACATGATAGTATCTTGGTTTTCTTGCCGAAATTTTTATTTTTACCATCTTAAAAAAAAAAAAATCAAATAATCAGTTTATTCTGAAAAATGATTTTACTTTGTTCGTAGTTTTATATATCGGTTTATCATAGTCCCGAAAATCATGCTAACATGTGATCTGCCATTTTAAATTGCGGACACTCAAATTTAGTCCGTAGTTTGAAACTGTGGACAGAGTAAAAATTGAATTTTTAGAAGAAAAAAAATAGTTATTTGGTTTTTTTTTTATAACGGTGAAAATAAATTTTTTGGTCGTTTCTTGACACCCCATGTTTTGTATCCCTTGGACTTTATATTAATTTATAATTTTTTAATGAAAACGACGATAGACAGTTTCACTGATTTAATAACTTAATTCTTTTTGGATAAAGTGCTCAGAATTAATTTTGAACATTTGTTTAATGTTAAAATATGCAACAACATTAAATCTAAATATTACAGTTTACAGAAGTGAAAGGGATTGAAATTTAATTAATTGATTGCTAAGATTCATGAACCCGCTTCACGAAACACTCCAATTAAAATGAAACAGAGAACCGCATCTTCTTTCCCCCTGAGGTAACAGAATATTTAAGTTTAGATTCAGACCGTTAGATCAATATCCGGGCCAATCCGACCCGGGGTGGAAACCGTGGATGCACGAGGCCTCTTTAATACTCGTGCCCAAGCATATTGAACGGTCCAGATCTGAAATCAAAATTTCTGTTTGATATGATTTTTTTTAATGGAAACCCGTAGGAGGTGATACCAATGAAATTCCGAAATTTTTATTATCGAAAAAAAATAAAAAAAATATTGCAAAACGGTAGAACTTTTGTGAAAATTTCATATATAGGTAGAACGGAAATTTTCGTACCGTCCCATGAGACGTAAAGATCCATCCCGTCCGACTTAACGATTTCGTAACCTTGCTGGTCTGCTAATCACAAATAAAAACGGTAAGAACCATCCGTCTGACCTCCCAAAAAGTAATAATAAAAAGTCAGAGACGGATTGGATCGTTCCGTCCCCGGCTATTGTGAGATGCATTGAAAAGGACCTGCTGCATTTACTATTGTGGGACGGGTTTCATTAGAAAATTGTTTTGTTCATTCAGAGTCAAATCAAATAGAAGATAGAGAATTGTAAATACCTGCTGCATTTACTATTGCTTTTTATGATCTTCAAAGTCAAAGTCAAATAATATATATATATATATATAATTTACACACCTAGAAATAATATATACCCTCCCCGTCCTTTTCAGTGCATCTCACAGTAGCCAGGGACGGGACGATCTAATCTGTTCTTGGCTTCTTTTTTTTTTTTTTTGGAGGTCGGACATGATGGTTTTTATCGTTCTTGATTTGTGATTAGCGGACCAGCAAAGTTAGAGAAATCATTAAGCCGGATGGGATGGACTTTCACGTCCCATGGGACGGTATAAAAATTTCCGTTCTACCTATATATGTAATTTTCACAAAAGTTCTGCCGTTTCGCGATATTTTTTTTTATTTTTTTTCGGTTAATAAAAATTTTCGAATGAAATTCTCATCCTCTGAAATATCTCAAACTTTGCGTGACTTTATGAATAATCGCAACCATTCAAATAAGTTCTACATGGATCTCGAAGCACAAATAATACTGGCCCCCGCGCTATCCCCAAATAGGCACCGGACACGTCGGTCACTCAAAAGTTGAGATATCTCAGAGGATACGCACTCATATGAATCCGAGATTTTTATATATAAGAAAATAAATAAATAAAATATTAAAAATGAGAAATTGTTGGTCAGAATTTGAAAAATAAGAAGGCTGGTATGTGTCATGGCGTCCCAGCGGGACGCCATGTGATGTGATTTCTGCAGTACAAGTAATAAATCCTAATTTATACTCAATTCAGTTGCAAGTGTACAACCTAGTCAAGTAGTATTTAGGGATCGTCTCCACAGGGACAAGTCGGAATATTTTATCTAACCTAGCAATTTAATTTAGTAAAAGAAGTAAAAAGGTTTTTGTTTGTTCGAATGGTTGATTTGGTTTTGATTAAACTAAATTAAACTAAAGTCTTAAGGGAAAAATCTGATTTTTAACAAAGATGCGAGATTAGGGTTTCTTAGGGTTCCTATCCACTAATGTTATGACTAATTGGTTTACTAAATTTGTTCTTTTAATTATGAAGGCACAGTTTAGGGTTGTAGGTACAAAGTGATATTTCTATATTAATACCATCTTCAAATTAGAATAAACGTCACCTCTCGGTACTTGGCTATGCTAATCTAAAGTCATTAAGTTCTTACTGTCCTAATTAATCTAGAAAACCGTAATTCACCTCTCGGTACTTGGTACAGTTTGTCTAAACAATTGGGTAAAGCCCGTATAAGACAGGCGTCACCTCTCGGTACTTAACCTATCAAATACCCTATTCTTTATGGTCGGGACTCAATATTCAATTTCTCAATTGCAAATACTAAATCCTAAGGTTTCATGTGATTTCGATTAAGTCTTCACAATCAATTAAAATAAAGAACAGATCATAATAAAGAACAAGAAGATACAAAATAAACCAACTAAATCATAACAAAAGTTTCAAGTACAGCCCTAATTAACCCTAGAAAATTCCTTAGCCAGTCATGGCTAAAGCACAAATCAAATTAAAAAGAATAAAAGAGTTCCAAAGAGAGAAAATAATAAAACCGGTTGATCTTGTGATGTTTCTTTCTCCCTTCTTCTCTCTTCTTTTCTCTTCCTTTGTCTCTCTTCTTAAAACCAGAAATTATCTCTAAAAAACGTAACTGTTCTGTTCTACAGGTTTCCTATTTATACCTCTCCAAAATATAAAACAAAATCCCTAAAAATAGCAAATTCGGGCTCTGAAACCGCCTTATTGCGGGCCGCAATAACATCCTTACGGGCCGCAATGAGTGAAGGCGGTTCCTTCTCGCGCAGTTCTGACTCTCTGGATACTTCTCTGCGGGCCGCAATAAAATCCTTTGCGGGCCGCAATAAAATCCTTTGCGGGCCGCAAGAGGTCTGGAAAATGCTGTGCTGTTGATCTGCTCTCTGTTTGATAATGTTGCGGCCCGCAAGAGGTGTCTTGCGGTCCGCAATGAATGTGACAGATCATCCTGGCTTGCCATAAATCGCCCGTTTTGCTCCGTTAAGCTCCAAACACTTGATTACCTGTAAAATAAACATAACTAGGGCAGTAACTTGAACTTTTGGACATTTCTAACCTAATTAAACCTAATCTAATCAAAACTTGGCTTAATTTTCATAACAAACCCCCGGTTTCAATAGATATTATTACGGCTTATCAAATTCCCCCAAGGCTAGTCCTTGCTTGTCCCAAGCAAGTCTAAACACTTATGAAAATTACCGGGACTGGTTACGTCTTTTAAACCAAGTTATCTAAACTATCCTAATAACAAAAGCTAAATTAGGGTTAAAAATTGGTCGGTCAAGGCAAATTAGGGTTAAACAACTTAACTCAAAGCATGAATAAAAACTATTTGGATTTGTTTCAATGATCTTCTTCACCTCACAAACGCAAGTTTTGGTTTTAATTAAGCAAATTTATACCCACATGATACCTCAGAGTTAGTGAATCTCGGTTTATTCTCCCAATTCTACAAGTGATAACCAATTCCAGAAAATCCTTTGAAATGAAAATAAAAATTCAGTTAATGGTGTAGGCTGTGCCTGATGCTTTGACTCTTTTTACTTGTGCATCTGTCTGTTTTAGGCTCGCTCATTTATTCACTCATTTTTATTTTGTTTTTGTTCTTTTGTTCTTTTATTTTTCACTTTTTTCTGAAATATTATGCGGATATATCTGTCCTAAGGACTTCAATCCAACATAGCTCACTTTTTTCAACCTACACCCTTGTTCAATTAAGTTCGATTGTGAAAGGATTTCTGAGTCTCGCGCAAAGTCTCCTACAGGCACCAAGCCTTTCGGAAACTCTTGGCCTTGCGCGTATGAGACTTGATTTTCAACATGCAAAATGGGTTTTTAATTGAAGACCACAGGTACTAAAGTATCATAAGACATCATAATTCACCAATTATTTACCTATTCTTGTGCCATGAGGTTATATCACCGAATATCCAAACAAAAATTTTGAAATAAGCCCTCAAATTGCATTGTTTTTCCCTAAATTGCACAAAACTTTCCAATTTCTATCCTAAACTAAAAGAAACAAACTAAAACGAAAAAAAAAAAAATTGTTACTACTAAGATACTACTCCTACAAATTTACCCCCCCAAGCCTATCCATTGGCACCGACCCGGTGCAATAAATAAAACAAAGAAAGGGAAAAAAGAGGAGATGAGAAAGCTCACAATGGGGATCAGTCCTGCCGTGGAGGTGCAGGTGGAGGTGCAGCGGTCTCCTGAGGTGGTGTACGCCTAGGTCGTCGGCGCCTCGGTATCGGGTCAGCTGTAATGAATCCAGACTCTGACATGTGCGTGTACATGCGGTCGGTCCGATGGTAAGTGCCATGCTGCTGATCGGCCATCTCATCAACATCGCCGGCCAGATCATTGTATTGGACCTGCAGACGGCCCATCTGAGTGTTGAGCTGAGTCATGGCGGAATGAGAAGTGTCGAACCGGCCCGTCATGAAGGTCTGATGCTCGCCATACTGACCATGGACATAGGTGCGGAGGTCGGCAATCTGTCTGTCGACTGAGTTGAACCGCTCGTCCACATAAGAGCGCAGCTGAGTGTACTGTGTTTCACTCTGAGTGGCCAGATTGGTGATGTTGGTGTTCATAGTTTGCATCAGCTCGAACATCTGCTGCGGGGTCGGCTGGCCGGGACCCCAAGAAGGAGGAGGCGGTGCATGATGCTGCTCTGACGGAGGTACCCCAAATGGATCAACATGTGGCTGGGAGGCAGGCTCGGCACCGGGCTGATGCTGGTACTGCGGCTGTAGAGGTGGGGCCACTGTAAGGGGCAGAATCCAAGTGGAAGGATCTGCCCTGTCGATAGGATCTGGCAGGGGCAGAGGGATATGCTGACCACCACGGGAAATGAAGAAGAACAAGTCGCCAAGCCGAGAAAACATACCGGCTGTCTGTAGATATGCCATATCAATGAACTCAGTCTGCTTCTGGAGACGCGTGGCAAGGACTCGGTAGACCGGCCCTTCTGTAGGAATCACACCATGGTAGATTGCGAGCCGAGTCACAAATCCACCAACAGAGATCATGCCGCCCTGAGTGGCATTATCGCGAATGCTCAGAATGTGGTCGAACATGAAGGTGCCGACATTTGGAAGTGCCTCGGGCCTTGTGTGGGCATTGAGCATGGCATAGATGAAGAAGATCTCGTTCTCGCCCATGGTACCCACTGTCTCACCGCGCGCAAAGATGGTGAAGGCAAGAGCGCGCTGGATGTAGCGGAACACGGGGTGGCTGATTTGACTGGCCTTGTAGGTCCTCCTAGGTCCACCAATCAGCTGGCAAGCGAAGTCGTAAAAGCTCGTGTTCTCGTCCCAATTAGGGGTCTCCGCTGCGTCAGGTCTGTCGGGGAACCCCAAGATTCTGTTGACCTCATCCATGGTGACGGAGTATTGCGTACCGTCCAGGTAGTAGGTCGCCAGATTCTCGTTTTCCATGCCAAGAGTAGACAAAAATTCGTAAGTTAGGGTACGATAAGCTGGCATAGACAGGGTGCAATAGTCCCAAATACCGAGAGTAGACATAAGAGACTGGACCTCATCCAAAATACCTAACGATTGCAGAGTTGGTATATGGATATATTTGGGTTGCACTACCCTTTTGGACTTGAGAAGATCAAACTTGTCTTGGTCTGACTCATCTGCAAACCTTAGACCAAAATCAGGGCTATTGTTTTCGGGCCACCGATTTTCAGGTAAATTGGTCCAATCGGGCTGGTCTGGCATCTCTGTGTCATTGGACCTACTGGTATTACCGGCCCTGCCCCTATACTGTTTGGACCGTTTAGATGGTAAAAAATCATCATCATCGGCAGGTGCCTTACCCTTATTTCTTGTCCTTGGTGGCATGTTGGTTGAGTTAGATTATTCAAGCACAATTCACAATTCGGTTTACCTAATTGATTTAAATTAAACTAAAGAGAGTTAGAGATAAAACTGAATGCGTGTAACCAAACCGATTTGAAGTGGAGAGGTGGAGTAATGCAGTCGAGAAGTCCAATCGTCGAGTCGAGGCTTCAAAATTCCGGAAAAATCACCAAAGTAGGGCTTCTGCGTGTTTGGTTGCGGGCCGCAGGAGGTGTTGTTGCGGAGGAGAGAGAGAGAGAGATGGAGAGATGGAGGTTGTGGTTGAGAGAGAAAGGAAGAAAGAAGGAGAGGTTTGGTACTGTTTCGGCGGAGAGAGAAGGAGAAGTGGAGGAGGCGGAAGGAGAAGGAGAAAAAGAAAGGAGGGGTCGCGACTGTTGGCTTATCTGCTTCTATTGCGGTCCGCAAGAGGTAGGGTTGCGGGCCGCAATACACCTGTAAAAAAAATAAAATTTTGATTAGTATCGGAAATGAAATCTGTGTTCATTGCGGTCCGCAATGATTGTGTTGCGGGCCGCAATAAAAATAAAAATACTGCCTAATTTTTTTGTGTTTTTTTTTTTTTTTTTTTTTTTTTTTTTGCGTTCTGTTTGCTTTATTTCGGGCCGCAGGAGAATTGATTGCGGGCCGCAATATAGCTAAAATTTCTGAAAACTTAAATTAACCTATCGAAATGCAAAAATAATTTTAAAGTACGAGAATTAAATGTGCAAAAAAAAAGTAAATTGCTTGGGTTGCCTCCCAAGGAGCGCTTGTTTAGCGTCTCAAGCTTGACCATTATGCTCTTCTAGTTCGTTTGTGCATCGGTAAGGGAGATGCTTGTCTTCCCTTCAACCGGTTCTCCGTGATTGTACACCTTCAGTCTCTGCCCATTCACTTTGAATGCTCCAGTTCGCTCGCTCCAAATTTCTATCGCCCCATGGTCAAACACACGTTGCACCCGAAACGGGCCACTCCACTT
Organism: Carex kokanica; assembly: GCA_025461125.1. Taxonomy (NCBI): domain Eukaryota; kingdom Viridiplantae; phylum Streptophyta; class Magnoliopsida; order Poales; family Cyperaceae; genus Carex; species Carex kokanica. The sequence continues at coordinate 235,419 of JAJGRX010000953.1, read as the reverse complement.
GGACTTAAGTTTACCTGCAAAGAGCTTAAAACGTGAATTGAACAATAAAACATAATCACCAATTTTAAACTCCCTTCGAATTATGTGCTTGTCATGCCATTTCTTCGTCTTCTCCTTGTAAATTTTGGCATTCTCATATGCGCTCAGACGGATCTCCTCAAGTTCATGCAAGTCGAGGATGCGCTTTTGGCCAGCTTGAAACATGTCGAAGTTAATAGACTTGATAGCCCAAAACGCCTTATGCTCCAATTCAACCGGCAAATGACATGGCTTGCCATAGACAAGCTTGAAAGGAGTCATGCCAATTGGTGTTTTGTAGGCCGTGCGGTATGCCCAAAGTGCATCATCTAGTCTCAAACTCCAGTCTTTTCGGTTCAAGCCAACAGCGGTTTGGAGAATGTGCTTGATCTCGCGGTTTGAGACTTCAACTTGACCACTTGTTTGCGGATGGTACGGAGTTGCGACTTTGTGATTTACACCATACTTCTCCATGAGACTTGCAAAAGAGCGGTTGATGAAATGAGAGCCTCCATCACTAATTACCACCCTTGGAACACCGAACCTTGGAAAAATCACCTTTTGGAAAAGGCGTTTGACAGTCTTTGAATCGGCTTCGGGGCTTGGTATCGCTTCTACCCACTTTGAGACATAATCCACCGCCACAAGGATGTACTTGTTGTTGCATGAGCTCGGAAAGGGTCCCATAAAATCAATGCCCCATACATCGAATAATTCAACTTCTAGAATGCTTTGCTGAGGCATCTCATGTCGCTTGGTTATGTTTCCCATTCTTTGGCACTTGTCGCAAGAGATAACAAACATCCTTGTATCCTTAAAAAGGGTTGGCCAAAAGAAACCGGCCTGTAGGACTTTGGCGGCAGTTTTGTTGGTTGAAGCATGTCCTCCGTAAGGCGATGAATGGCAGTGGTAGAGAATCGATTGTACCTCATCTTGTGGAATGCAGCGTCTGTGGATCCCATCAACACCAAGCTTGAAAAGGTATGGATCATCCCAAAAATAATGCTTGGCATCCGCAAAGAATTTCTTTCGGGATTGGTATGTGAGATTGGGTGGTAGAGACCCACATGCAAGAAAATTAGCAATATCAGCGAACCACGGGTATTCGGCCGTACTCACTTGGTAGAGCTGCTCATCGGCAAAAGAGTCATCTATTGGCAAGTCTTGGTTTGAAAGTTCAGCCACAATGCGTGAAAGGTGATCGGCCACTAGGTTTTCGGTGCCCTTCTTGTCCCTTATCTCAAGGTCAAACTCTTGGAGCAAGAGGATCCATCGGATGAGGCGCGGTTTTGCATCTTTCTTGGTAAGGAGGTAACGGACTGCCGCATGATCCGTGTAGACAATGACTTTAGAACCCACCAAATAAGGGCGAAACTTGTTGATGGCAAAGACCACCGCTAGTAACTCCTTTTCAGTTGTGGTGTAGTTGACTTGGGCCTCATCTAGCACTTTGCTTGCGTAGTAGATTGCATACGGCTTCTTGTCGACTCGCTGCCCCAATACCGCTCCAACTGCATAGTCACTTATATCGCACATTATCTCAAATGGCTCATTCCAATTCGGGGGTTGCAAGATAGGCGCTGAAATCAAAGCTTCTTTCAACCTATTAAAAGCATCTAGACAATCCTCATTAAAATCAAAAGGGGCATCCTTAAGCAATAAATTGGTCAAAGGTTTGGCAATTTTAGAAAAATCTTTAATGAACCTTCGATAAAAACCGGCATGCCCTAGAATGCTTCTAACACCCTTCACATTGATTGGTGGAGGCAACTTTTCAATCACCTCAACTTTGGCCCGATCAACCTCTAAACCTTTTTCAGAAACAACATGGCCCAAGACAACACCCTCTTGAACCATAAAATGGCACTTTTCCCAATTCAAAACAAGGCTAACCTCTTCACATCTTTGCAAGACTTTGGACAGGTTGGTCAAACAATCATTAAAGGTTGTACCATAGACTGAAAAGTCATCCATAAAGACTTCCATGGACTTCTCAATCAGGTCTGAAAATATACCCATCATTGCCCTTTGAAAAGTGGCCGGTGCATTACATAACCCAAAGGGCATCCTACGATATGCAAAGGTACCATATGGACAAGTAAAAGTGGTCTTTTCTTGGTCATCAGGATGAATTGGTATTTGAAAGAAACCACTATACCCATCTAAGTAACAAAAGAAAGAGTGCTTAGCTAGCCGTTCAAGCAATTGATCTATGAACGGGAGAGGAAAATGATCCTTGCGCGTGCCGGTATTGAGCTTTCGATAGTCGATTCACATGCGCCATCCCGTCACAAGTCGTGTTGCAATTGGCTCGCCATCCTTCCCTGCTATCACTGTTGTTCCTCCCTTCTTTGGCACCACATGGATTGGGCTCACCCATTTGCTATCGGAGATAGGGTAGATGATGCCGGCGTCAAGTAGCTTGTGTATCTCTTTGCGCATGACTTCGCTTAAGTTCGGGTTCAATCTCCGTTGGCTTTCAATGGTTGGTTTGTGTCCTTCTTCCATCAAGATCCGGTGCATGCAAATAGAAGGGTTGATTCCTTTGAGATCGTCTAATGTGTATCCAATGGCCTTTCGGTGCATCCTCAATGTTTGCAGAAGTTGTGAGGTTTGGTCTTGGTTTAGAGATGCATTGACAATAACGGGATAGGTTTGGTTTGGGCCAAGGTATTCGTATCGTAAGGTCGAAGGCAATGGCTTTAGTTCAACCTTGGGTGCATCTTCTGTGGTTTCGGCAAAGTTAGGAAGGGTCTCGGCGGTCGAAACTTGAAAAATCGGGCTTAGAATAGGTTCTTGGTCATTCTGGAAAGGGTTGTTGCGGGCCGCAAGGGGTTCATTGCGGGCCGCAATGAGCTCTGTTTGAGTTAAGTGCTCTGGCTGAAGATGTTGCGGGCCGCAATAGGTTTCATTGCGGGCCGCAATGTCTGTGCGATTTTCATCCCTCTCTGGTTGAAGATGTTGCGGGCCGCAATGGCTGTTGCTGCGGGCCGCAATAACCTCCACAGAACTCGTTGTGTCAAGTTTTTCGCACTCCTGGTCCATCCAATACTCAAATGAGCCCTTCTCCAAGTTGTTCGTGAGCTCTTCAACTATCAACCTGTCAAGTATCTCAACACTAAAAACACTTTGATCGTTAGATGGATATCGCATGGATCTTTTGATATCGAATGTTAACTTTTCTTCACCAATATTCATTGTGATAATTCCATCATGAACATAGATCACGGCTTTTGCTGTATTGAGAAATGGTCGACCTAACAAGAGTGGTGTATGAGTGTCCTCATCCATGTCAACCACAACAAAATCAATTGGTACAAAGAACTTTCCAATTTGAATTGGCAAGTCCTCCACCACCCCTAAAGGTAACTTAACCGATTGGTCTGCCAATTGAAGAGATATTCTAGTGGGTTTGAGTTCTCCAACACCTAACCTATCATACACCGACTTAGGCATAAGACTTACACTCGCTCCTAGATCACATAGTGCACGTTTGAATTGGACATTCCCTATAGAACATGGTATGGAAAATTTACCCGGATCATCCAACTTTTTGGGCAATTCATTCATTACCATTGCACTACCGTTTGTGTCTAGGGATACCATTTGGACTTCTTCAAGTTTACGCCTGTTTGAAAGAATGTCTTTGAAAAATTTGGTGTAAACCGGCATTTGGGTCATTACCTCAGTCAATGGTAGGTTCACATTCAATTGTTTCAACAGTTCAAGGAATTTGGCAAATTGTTTGTCGGTTTTCTCATTCTTAAGTCTACCAGGAAAGGGAGCGTATTTGTGAGGAGGGATGTAGAGAGGTACCTGTGCGCTTACCTTTGGCTGCTCATCATGAGATTGCTTTGCTGGTTCCGCATGGCCGCTTGGTGCAATTGGTGTAGTTTCCTTTGAGGCGAAATCCTCATGTGTGGAGATGTGCTCATCATTGCTTCGTGTCTCTTCACCTTGCGGTTGTACAAAGTCATCCTTTGGTACGGGTGGATCCTCATATTGCGTACCGCTGCGAAGCATGTGCCTAACCGCCTTGACATCCTTGGGATTGTTCTCGGGTTTTGGCGGAAGGGTGCCCGGTTGGCGAGAGAATTGTGTAGCTTGTTGTGCAACTTGGTTTTCAAGTAATTTGTTTTGAGTTGCTAACATGTCTACCTTTTTGGTCAGTTCATCAAACTTTTGATTTTGACTTGTCATGAAAGTCTCCATCATCAATTCGAGATTGGACTTTGGTTGTGCATTCGAACCATACCCTTGGTTACCATAACCTTGATTTGGTCTATTAAAGTTTGAGTTACCTTGGTTGTTTTGATTTCCTTGGGCTGGTTGGTCATTTTGTCTCCACGAAAAGTTTGGGTGATTTCTCCAACCGGGGTTGTAAGTATTGGAGTAAGGATTGTTATTTGGTTTGAAATTGCCTTGGTTAAGTGCATTCACTTCCTCATAACTAACCTCATTACTTACACCACAGTTAATTGCTAGATGATCGGTACCACCACAAATTGAACAAGGAAGAGGAGAGGGATTGCTTACCGAGTTTACGCTCATTTGATCAATTTTGCGATTCAAAGCGGTAATTTCTGCAGCAAAATTTGGATTTGCATTCACCTCCTTCATTCCCCGCTGCAGGATGACCGGTGTCTCCCTAGGGTTGTGCCATTGGCTTTGGTTGAGAGCCATGTCATCCACCAGCTTGTATCCATCAATAGCCCCTTTATTCATGAGACTACCTCCAGCAGCTGGGTCTAGCATCCCCTTGTCCTGTGGTAGAAGGCTGTTGTAGAAGATTTGCAACAAATTCCACCCTTCGATACCATGGTGGGGACAGCACCTTTGCAATTCTTGAAACCTCTCCCATGCCTCGCTCATGGTTTCTTCTCCCCTTTGTCGGAAATTGTGGATTTGATGGCGCAAGGAGTTTGTTTTGGATGGCGGGAAAAATTTGTTGAGAAAAGCATTTGCCACCTTAGGCCAAGTGTTCATGTTCTCGGGTCTTTGGCTCCTTATCCAACTTTTAGCCTTATCTGCAAGAGAAAAAGTGAAGGCCATAACTTTAAGATTTTCAGGAGAAACAGTTTGTACCTTAATTGTGCTGCAGATTTCTTCAAAATTGGCTAAATGCTGTGTTGCATCCTCGTGAGGTAGACCATGGAACAGATGGCGCTGCACCATGCTAACCCATGCTGGCGGAATCTGGTATTCTTCAGCATTGATGGTGGGTGCCGTATACCCAAGGTGAATTTCCTCAGCCCTAGGTGCTGTAAAGTCTCTCAAGGGGCGATTGGCGTCAGCCGCTTCGATGTTTTGTCTATCAGCGGCGGCTGCTCGCAAACGTTGAAGTTCGTTGGCCATCTCATCCCTTTCTCTTTGAAGGTTCTCCAAACGAGCATTTTCATTTCCGGCCGACATGTCTAACCGGCGCGGATTTACACTCAGGAAAGGTCCTCTTGTTGGGTGTTTGTTTCGTCTGGCGTAGAAAAGATGAGTTGATCCTCTCCTAGAAAACCACTCAACCAAATCTGTGGCTTCCGGGGTTGGAGGTTCTTCTGCCAGATTTCAACCTGCACGAGTGAGAGAGAAAAGAAAGCAAAAGAAAATTAAAAACAATTACTAACTAAATTACTTAGGTCTGAAATAATATTCTCCGTTGTCCCCGGCAACGGCGCCAAAAACTTGATGTGATTTCTGCAGTACAAGTAATAAATCCTAATTTATACTCAATTCAGTTGCAAGTGTACAACCTAGTCAAGTAGTATTTAGGGATCGTCTCCACAGGGACAAGTCGGAATATTTTATCTAACCTAGCAATTTAATTTAGTAAAAGAAGTAAAAAGGTTTTTGTTTGTTCGAATGGTTGATTTGGTTTTGATTAAACTAAATTAAACTAAAGTCTTAAGGGAAAAATCTGATTTTTAACAAAGATGCGAGATTAGGGTTTCTTAGGGTTCCTATCCACTAATGTTATGACTAATTGGTTTACTAAATTTGTTCTTTTAATTATGAAGGCACAGTTTAGGGTTGTAGGTACAAAGTGATATTTCTATATTAATACCATCTTCAAATTAGAATAAACGTCACCTCTCGGTACTTGGCTATGCTAATCTAAAGTCATTAAGTTCTTACTGTCCTAATTAATCTAGAAAACCGTAATTCACCTCTCGGTACTTGGTACAGTTTGTCTAAACAATTGGGTAAAGCCCGTATAAGACAAGCGTCACATCTCGGTACTTAACCTATCAAATACCCTATTCTTTATGGTCGGGACTCAATATTCAATTTCTCAATTGCAAATACTAAATCCTAAGGTTTCATGTGATTTCGATTAAGTCTTCACAATCAATTAAAATAAAGAACAGATCATAATAAAGAACAAGAAGATACAAAATAAACCAACTAAATCATAACAAAAGTTTCAAGTACAGCCCTAATTAACCCTAGAAAATTCCTTAGCCAGTCATGGCTAAAGCACAAATCAAATTAAAAAGAATAAAAGAGTTCCAAAGAGAGAAAATAATAAAACCGGTTGATCTTGTGATGTTTCTTTCTCCCTTCTTCTCTCTTCTTTTCTCTTCCTTTGTCTCTCTTCTTAAAACCAGAAATTATCTCTAAAAAACGTAACTGTTCTGTTCTACAGGTTTCCTATTTATACCTCTCCAAAATATAAAACAAAATCCCTAAAAATAGCAAATTCGGGCTCTGAAACCGCCTTATTGCGGGCCGCAATAACATCCTTACGGGCCGCAATGGATGAAGGCGGTTTCTTCTCGCGCAGTTCTGACTCTCTGGATACTTCTCTGCGGGCCGCAATAAAATCCTTTGCGGGCCGCAAGAGGTCTGGAAAATGCTGTGCTGTTGATCTGCTCTCTGTTTGATAATGTTGCGGCCCGCAAGAGGTGTCTTGCGGTCCGCAATGAATGTGACAGATCATCCTGGCTTGCCATAAATCGCCCGTTTTGCTCCGTTAAGCTCCAAACACTTGATTACCTGTAAAATAAACATAACTAGGGCAGTAACTTGAACTTTTGGACATTTCTAACCTAATTAAACCTAATCTAATCAAAACTTGGCTTAATTTTCATAACAAACCCCCGGTTTCAATAGATATTATTACGGCTTATCACCATGGCATACTCCGGCCCGCGGAAAAAACGTAAAAAAAAAAAAAAACAGGACGCCATGCCATACTCCGGCCCCAAAAAAAAAATCAATTTTTTTTTCTGCTGTTTTCAGTCAGAAATCTAATAATTTTGATCAGATTCAAAATTCATTTTAGAGAAAATGGGTACATGAATTTTTGTGTTCTTTATATCAAAATAAAGGTATGAAAGTCTAGTTTCCAGATAATATAATTTCTTTATACAAAAATATTACAGATTGGTACAGTTTTAGCGATTAATAGACAGAGATCAGAATTCAGAAAAACTGAAATTCCAGTGAGCAGTCCAATAATTTTGATCAGATTCAAAATTTAATTTAGAGAAAATGGCTAAATGAATATTTGTATTCTTTATATAAAAATAAAAGTATGAAAGTATAGTTTTCAGATAATATAATTTCTCTATACACAAATATTACAGATTGGTACAGTTTTAGCGATTAATTGACAGAGCTTAGAATTATTGGACTGCTCACTGAAATTTCAGCTTTTCTGAATTCTGACCTCTGTCAATTAATCGCTAAAACTGTACCAATCTGTAATATTTTTGTATAGATAAATTATATTATCTGGAAACTAGACTTTCATATCTTTATTTTTATATAAAGAACACAAAAATCCATGTAGCCATGTTCTCTAAATTGAATTTTGAATCTGGTCAAAATTATAGGACTGCTCACTGGAATTTCAGCTTTTCTGAATTCTGACCTCTGTCAATTAATCGCTAAAACTGTACCAATCTGTAATATTTTTGTATAGAGAAATTATATTATCTGGAAACTAGACTTTTATACCTTTATTTTGATATAAAGAACACAAAAATTCATGTAGCCATTTTTTCTAAAATGAATTTTGAATCTGATCAAAATTATTGGATTTCTGATTGAATACAGCAGAAAAAAAAATTTTTTTTTTTTTTTTAGAGCCGGAGTATGGCGTGGCGTTTTTTTTTTTTTTTTTTTTTTTTTTACGTTTTTTCACGAGCCGGTACGCTTTAACACATGCCAGGATTCTTATTTTCAAATTCTGACCGACCGTTTCTCATTTTTAATATTTTTTAATTTATTTTCTTATATATAAAAATCTCGGCATACGAATGCTGGTAGCCTTGGCAGGTAGAACAGCTGAACAGGTTTAGCACCAGCAATCAGATCTAGTCACCGAAACATTAGAAAAGATCCAAACGAAGAAATGGCAGCGACGCGCCAGTATCTCCACCACTTATGGAGGCGGCGTGGCGGATCCGCCACCACTTCCGCCGTAGTGGGTCTCGTATTCCTCGTTTTCTCCGCCGTGGGGTTATTTGTGCTCACCTCTCGGTCGCCAGAATCCGCACTTAATAGCACTGAGTCTATCCTAGTCGATCTAACCCTTGTAAACAATGCAAAGGAGAAAGGAGCATGTAAGATAGATAGATAATTTAGTTGTATATTTGTTTGTATAGTTGTGAAATGTTTAGTTGGGATCAGTCATTTCATTGTTGCTGTTATGAGTTTGACTATGCTTGTACGTACAATGGTGCATTCTTTATTCATTGTGCTGTAATTAATGTTCTAGAGTGGAGATTTATCCAATCCAGATAATGTCCAGGTAACGGAAAATGTCTTTAGTGATTATTAGATATTTGGTATCAATTTAATGCCTCACTTTTGGAATACATCAATTAAGTAACCAGCAAGGTTGATTTTTTTTTTTTTTAATGTCTTTCCTTAATAGGCAGTGTCTCATTCTGAGCTATGTAATTCTGTATATATACCATTGTGCCCACAGATAAACAGTACAAATTATCGAATTTCTTTTGTTTTTCCTCTCAGTTTTTTATAGCAAAAAAATTAGATGCTTTGATAGTTAATAAGGTTAATCACTTAATCGGACTTATCAATATGGAAGTCTATAGAGTTTGCTGGAATTTTGTGGCAGATTTGTCAATTACCGATTGTTTAAGTTCAGCTATTGATCTTAGGCTCTTAGCCAAACTAGTGTTACTGCATTTTAAATTCTGGACTTTGCATTTGGATGCTTATTTGCTTATTTTCTTTTTGTTAGTGTGCTTGGATGGGACCCTACTGGGTTATCATTTCTGGAAAGGATTGGGTTATGGCGTTGATAACTGGCTAATTCACCTAGAGGTATTTTAAATCATAGTTACTCAATATACTGATACTTAACCTGTTATCATTACCAGTATGGAAAACTTACATCTGTTCGAAGACGTCTCATCCAAAATAACAATCAACTTTGGTCCCATTTTGGGTTTAATTAGTTTAGTCCTGAAACTATTAATTTAAGCAATACCATCCTAAGGTGCGACATGATTCTCTAAATTGTGCTATATTGTTGTATACTCAGCACAAGTACTCTGTCCAAAAGAAATGGAGAATGATATCGATCTTGGCCTTACATATCTTACATTCCTGCCATTTACAGAAGTTATAACACCCCAGATAATCTTCAATTTTCACTGAAAACAAAAAAAAAATGTTGTATCTAGATTTATTGAAACATCCCATGCATATTTAGACCAAAGGTTTCAGGTTGAACTGTACGTTGCACATGACAGGACCTAAGTGTCATATTTTGAAGGATAGTGGTCAGTCTTGATATGGAATAGAGGGTGCAAATCTGCCTGAAAAGGTCAATTGAAGTCCATGCTTTAAGTGGAGTAGGATCTGGTGCTGTATTGAAATACCATGTCCAGACAATTTTAATGCATAAACTGTTGCATGGAAGCACAATTGATATAACATAATTGATTGTAAAGGATAATATCATTTTATTCAATAATTTAGGGACCTAATTTTGGTGCATATTGATAAACGGAGGATTAAATTGATTTTTCCTGCATAGTTTTTGGGAAAAATTATGGATTTACTATTCACCTGTTGAGTAACTCCAAGAAAGTATCTATGTTAGGGCCTGCTTTATTTTATATTCATGTTTCTAAATCTTGTGGGTCAAAAGCTATAGGGAGGAGGGTGGTGCCGTAATTTGGAATTATGTAGCGCACGCAAGCAGACAGAACTGGGTTCGTCAAACCATATGGAGAAGCAAGTTCCCTTTATTGGCATCTTAAGCAATCTCCCTTCCCAAAATCCTGGTAATTAATTGATTATTCTTTAGTAGATGTAAAATTGCATAAAAGCCAAAAAAAAAAATCAATGATATTTATGAGCTCTGATTTTCTATTGCAGATTTTTATAACTGGAACAAAGTCAAGGTGAGGTACTGTGACGGTGCCTCTTTTTCAGGGGACGTAGAGACTACTGAACAGGTATTCATTTATTTACTGATTAACACACACTGGGGTTGTACCTAGAGGTGCTATGTCCTGAGCTGCACCCTTGCTCCAACCGAATAATACCTGTTGTGGTTAGTCATATAATTCAAAACCATTAAGTTTTAGAAGATTGGTAAAAAGAATTCCTTTTTACTTCTACCTACCAGCCCCAGTTTGTAGAATAGGATATTGCATTTTGAACTTACCTGTATATCCACTTGAGTCCCTGTAAAACATCTAATTTGATTTTTCTTATTCCCCAGAATTGCAAAAGTATTTCTTACATTAATTGCATGCTTAACTGATGTAAATTATAACTCAAATTGAGAAGCACAAGTACATACTAAACCAAACCCCATAATATGCATATTGGTAACAGGACCCAACCCTCTCAATAGCACCACCAATGATTCCTGAGGCAGGGCCAATCAGCTAAAATAGTAATTTACTTCTTGAATTTATTATTGTTGTAGAAGGGAACTACATTGTACTTTAGAGGCCTGCGTATTTGGGAGGCAATTATGGACGACCTTTTACTCAAGGGGCTTGCTAATGCTAAAAAGGTATTTTTCCTATTCAAAAACTTTTGTAATGTTTGTGTTCATGGTGTTTCTAACGTACATCCCAGTTTTAAGTTACATCCTGTCTTAACATACATTCAATGGAATTGAACTTGAGAGATAAAATTTCCCCTTTATTCAGGAAAATGATTTTTTCATCAGATTGGTTTTTTTAATCAGTTTATTATTAGTAGATAGAAAGAAAATGTCTGCATTGAATATAAAGATTAATGGAAGATCACACATTTTGGAGATCAAAGATTTTTGACTAATTAATGGAATTGTGATACAAATTTCCTTATATAAAAAGATAATTTTCTACCCTTTGAGAAAATAGCTATTATTCACAACGTTTGCTAATACAGGATGTTCCTTAAAAACTTGGATGTACACTATAATTATCTGTATGTTCACACTTCCATGAAAGTATATATGTAGTGACATTTTATTATATTTTAGGCACTTCTGACGGGATGCTCTGCTGGGGGGCTAGCCACTTACATACATTGTGATGATTTCAAAGCACTTCTGCCAAAGGCAGAGACTGTAAAGTGCATGGCTGATGGCGGATTCTTCCTTGATGTGTATGTTTTTCCTTAAAAAAATACTTTTGGTCAAGTAATTTCATATTTTTGTTTATTCTTATCTTCTTTTATTTGCTTTACAAAGACTATATTTATAACATAGTTCACCAATTGCACAAGCATAGTCCTAGATATGGTAAGCTTGAGGTTATTTTATATTTTTTTCCCATTTATAACAGGAATGATATCTCTGGGAGAAGGTCAATGTATGATTTCTATAATGAGGTTGTCCACCTTCAGGTGTGTGCCTATTGAACCTTTTGTATTTTTCCTTTTTCTTTCTAAGCTTTTTTTTTTAATTTAATCACGATCTTCACTGTAGCATATATGATCTAGTTGTAAATCATCATTTGTTTTTTATCTGATTACCTTCTTTGTTGTGGATTTTCTTACTTTTTTTATAATCAAATCATGTCAGGATGTAGGAAAAAGATTCCCAGATTGCATTTCCAGAATGGATGCCACAAAGGTCTGTCATCTCTATATTCTCTCTCCAATTTATTACTTCTTTTGTTTTGCGTGGTAGAAAGCTGGGAATCAGCCCCAATATCTTCTTATTCTCATGTTTTTCTTATTCCGAATCAGATTCTTTGTTAATAGTTATGTGATTATCTCTTGCTATATATGATTTTTGGTTATTATTTCTTATTTCAGTGTTTCTTTCCTGAAGAAATCATAAAGAAGATTAAAACCCCTTTCTTTATTCTCAATCCAGCCTATGACGCTTGGCAGGTATAATTGTATTATTTTTCTTTTTTGCTGTCAATAACTATTGTTACACCAGCTATCCACAATTTAATCAATAACTCAAATATATAATTACAGGTACAACATGTGGTCACTCCGGATGTTTCTGGCCCCTCAACCTCCTGGAGAAGTTGCAGATTAGACATTAAAAAATGTGATTCTAACCAAATCGAAGTTCTTCAAGGTGCTAATATTAGTTTTCTTTATTTATTTTATTCGAGTTCGGGTAAAATTTAGTATGTGCTGAAGGCAAATACAACTGCAGGGATGAGAACAGCACTGCTTGATGGCATCAGGGGTGTTACAGAGAAAAAGGATTGGGGAATTTTTGTTGATTCCTGTTTTATACATTGTCAATCTCTGAAGGACTACTTGTGGCACTCTCCCAACTCCCCTCGAATCAATAACAAGGTAGATTTTTGTAAGATACAATAACGTGCCACTGATATATACATTATTTACTGAAGAAATATCAGGGATAACTTCATATGTAAGGTACAATACTTATCTAGTACTGCTGCACCAGTATCAGCTACAATACACATCCAGTGCACGTGTTCCAATTGGGATGATAGCTGGTTAATTGAGGCGGTGCATTAGGTTTAACATGTTGGATTTAGCTAATCTTTCATGATTGGGTCAGGTTGATAGTGTGTACAATTGTTGGGTTGGATGTATTGTGCCTTACTATGAATATAAACTGTGTTATTTGGGTTGGGATTTTGCCAATCCATAACCAACCATTGTAAATCTCTGAGCATTATAATTCATGATTTCGTAGGTGATTGAGTTAGGCTGGTTTAATAGATGATAGGACTTAATGCCAGTGAAATAATTAATAAAGAGCATGTATTTCATAAACAAATTAAACTGGCAATACTTTTATTTGAGAATAAGCAGCTAATATAAATTTGGTATTGTAAATTGATGGATTTTTGGAGACAATTGGAATTTTTTTTATCCTCCAGGTCAGCATGTTCATGGAACTTCACTGAGATTTGGGTCTGACCCTCCTGATTAGCACTTGCATTTTTCTTTCTTTTAAATATAAGGCTACACTATCAAGTATCAACCAAGTTTAGCCAAATCAAGCCTACTATTTGTAACATGCTTCCAGGCAAACTGATGGCCCTTTTATTTTTTTTATTTTTAAACTAAGAAAAACATCAATGCTATTTGAACCTGAGCATAACCAGTTGATAGTATAATACACTGTTCTAGCTATTGTCATATTATATTATGTATTCATTTAATTATTTTGTGCAGACGATTGCAGAGGCAGTGGGAGATTGGTACTTTGATAGGAGCAAAGTGAAGGAAATAGACAGCCAATACCCCAGCAACCCATCATGTTACAACATGGTTTTTAGCCGGCCTTATAAGTTATAACCTCTCCACGTTTTTTTACATTGTTGAACTATTTAGCCTTGAGATGCAATTGCATCGTTTTGCAGCTCTTCATTAGCATTGTACATGCAGTCTTTTTGGACATCTTGTTTATACCTCAGTGTAATTTGTTCTTATATGTTGTAGATCAATGAAGTTCAAATCTCATGTTTCACGATTAGAATCAGAAGAGTCAAATAGATTCACTATATGTGTGATTTGATTTATGTTTCACGATTCAGTACTCATGATTCAGGTTATTGGGTCCAGACTAGTTAAAATCTATTAAATATTAATTTCTTCCTTCCAAAAATTCTTGTTTGCTTTTTTGTGTCTTCTTTTGTTTTCACTGACTGGAGAAAGCACAAGAACAGAAACAATGGAAGAGGAAGAAGCACAAGAGATGGTGAAGCAGGTAACAAATTTCTGTGATGTGTGTTGTGAATAATTTGAGTTGGACCACACAAACAAGATAAGTTGTACTGATTTTGTAATAAAAATTGTTTGCTATATGTAGTAAATAGGTGTTTTATCTTATTTCATGAATAGTTTAGCAAATTTTATATCATGGCATGACAACGTTGTAAGAAAAATAATTCTCTGCTTGTTCCATCTTCTCGTTTATTAAATTTATTTGACAGTCAAGGGGTTCATTTATGGTTAATGCAATCTCTTTATTAAAGCTGAGTTGACATAAATTTTCAGAGCAATGATTCTATGTTAAAAGCTGAGTTGACATGATTTTTATGAGCGGTGCTTTTATGGTAAAATAAGAAAGAACAACAATTATATCTTCCGAGATATTTATATATAAGAAAATAAATAAATAAAATATTAAAAATAAGAAACTGTTCACCATAATTTCAAAATAAGAAGGCCGCCACGCGGGATGGCGTCCCTCACAGACTACGTCCCGCGAAAAAAAAAAAAAAAAATCAATTTTTTTTTCTGCTGTGTTCAGTCAGAAATTCAATAATTTTGATCAGATTCAAAATTCATTTTAGAGAAAATGGCTACATGGATTTTTGTGTTCTTTATATCAAAATAAAGATATGAAAGTCTAGTTTCCAGATAATATAATTTCTCTATACAAAAATATTACAGATTGGTACAGTTTTAGCGATTAATTGACAGAGGTCAGAATTCAGAAAAGCTGAAATTTCAGTGAGCAGTCAAATAATTCTGACCTCTTCAAGGATCAGAAGCTACGATGAAGGAGTGGCTGCCTGAAGACACCAATCAGATACCCTTGCAGGAAGTGGAGCCACAAATGGTGTTTTTTAGACTCGTAAATTTTTAGAAAAGGTCAACCTTATCGGCAACATATGTCTTTCACCTTCCTCAACCGTTTAATTCTTTACTAGTATCGTGCCCGTGCGTTGCAACGGAGATATTATAAGGTTGAATAGAATATGAAGAGACTTTTTTTATTGATATTTCACCCAGAATTTAAAAAAAATATATAAATGAAAATAAAAAATACAAATGACAAAAAAACGGAGAGATAAATAATAAATAACAGTAAAAGAAACCACAACAAATGAAAAAACATGAAAAAAATCTTGAAGTATCATTGCTAGTGTGATTATGTTCAATGTAGTCCAACATTTCTGAAAATGAACAAAAAAAAATGAAAAATATATTATAATTGCTCCAATTGAAAAAATATAATAAAATTAGAAAAAC
The DNA here is from genome assembly GCA_025461125.1 of Carex kokanica. Lineage (NCBI taxonomy): Eukaryota > Viridiplantae > Streptophyta > Magnoliopsida > Poales > Cyperaceae > Carex > Carex kokanica. The sequence goes on along the minus strand of JAJGRX010000953.1, from coordinate 220,002 downwards.
AATATTTCTATTCTTGATTTTCTCGATTCTAGGTGTGGAGTGATTTGTATAGAAACAACTCCAATCAAATATATTCTAGATTTTTCTATTATGCCGTTGGGATCTATATAGAAACAAACAAAGAAAAATATGGAAACAAAGAAAAAATTAATTTTCATTTTCTGTCGTGATAATTTGTATAGAAACAAAGGAGATATAGGAAACCAAAAATAAGGAAACGAAAAAATTGCTAAACATAGGAGAAATAAGGAAAAAAATGTCGCTACAAGGCAATATATTCAATTTTAATTGCAATATATTGTGTGACTGTATGTGTAGCGAATATATTTTTAACTAAATATAGACTTCTACACTTAAAAAAGATGCATTTAATCAAAACAAGACAGATTGTTTGATTAGAGGGTTGATATTAAATTTGAAATTTCATCTTTCAATCATAGCCGTTGGCGGATCGGACACCCAACGTGCTTAATAATGTAAGGGAGATAATACTAATTTTAGTACAAATTAAAATAAGAGAAAATATTATCTCTCATCTCTCTTTTTTCAAAATTTCCCAAAGCTTTCTACTTTTCTTTCTAACAAACTCTTAACTGTCAATAAAATTTCAAAGGCCGCGACACTTAATTATTTTCTTAATTTTTCCTAATTAAAAAATAATAATTATAAGAAAAGAGATTGATTATATTTTTATATTTACAAAACATGTAAGAACCAAATCAAAGAATTTGTAATCTCCTGGGGCATCGAATCTTTGATTCGGTACATCTTTTTTAAAGTTATGTACTACACTTGAGAAAAAAAAATTTAAAAAAGGGTGTACCGAATCTACACCGAAATTTTTATTAATAGGAAAATAAATAATTAAATATTGACAATGGGAAAGGAATTTGTAGAAATTCGATATATAAGAAAACGTTATTGTCTGTAACTTTCAGAGGACGTTATAAATAAAAAACGTCTAGATTAGCGAAATCATATTAATCAGTAATTAACAAAACCGCAAAACAAAAAACTCATGACGTTATATTCTATCACGTCCAGACATTTTGGAAAAAAAATTCTGGATGTTCTCAAGAACAACGTCCGCTGCTTTTTGTTGGTAAAAAGAAAGCAGTTCAAATCAAATTAAAAATTATGGACGTTATCAACAACAACGTCCTGACTTTTATTTTTTCTATTGTCACTAAGTTCATGCCGTTGTTGTCTGTAACGTTCACGCTGGACGTGATTCTATGTAACGTCTAACACATCACGTAATTAGTTGGTCAATTACAATTCGCTAATCTGAACGTTGTGTTTTATAACGTCCTCTGAACGTTATAGACAATCACGTTTTTCTTATATATCGAATTTTCACGAATTCCTTCCCCATTGTCGATATTTATTTATTTATTTTTCTATTAATAATTTTTTTTCAAAATCTACACCCATTTTTTAAAGAATTCAGAATAGATCTGATCCCAATTGGACCTATTTTGGTTCGATGGGCTCAATCATCACCCAATATGTATTAAAAAAAATTTGAAAGAAATTCAAAAAATCGAAAGATTGGATCTATGTTCAAGGGATCACACCTATCAAGAAAAAATATTTTGTTTCGATTAGACCTATAATTACATATGAAATACCTGATGAGATTGATTTAGCAACACTTTTCCCTCAGGATCTCGTGCAAGAAAAAGACAATCTCCAATTTAGAATTGTCAATTATTTCCTTTATGGAGATAGCAAGTCAATTCGAATAATTTGTCTTAAGACTATTCAATTAGTTCGGACTTGTTTAGTATTGAATTGGGACCAAAAACAAAATAGTTCTATAGAAGAAGAGGTTCATACTGTTATAAAATAAAAACAAAGAATAATAAATAAAATAGAGAGAACACGTAAAAGATGGCAATATCTTTATTCATATATTTCTCATGTGTACAATACAAGATTACAAAGTCTCTATTTATAGGCTACAAATTGTAAATGAAAAGTCATTACTATAATAAATAAGACATTGAATTCTAAATAGTAGTGGGAGTAGTGGAGAAATAAATATTGAGAGTCATGGACATCCACATTAATAATTTTATTCATAACACATACTTCATTTGTTGAGATAAAGATAAATTTTTTAATTCGCAATTTCATCAAAATTGAGTTAATTAAGTCCTCGAAAAAAAATATGAAAGAAAAAACAAGTTTATGATTTTTTTATGATTTAAAAAAAAAAAAAAAAGAGGCTGAAAGTCCATTTCATTATTAAAACATTAATTATAGGTACTAGATATCAACTAGGGAACAACTTCCAGATTATGTTGTTTCACGAAATAGGATTCATTCCTGATAATACATTAGATCCTATTCCTGATAATGATCGTAGCAATATCAATCCTTTTTATTCCAAGACGAAAATGCAATCATTTAGTCCATCTAGTCAACATAAAGGAACTATGGGTACTTTGTTAAATCGAAACAAGGATTATCAATCTTTGATAATTTTGCCATCGTCCAATTGTTCTCTTCAAGAGCCTGATAAGCGTGTCCTCTTCTTTAAAAGTCGTGTATATCTGTTTTAATTTCTGTGCGCACATATTTTAATGTAGATTGGACAGTGTTGGAGCTCATTGGACTCCAAAGTAGGTCCAATGTCCATCGAACCTACTCTGTTCTCTTTTTTAAGATTTTCTGTGCTAAGATTTCTGTTTTGATCTGTTTTTCAGGTGAAAAGGAGAATACCGAACTAACTTTTCGTAACACCTCATAAATACTTATGTTTTAAAAAAAAAAAATCATCCTCAATCCCTATAATTAATTTTTTAATTACGAAAAAAAAAATTCCACGACTCTGGTCGCAGACTTGCAGTTATTCTCTTCCACGTGGCAACGACGCTCCTCTTCCCGCCAATTATTTTCCCGCCAAATTGCTACCATCCTCTTTTCCCTGCCTCCTTCCCTATTTCTCCCTATTTCTCCGAAACCGAAGCCCATTACAATTCCAACCAGTCCGTAATTTCTCCATCTGCGTGCGCCATGGATTCGATCAAAGCTTCCTCTCACCCTGCAATCGCCACCCCGACCAAGAAAGCCCTAGCATCTTCCTCAGATACTCCAATCAAAAGGAAGAGTCCAGTGCCATCTGACGACCAGTTTTGGACGCCAACCCCAGAGAAACCGGCACAGCGGTCGAGGCGGGGTTGTGGCTCGAGCATTGCCTTCTCTGTGAATGAGGTTAGGCAAGCTGCTCTTGGGCTATGCAAGAAAGATGGAGGCATCAATGAGAAGTTAGATCGTGATCTTGCCTTGGTGGAGAAGCAGCTACGCTCAAAGAAAGCTGTCAAATTAAGTTCATCTAAAGAAAAGGATGAAATCCAACTTCCCAACAAGTAAGTTCTGTGATTGTACCCTATCCAACACGTGGAAATTTGCAAACTCTGATAAAAAGGAAATGCAAAAGATTGGATCTTTACATCAAAAGAACAGTAAAAAAAGGAGATTCATCTTGGGTCTTAATCTAATCTTTAGATATATGTCATAGGCAAATCTCTGGAATTCTTTTGAACTCTCTTTTGTGCAATCGTTGGCCAGTTGCTTCAGAAGAAGCCATGTTGCTGGATTATGTAAAAAGTAGCATCACACTAAGCAGTCATTGATGATTCTTTTTGTTTGGGGTTTTAGTCAAATTAATTCTTCCCTAATTTCATCTCCAGATATCAGATACTGTGTGAAATCTTCAATTGCATGGAGTGCTCAATTCGGCTCCTTCGACTTAGAGGATCAATGCCAACATTTTCAAATCTCTATGCTAGGATTCAAGACTTGGCTAACCAGTAATAATTTATAATCATATACAGTTCTTGTCCTTTGCTGAGTTCTTGGAGTTTGTTCTAATTGCTGGGTTTGTTTTGTTTTGCAGGAATTTGACTTACAAGCAATTAGCACAGATAAAACACATCTTACCTGAGGCCATTATAATCAAGAAAGTGCTTCTAAGGGATGAGAGTACCTGTTGTATGAAGCCAGAACTCCAAATCAGCATGAATGCTGAGGGCATTGGAATTAACACGAAAGAGGAGGGTCAAACCGCATATTTGTACCTGAGAAAAGTTTTCAAAGAAAGGCTTGTAGATTTTGTCAGAGATCATCCAGAGGTACTAATCCAAGTCTCTTCATCTCAACCCAATTGTAAAAGCTGTATGCTTTGTTTAGGATACTCAGTTCGAAATGACCTATACTTTTCAGAAAAGCTACTTTAGATTTGAGGATAAATTTGATGGATTTCCCAGAAAATATAAGCATCCATGAATAGTCCTATAAACCTGGGAGCACTGTTTACACTTTACACCCCCAAATTATACTCTTTATTTTCTTTGGTCTGTTTATGCCCAAATATGAATTGATAAAGGGCATATTTGGCATTTCTGAAATTAGACAAGGAGGGGTATACATGTATGTAACTTGCAAAAGGAACTACAGAACTGAATATCATCTGCATTTTATTTATGGCAGGAAGGTGATATACCTGAAGATGAGTTACCACATCCATTTAACCATTCAAACAAACCTTCATCCACACCAAAAATCATCAAAGAAAACACTTCAGTTGATGAACCACAATCTGTTGTACTCTCCCACATGCCACCATCATTTCAGAGGCGGTTTTCCCAAAAGGCCACAGTTTCCGCCCTAAGGAATCCTTTGTTTGACCCGTCTTCAACCAACTCACCAAATACATGCACAAGTGCTTCAGAGGCTACTCCTGTCAAAAAATGCATTAGTTCTTTACAGGCTACTCCTGCAAAGCTTGTTTCTACTCCTGTGAGGCTAATGGCCTCGACACCAGCAATCAACACTCCTAAGAGGTGCTTGTCCGAGAGCAGCATCAATTTGCCCCCGGTGAAGAGGTCAGGGACTAAGAGGTTGGCTCGACCTCTTTTATTTACAAGTCCAAATAAGTGTATCAAGGAAAAAGAAAAGCAAGGAGAGGAAGTGTTGGTTGAAACAATTGAAGAAGACGGTGTACTTGATTTCTTACCCAAGTCCCTTTTGCAATCTGTAAGGCTCTTTCTTTCCAACTTATTTCAATATTTTTTTCATTTTCAATAAGCACCACTAAATCCTTCTTGATATATGGTACCCTATTAATTGATTCATGAAACATACTCTATGACCTTAGCTGCAAGGTCATTTGTTTTACAAACCCTAATAAATTAAGCGCAATAAGTCAAATGTGATTTGGAGGTTTGCATGTGGTTATGAAGCAGTTTAGCTATGCGTAGTGTGGTGTAAATTGATTCATAGTAAAGAGTAGAAATACTAACAAATATTGGGCCATTTAGTGGTCATATTGGATTGACTCCAGTAAATAGTTGATAAATTGCCAAATTCTTTTCACCATTGTTATATTAAATTTTGTTCTGTTTTATTATGTCTGTAATAGGCAGATCTGGATCTTAACCTCTTAACAAAACTCTTATTTTAATCAAAGCATAAACTGATTAGTTTGACTCATCTGTCATCCATGTCAATCATAACAGGTGGGATCAGGTCATGAATTCCCATTTGAAGTTATACTAAATATATTATGTCAAAGGGACTTCTCCGTTTTTCTAATTGCCTGTTTAATGGTTGGATTAGTCAAATCACAGATATAGGAAAAATGTTTATTCAGTATGGTAATATTTTGGGTGAAATTTGCAGATAGAGTTCATTCTGTTATGATATCATATATTAAGGCTTCAATTTGACAATTAAGGAGATTTGATGAAATATTTTTTATTCCAAGGTAAAAGAGAAGGAAAGAAGAGTATTGCTTGAAAAGGAGACAGGTGTTGCTGATGCAATAAGACGGCAAAGGATGATAGGATGCTTGCCTAGTACATTTAATACAATTTTACTTTCGTACCGATCATTGAATAGGTCGGTCATGACCAAGCAGGAGCTCATTCACAAGATAATTGCAAACAACTCGAAAATTGTTGATAGAGGTACTTGATTAAATGTTATTTTTACATTTTTTTTCCACCTTTTTTGAACAGCTGTTGAAAATAGTACTGAAACTTGGGTGAAATTACACTTCAGGATAATAACACCAGCTTTGGATCTTACATCCGTGATTTAGCTTTAATTAGCACAGCTAAAGGTCATCCAATTCAGTCTAGTCCTGCTGTAATTGTTGAAGTTACAAATGAGAAAAATTGAACAACTGGTACTGCAAGTAACTTAATGTACACCAAGTTGGTAGTAAAAATCTGGTCATACTGCATCAGCATTGTTGCATCTGCTTGATATTATCCAGATGTTGACAGAATTCATTGGCCTTTCAACTCTATCGCTCAAAAAATAAATAAAGAAACATACAAAGAAAAGAGAAGAAAAGAAAAGACAAAAGAACTGATGATGAGAGTTTGTGATTCTGAAAAATGCAGAGGAAGTTGAAGAACAGTTGAGTTTGTTACAAGAGATCATTCCAGACTGGATATCTGAGAAGACAGCACTTGGCGGAGATGTTCTCTTACGGTTAGCATATAAACTAATTTTTACATTGTTTTTATATTTTCTAAATTGCCTTAAATTCAACCTTTGTGTTTGTTTGGGTGTAGTGTCAATATGCTGTGCAGTCCAGAAGAAATCAGGGAAAGACTAGCCAAAGCCGAGTGAAGGGCCAAAAAAAAACAACACAGATGTCAATACGCCTCAATTGGTACTCAACTTCTCAGTTCTTTTAATTAAATTAGGGGTGCTCCCCATTCTGTATTCCTTAGTTGTAATTATAGTTAGGCTTTGATCCCTGAACTTGGGGTTGTTGGTATTCATTCTTTCTTTTTCTTGTGACATTATGTAAATAGCAAATACTTCTCTCAATTGCGTGCTGGAATGATTATGCAAAGTTTGGTAATTTTTCTCAATCATACAATGTCCAATTGGCAAATCCAAAACTCTATTCAACAGAAGTAATAATTGTATATTTAATAATTAATACGATGGCCATACGCTGTGGTTTGGCTAAATAGATGAATTAAATTAGCAACACATCAGCAAAAGAATGACAAATCAAATTGTAGAGTTGATGATGGCATGATGGATCCTTTGTACAGCTGTACAATTGGAGGCTAGTTTACTTGTTGCCTAAAACTGCCAGATGGATAATCTGAGGCTAATGATCTTATTCTTCAATAGTTGATGATGGCATGATGGATCCTTTTAGCATAATTCAACTCTTTTTTTTTCCTAATAATCTCCCATGACAAAAACTGGTCCAAGAAATCCTATTTATTGAAAGAGAAGAGAAGAGAAGAGGGCGGCCTAAAATGAAAAATATAGCATGGTTATCCTTGAATACCATCATATTCATACTTTAAAATCAAATGCAGGTCCTATTTCTACCAAAAGACTTGCTCTCCATTCTCCAACTGGCAATATGGATATGATAGTGCTAGAATATCAATTCTTAATCCAACTCAATGGCAATAAGTTCCAAGCAGTTTGAAAATGACTCTCTTCCCTTCACAATTCTCCTGCTCTATGACACTTATTAATAGATGCAGAATGCAGTGATGTGATGTGATGTGGGGTGTTATGAGGAAAATAAATCTCTTGTTATTTCTTGAGAATAACAGGAAAAACTGTTCAAACTTTTTCATGTGCAAATCTCAACGAAGATCTACGGTTAGGATCGGAATAACATATTCAGGTTATTCCCAATGAATAACAGCAGATTATTTGCGTGTTATGAGGTGATTGTAACCGACTTATGTTCGGCTCCATTCAGGTGTCGCTGTCACTTGACTCACTTGGAAGTTGGAACAACTCTCACGCACATTATCTTTATATACCTACCGGCTACCTATTTCGAGTTGAGTACTTCTCCTCAACTGTTGAGTCAGATTAGGAGATAAAGAGTTTGAAAGACAGAAGACATAGTGACATACTATAAAGCCTACTTTTTTATTTTATTATTATTATTGTCTACATCTTATGCTTGATTTGTATGATTTAGCTGCGTTTTGTTTTTGTATCCCCTAGGGGTCTTTTGAACTTTAATTGGCTTACTAAAAAATATATTTATGTTTTAATTAACGATTCTATGACCACTTTTCTCGAAAAAAAAATATTGATCAAATCAATCTACTTAGCCACACAGGAATTAGATCTAACAAGGAATTTATGTGCACCCAATCACCCGCTACACAAAACACCTCAAATGAAAAGCAGCAGAGAAGACGCTCTTTGTTTCAACACGAAAAAGTCGCCTTCACTTCGTTTGGAAGTAAACAAAGTAATCGTACTTTCACTTCGTTTGGAAGTAAACAAAGTAATCGTAGCAGGTAGAGAAGTGGCAGACCACTAGACCAGCGAATTTAAAAAAAAAAAAAAAAACAAAACCAGCAGATCACACCATGAAAGCAGGCGAAGAAATGTTGGTGCCGGAGCACCAGAACTGTCGCCAATCGTGGAGATGGCGCGGCGGACGTGCCATCACCTCGGGCGTGCTGGGTCTCGCCCTCCTCGTTTTCTCTGGCGTGATGTTCCTTAGGTTCACCTCCCCGCCACAGGACGGCGCGCTTAACAGCTCCGATCCTGTTTTAGTTGATCTAACCCTTGTGAAGAACGCAAAGGAGAAAGGAGCATGTAAGAAAAGATCTACTCCACTAATTTGATAGATATTACTTTTTCTGAAGGGTTCAGTTGGGCGAATTCATATCCTCTGTAATACTCGACTGAGTACGATGAGGTCTCAGTCGTCAGATTTAACTTTACACGAATCTCAAAGCACAAATAATACTGCCCCCGGCTGAGAGTAAACCCGGGCCGTAAAGTGATTTACTGTTCTGTACAATATTACAGAGGATACTGGTCCGTAAAACAATCCCTTTGGGATAAATTAGACTTGATCATTATTTGAGATATGAATGATATTTTAAGTCTTACTTAAACTAAATGCATTATGTTTTTAATTTTTCATCTTTACCTCACAGTTATTTGATTATCTTCTTTTTGGTAGTGTGCTTGGATGGAACCCTACCGGGTTATCACTTTTTAAAGGGATTTGATTCTGGCGCTGATAACTGGCTAATTCACTTAGAGGTACCCTCTATCAGTTCCACACGGACCACACCCTACATTAATAGCTCAGTTAATCCTAGTGTGGGTATAAAATATTGACTCCCAGAGGCATCTCAATTAATGTTGCATGAGAAAGAAACCAAAAGTCATATAAATAGTGCACCTTTTGTCCTACTAAGCTATTAATTGGTGTTTTGAGCTATTTGGTCCGTAAACTAACTAATGAAGTATAATCTGGTCTTCAATTAAAGCTTATTGCCCTTTTGCATATGTATAGTTCTTTTGGCTTGGCATTGTTGAGTGTTATAAACCATTTTATAAGGTTGACCAGGTCCCCCCCCTCCCCCTCTCTTATCTCAAATGGATAGTTAAAACCTGACTGGGAAACTCCAATAAAGTGCATATAATTGGAGAGAGTTGAATACCACAAAAGATCTCATTTCTATTTTGGATAAATATTATTAAGACATTTTGGAGAGAACTAAACTAAATACATATGACAGGTCACTACCATTGGTTGCCATGTTTGATAGGACATGTCACACTTAATATCTGAGGGACCAAATTCCTCCTGTCGATAGTGTGTGAAACAAATTGATATTTTCCATTATGCTTTATGGATCTGAAAGAGCACTTCGTTGTTATGCGCTTTAGGGCACCCCTCCTCTTATATTTGTTCTCTTTATTTTTTGTGGTGAAAGCTATAGGGGGGAGGTTGGTGCCAAAATTTGAAATCCTGCAATGCTCGTAAATACACTGCACTAGGTTCATCAAACCAGATGGAGCACCAGGTTCCCTTTACGGGCATCTTAAGCAATCTGCCCTCTTATAACCCTGGTAATTAAGTTTTTATTCTTCAGTAGATCTACAATAAATCCAACTAAACAACAGAAGTAAGAAATCAAGAGATCTTCTTTATGTTGAGCTTTTGTTTTCTGTTGTAGATTTCTTTAACTGGAACAAGGTCAAGATTAGGTATTGTGATGGTGCTTCTTTTTCTGGAGATGTAGAAGAGACAGAGCAGGTACCAATTTCTTACTCATGAATACAGATATACACCTAGAGATGCTATATTTAACTAGAATAAATTACACATATGGTCGTTATGTAATCATTGTATTTCCATTTTCAACCTTGATGTTTCATATTTATGCTCTGGTCCCTGAAGTTTGAAATTTGTATCAAACTAGTCCTTGGAATACTTAATTTAAAAGCTGATTGAAACTTGTGTAATATGGCGTCAGCAAACTGACTTGATGATATGGAAGATGGAAAGAGTTTATGGTTAATTAGGTTAACATTGTTGTCACAATAAGATTTTGATGGCACATCCACATCAACAGTTTAGAGTACATGGATTTATGTCATCATTCAGTAAGCAAGGACAAGGATTTCCTACTTTTAACATTTTTTTAGGTTGCAGACAAAGTTGGTACAAATTTGAAAACTTAAATAGACCAGTGTGGAACTTTGTAACTTCACAAACCATCAGCTTAATTTGCTCCTTTGAAGTAATAGCTGGATTCAAACTCAACTAATTATTGTTAGGGCACATGGCAAGACCTATCATGATCTAGGTTTTAAATAGAATAGAATTCCAAAATATTACCTCCCAGTCAAGTGTCTACAACTGTTAAAACCATGCTTTAACATATACTTTTATCATTGCAAGAGCATTCATAGCATTGGTAGTGGATCAAAAAGACAAAGGATAATCAAAATGAATGTAGTGCCCGGTCTTATGCCAGCCCTGATCATTTAAATTATCAGGGTGTCCATATTAAGGCAGACATGCCCGACAAATTGGACCCGATATACTGCCTTTACCCATTTCAAGCATATGTAAAAATTGATCATATATGGGATATATAAAACCTGAGCTTAAATAAAGTATGCATCATGGTGTAGCAGTATTCAATCTGAGTTGGGCCTGATGGCACTTGTAGTTATACCTAAATGGATATCAGTCAGTATAGAACTTTCTAATTTTTTATCTGTGAAATATTTATTTCTGCTTTCTTTCTTCTTCTTTTTAATTGTAGAATGGGACTACTTTATATTTTAGAGGCGAACGCATATGGAAGGCAGTCATGGAGGAGCTTTTGCTAAATGGTCTCGCTACTGCTAAAAAGGTTGTTTCGCTACTTTTACAGTGCTATGAAAATATTTGAATAATCTAATAATATTGTTATATTTTAGGCACTTCTGACAGGATGCTCTGCTGGAGGGTTGGCCACCTACATACATTGTGATGACTTCAAAGCACTTCTTCCAAATGCAGAGACTGTAAAATGCATGGCTGATGGTGGTTTCTTTCTTGATGTGTATGTTTTCATTTAACAATTAATGGTCACTTTTGGTCAAGTCCGGTAATTTGTCTCTTTCTGGTTCTTCTATTATATTATTTTAGGTCTTTTTATGTGGTCCATATTTATACCACTATTTACCTAATGCAAATACATGTAATCTTTCTATAGCAAGTTTTGGTCTTTCAATATTTCTCTCTTTTTTTCCAAAAACTTGCAGGAAAGACATCTCAGGCAAAAGTTCAATGCATGACTTCTATAGTGATGTTGTCCACCTTCAGGTGCCGGTGCAATCATTCTTTTACAACTTTTTTCATCCCTTTCTTTAATTAAACTTACCCCCAGCAGTACATTCTTGTTCTTTGTTCAGTAACATAGTTTTTTTTATTTTCATTTTATTTTCTTGCTTTATTCACATATTCTATTTTTGGCTAATCAAATTATTTCAGGATGTAGGGAAAATGTTCCCAAATTGCATCTCAAGGATGGATGCCGCAAAGGTTTGTCATCCCTCTACTTCTATTTTCTAATTCTTACTTCATTTTATATAACTTGGTAAGAAGCTGGGAATTACACTGGAATAGTTCCTCAATTCACCTTACTTGGGCCAATGTGAATTTGCTTCTGGGGCTTGGAACAAAGTATTAACTGGCCATTCTATCCTTGTATGAAATAAATGTGTGCCGTATAATCCACATCAGTTGATCATGCTACCAGTGATGCATATTTAATGGGGCCAACCATAAATACATTGGGGCCAACATTACTCTACTACAGAAAAGGATGATTATACCCTCACTGGGGCTACTAAATCTGTTGAATAAACTAATTGTCTTTCTGAGACTAGGTTTGAAATAGAAAGAGAGACCAAAGTATCTGATATGTAGTAAGGACCTTCAATCTTTCCTTTACTCAGTGCTTCTTTCCTGAAGAAATTACAAAGAGCATTAGTACCCCTGTTTTTATTCTCAACTCGGCTTATGATGCTTGGCAGGTCTGATTTTCCTTTTTAATCCTCTAGTTCTTTTATCAAACCAGTATTCTATCTAAGGTACTGATATAAAAGTTAGAATTTTGTTATATAGGTAAAAAATGTGCTGGCTCCGGGTTATTCTGATCCTTCTAATTCGTGGGCGAGTTGCAAATTGGACATAAAAAAGTGTAATCCTATGCAGATCAAAATTCTTGAAGGTAGTAATTTAAATATGCTTGATTTAATCCTCTTTGATAGAGGTTGGGTAAAATTCTGTATGTGCTCAAGGAAAGAAATATTACAGGATTTAGGGCAGCACTACTGGATGACATAAGCGATGTTAAGACGAAAAAGGATTGGGGCATTTTTGTAGATTCTTGTTTTGTGCATTGTCAATCTCTGAGGAACATTACATGGCACTCACCTTACTATCAACGAATCAATAACAAGGTGAATTTCAAAATTCTTACAGAGCTAGGAGCATCAAGTACAAGTATTGACATTGAAATATTGTTGATTTATTTATGCATGTATTTGTTTACTTTGAGCAGAGTATTGCGGAGTCAACCGGGGATTGGTACTTTGACAGGAGAGAGGTGAAGGAAATAGACGGTCCATACCCCTGCAACCCGACATGTGTAAATGACGGCTTTTAGGCTTTGAGGCCTGCACGAGCGTTACCACGCACGGACATAGAAAATAAAAAGAAGTGATTATTTTTTTTATAAAAAGAACTTTTCTTTTCTTGTTAAGGTTAATTGGAGTAAATTAATTGTGTACCATGACCATCCATTTAATTTGCACAAGTGGACACTTGAGTCTGACTCAAATTCAATTGCGTTTTCGCCGTGTAAAGTGCAGAAACGCAACAGTTAATTTGCACATGTTCGGTTCGTATCGGACGATTGCAATTGCAATTGCATGTTACAATAATATTAATGCAGTAATGCCCAACTGATTGGGATCGATTATGACCTTATTAGCGCCCCCACAGGCCACAGACCACAGCGACCACAGTAGCCAGAAAGCAAAGAAGCATTGCACGTGTCAAGGTCACACGTCAAAGTTAAAAGAAGCAACGGAAAAAAGGAAAACTAAGGTAATGTCCTCTTCTTTTCCTTTTTTCAGCCACCTTCTCTTAATTCTTTTTCTGACAGGGCAGAAAGAGCTAAGTTTTGCAATTACGGTTATAAAGATGCTCCTACCACTTGCAAAATAATTACAAAATTGATGATTTAAATAAATTACTAAATTAACAAATGATTCATATCCATGTAATTGAAGTTTTAAATAAGAAATCAGCATGTACAATTAATTTATGCGCAAGCAAGATGGAGATGTTCTAAACAAGAGCATCTTATTTCTAAGACAAGAGCCTCTCCAGTTTAAAATTCAACTGGAGAGGATTTGGGCCTAAAATGAAGCATGGTAATGGTATGATCAATGATGGTAGCTTTCCTTGATACAGGCCCCCACACTGCCACGCATCAAATGGCAAGTGCCTAGTCACCTTTCCCATAGGACCCATACTATGAAATGGAACCATACAGATACAGTACACCCACTGCCACTGCATCAAATTCCAACTCTATAATGGTTATGGTCCCACTGGACAAAATAATAGTGTGGTCAGAACTCAAATAGAGCATTTGTCTTCTATTCCCACCCGTACAATTGGCACTAGTCTATTTTGGGGGATCGCTATCAAATCGAATCCCCAGTCGGTCAGCACAGCGGTCTCAGCAGTAACGCACCGTTTCAGTTTTAATCCGGACCATCCCATCAGAATTTAGACCAATCTGGCTCAGGTAATATGAATTCCACTCCTTCGGGCTGCGGCCTCGCTCAACGGAAACAATTTTTTTCACTATCCCGATTTATAAAAGAATAATTCACACAAATATCTTTAATTTTTTTCACTATCAACGGAATAGAAATAGAGTATATTTTAAAATGAAGATGGGAAAAAAAAAATTGAGTCAGCGGCGCCCCACGCACCCACGCACCCACTTGTGCGAATTGATTGAAAACAAGCACCACTTTTCTTTTCTGGAGGCCGAGACAAAATAAATAAATGAGAAATTTCAAAAGTTCATTTTCTCAGTAGTCAAAAGTTCACAGGATATCCATTTGGGCCATCTCAAAGTCACACCATGTACCATTTCTCTCGTTCGGGATTTTTTTTTTTATAAAAAATCTCCAAATTACAAAAACTATCAGAACGGAGAAAAATTCTCGTTCGGATCGTTCCTTAAAAATTAACTGAAAGTTAGCTGGATTCTGAATAAATGCATCTTCAATTCGTTCCATTGTAAGAAAATTCAGAGCTAAATAATCCCCTTGTCAACAGCCTGTCAGCATCTAATAGATATCCTTCTAAGATACATAGCTTGAGTAATATCTATTTAGAAAACCTTATTTTTTTTTGTTAAAAGATTGTTCTTTGTTCTCAGTCAACTCCAAGAGTGTTTATAAAAGTTGATACTTTGAAAAATCAATCAACGCATGAAACATAGTAAACAAATGGAAGTATATATGAGAACTACTTACGGGTTGTTTTATTCAAATATTTTCCAAGCATAAATTGACTAAAGATTAAAGAATCACAGAAACAAACAATGCCCATGACTCAATTATGTAGGTGGAATGGAAGCACATACATGTGAATATGTGATGTGATGACAATCAATATACCCATTTTTCCTTGAATGAGTTCGTTTATTCACACCTTCCATGCCTCAGAAATCAAAAGAGGCTACAACAATTTGTACTTTTCTTGCATAGACCTAGCTTATGGACCAGTATACTTCAACGATTTTGCACTTTGACACCTGCACTTTTAACTTTTAAAAAATTGTCCCTTGGGTGCCATCATTTGGAGGAAAGTAGGAAACCAAAGGAGAACTTGGAGGTCATGAATTCTAAAACAAAAAACAAGTACAAAGAATGTTTACAAAAAAAATAACTTTGGGCAGCAATTATAAAAGCTGAATTTTCAGGTACCAAAGTGCAATCTCAGGAAATAACCTGTAACTATGTAACCAACCACCATTTTCCTATCCACTCACCAATCTTGATATAATAAATAAAGAACTAAAAATAATTTCTACAACAAAACCTGCTCAGGACAACTCTTAAGTGCATAACACGTGCTCCAACTTATCTTCCATGTCAGCACTATCGGCAATCCGGCCGGACCCGCGCCCCATCTTACTAAAAGACCCCACAGCACTGGATATTCCTTTAAAACTACTACCACCACCTTCACTTAAATTGTGGGACCGGCTTTTCAACCTCCTCACACTAGGTCTCGGCGAAGTAGGCTTCTCTAAGTCGTCAGATATAGTATTGCAATTTGATTTGGGTTTTGCTATGACTAATTTTGAAATGGTGCTACGACAGAAGGGGCAAGTCGGGGATGTGAGACAAAGTGTAGATGGATTGGGTTTGCTATGGCAACAGAGAGAAAGTGTGCACGGTGCACACATTTGGTGTGCACAATCGCGAACTTCTATTGTGCACCCCCGCTCAAAGCATATGCTACAGAGCTCCGATTCGCTTGCCTATACACCAATAACAACAATTTAGATATTCAATATGATGCAAGAAGTTACAATTTCTAAAATTATTGTATCATCTATAAACCTTACTAAATAAATCCAAATTACACACTAAGCATGTGACCCGATGCAATATTATGTAAGTGGTCTTGTTTGTTTCTTGGTAGTTTTTCTCTTGTCAATAATTTAAGGGCTTCTGCCTAGGTTTATGATTTGCTCCCATTTAATTCTTTAGGTGCCCTTTTAAAGTAACCCAAAAGAAAAACAAGAAGAGAAAAAAAAAGACCTCAGAAATATTATCTTCAGATCCATCCTCTGAAAATGAAGGAGAAGGACATGAAAACTTGGCCCCTCTTATAATTTTCTTCTCCCTTTCCAAATTTGCCTCCATTAGAGCTGCCTCTAGAAGCTCCTTTGCATCGGCATTTAATTCACTTATGAATTTCAATGGAGATGGCCACACCAGCGGTTCGGCTGAAGAAGGGTTTAATAGAGCTGCACATGCACAGTGGCTTCTTTTCAAGGCAATAGCATATGGTATCCTCCTGTAGAAATTATAACAGAAATGAAAAGAGTTTGCATTACTGAGGTTAATAGTTCAAAGATTTTCCTTAATTAATATCTGCATCAATATTAATATTTTGTGCTGAAGGGTTTTAGTGCCAAACACTGTACCTTACCAAACATGATGACATGGCATTGGTATATTCCTTTTATTGTCAACATATAATTAAATTTTTCACAAAAGTATCTGATACCAAATTAGTGTGCCAACAAGCAAGGACCAGCATCAATTTACTTTGTCATAAAAAACCGAAAGTGTCATCTAAATTACGAATCCCATGGTTAAACCACCAAAAGCTAAAAGAAGAGGGAAAAGAGAAATACTATTCTAAAAGAGGGGGAAAAGGGAAAATTACCCTGCTGAGTCTCTCTGTAATCTATCGGCACCCCAAGCTAATAATTCACGCACACAGTCAACCCAGCCTCCCCTGGCAGCTAGATGTAGAGGTGTGCTCCCAGGAAATCTAAAATCACAAACTAAGTTTCAAAATTGAAAATCGAAATTCAAATCAGAAGAATAATGAAAACCAAGAATTGGGTCATACCCGTATGTCCCGGTCGGAGAAGAGACGATGGCACCATTATCCAGCAAGATGTGAACTGAGTTTGCACGACCTTGTCGGGATGCTAAATGCAATGGAGTTGCACCATTGTCATCTTTTAAATTGACAAATCTAGCAAATCCCCTATTGGTATTACCAAATAAAGAAACAAAAGGAAAAATTATTAAAATAATTAGATGAAATAACAAAATTTAATTGCTTCTATTAAAATCTGAAACTCCATGTTATGGGTTCAGCAGCAAATTTAGCCAAACATTTCCCAATAATATCAATTAAGACTAATGGAACACTATAAATAAATAATTGAATGAGTGAATTTCAACTAAACGTACCAAGATTGTGCAACTGGGCTCGATTGAGCAGCCGATAAAATGGCTTTCAAGCAATCAGTATGGCCATAGTATGCCGCGAGATGTAAACATGTTCTCCCATTTAATGAATCAAACATTAGGATCTGAAAACAACAATAAAAATCAGATAAAATATCGAAGACAAAACTTTTACAAATTAAAAGAAAGAAGAAAATCGTTGCTCACATTTGCCCCTGCTTCCAGTAGCTTGTTTACACACTCTATCTTCCCGTGCATTGCCGAGAGCATCAATGGAGTCTATGAAACGAAAAATTCAATATAAAACAGTGAAGGAACAGCAATATAGCATACAACTGGAAAACAGAATCAAATAATTTTTTTTTATTATTACCTGCTTATTACGATTCAATATGTCGGGATTAACTGAATGATTCAATAACATCGAAAGCAACTGCAATCCACACAAAGAAAAAAGTAATAAGGTAAGAGTTCAAAGTTCAAACATAAACATCAAATCCTCAACCAAAATCGAAAAAAAAATCTCCACACGGACCTCGAGGTGTCCGTTGGCGGCAGCAATGTGAAGAGGAGAGACGCGTCCGTACGGCGTGCACCGGTGGACAAGGTCTCGGTCCAGGGAGAGAGCGTCACGGACCGCATCCAGGTCGCCGGACTGGAGTGCTCGGAAGAACTCCAGCTCGTCGGTGGACCTGGCGCAGCTGATACCGTGGCCCATGGCTTTGGGAGTTGGTCCGTACAGCAAGGGGCGGGGACAGGCGCTAATGTGCGCCGCCCGGGTGGTGAGCGGGAGGTGGGAAGCGTGTTTGATAAAAAGAGGGAAGTAGAAAGAAAGTGGAAGTGTGGGTGTTAGTTATATTTTTACTTGGAGGTGTGATTTTGAAGGAGGCTTCTTAATTTGCTCTGATTTTGCATATGCCCCCCTCCCCTTGGAAGCTTTCTACATTTTATACAAGTTCAATTTCACGTTTCATGGGGCTTAATTAACAACTATATCCACTAATTGTATGGATTGACCATTACGCAAGAGACAAATGCCCAAGAGAATTTGTTTCTTTTTATTTAATTACACAACGCTTTTTTCTTACAATAAAAGCGAGATCAATATATATATACCCATAACGCACAAGCAAAAGGTATAACGATACAACGAATTGTTCTCAAAAAGATTATCGATCGAGTTGATACACTGGCGGAGCATAGACAATTAGACATAGTCAACCAAATAAATAAATGAATAAACGACGACGTAATAGCAACAATAACTAATCATGATATAATAAAATATATATTATTGAATATCTACACACGAAAAATAATATGTTGGCTCTCGCCTCTCGGAAAGAATGACGATATTAATTACTAATAATTAACACCTCATGAAGTCTTCAAAGGACACAACATTTGTGAAAGAAAGTTTAGTTAAAAGAGACTTATCAAGAAAGGCCAACAATTAATAATTAATATCAATAAAATATAGAATTGAGGAACAGTGCCGTATATTACCACAATTATAAATCCTATTGGCTATTACATCTTTTTATTCATCTTAAATATTTTAATAACGCTGACAAATTTATTTACCTATTAAAAATATTTTAATAACGCTATCAGACTTCCACTGACCTTAAAAACAAAATAACGCTATCGGACAATAATTTTTTTTTTTTTTGTCAACATGATTTACCTATTAAAATATTATTAAAATCAAATATTTTTATTTTTTTAGCGAGGCTATGGTACTGTGCATAGCGCAAATTGGTTCGCACCATGGACTCAAATATTCAACTTGATAATTCTAATGGTTGATCCGAACCGTTCAACATAGTCTATGCATGAATATGTCCCTGTAAACTAAATTTTAAATTAGTTAGAATTATTTTTACTATTTTTTTAGATGGGTAGAAAATCACTTCTATCCATCTTAATTAAAAAATAGTAAAAAAAATTCTAAGAAATGTAAAATTTAATTTACAGGCACATATTCACGCGGAGATCATGTTGAACGGTTCGAATCGACCGTTAGTATTTAAAAACAAAAATATTGATCCATAGTACGGACCAATATGCACTATGCATAGTACCATAGCCTACTTTTTTAAAAAAATATTTATAATATTTGCGAATAGAAGAAATATAATTGATTTTGCAATTGGAGTACATTTAATAACGCTGTTATATCACAATCTAAAAAATAGTAAAAATCTGACAACTAATTTTTAAAGTACCAAAAATATAAAATTCAGCTCCGTATAAAATTTTAACACGTAATTATTAAAGGATTCAGATTAGTTAAATAAAGATTTAAGATTGTTGCACTAAGCCATTAAGCAATTACCAATCAATGCTAAATGATTCATTACACCAAAACATGTTATATTGAGCCAAATGTTGCAACTTATACTTTACCTGAAAAATATTATTTTTTGTTCTTAGGACAAAAGTATTTCTCGAATACATAACAACGATATGTAACCACTCAGGTACGATCTCTTGATATCTCTTATGATAATATCCCAGAAAATAATCGTCATGTGTGCCCTTTGTTTACTTCCCAGACGGTGATGTTAACCTTACAAAAAGGGCTGCTGCTTTCAAAGATTATTATTTCACAGCAGCAGGATATTTTGTTTTCAGGTAGCCAATCCAATAGAAGCAAAGCATTAGGTGCGCTAGTTGATGATAGTTCCATGGAATTATTTAATTCTTTTCTCCATTGGATTTCGATGAACTTGTGACTGTAGTTTAATGGACTAATTTTTTTTTAATTAATTAAATAATGGTAATGGTACAATTTGTCACGCTACCTGGATCGGATCTCAATCTCATGCCTTGAGCGCTCTGACCCATGCATTAATTTTGTTCTTGGACTTGCTAACACAAACGACGTCATTTTATAATTTATAATTTATACTATAAATCATAATGGTCACCATACTTGCGTCTCTGCTACCATCTCCGAAAACAATGCAAGTACGTACCTATTTCGAGTAAAATTCTTTTCTAGTTTTTTTATTAGAAAAAAAACACAAATCTGTAAACATTTTAAACATACGGAGAATATTTTTTTAAAACATATGGAGAATATTTCCACCAACAACAAGCGAAACCAACCATTCAACAAACAAATAAATATGACTTAAGAGGATATAATCTTCCCACCTCTCTCCACACCTATCACATGTTTTGACAACTATGCTAAACCAGAACCCTTAATACTATGGAGCGTTCAGCGTTCACGCCTTGACCGCGGGATTCGCTTTCCTTTTTTAATATTATGGAGGATGGAGCGTTCATTTAAAAAGAGCCCGGATGCATAAAGCCGACATTTTTATTAATACCCTAAAAAAAAAAATATTAAATATGCCCTCACTTTGAATTTTTTTTTTTAAATATGCCATAACCGCTCCATTGTGGGGCGGTCCACTGATGCTAGCAAACTGCCTTTTGCTGGGCGGTTCACTTCCTCTAGCCAACCGCCCCCTGGCTGGGCAGTTCTCTATATATATATATTTTTTAAACCCCCAGCGCCCCCCCCTCTAACCCTACCCGCCCCCCAACCCCTGCCTCCTACCCGACCCGAGAAACACCCCAGCGCCCAGCCCCGCCCTCCCCTCTACCCGGCCACCCTATACCCGGCCTCCCCTCCCCCCCTCTACTCGGCCTCTTCTCATCTCTACCCAGCCGCCCCTCCCCTCCCCCATCCACCACCACCTCCACCACCCCCTACCCGAACCAGCACCCCCCCACCTCAGCCCCGGCCTCCCTCTCTCGACCACACTCTCTCTCTCTCTCTCTCTCGGCCACCCTCTCTCTCTCTCTCGGCCAACTTTCTCTCGATCGAATTTTTTCAGGTACGTTTACGTAAATTATTAATTTATTTTTTTGTAGAATTAAGAGGGTTTAGTTTAGAAATTGAATTGCCGTGTGCGGGTTGTTGATTTTCCTGACGCGAGTAAGTTGATAAAAAATAGGGTTTAGGGTTTAGTTTAGACATTGAATTGCCGTGTGCGGGTTGTTGATTTTCCTGACGCGAATAAGTTCATAAAAAATAGGGTTTAGGGTTTAGTTTAGACATTGAATTGCCGTGTGCGGGTTGTTGATTTTCCCGACGCGAGTAAGTTGATAAAAATTAGAGTTTTAGGGTTCTGTTTAGAAATTGAATTGCCGTGTGCGGGTTGTTGATTTTTCCGACGCGAGTAAGTTGATAAAAATTAGAGTTTAGGGTTCAGTTTAGAAATTGAATTGCCGTGTGCGGGTTGTTGATTTTCCCGACGCGAGTAAGTTGATAAAAATTAGGGTTTAGGGTTTAATTTAGAAATGGAATTGTTTAATTGAGGCCTAATTTAGAGGGTTTAGTTTATAAATTAAATTACGGTTTAATTAGGGTTTAGGGTTTAATTTGTGAAATTTAAGTTATTTGAAAATTGTGCAGTGCAGATACTATGGAGAGGGGGGATAGTTTGTCCAGCACAGAGGCTCCCAGTGCATCCGGTGTAGAGGCATCTGGAGCAGAGGCTCTCGGTGCAGAGCACCACACACATGCAGCTGATACATTCAGCCATCTTCTGTGGATTCCACACGTTCAGCACCGGGTCGCGCTCGCATCTACGGAGGTACGTTGGTTTTTAAGCAATTTAGTTCAAATTACAGATTTTTAATATGGCATATAGTAAGTCGCTTAGACTGGACTCATTGTTAAATGCAGGACGAGAAGATGTTGACCGTGAGACATCGCACCCCCGGGATACCGTACGTCGGTCATCCTTTGATGGAGTCGTGCATTATGAATCTCGGGTTGTATCAGCTAGCTACCATGCCTCAGGGTTAGATCGACCAGGCTCTCATGAGCGGGCTCGCAGAGAGATGGCGACCGGAGACCCTTTCGTTCCACCTACCCTTTAGGGAGATGACCGTGACCCTAGCAGATGTGAGCGCTCTATGGGGTCTACGGATCGATGGTGAGCCTATCAGCGGTGTCTCCGACAGTCCACTTCACGTGTGGATGATACGGGAGCTTCTAGGGGTAAAGGATCCAAAGACGCTGCAGAAGAAGAAGAAGAGGAAGGAGGAGGAGGAGTTCCGGTATTCGGGGTACTGCATTAGCCTAGCGTCACTCCGCGATCACTTCTTCCTGCATCGAATCACAGCCGATACCACTGATCTGGAGGCTGTCATGAGGTAATGATTAAAATCTTGAAATTAAAATATGTAACTCAACAGTGAAAATCATTATTTATCTTTACTATTTTATATTTTTAGGTATGTGAGGGCCTTTGTGCTGGATCTCTGTGGCAACGTCATGTTCGTGGACTCCAGCGGTGACGCAGTTCCGATTATGTTCCTATCTATGCTGAGAGAAATTGAGAAGCCATCGAAGTGGAACTGGGGCGGAGCTGTGATCGCCCACTTATACCGGAGCCTGTGCCATGCTTGCTTGGTAAGTTCACAAATATTTCGGAATTTACATTACAATAATTAGGGTTCAATAATCACCAACATGTCACCTCATGTCCAAAATATAGATGAAGAACATGCAGATCCACGGACCACTTCTTCTGCTCCAGCAATGGTCGTGGTCTCATTTACCGGTATGTCGGCCAGTTCGTCCGTCTCTTGTCCCATTCTTGAGGAGACAGGATGCCGAGAGATGTCCTGCGTATGGTGCCATTTGGGGCAGTCACCACACGTACGAGAACACGGACAAGGAGAGAACTGTGGGGATTTTCTATGTCCGGAGTCAACTCCAGATGCTTCACGAGAGTAGCGTCGACTGGTTCCCCTACCGGGAGTTCTACGAAAGGAATGCACTTTGTCGACTGACATTGGAGCAGAGGCATATCTGGTTTTATCGAGGACCGTGCGTATGTTACTGGATTGTTGAGTACACGTGGCCAGATCGCGTGACCCGACAGTTTGGTCTGGACGCATTTGTCCCGCAGTTCCCAGACCTGGGAGAGAGTGAGACCACCAAGCTGCACAAGTAAGTTAAAATTACTTAA
This sequence comes from Carex kokanica, assembly GCA_025461125.1. Taxonomy (NCBI): domain Eukaryota; kingdom Viridiplantae; phylum Streptophyta; class Magnoliopsida; order Poales; family Cyperaceae; genus Carex; species Carex kokanica. The sequence goes on along the minus strand of JAJGRX010000953.1, from coordinate 196,651 downwards.
TTGTTTTCTTACCGTTACTTGTTCAGTTCTGCACGTGATTTAACATTCTTTTTTAATTTAAATGTACTGCAGGACTAAACACAATAAGCCCAACGTCGACTGGAGAGTGCGCCACGCATATCATTACCTCCGAGCACAGTCTCCACATTTTCACATATGGCAGCCTCCTACGGCCGATGATGTCACACTGGGCGCAGGGCCTGGGGGATTGAGGTACTTAGTCTGGTACCAGAGGTGGGGCATGCCCTCGGTATACCTCACGGGCCACTGGGGTGAGACCCTTCGACGGAGGCTTTCTCGTGTAGGGTCGAGAGGTTTTGTGTATTTCGGACCGATCCAGGCTCGCCAGGTAATTACTTACGAAACTAACATATTTAAACCATTAAATATTTATTTATTTTTTCCTAAAATAATTAAAAAACACTTTGTGCAGATTCTTACCGGTATCAGAGGAGTGGCACACAGCTTGGTGTGCATGGCAAAAGAAGGTTGGCGAGCAGTGGGATGTACAATGCTCCAGTACAGTGCTCCTATGGTGGAGGACTCCGGCTTTGACGGGCGCCTCATTGGCATGTTGCGTGACAGTGGGGAGAACATAAACTGGTGTGAGATAGAGCCCCCACCACTTGATCCGGATCAGCCCTCAGTCGCTATATACGCTCATTAGATACCGCCACCTCCTCCAGGTAATTTGATTTTGTCGTACACAGTCATTTCTCGATAAAAAAAACTATTCTCATTAATTTTTCGTCAATTATGCAGTGGATGAATCAGGTTGGGGCTTCCACGAATGGGTGTTGAATAATAATGCGTGGAGCGCTTACTATAATGAGCATGGAGTTCCGGTGCAGGTTGGACAGGTAGCAAAAAATTATTATTTAATCAACTTACTATTTATTTGTATATAGCAAAACTAACATTGTTTCCATTAAGGATGGAGCTCCCCCACGACATGCCACCCCGGAGTTCACTATGGCTGACCTTATTGGAGATTATGCCGGGGATGAGGGACCGAGCCTCCACATACCACGATATCTGGAGGTCAGACAGCACGATGACGAGGCCAGTGGGAGTGGAGCACAGCATGTAGATGCCTATGCATCTGTTATGTTTGGCACACCGCCTCCTCCGCCTACGTATCCATCTACCTGGGAGCCATGGGAGGTGCCTACTATGCCGCCCATCCCCCCACTGGTGGAGGATCCATGGGCCGAGGTGGATACAGCCGCACAGGAGGAGGAGGTTCACGTGAGGCGTGTACAGCCACATATGGACCGCCATCCACCTCATAGGTTAGATCTCTCTAGTCGTCACCCTCGTCCTCGTCGTTAGGTTTTTTATGTTTTGTAGTTTGATAGGTTTCTACTATTGTATATTCGGTCTGGACTGTTTTGCCTGAGTTGTGGACATTTATTTTATGTAGTTTGGATTTTTTTTTTGTGAACTTACGATTTAGATTACATATTTTTCACTCTTTACCACGTTAGCCAAATCGACAATCAGTACAACAGCCGTATAATCGCATCCAAACTCAACTCAATTTTATTGAAAATTACAATAAAAAAAATTAAGCACTTTCCTTCATTTTTATATAAAATCTACAATAGAAAAATATCTATCAATATATATTTCCTTACAATAATATATATCTTAATAAACAAAATATATCTTAAACAATATATACATCTTAAAAAAATATATACCAATATATATTTCCTTATAAATATATATATCTTAAAAAAGAAAAATATATCTTAACAATATATACATTTTCTTATAAATATATATATCTTAAAAAAATATATTTATCTTAACAATATATACATCTTAAAAATATATATATATCAATATACATTTCCTTATAAAAATATATACCTTAACAAACAATAATATATCTTAAAAATATATATATATCAATATATATTTCCTTATAAAATTTGAAAAAAAAAATATAGGGAACCGCCCCACCTCTGGGCGGTTGGCTAGAGGAAGGGAACCGCCCAGCAAGGGGGCGGTTTTCTAGCATCAGTGGACCGCCCCACAATGGGGCAGTTAGGGCATCTTTAAAAAAAATTTCAAAGTGAGGGCATATTTAATATTTGTTTTTTTTTTAGGGTATTAATAAAAATGTCGGTGCATAAAGTAACTGCCACTGTCACTACTAAACAAAAAATTTAAACGATTTATAAAAGAGATGATATTGGGCTTTACTATGGGCCGAAAAAGCAGGCCTATGGGCCTTTTATAAAAAGAGAATACGAGGAATAATAACAAAACCAAGAAGCGGGGAATTTGAGAAGACAACTAAAAGAGAAAAAGAAATGAGTGGAGTCGCTAGAAAATTCGGCGGCGGGAAATCGGCGGTGGGCACACCGTCTCTCGGCTGGTCGTCCGTCGTGGTTGTCGTCTCTCTCCTCGCCGGCGCCTCCATTGTACATAATATCTACAAACCTGATCTGGTTAGTAACTGAATCGTTCTGGTCCGTGACTTATTTTCAAGGCCGTAAGCTGTTCGACGAAATGCCTCTGTGAACCTGTCTTATTTATTTTGTTCTTTTTCCCCTATTTGTAGGATTTACTAAGATTATGTATAACATGGACAAGCCTGACCTGATCATGGGCTTGTTGGTTTTATTTCCTTGGACCTGGTTCAGTGTTCAATGTTCATAATTCATACATGTTTGACAACATGCCTTCTTTCCAAGTTATCAGTTTTATTTCTCGTGTTTGTTGCAGACTTTGCCACCAGTGGAGACTGTAGATAAGGACAGCGGGACAAAGCAAGATACAGAGAAGCCTAGTGGCAGTTAGTTGTACCAGCTTAAATAAAATATATTTACTGTTCTTATATTCCTTTATAAGTTGGAGAATGCCTGTCTCAGATAAACATATGTTGCTGGTTTTTATTTTGGTTTTTTTTATGTACTTTTATGATGGAAATATGAATATGAGGCTTTGTGCCTACTCTAGCTTCTTGTATTACAAGTATTCACTTTATGAAGCATGTTGACGATAGCATGTTTCACATAATTTTGCAATGTTTTGCAGTAGAAACCAAAACGCAACCTCCAAATTTTGGCATCTCGTACAGTTTGGAACTGAGCCGGTTGCAAATTCAGGTGCGAGATTACTTTTAATATGACAAAACAAACTCATTTTACATGAGGAACTTTTGATATAACTACATGTGTTGTATGTTATTTTTGTCTGGTGTTCCAGTGGCACTGGGGATTTAACCATATTACATTATGTCTATTCAATTTAAATATTTTTAGTTGTTCCTACTTTCAACTAGGCTTCTTGACATATTGGCTTTAGAATTCGGATCAGGTAAGGTACCTGACCCACTCTGTCAGGTTAGATTCGAGCCGTCCAATGTGAGTTTGCATAAATTTTAAAATGAGACCTTTTATATTTCAAATAGGCTGGATTCTTTTAGGCTCGGCTGAGACTCATTCTATCCTTGCAGTGCTGCTGGGGACAATAACTCTTTGCTTTATGTACTTGGTGAGAGCTGATAATGCCGGGTTTGTATCCCCTCAGGTACCTGACTCAATACAATACTCTCAGCCGGGCCAAGAGAAATTCAGTGCCTATGGTAGATATAGCGGGTCTGTTTTGAGATTCGTGCCAAGTTAAAACTGACGACTCAAGATCTCTCATTGTACTCAGTCAGGTACTGGATTTGAATTCAATAAGGCTCCGGTCCAGCCGTCCCAGGCTGAAATTTTCTTTTGTTAAATAAACATCTTTTACAACACAATCTGTTTAATAAACTGGTAAATTACACTAACCAAGCATAGAAATAGTTGCAATTCTAAAACGTGATACTTCAGGAAAATAACTTAAAAATGAAAAAAGAAAGAAAGAATGTGAAATCAACTTTTTCAATGCCCTTCCGGTGGCCTTTCTGTTTTGCTTGTTGCAACGAATTCGCTACATTGTAAGGTTGTAGATTATAACATATTTTTAATGTGAAAGTTTAGAATATTTACAAGAAAATGAGTTTGTCCCAGTGGTCAAGCCATCTTTTCTCGGTGAGGAACCTATGCTTGAGTTAAAATTCACCTAATTGGTTACTTATGCCTCCGGTTTAAAATATAAATTGATTCTCGTTGAAACGGCTCTCAAATGGAGCTGGACACCCTAAAAGTTCTTGTTATTTCTCTCATTCGGTAGAAATTGAATAGAATTTGATCCGATACATGCAATTGCAGATTCCGGTTTTCCTTTTAATAAAAAGTAGCTTAGGTCATGCTCTAGATAAGGGGGAGGAGAAAGAAGTAGCATAACGAGTTTATTCCTTTAGTTACAAAATTTAAATGGTTTGTAGATAGAGTTCACTTCTCCTCTCTTTTCCTTTCCCTTCCTCTCCTCTCCTCTCCTCTACCCCTCCAAATTGAGTAAATAGCAGACAAGGGGAGGGTCAGACATGTCCGATCACCTCAAATTCGTTTTTGTCTCAGGTACCAGATTGAGTATAATATGAGGTGTCAATCTCCCACCCTAGTGATTGAAATTCGGTGCCTATTTAAACACAGGGGGTTTGTTTTTGAGATTCGTGCTAAAGTTAAAGGTAATTGTACGTGCGGTACTGGGATGATCCGAATTCCGACTTTATATTTATGTATATATTTATCTTAAAAATTCATAATCTAATTGAGATTATGCTGGTCTATTCAATGGTTACGAAGATGTTTTGTCATGGTGTTTCTTTTGTGTTTTTATTTAAAACAAATATTGAAACTGATGTGCATTAAATGTAACATTATTGTAATCGATTTATAGGGTAAAGGCGTAAAGTAATCATTTTTCTTTAATTTTGTAAGAATTGACGACAATGTTAATAGCATATTTAAAAACATAATATATTCTTTCTTTTAAATATTGTTGTATTTGACTATTTTGTCTTTTATCAACCACTCAATCAGTAATTCAAATTTAGATGTGAAAAATTAAATGCTGGAAGTGGACATTATCATAAGAAAATTTGAAGGAGAAGAAATAGGGGTGTAAACGATCCGGATTATTCGATCCGAATTCATTGCGTATCCACTTATCCAAATCCGAATTAAACGGAGCGGATAATTTCTTGGTTTGGATCCGAATAATTTTTCAATATAGAGAACAAATTCGAATTTGAATCCGGACAATTTCGCATGTGCAAAAACAAAGAGGATATCCGGCTGTATCCGGATCTCGGAATTTGTTAACAATCCTCTTATCCGGGTGCGGATTTTAATAGCTAACATTTCAATTTCAATTAGCGCAGATCTGAAGTGAGAAATTATTTTTTTTTTGGACCAAACTGTCCTTTCATTGGAAAGGAAACAATAGAAATATGATTCTAATTTTCCAAATCATACCATCTGTTCCATAAAAAGGAAAGTTATTAGATACTGTCAACATTATAATTAGAAAGTTATTTTGGATTCCAAATATTTTAAGTTAAAAAGTTATCTCGATATGTACCCACCAATATTTATGTCTGTGAGTAAATTTATGCAATCTATTTGCTTTTACGGTTGAACAAAAAAAAGTTAAAATTTTTAAGTTTCAAGTCTGCTTCAAGCTAGCTAGACAATGAGATTATTTAAAATTCGAAAGTTTCAACTCAACACGGTAATTCAAAATGTTTAATTAGTTTCATCTTTGAAACAATTTCAAGTTGTTTCTCTTTTATTTTTGCAAATATAGAATTACATAGTACAAATATAATTACAATAATAAAATTACATATTTGCTTTTGATTCAAATACAAAAAGGTTAATTATTTTATATATTCTTTTTGTTTACTAGATGGATATTGATGAATCGGCAATTTCATTTGAACATGAGGTCGAAAAACTTGAATTACTCAATTTCAAGTACGAAACTAGTGAAAATTTACTTAATGGTGTTAGAGCATTTTACTCATATAAAGGATACACATAATTTATTTGTAGTTTAAAGCTAGAGAAATATGTGGTTTACAATGTGATAGTGGTGGTCAATATCGTGATACGCGTGATGTGCCTTTAGATGAAAGAGAAAAGAAATCTAGAACATGTCCGATCAATTATCATTTTAAAGTAAGAGGTAAGAAGATAGATGAAGGTATTTTGATAATTAAAATAAATAACTTATCACACAACCATGAAGCATTTGTCGATATCTCTGGCTATCCTTCTCTTCGATAGCTATTGTAAGAAGATGTCGAGAGTTTTAACTATATGACTCAATCTAGAATATACTACCTAGACAAATTCTCTCTTCTTTACGTCAAAAGAACTCGAAGCTTAAAGTTGTCTCTCCAAAAATGTCCAATGTGAATGTAAATATTTGTAGAAAAAATTTAAGAGGACGAACAATAATTCAAGCTTTATTTGTGTGTGGTATATAAATGCAATAACTGTGGTCTTTCCAGTTACTACATATCTTCGTTAATAAAAAAATGGAATCCTATAACTTCCCAATTAATGTTGACAGTATCCATTAATTTTCTTTTTTTATGGAACAGATAGAATGATTTGGAAAATTAAATTATATTTCTATTGTTTCCTTTTTTTATGGAAGGACAGTTTGGTCCAAAAATTATTTTCCTCTCACCTCACTTCTCAGATGTGCGCTAATTGAAATGTTAGCTGTTAAAATCTGCACCCCTCTTATCCCTCTCTCCTATTTGCAATTTTGCACTCTCTGCAAAGGCTAAAGGGCGCCATATACACTCTATTGTTTTCTTAGTGTACAACATGTCGGACTAAACTAACTTGGATATCCGTATTCCGGGCTTTCCATTCAAAGTGGGCTTTTGCTTCCTTTGCTACTAGCGGCCAGTTGTTTCAAGAGATGGACTTTTTATTCAAAGTGGACTTCAATATTAGATGGAAAAAACGTGTTGTGTCGTGCCGTACCGTGCAATGACTAACACGCCGTGACTTTAGTCTCGTGCCATGCCGTGATCAAAATGTCAAGGAGTGGTCACGTCACGTAAATAGTCATGCCACGCGAGTCACGCCGTGTCCAAACGTGCAGTGACCAAACGTGACTAGCGTGACCATTTTATCATAATTTAAGTTAGTTTATTTAAGATTTACCATTTGGTCAAGATCAAATGGTCCTAATTACACGTGACTCGCGTGCAACGAGCCGTGACTAGATCTTTCGTGTGACGTGTTGTGCTGTGCCAAATTTTCAAAAGATGATCACGACATGTGAATGGTCACGGTACGGGACACGCGAGTCACGGCACATAACCGACACATGTGCCGTGCCGTTCCGTGCTGTTTTTCCCACTCTAATTAGTGTTATTCTTTTAGATGACCGTTATTGTTTTTTTTAACAAATTACTAACTTAAATTCTACACTTAAATACTTAAATTACAAACTAACATAAATAATTCATTTATTTTTATAATTGAATTTTGTTAATTAGTATTTGTATTTTAAGATTCATGTAACTCAATTATCAGACAGTTATTTGTTTCGTATTTATATTCGTATCCGTATCCGTTTAAGAGAGATTTGAATTTTGACATCCATATATTATTTGTATTTGTATTTGTATATGCTCATAAAAATGCAGATAGACATTGTCCGCTCCGAATTCGCTCCTTTTGGACTAAAATCTGCCCGATGCCGGTACCAGTAAGAGCCAGTAAGAGCCATTTGATTCGTATTAAAGATGCGTACGTACAACTTCAAAATTTGTGCAAATCTTAATGGCAATCAGTTGGCTCCGATCAGTATCAGACAGATTTTGGTCTAGTGCCCATCAAACGCCAATCTTTCAACACCACGTCTCGTCTAGTATGTTGAACTTGAAAGCTCTTAAAAAACCTTTAAACAAACAAGAAAAATCAAAATGGACTGGTTCCTGATTTTTGAAAGTCAAACGAGGAAAACGCGTTGTCTGACCAGACCTTATTTCAGACGTAGAAATTCAAGCAGGAAAATTAATACCAATTCAACTATTACAATGTAATGGAAAAATTGAAAAAAAAATATGAAGTCTACCAATTCAAGGCTTCAACAAACAAAATATATTATATTTGACCAAAGCGTTCGTATTCTTTCCCTCTATTACTATTACTTAATTATTGATATGATATAAAAATTAGATAAAACATTGAAACAAGCCACAATATATATATATATATATATTTAAAGATATGATGAATCCAGTCAAATAGTTTCTCGTAGCAGCATCAAAGCTTTAAGTTCATATAATTGTCTCCTCACCACATTGTTTGTTCTACATATTTTAGACTTATCTGCTTTGTTACCAATCATCAATAGCAGATCCAAAAACCGAACTAAATACAAGATTAAAACGAAACAATAACATACAACAATTTCATAGCCAACACAGCATAAAGTAAATTCCATTATTAGTACGTAGGATTGTAATATCCTCCCGGATTGTAACCCCCCATGGGCATACCATAAGGCATTGCTGGGTTTTGCACATACCCGTACCCGTTATTACTCAATTTGTTCAAGCTGACCTGTCCCTGCATACCAGTTTGCTGGTACTGTTGCCACATTAGCTGTTCTTGCATTAGCAACTGCTGCTTCTTCTCGACCTCCGCCATCTGCACAAATGCTGGTGGTGGCACGCTCAATGACGCAGCAAATGGGTCACCTCCAACTGTTTGCACAGAACCGTCAGGAGCCGGGAGAGCCAGAATTTGGTTTTTTGCTTGTGCAGGACCTGGCAAGGCGACACTACTTGCACTGCCGACTGATCCAGCCTGGCCACTAACATGCTGGCGAACTATTCCTTGATCGTACATACCATTAAGCAATAATGGGTCCAGCCCGCCACCCATAGAGGCCTTTTGGTTAGAGAGGTTGCTCGCTGTCTCAACCAGAGCGAGTTCCCAATCAGCCTTGCCAGGCTCGGCAGCTGGTGTCTGCCATGCTGAAGTCACTTCGTTTTTATCTGATGGGAATGCCTCCCATTCACCTTTTGTACCTGCCAGTGGACCCGAGAAAAGAGCCAGAGCAAGTCTGTTTCCTTGTTCATCGGCTGTATTGTTGTCTTCTCTGAGGTCAACCAAATCAGGCTGTTTCACTGGTGCTGCTGGTGCCGGTTGAGGAGCTGGGGTTGGATTCTTTACCTCAGGCTCAACCTTAACAGGTTCGGGTTCAGGTTCAGGTTCTGGTGCAGGGAGTGCTTTGATGCTGTTCATATCTGGTTCTTGCGGCTCCTCAATTCTAGATGGCTCGGGCTTTGATTCTTTTGGAGGACTCTTGGCCCGCTTCGCCCTGTCACGCACAAACTCCTCCAAAGATTCTATTAGTTTCTCAGTGATACGTTGGACCTCAGGGTATTCTGATGAGCGAGCCACTCCCACATCCTTGCACCATGCATATAAGACAATCAGCTCATCTATCTGTTTCGCCACACTGACATGTGCCTCAAAAGCCTTAACACAGTCCTGATAATCCATGTCAAAAAATCTATCCAGAAGCACTGCTAAGACCTCACAAATATCTGCATAAATTTGGAAGCTGTCTTTTACTATAAGATAAAGAGAAATCAGAATCAATCGGTTGTGCTTGGCAGAACCAGTGGGTCGACATGCAAGAAACCGGTCGAGAAGTTGCTGAAGCTGCTGCATTCGACCAATGAGTTTCTCAGGCTTCATATCACGTACAGGGGTCATTGAACGTGCACCATTACTGGTACTGCCACCACGTCTTTCATCGATAGGGGAACGGTAATACGGATCTGAGCCATTGGGGTCTGAGTAGTTGTCATCCCAGCGGTCCTTAGGGGAGCGTTGATGGGACCCGCTGCTATTGGAACGAGTAGAGGTCTTGGTCTCATACTGGATGAACTCCAGCCGCTGGTCGAGGAAGAGTGAGTAAGTACGTACGAAGGTTGATTGATCCCATGAAGCTGAGTGGGCTTCATCACGGAAATCTGACAGGTTTAGAAGGCGGGCCCCACGTCGAGATGCATATAGGATTTCCTGATGATGGTTAAGAGTATGGTGAGAATAGTCAGAGAATCTTTTGATATGTGATTTGAGCACATTCCAGTTAGCACAAACTATTTGTCTCTGTATATCAAGGACAGGATATTGCATATATAGATATTATAGCGTGTAATGAGAATAGTTAAAAAGGAATTTCAAACCTACAATTTCCCCATTTTGTTATCCTGTACTTCATCACAAAAGTTGCCATTCTCATTCTAAAGTTGGGAATGCAAAAGTACAATAATGGTTATTAATAAAGAAACTGCATTGTACAAAATATTTACCAGGCTTTGTCTCTAATTTGTAATAAGGGGGAACTAAGGGCTTTTTACTTAATACACAGTTATAACTAATTTAAAGTACAAAACTAAAATCACAAATTCCTACAATAGAAATATGAGCTCCCAAAAAAGCAGTTCAAACTAGTAATTTTTCCATATTTAGCCCAAAAGAAGGCAAAAAAGCACCACAAGTTTACCTGACGAAAAGAAACACTTCCATCTGTAATGAGTCGGTGAACCAGCGACAGTGACTTTAAGGCCACAACCCAGTCACGGGTGCGGGAAATGCGCCGAGAGATGGCTGCCACAGAACTGGCAATATGCATGGGGGATCCTGAAGTGAGGGAAAGGATCTCTCTGATGTGGCGGTCCTCTGCTGGCTCGGCATCATGGTTGGTTGCCTTCACAACCAGCACATCAATCTCAGGTGCCGAGCTAGTAGATGACACCTTCGCAATGCTTATGCTCGTCTGGTCCTTTATTGCCCCAAGTGCACTCCTTATTCCCGACATTGTTTACCGGATTTGCTACTTTTTAGTCAATATATTTCCCTAGGAGAAAAATGACTCCTTAGACTTTATTTTTTTAGAATGCTAATTTTGTGACATGTATATATATATATATATATATATATATTTTTTATAATTTAGGTTCTGTATTAGATTGAGGTTTGCGAGAATTAGTAGGATTTAGTACTCAAGGGCAACCCATGTTTTTTGTTAAAATATCAGAAGAAGAGAAATAAAATTATAAAAGAGGAATCAAATCAAAAGCTCAACAGCTTTCTGTTCCCTTTTCTAGTAGGTTGTTGTACTTGTACCAGTCTACCAGAAAGTCTAATCAGCAACCCGCTCCACGACCTGCCACACCATGAGCGCTTTGGGATAACGTATCAGACACAACCCTTTCTTTTCTTACCTCTAGGTAGCAAGTAGATCTAATCCTAACAAACCCAGAAATTGAACGCCCAAAAAACAGAAATAGCACACCGATAGAGAGACTATAATGTAGATCTGACAAAATATCGAAGCAAAGATAGACAAAATTTCTTACCGATCAAAAGTAAGAAGCTAGCGATCCGCGATGGCGCTCGCCTCGGTGGATCAGAATTGACTCTGTTGACTTGAGCTACCAGCTTCAGATTAACTTTTATCAGCAATCTCCCCGAAAAAAGAAAAAAAAGAAATTCGATTCAATTGTGGTTGGATCGGACAGGAGTGGTGTTGCAAGAGAGCAAATCTAGGAGATGCAAAGGACGGACAGCGAAAACGAGAAACGAACAGAGATATACGAGGGAGAGGGAGAGGGAGAGGGAGAGGGAGAGAGAAAGAGAAGAGGAAAGTAAAGACAAAAGGGAGAACTGGCACTGGAGAAGGAAACGCTCTTCCCACCGTTGAAGACTCAGTCGTATTGTGGATCCAACGGTAGATACGGTGGTTATATGATATCTTTACTGGCGTGCGTTCCCAGGGGGACAAGACCAACACGAGTTCGGATCCAGTGAAGTAACCCAATCTTTGGGTTTTGGATCGGGACCGTCCGATTCGAATCCGCGAAAATCCATCCGCAAAGTGAACGCACACATCCCGATGACGAACTCGAATCCCGAGACAATCTCGAGCGACGAATTCGAATCGGACGGTCTCAATCCAAAACTCAAAGATTGGGTTACTTTAGGGGATCCGGACCCAACACAACACGGGGATAGTGCAGGGTTTATTTATTTATTTTTGCACTTTCTGCAGTTGAGCGAGGAAGGATATACTCGGTAGAATTAATTAGTTTCACACTTTCACCGAAAGAAAGTGGATTCAGTGGATCTCAAAATTCGGTTGTCTTGTGTTAACGCGTACCGGAATTTAAGATTTTTTTTTCTTCTGCTCTCTAATCATGTTAATTAGATACAACAATGAAGATCATGCAAAGTATTGTACAGTAAATAGAAAAAAATATTCAAGTAGCCAACATTTCAAAAGATACTGATTTTGTTATGATTTATTAAAATTAAACGAGAAAATCATCATCATCATTATTATTTTCAAATATAAAGACCACGTGATTGTAAAACACCTCTCCTCTCCAGTATCTAATGCAAGAAAAGGACCGCCAGCAAAAAAAAAAAAAAATTAAGGTATGAAATAATTTGACAATTAAGTATTTTACATATTTTATTTTATTTAGCATTATATAAGAGCTAAATTTTCAGAACTTATAATAAATTATAAGCCATTCGATGTGAGAAAACAAGCGGCCACAATTTTTACTTAATTCAGTGTTAAAATAATCTTGAATAGTTTCATCTGAACTGAATTTTTTATTGATATTTTTTCTCATAACAAAATAATAGTTAACATAAATGAGTGGTTGACTTGCAGTTGAAATATTTGAACTTAAAAGAACAAATAACTACTTTAGTAAAACACACTTCATATTAGATCTATCCGGGAAAAAAAAAAGTTCCTAAAGCCAACCAATTTTTTTTTTTTTAAATCTAGGTTGAACAAACAAAAAAACCTTACATATTTATATATATATTTTTTCTTTTTGTATCTAAAGAGATTAAAAAAAAACACCGTTGCTGTTTTTAGTTATACTTTTAAAATCAATTTAATCAATGTCTTCTATGAGAAGCCGTTCACTTGAATGCTTGCCGTTCACTTGATTGCTTGCCAATTAAAAATAAATTTATTACGTGTCAATTTAAATCAAATTTATCACATGCCAGGTCAAATCAAATATAACTGAAGAAGAAAACATAATTTCTTACATTTTGTGGAATCAAAAAAGACTGGCATAAAGTCAATATAAAAAAATAAATAGAAGGATACTGTGATAAATTATTTGCATCACTTTTTTCAATCACCTATTTTAATTACAATACATAATAAATAAAGTTAAGAAAATTTTCTTTCATTAATAAAAAAAATATTAAATTATTTTTTTACTAATCATTAATGAAATAATTATATAACTTGAAAACAACATGAAAAAATATATATCTCATTAACTAGATAACTAGCTATAACTTACCATTTCGAAACAGATAATTTTTTTTATTTCTTTTATGTTTCATAAGTTCACTCCAATATCTTAAAAAAAAAAATATTTGAAAAACACTTTAAATATGTATTAAATACCAATTTAATTAATGTATCTTCATGTCTTATATGGGAAAGGTTTCTTTCTTTCTCTCTCTCTCTCTCTCTCTCTCTATATATATATATATATATATAGAGTACGGCTAACGCGCTTCCTCTAGCATTTCGGCCGAGGTGCTTCCGGGGGCATATCTTGCAATTTGATGTTCAAACAACAAATTCAAACCGTTAGATGTTCAATCAATATTAAAATCTACTTGGAGACCAAATTTTATATTTTTTGGAATTTTTTTACTATTTATTAAGATGGTTTGAAAATCGCTGTTTTTATTAAAATTCTGCACCATTGAAAAACAGCGATTTTCAAACCATCTTAATAAATAGTAAAAAAATTTCAAAAAATGTAAAATTTGGTCTCCAAGTAGATTTTAATATAGATTGAACATCTAACGGTTTGAATTTGTTATTTGAACATCAAATTGCAAGATATGCCCCCGGAAGCACCTCGGCCGAAATGCTAGAGGAAGCGCGTTAGCCGTACTCTATATATATATATATATATATATATATATATATATATATATATATATATATATATATATATATATATATATATATAGAGTCTGACTTAGCTACTTCATGAAGTAAAACGACTTTGTACTTCACGCCATATCTTCATTTTCAAAGTTCAAATAGTCGATTCGAACCTTCCAACATGTTCTTCATATTGAAATGTACTTGGAGACCAAATTTTATATTTTTTGGAATTTTTTTACTATTTATTAATCCACTTTGAAAATCTGAAAATCCTTATGAACAGTAAAAAACAGTAAAAATTTCTGGACCGCCGGATCAGTGATTTTCAAAGTGGCTTAATAAATAGTAAAAAAATTCCAAAAAATGTAAAATTTGGTCTCCAAGCACATATCAATATGGAGAACAACTTGAGCGGTTGGATCGGTCGTTTGGATTTTCAAAATAGAAATAATGAGGCGTGGAGCACCAAGTCGTTTTACTCCATGAAGTAGCTAAGCCCAGCACTATATATATATATATATTCTTTTAAATGAAAAATGCAAAATGTATGGCTGATCATTCAAAATATGCGTGCAAAATGTATGGCTGATCTTTTACCATGTAGTTAGTCTTTAATGCAAAAAGAGTCTCCCATTGATTTGAATTTTCGTATCTCTCAAACTGTTATTAATGCAGATCACAACGAATCCCACAGATAAGAATTTTATATTTTTTTTGCTACTTAATTTCTATAAATTATGATAACTATCTCGAGCAATGTTTTCATATAACATGTCCAGCAAAAAACTGTTATCAATAAAAATTGGATTTTAAACATACAACTTGCACACGGTAGATAGTATATATATATATATAGAGTAAAACTAGGGTGTTCCTAAGCTCACCAAGCCCTCCGTGAGCTCGACTCTAAAATCTATCGAATTGACTTCAAACGACATTTTAAACCGTTAGATGTTCAATCTATATTAAAATGTGCTTGGAGACCAAATTTTACATTTTTTGAAATTTTTTTACTATTTATTAAGATGGTTTGAAAATCGCTGTTTTTATTAAAATTTTGCACCATTGAAAAACAGCGATTTTCAAACCATCTTAATAAATAGTAAACAAATTTCAAAAAATGTAAAATTTGGTCTCCAAGCACATTTTAATATAGATTGAACATCTAACGGTTTGAAAATGTCGTTTGAAGTAAATTCGATAGGTTTTAGAGTCGAGCTCACAAAAGAGCTTGGTGAGCTTAGGAACACCCTAGTTCTACTCATATATATATAGAGATGAGCTATTGTGCTTTGCAAAGTAAAGCCATTGTTTTACTTCGGCTTACTTTTTGGATTTTCAAAGTCCAAAACTTCGATCCGACCGTTCAAGTTGATCTACATATTGAAATGTGCTTGCAGACCAAATTTTACATTTTTTGGAATTTTTTTACTATTTATTAAGTCACTTTGAAAATTACTGATCACATGGTCCAGAATTTTGTTGCACTGTTTTTTCCCCACCACCGCCTTCATTTATTTCTTGGACCGGTTTCTGTTCTAAATAAAAGCCTAGCGGGACCCACTTGACATAAATTGTTTCTTAAATAAATCAATTAAAAAATTGGCCACCGACGACTGACGCTTTTGTTAGACATAGACTGTTGCTTCAATGACTGGTCACTCGGTCAGAATTTGAGTGAGATTAGTTGCATCTCGGATTTCTTTAATTTGGATTGCAATTATTTTATATAGTCCTTTGCGAGGAAGGTTCCGTAGGAAAGACAATAAATTCTTTAAATTTCACTTTTCATCGTTTCATTTCCCAGTGTAATTGGGAAATTACAATAGAGCATCTACATCATAATAATTCAAATGAGTTTCTAAATAACTGTTAATTATTTTTTAGAAATTAAAGTTTCTAAAATTTCTAATTCTCACGTCTCTGAAATTAAATTTAGAGTTCTATTAAGCCACGTTAGCAATAATTAAAAATATGAAATAAGTTGAGCTAATCATTTGACCAGTGTGAAGTTTATAAACAGTTTCTTAATAAGAAAATTTCCAGTATAGTTTCTAAATAAATTTTTTTCCCACATCCCTGAAATTGTATTAGAAACTGCTACATCAAATTATGATAAGGCCATAAATAAAGCCTCGAAAAGCCTTTCCCAGAAGCCCACTTAAGTAAAAAGCCCAGAAGCCCACTTAAGTAAAAAGCCCAATAAAAGATACGTTCAGCCTGCTAACTTAATTCACAAAAAGGCCAGCAATAAAAACCCAGTCGGTTGTCCGGGACTAAAGAAAAATTCCGAAACCGGCCAACCGACAGGAAGGCCTATAAATACAGAAGGAAATCTCTGAAAAAGGGGACCGCGAAAAAAGGAAAGTGACATACGAAAGGATAGACAGGAGGATCTAGAAAATCCAGAGAACTAATAGGCTAAAATCAAGAGTTAAGGCGCAAGTAATAAGAAATCACCACTGCGTCCTGATTAGGGTGAAGATAGGACGTATCATCCACCGTGGGGCTTACTTCCTTCCCACAGCCCAGACCGAATAACAAACCTAATGACAACCCACCCCAGACCAACCGAATCTAGCGCTAGCACACCACCTCCCAATAGGCAATTGATCCCCCCGAACAGGAATAATGGGAGATCCCGAATAGTTCAAGATGAAAGGGCGGACCCCAGTTTGGGGATGCCCTACGCTCTAATGACCAACTTGAACTGCGAACAGATCAACGCGTATACCCCCCAATTTGCCACGACCGAAATTGCCAATCCGGGGCCCACAACCCCAGTAGTAGCTAACCACGGGTGCGCAAATCCGAGCCCTGCTCAAGCTCTTCCCGGGCCATCCTACCTCTATAACCCACAACATGTATACACCACACCCTCGGGGCATGTCTACCCCCGGGCAAACCTAGGACAAGTGCCAGTATACTCAGCACCCAACGAAGGAAGGCGGATCCATGAGCGGCCGATTCCCGACCCCATATGCCCAAGAACGGTGAATCAGAATCCGCCACAAATTCGCCGGAACCTCGAGGTCGAGCTCGAAACAACCCACAGAAACCCACGATCGAACGCAGGCGAAAGACCCGACCAAAGGACCCGTCAGGGAAATCCACAGCCTTCACTTCCGGGAAGACGAGGCCCAATGAGCCAGGGCGAACCATCCAGGCGAGAGGAAAGGCGGGAGGCCCCTCTCCAAGACAACCCGAACCCTTGGAGCATGGAAACGATCCAATAAATGATTCGGCTAGGAGTCGCTCAACAGATGGCCGAGCTCGAAGCCAAACGGGTGGGGAGCCACACGAGCCCGGTCAATATCAATGAGGGGCCGTTAGCCCCAAAAATATACGACGCGGTGATAACCGACTACAAGTCTCAACCCCTACCCAGTTTCAGAGGAAGTGGGGATGACAAGGATCCCCAACATTTTGTGTTCGGGTTCCATGAACGGCTCCGTCTCCAAGGCGCTACCGATGCCGTAATGTGCCGTGTGTTCACCACATGTTTGGCAGGAGAGGCCTGGGAGTTACAAGCACCCCCGCGATAACACGCAAGAACACCATCTCCTCCAAAGGCAAGGGGTTACAAGCACCCCCGCGATAACCACCCCCGAACAGACGGCCAGCCACAAAGGAGTGATTAACGGCAAAATGATAACTCGCCCGGGAAGGGGAAAGGCCGGCTTGAGCAGAGAACTGAGCGATATCAACCACATTTTACCAGCTACGCCCCATTCACAAAGTCACTATACGAAGTTTTTGAGATTGCCCGGGAACAGAACAAATTCCTGAGACCCCTGAATATGGGTATATTCGAAGAAAAAGATCCAGATAAGCATTGTTATTTCCACAAATTTAACGGCCACCCAACCGTCGACTGCCCCCAACTACAGGATATTCTCGAAAAATTTGCGAGGCAGCGAAAGTTAACCCCGTACATACGCAGGGATTTCTACAAAGCCCACGCTTCTACCTACGGCGGAACTAACCACCATGCCACTTATCCTACCCTCCCAAAGAGAGAATATCCTAATAACCGAAACCACCAACCCCCTGAACAAGCCTACAACAGACAAGGACGACAACCAAACCGGGAGAGAACCCCCTTGATTAATGTTATCAGTGGGGGTATAGCATCGGGAGGAGACTCACATAAGCAGCGGCGAAGCTATCTAAGGGGCCCCACAGAGAAGGCAGTCATGACCGTAGAATCCTCCCAGAGAAATAAGAAACCCAGAACGGAAGAAATCATCTCGTTCTCCGAAAACGACATGGGCAACGTCAAAGGGCCCCATGACGATGCCATTGTGTTGCGGTTAAAAATCAACAACCATCGCCTTGAGCGCGTCCTGGTCGACACGGGGAGCTCCGCGGACATATTATACTTGCCCGTTTTTAGACAAATGGGGTACGAAGTGTCTGACCTGGGACCTGTTCGCACCCCGTTGAGAGGATTCACGGGAGATACTTTGCAGCCCGAGGGGTACATTCGAATGAGAGTAAATTTTGGAACTTACCCCAAGACAATCTCCGTCATGACCGAATTCCTGGTCGTCGACATTCCCTCGGCGTACAACGTGATCCTGTGAAGGACCACGCTTAACAAAATTGGGGCAATAATCTCCTCGGTTCACTTAAAAATAAAATTCCTCATGAACGAGGGAGTAGGAGAGGATGCGGATACCAAGGAAAAGCCTGGGAATGTTACGCGTTATCTCTCAAAGGGAGTTGCGCGGTACATCAGGTTGAAACTCGCCCCCGGGGGCAGAGCACCGAGAGGATCAGGGGAATCAACCGATCCATAACCGGGGAAGAAACGATAGGGGGATTACCGGCCACAGACGAGCAAACGTCGCCATTGGAACCAACCGACAAAATCGAGCAGATAGATGTCGGAGGGGAAGATTGGTCAATGTCGGGAGAGCAATACAAGGGGCACCAAGAAGCGACCTCATCACCTTTCTCCAAGCAAACTAAGCCGTATTTGCCTGGTCGGCCGCCGACATGACTGGCATCCCCCGAAGCATAGCTGAACATAAATTGCACGTAAAGCCCGGCGCTAAACCAGTACGGCAGAGAAAAAGAGCCATTGGACTCGAAAGACAGAGGGCGGTACAAACAGAGGTTGAAAAATTACTCAAGAAAGGATCCATCAGGGAGATTACCTGTCCGGAATGGACCTCCAATACGGTGCTGGTCAAAAAATCAAACGGGGAGTGGCGAATGTGCATAGATTTCTCAGACTTAAACAAGGCCTGTCCAATAGACCCGTTCCCATTGCCGAAAATCGATCAACTAGTAGATTCCACTTCCGGACATGCATACCTCAGTTTTATGGATGCATTTTCAGGGTACCACCAAATCAAGATGAGTCCAGAGGATGAAGGCAAAACCGCTTTTATTACTGACCGCGGGTTATATTACTACCGAGTCATGCCCTTCGGGCTCCGAAACGCGGGAGCTTCCTACCAGAGAATGGTAAATGGAGTGTTCGGCCACCAACTCGGCAGGAACATGGAAGTCTATGTCGATGATATGCTAGTTAAAAGCATGTCGGAAACAGAGCACATCCGAGACCTCCGGGAAACCTTTGAGACGTTGAACCATGCGAATATGAAGCTCAACCCGAAAAAGAGCTTTTTTGGGCTTACGGGAGGGAAATTTTTGGGATTTATGGTCTCGAAGAGGGGGATCGAAATACATCCTTTCAAGTCACAAGCCATAATTGATATGGCCCCCCCCGAAAAATATAAAAGAGTTACAGGCATTAACGGGACGTCTAGCGGCGCTCAATCGTTTCATAGCAAAATCTGGAGAAATGTGCCTCCCGTTTTTTAAAGCCATGCGAACGTCCAGTCGATTTGAATGGACGGAAGAATGCACCGAAGCTTTCGAACGAATCAAAGCATACTTCCTAAAGCCCCCATGCCTGAGCAGACCATCACCCGAGGACATGCAAATTGAGACCCTACTTCTAAGCCCATACTATCAAAGTAACGACAGAGGTCCCACTTAAAAAAGCCCTGACCAATTTCAATTGCTTGGGACGATTGCTGGCATGGGCGTTGGAGTTGTCCGAATTCAACATCACCTATCATCCCCGCACGGCTCTCAAATCACAAATCTTCGCAGATTTCATTGCAAAATATACGACCCCCAGCGCACCTCCTTTGCACAAATGGACAGTGCATGTCGACGGAGCATCCTCCCGAAACGGTGCCGGGGCAGGAGTATCCTTGACCGGACCAAACGGGGAAATCCTGAACTATGCATTACATTTCGCTTTTCAAAGCACCAACAATGTGGCGGAATATGAAGCTATAATAGCAGGGCTGCGAATAGCCAGTGAAATGGGCGCACGAGAGATATGCTTGCATAGCGATTCCCAGTTGGCTGTGCGCCAGATAAACAGCGAAATAAAAGTACTTGATGCAAAGCTGGTCCAATATTGTCAATTACTCAACGAGATGAAGCGCTCTTTCGATAGAGTGGACACCACCCACATCACTCGCAACCATAATTGCCCGGCTGACGCCTTGTCTAAACTCGGCGCAGCCGGGAATCTCGATAAGGAACAGCCAGTTATCGTCCTAGACATACCGGAACCTAGTGTCACGCACCAAACATTGGAAGTATTCCCTGTCGAGGATGGCAGAAATACCTGGTATACCCCAATGTGGAAATTTCTTACAACCGGCATACTACCAGAGGATAAACTCGAGACTAGGCGACTCAGACGGATCGAACCCATGTATGCAATTTACGATAACCACCTATACAAAAAAGGGTATTCTAGGCCCTGACAAAAATGCATCCGAGAAGAGGAGGCCTTCGCATTGCGGAATGAGACACACGCGGGACTCTGTGGCAGCTATCAGGGTGCCAAAATCCTCGCCAAATGAATCCTCAGAGCCGGATTTTACTGGCCCACCATAAAAGTAGATGCGACCAACCTCGTAAGAAAGTGCAACAACTGCCAGTACCACAGTAAATTATCAAAGATCCCCCCTTATGACAGAATTTCGATTGCGGGAGCCTGGCCATTTGATTTATGGGGGATAGATATTGTGGGACCTTTCCAACCTACGGGGCTGCAGTACAAATGGATCATAGTGGCCGTGGAATATTTTACGAAGTGGGTAGAAGCTGAGCCGCTATCAACGATTAACTCTCGAGCAACCGAGAAATTCATTTGGAAAAACATCATTTGCCGGTTCGGGATCCCGCACGCCCTCGTTTCGGATAACGGAACAAAACAGCTCGGACCATACCATTACGTTTCTGAAGAAGTTAGGGATACAGAACAACTTTACATCGGTCAGTCACCCGGCAAGCAACGGCCTGGCCGAAGTTACGAATAGAACCATACTGGAAGGACTCAAACGGAAGATGGAAAATAAGAACAATTGGTCCGTGGTGTTAGACGAAGTGTTGTGGGCATATCGGACGACACCGAAAAAAGCCACCCAACAGTCCCCATACTCATTAGTATACGGAATGGAGGCAATGACCCCACTAGAATTTATCGACCCCTCGCTCCGAAGATCCTTATATAGCCAGGAGTCAAACGCGGACGCAAGAAACCTAGAGCTTGAGTTGGTAGATGAAGCTAGGGAGGAGGCACGAAAAAACATGGCCCGATATCAAAACCGAGTTAAGCGGGCTTTTAATAAAAAAGTGCGACCACGCAGATTCCTTGAGGGGGATTTAGTCCTTCGACGGATAGCGGAAGGAACCGGTCGGCACGTACCGAAGTTAGGCCGAGCATGGGACGGACCGTTTCGAGTCAAGAAGGTGCACGGCAACGGAGCTCACAAGTTGGAATATTTGGGAGGCAACGAGGTAAAAAGAACGTGAAATACGTGCCACCTACGCAAGTTTTATATCTAGAAGGGCAGCTCAAAAAAAGAAAAGAAAGAGGAGGGGGCGAGACTCCGCCATGTTTTCTGAGATTTTCCTTATGGTTCACTTTGTTTTCATTTCGGGCATCGACGAATACTTTTTGTAAATTACTTTTATGCCCATGGCTTTTTATGAAGTATCAAAACGCCTTGATTCCTCCTCATCCATTCCGCATAAAAAATAAAAAATGTATGTATATATATTAACAGAACGAAAGGATAGGGCCAAGACAGGCGTCGGTATCACTAAAATAATCAGTAAAAAAAGGTATGAGGGACCACATGGGGGACCACACCATGAAAAAGAAAAGCCCACCTGTCCACACCTAGAAATATCACCTACCACGCATCAAACTATAAATACCCACGCACTCAGAGTCAGAGCAGCGTCGCACACAGAGGGGAGAGTTGCCCTATCTTCCTCCTTAACAAATCACACTCAGTGATCGTGAAGACACTACCAGTTAATTATTTCAAATAAAAATAACCCATCCTCCAAACAACATACACCAAACAGCATACAAAGGTTTGAGGGAGAGACTTTAAATATCGATGAGAAAAGGAACAAAAAAAAAGGAGTACAAACTGGCAAGCGGCGGCCGGGATATACAGGAATCCGGGGTGGCTTTAATTATCCAACCCCGACAATATCACAGAACGAGAAGTTAACCGATCACAAACAAGGAAATCGGAAATATGCAACTCTATTGATGAAATCGAGATACGGGCTCCGTATCAGGTGCGCAATTGACGTTTCCCGGCAAGAACACGCCAACCCGGAACATTACAGAGTACCTCTATCTATTCTTCATAAGACTGACCAACAAAGCAAGAAGATGAAAGGGTCCCCTCAAAAAAGAAGAGCGGTCGCCCCGGAGTAGAAGCGACTCGGTCTTCTCTCCCGTCCCAAGTAAACACCAACCGAGTTACAAAAGCCAAGGTAAATCCAATATGTCACGAAGACAGCAAAAATAAAAGCCAAATCATGAAAGCACTAGCAAAAGAAAAACCCAATAGTTATATATACTTACAAATTTGCTTGTTACCTCCCACATTCCGGGAGCCAAAAATCCCTACAACTATAACGTTTGTCTCCCCATATTCCAGGAATCAAACACCAAAAAATTAATCTCTACAAATTTATAATAACTAAGAAACATATACATTTTTGGGTCTACCAATAAACCAAGGAGGAAATACGCTTCAGCTATCATCGTCGTCATCATCGTCGGAGTCATCCTTGGGGAGGGGGTATGTCAGCCGGCCAGTTTTTTCTATCCCAAACATAACGAAGAGGGTGGGTCGGTAAAGTCTGCAGTTTTTTCGGCTCACTAACCTCCAAACCATCGGGATCAAATAACCGATCGGTATCCACATCCCAAACGAATCCCGGGAGTGATTGCTGTTGGTGTTCGCCTCGTTCTTTATCAACACGCCCGAAACCCAAGTCCTCGGGACGAAAGGGAAAAAGCCTTACTTAGGTCACGTAATACGTCGTAAACAACGGACCTAAGCATCCCGATACAACTAGTCACAGCGGCCGTCTTAAAGGCACGACTCCCTAAAAATCTCGAGACCGCATGTGAGGGGGCTTCCTTTAGCTCACTTTCCAACCTTTTCGATTTTTCCTCAAAAAAGGTGCCCCGGGTGTTTGCGGTATCCAGCTTCGATTCCAAGGCGCTCACCTTCTGTAACAAATCCGCGTTACGTGCTGCGGAGTCCGAGAAGGCCCGAGTAGCAATAGCCTCTGAGGCCACAAGATTTTCCTTCTCTCCCTCCAATTTTACCAGGTTAGCACGAGAAGCGCTCAACTCGGTCCGCAACTGCCTCGCCTCATCCCTTGCCTCTTCCCTCACGGTTCTTAACTTTCCCAGGAGACTATTTTTCTGACCCTCCACCTCCCTCAATTGAACCTTCAGTGTTTCGATTTCCTCCTCAGCAGCACTCTTCTCTAGTTCAAGGCGCGCCAATTCGGATACATCTTCCGTGGAAGGGATTTCTTTCCCTTTATGCTTCCGCATATAATCCCCGCATTGAACAACGGCTGCGCACGCTTGAAGGAGATAGGCCGCTAATTCCTCCCCGCCTTTCTCGGCCCGTTTTCGTACTTTCTTCTTCAAAAAAGGGGGAGTTATGGCTCGCAGGGCTTCAAAAGCAAAGCGCCCGAAACCGGGGGGTTTCTCCTCAGCACTCAAAATCTCTGAACTTCCGGGCAGCAACAACACACAACTGTCCGGATGATCGGCGGGATAACCCTGTTTCCAAAGCCTCCCGCGGGCTTTCGATGTCGATGGCTTCTCGCCCTCATTTCTTTCTCGGGCCGGGCCCTTCATCTTACGATCGACCTGGTCAGGCGAAATATCCACTGACTCACTCGTCCCGGGCGGTCTCACGATAACAGCCGCGCCATAAGCCGGACCCAGCACGCCAGGTTCTGAAGGAGGAGGACAAGTATCCCCAACAAGGACATTGTCAACCGAAAGTTCAAAAGAACCCTCGGGCTCGGTGGCACTGGTGGGAAGCATGGACGGTTCCATCGGCATAGTAGGGGCACCAACCTCTTCTGGTAAAGCCGTCATCATGGCGGCTTGGGACGGGGCAAGCACGGTAACACCCCCGTCATCACACGCCGCAGAAATTGAAACAGTCCTATGGCCCCCTTTCTTTCTCTTTTTCGGACCTTCGGCCAAGGGGGCTTTACCACTCGCGACAGCACTGGCTTTTCTTTTCTGAGAAGCATCCCCGGCCTCAGCCACCTTCCGGATAGCGCGTCGCTCCCTTGTAGTCAGATCAGAGCCACCACCATCAATAGACTTGCCTTTTCCTGGGGGGGTACCTCCGGGGGACCAGCGGCGGAATCAGCCGCGGCGTCGTCCAAAGGATCAAGTTCTCCCGTCCTCAACGACCTGGCCTGGACCTTGGTGGAATTATACGCGAGATGCATGGTCCCGACACCTGCAAAAAAAAAAAAGTAGACAAATTTAGCAACTTGGGAATCCCCAAACCCGAAAAGAAATGCAGTACGATAAAGATAAAAAGAAACTAACGCGAGATCAGGCTCTCGATTTTTTCAATGGCGTCCACGTCCACAGCAGTCTTCATCTCGGAGAACGTAGGGATCCCGTCCTTTACCAAGGACCTCCAGGTAGCAGAAATCGAGGCCAACGAAGGAATACCTTTAGAGTTTGGCAAATATACCCAACCTTCATTCCAATATTCTACCTTGCTGAGAGGTTGATTTTTCCCGCTCTCCGGAATAAAAATCTCCAAATTTTTTGCCATCCTCTTCTTAAGGGAATAGAAGTCTGACGTTACGACAAGGGAGAAATAATGAAACAGAAGGGGTATGCTCGGCCCGAGACCTCTTAAATCTTCGAACTCAGAAAATAAACGTTCGAAACTTGTAATATAACACCACGACGCAGGAGATAACTGCGCCGGGGGTGCTTTCAGATATTCAAACAGTTTTATTTGAAAATCCGTAAGAGGCAGCCGGAAGCCACACGAAGGCATCCGGTGGTATATACACATACCCTTTGCAGAGTCATGAGCTCGGCAATCAATGGTCGGAGGAACAAGACTGAAAACATCCGGAGTATAAAAGGACAGAGACGACTTCCGGATAAATTCTTTCGGAAACTTTACCGTAAGCCATACCGGGTCGGTACACAAATTTAGTCTCGGGACTATACCGGCTACTTTGGGAAATGCCGTAATAGAATCATCATTAGGACGGTACTGTGCCTTTTTGCTCGACCGGTTACCCTTTTTGGGACCCTGGGAAATAGGGTTCGAAGCCCCTTTGGAAGAGGCCGGGTCTTCACCATCAAAGACCTCATGACTACTCGAGGAACCTAAGTCCCCGGTACCATGTTCACCCAGGTGGATCCCCTCACCAATATTCTGGTCCACAGCCATGTTCAGACCCGAGACCTGAGTAACCGCGGTTTCTTGAGGATATTCCGAAATAAGGGAACCCCCGGGAATTATCATAGCAAGGGGATCGGGGAGATTATCTCCGAGAACATCTCGTTGGCTAGTCATGACAACGGTCAGCAGATTACCTAATGATTAATATAAATTCGTAAAAACAACGGATTAAACACGCTCATGGCCAAGGATACCATACCGGAAGGTCATCAAGGCCTGGAAAACTAAACTAACCCGACAGGATTGGTCGGACCTAATAGCTAAAACAACACCGGACTTTGCGAAATATAATGACCGGGATAAAACTTACCTTTCGAGGAAATGGAGACACCGGACAGGAGTTAAAACGCTAAGACAGCCCGACAAACTACGCCAGAATCAAGATGTCACCGACAACAGTACGCGAAAATGACGGGTTTTACAGGACGCGGTGAAAAAACAAAGACTATATATAGGCACCCGTAAAAGGAAGTACAATCATAACGCGAGGAACCGACTTATGCACGGGGCATACGTGGCACAACCCGAAGCGACAAAAAACCGCAATCCGTAAAAGGAAGTACAAAGCCGAGTCACTAAAAATGCGAAGGATTTCGAAACGACGCCATAAAAAAAAACGCACCGACGCAATGCATAAAGAATAAAAATATATATATATATATATATATATATATATACACACGCTCCGTCCTGCCCATACCTTCGGAGGAAACCCGGTCAGCATATATCTATAAAAAGCATGGTGTAAAGCACCTTATAGAAAAAACCCATTCCAAATCAAAAAGCAATAAACCCCATGTCGACTTCATCTAAAGGCGCTGGAGCTTCCAAACCACAGACTAAGACCTCCATAGAAACACTGAAACACCAAGCACAGCACCTTTTGGCATACTATCCACCCGAAGATGTTGATGACTTCTTGGAAGGCCGCAACCCGGAACTCCATACACTCCTCGATCATATGGTAAACGGTTTCCCGAAAGGGGAATACGAGAAAGAAGACAATGAGATCCAACAAGGTACACAGGGACCTCCGGGGTCACAAGCGGCACGCATGTTCTGCTCCCAATGTAGACAACCGAGTAATCAAGCAGCCATGTTCCTCTGTAACGACTGCAAAGATGCGTTTCATCCAATATGCATTCGCGATTGTTCACCGGTAGCACACGAAGACCCACGATACAAGTGTTACATATGTCCTCCCTGCGCGAAAGACAGGGCACGAAACCAGAGGACATGCTCGACCTGCGCAAGGGATCGCACAAGAAACAGGGAAATATGCCCCACTTGCGCAAGAGGCAGAGCCAGAAACACCACGGAATAACGGGTATAGAAAGCATCGTCATCCGGCTTCTGGAAGACCTACTAGCAACAATTCCTCCGCTTGCTTTCAAAAAATTATACCAGGAGAACTTCTTAACCATTTCTATGTTCTGTAGTTCAATGAAAAAGAAAAAATATATATATTTATTTCTACTTGCCTATTTATTTCTGCGCACAAATCCGAGAAGTACAACTCGTTAAAACAACACCAAAATCCAAGAAGTACCACTCGTCAGGATAACACGAAGGTTCGAGAGATGTAACTTATTAAAGTAGCCCCATGATCTGGACAGAAATCATAAGACTCGTAAATTAATGGTTTGCCCAAACCATATACTTTGACCAGACATCCATATCCCCATAATGGTTCAGTAGCAAAATCCGAGAGCATCATAGCCCGGACGTCCGGATTGTCTCAGCACCTCTGCTAAAGGGAGCGTTGTAAAAATATACAGTATGGTCAAAGTCAAACTGGAAAAAGCTGGAAAACCTGCCGCATGCACTGCTGCGTCCTTCCTTTATATGTATCAGGGGCCCACCAAATTAAATACAACGCCATAAATACACCCTCTATAAATACCCGGGAATGGCTTCCTCCTAAGGGCACACGTTTCATTTTTCGACCAAAAACCTTAAAAAAATCACACCATGTCTTTTCCGCAAACCAAACGGCTAGCTAACAAAAGCAAACAACCAGCGGGTAACCCAGGGGCTTCCACTACACCACCACAAGACCAACATCCATATGCCCCCCCGGAGTGCCGCGCCGCCTATCCCCGGAGGATAGGGTTGCATTAGAGAAAATTTTTCCTAACTCATTAGACTTCATGCTTCAAAATGAAAACACCCGCCTCGGAGAGCTCATCGATAATGCCTTACGAATTAATCGATGGGCGGGCAAGGATGACGAAAACATTCGCGACGACATCAACTGGGAGGAGCTCGAGCATAGCAGCTCCGATGAGGCCGAAGTTGCAAAGGCGATCCCGAAACCCAGGTTATCAGACTGTTACGGGGTCCCACTTGCTGTCTGCTTCGTCTGCCGTAAAACAGACGCGAGTACTCGCTTAACTATTTGCGAGACTTGTGGTAAAACGGCACACACTGCATGCTTACCATGGACCGCACTACAGGATCCTTGCGGATCAGGACATGCCCACTGGCAATGTCCGGACCATGCCCTACTCCCCCGGATCGAGGGATGAGGCGACACCCCCCGTACCGCCCACTTCAGCTAAGGCTCCTCAATATCACTCAGAAACGACACCACACCCGGTGTTGTTTTTCTAAACATGAGAACCGCAATATGAGAACACTACTTTTTGGCCACCGGCCGAGATAAAGGCCACTATTTTTTCCAAATTATTTGTATTAGAGGCTAAAATTCCCCCTAGGTAGTTACTTAAAAAGTCTCTTTTCAGTTTTTCTTAGCTCCTTTCGGTTGTACGTTCCTATGAGTACTTAAAATGTCTGATAAACGTTACCATGGGATATATGCGTTCTTTGTTACTTTCCTCGGACAACAAATTCTTATCCTGCGCCGGAAACATTCGCGCGCCGAAACCTCCCAACACAGCACCATCCGAAACAAAAGTTCGAAATTAAGAGTAATAAACACAACTCCCAATACCGCCAGAATAACTTACTAACGACGCTTTGAAAACACAAACCATTAAAACATGCATAAAAACGTGAGCCAGCTATAACTATGATGAGCCAGCTATAAATGCGATGAACCTAACATCATTCAAGACACGCTCCAAGAAATCTGATATAAAAATAGCTCAGCCCCATGAAAACCAGTCAAATCGTACCTTCTTCCCCACCAAGAATTTCCGACAAAACATATATATAAAAAATTCCCTCCATTTTACCATGCCATCCAGACACACTTCTGAAAAAAAACAAAAAACTTGTCCCCCATGAAGGACATACCAGCCGCCCGAAACCCGCAAACAGCCCCGGTAGAATTTTAACCCCTTCCGAGAAATTAACATTACAAAAACACTTCTCTGACGAGAAAGTAGAATGGATGCTTTCCAACGAAAATTCCTCTGTTCGGCAAATGATCGATCAAACTTTAGCAAACCCGACCATCACATACCGCACATGCAGCGAATGCTATGAAGTAGACCCCAAGGAAGGAATGACCAAGTGCCGGGTGTGCTATGAGTGGTTTCACCCGCAGTGTCAACGAAAACAGCCACGCCAAGGCAGAAATGACCCTAACTTCCTCTTCTGGACATGCCTTAGCCACCAGAGCGAATATCGCCCCCCGAGAAGAACGAGAGCGGCACTAATAGCAGATGCACACTTCGAAGATAGCGATCGCGAAGTCATCGCCTAAAAAAAAAAATAGAGAGAGAAAGGAAGGCAGAAATGACAAGGGAAGAAGAACGACAACGGATACGAAAGCCACCATTAATTTGATAAAATTTTGTTTATGAAAATTGTTGCTTAAATTATTACGGAAGATCTAAATATATGAATGAATATTTATTAAACGTTTCCTTGGTCTTTTCATTCGGAGAAATCAATAAACAATGAGTTGCCAATAGAACTCGGGGGCTAACTTAACAAAGTTCACCCAGATCCGTCTGAATTATTAAACAATTTCGAATTAGAATCCGACGGATAACTTATTAGAGTCAGCCCCGAGGCAAACAAGTAAAAACTCGGGGGCTCACCCATCACAACCAAACTCGGGTACTCAAGCTCGAGAACCAAAATCTCCCGAAGAGGAGGTCCTACGGATTAAATTAACAAAAGGCAAGTCTTACAAAAAAAATCACAATAGCGAGACAAAGATACTCTAAAAATGAAGTATTAAAACAAAAACTGCCAGTTTTCAGAATATAAACAAATATCGAAACCGAAAAAATCAATCTGATATATTTCGGCTTCGGGGGCTAATGATAAGGCCATAAATAAAGCCTCGAAAAGCCTTTCCCAGAAGCCCACTTAAGTAAAAAGCCCAGAAGCCCACTTAAGTAAAAAGCCCAATAAAAGATACGTTCAGCCTGCTAACTTAATTCACAAAAAGGCCAGCAATAAAAACCCAGTCGGTTGTCCGGGACTAAAGAAAAATCCCGAAACCGGCCAACCGACAGGAAGGCCTATAAATACAGAAGGAAATCTCTGGAAAAGGGGACCGCGAAAAAAGGAAAGTGACATACGAAAGGATAGACAGGAGGATCTAGAAAATCCAGAGAACCAATAGGTTAAAATCAAGAATTAAGGCTCAAGTAATAAAGAATCACCACTGCGTCCTGATCAGGGGGAAGATAGGACGTATCAAATTAGAAACTCTCATAATAATATTGCTGTATGTGATTAAGCTGGTTAAAATAATCTAAAGCCAGGACTGATGTGGGCCAATCCTAATCCATACATGGGCTGGTATTGGGCCGAGATAATCAGGGCCTTGTAGATATGTAATGGTAATATTTTTTTTAAAAGGAAATGACAAGACTTGCTAAAAATTTATGAAACCGAACAATAAGGAAAAGTCAACAAATACTTTTACAAAATTTGAAATGTAAGATGATCAGTTGATCACATACTGAGTCCGTTTCTTCTGGAAGGTCCTGACATTGTAAAACCTGATACTGTTCAGATTGCTACCCTCTTTTTTGTGATTGTTGATCAGACCCAAATAAGTAGTCTGATTAAATTGAACAATTCCCTGCCATTATTGCCCCCTCTAATAGTATTTATGTGAACTGATAACATAGGTGAGAGCTTTAGTTTTCCCCAAGTCCTTATTCTTTTGATAAGATGCTAAAATAAGAGGCGCGCGTATTAAAATTTAAAATCAAATGACCATTAATTAGCACATAATCATATCATGTGAATAGCAAAAGATGGTCAACTGATACATTCCATTCTATTGATAAATTGACAGAATGAATATATAGCAAGAATTGAATGTCCATCTTTTCCAGCATATGAGAATCACTTTCAGATGTACGTAAGATTGTTTCTTCTTTTATCCATCTTCTAATCGAGGATTGAGCTTAATTATTTTATTTTTGGTATGTTAAATTTATTAAATAAATTATAGGCATAGCACTTATCAAAAGAATAAGGACTTGGGGAAAACTAAAGCTCTCATCTATGTTATCAGTTCACATAACTACTATTAGAGGGGGCAATAATGGCAGGGAATTGTTCAATTTAATCAGACTACTTATTTGGGTCTGATCAACAATCACAAAAAAGAGGGTAGCAATCTGAACAGTATCAGGTTTTACAATGTCAGGACCTTCCAGAAGAAACGGACTCAGTATGTGATCAACTGATCATCTTACATTTCAAATTTTGTAAAAGTATTTGTTGACTTTTCCTTATTGTTCGGTTTCATAAATTTTTAGCAAGTCTTGTCATTTCCTTTTAAAAAAAATATTACCATTACATATCTACAAGGCCCTGAAAAGGCCACTTATCTCGGCCCAATACCGAACATTATTGAGCTTTCTAACATGATTTACCACATGAAGTAACATGCCATACATGCCTAAGTAGTAAGTACTAAACCATAACCTTTCTTAAAGTTGAATTTAATATTATATAATATGTACCAAATGAAGGAAGAACATGCAAGGGTGTTATGCCTATAATACAAGGGTGCTATGCCTAAGTAGTAAGTACTAAACCATAACCTTTCTTAAAGTTGAATTTAACATTATATAATATGTACCAAATGAAGGGAGAACATGCAAGGGTGCTATGCCTATATATGTTCAAGAACGATATTATATTTTTGTAACCATCTTAATAAATAGCAAAAAAATTCAAAAAAATGTAAAATTTGATCTCCAAGCACATTTTAATATATTCATCATATTGAACGGTTTGAATCGACTATTTGGACTTTGAAAATGATAAGTGTCAAAGTGTGTCACCAAAAAAGGTGTAATCGGATCCCTCCTCATATATTATACCTCTTTCTGCAAATTACCAACAATAAAGAAAAGGTGTCGAAAGGTAATTAATTAAGTAAATTAATATTTTTATCTATTAATTAAGAAGGTGAGCATGAAATGATAAATATATTTGAGCTGGGCTTAGCTAAGCCGTGGAGTAAAACGACTTGGTGCTCCACGTCTCATTATTTTCATTTTGAAAATCCAAACTACCGATCCGAACCGCTCAACATGATCTCCATATTGAAATGTGCTTGGAGACCAAATTTTACATTTTTTGGAATTTTTTTACTATTTATTAAGCCACTTTGAAAATCACTGATCCATTGATCCAGAATTTTTTACTGTTTTTTACTGTTCATCCGGATCAGCGATTTTCAAAGTGGCTTAAGTAATAGTAAAAAAATTCCAAAGTGTTTTGCTTTATCAATATCATGCTTTAATCTGAATTAAGCTGGTATCCACTGGTACATAACATACTACACTGTCTCCAACCAAATTTAACTGCTCAACATATCTATCTAGCCAGTTACATGATTGAATCCTATACATGTCAAATCAATTGTGTGCCTAACAGGCTAAACTTCAGAATCGATTAATTTCTAGGTTGCTAAACACTCTCAATCACGTGATACATGATATTTGGTCTCAGCAGCTGCTGCATTAAATGCGTTGAGTGGCCGTAACACTTGGCCCAACCAACATTAATTATTTAATTATAATTGTAACCGGCCCAAGTAGCATTAAATGCGTCCGGTAACATTTCACTATAGTCTATAGGCATAGCACCTTGCATGTTCTTCCTTCATTTGGTACATATATATTATATAATGTTAAATTCAACTTTAAGAAAGGTTATGGTTTAGTACTTACTACTTAGGCGTGTATGGCATGTTACTTCATGTGGCAAATCATGTTAGAAAAGCTCAATAATTCAGGTGGCAACTATTTGCTACACAGCCAGACCCATGAACCATTCTCACTTTCTCAGAGAAATGAATTAATTTGGTAATTGTTGAGGGGTTGGGTACAGCATCTGATCAGGATTTAAAAAAAATCCTGTGGTTTAATTAGGCGCATTTAATTCCTTTGTCAGAATAATTTCAACATGACATGTGAATAAATTAGCCTATCGTGCATCTTTTTTTCTTTTACACCAGCCACCAGGATCTATTAATTACGCACTTATAGATGGACCTCAGTATCCTTCACATCACAAGGAAAAATAAAAAAAAGCACATCAGTACATTTTTATTTATTTTGTAAGTGAGTTCTCAATTAAATAGATCTATATATCTTTAAACATACAACGGAATAAAAAGGTAGAAACTCTGGTGGGGCTTGCATACAAACAATATTAGATTTGGACACCTTTTCTTAATTTATTGTTGGTAATTTGCAGAAAGAGGTATAATATATAATTTTAGTTTTGTAGAGGAGCTAGCGTTTGGATGAAAAGGCGGAATATATAGGGGTTAATTAGCAGCTAACCCAAGCAGAAGCTAATTCAATCGCTATCCAACATTTAATTTGTTGGACTTACAGAATACAATATATAGCCGCTAACTTAAGAGAGCAGAGCAAGTAAATTCAAATTATATATACTTTTTTTTTTTTGTAATTAAATGAACAAAATGATAAAGGGGAAATATTTTGAAGTAATTTTTTTCTAGGAAGAAGGTAGCTCTCAAATCTTTTTAGTGTGAACACGTGACATTTTACACGGTAGGTAATGCTTTAATTAGCTAATTGTATTGGAAATAGTTCGTAAATGATTTTGATGTTTAGATGAATAAATAATATTTTTTAAAATTTTAGTGTTTAATTACAAAAACATAGATCGTCGGAATAGCCAACTATGCTACCTTCATTTTCTAGTGATGGTCTTTGGGTAACTAATAGTTTTATGATTTTTTTCATAGCCAACACCCCTTTCTAGTGAGGCTACAGTTAGCATTTTCTTTTATTGATGCTTCCAAGGTGTAGCGGTGAGTCTGTATCCCCAGATATTTGAGGTGCAATTTAAATAAATGGATGACTCATATTAATTTTAGTCGGATCAAACTCAATTCGGTGTCTACAGAAATTATAGGTCGATCGCATTGAGATTCGTGTCAAGTTAAGAGAACGGTCCAGATTTACTTATTGCACTTTAGGTACCTGGGGGGTCCCAATTCGTGCAGCTGTCTCCTCAGGTGCGAATTCGCATCCTCTGCGCATGCGTGACTTTTGGAAAATCTCAACCATTCAAATACGTTATGCACGAATCTCAAAGAACAAATAATACTGGCCCCTGCGCTCTTCCCGAATAGGCACCGTACACCATGGTGACAACTTAATGATTCGGAAAAAGTATGACGGGAACAAAATTCATGATTCGGGAATAATTGATGTATAACTCGAGAATAATTCCGAATTGTAGATTGAGTCTGAACTGGAGATCATAGTCTTACATGAGAGCCTAACAAATTAAATATATAGTAGAAAGTTTTTTAACCCAAGAATTAAATAATTCAGATATATTTCGAATATAATTCAGGTATACTTTGTATAATTCATGAATAATTCGGAGATACCGAATAATACACAAATTAATTCATAAAATTTGTAAATTATTGAATTTTGTTTGTTTGCTGTGAATAATTCGTAAAATTATCTCTTCATCAGGTGCATGCATGGTACATTGGTACCCACATAATTCTGGCGATATTCTGTGGACAAAGCAAATTAAAATTCACGAATCTATTTCTAGTCGCTGGCAATGGCAAGCCCGAGCTTGATCAAAAGTAAGAAATGCTGCATCTTGGAAATTCTGCATCTTGGAAATTCTACAGAGCCTTCAATTGATCGAACGTCTCATATTTCTTTCTGTTGTCCAGTAACGTCTATTGAACGACCCAGATTATTTCCTGTCGTCCATTTTTGATAAAGCGGAGCTCTGAGACTCGTGCAGGGCGCTTCTATGGGTAATGGGTCCCCCACTTGATGCCTTCTTTGCTCGATCGGTTCCCCAGTTACATTCCAAGAAATTGTAACCATTCCTACTCGCAGTCGCAGCATATATATTATAGATATTACGCTGCAAGTTCTGTTTCTGTGGCGCTAGCTGATTATTTTGTTAACAAATTAAGATGAAGACACCTGGAATCTTGTTGGAATTAAAACTTCATTATATATTCATTATCATTAATTGGAATCTATTTATATTAGTAGTTTAAATGACAAACATCATGAATATATAAATCACACAGGCTCCGGAGCAATTAATTGACTGCACAGCTTAACATGTGCGTTTGTATGTGTTACCAATATATACCAGATCAAATATATATTGATGAAAGATGAAAGTGAGATGAGAACCACATTTACATATAGAGTCAATAGAGAACAGATACAGATGTAGATAGCACTAATTTCCTTGATTCCAGAGAAAGTAAGGAACCCAACCCATCATCAGATTCTGTCACATGTACACATGCATGCATACAATTCACAGCTTTAATTTACTTTTTATATGGGTCCGTTCTACCTTAGCTCGGTTTTCTTCTTTCTTTTTCTTTGTTTAATTATATTTATTGCAGCTTAATTTGTTTAGTGTCAGACTCTGTGATGATTAGTCGATCTGCTACAATTAAACTAAACCCAATTATATATTCTACAGTATATATACGTACGTAGTACATGACTATATATATATGTCTATATATCATGCATGACTATACATGACTATATATGTCTATATATATTCTACAGTACGTACGTAGTACATGACTATATATGTCTATATAGATTAGAAACAATATGCATCTCTCATATATGCATGATCTGCAATAATTTAGTAGTATACAACTTTTTTTTTTTTTTGCTACAATTAATGCCCGTACTCTAGCTCGTAGACTCGTACGTAGTATACAACTGTATAACGAGTAATGATCTGTAAAAGCAATTCGATTTGTTCTGACGAAACTGCATTATTATAAAACCACGCCATATATAAATGAATTAAATTCTCTTCATTATTTTTTTTAAATAAAAACTAAATTAATTATTGTGGCATCAATTTATATGCATATTGATTAAATCAGTGTTAACTACAAAAATCTGCGACTATCCGTAAGAATAAAACATGACTTACTGAGGTTAACCTGACAAAAATTATCATTTCTGCTAATACTGATAAGAGTATCCGCGACAATACCGACACTATGAAATATTTACCCTAGCAAATAGTGGCAAATTCTTGTAGCGCGTTTTTAAATGAGGCTGCATGGATGCGGCTGCATATGCAGTAGTGGATCCGTTGTGAAAATGCTATGCAGTCGATCTTATGTGGTTTTTGTTGTTCTATGCAATTATCTAATTACCGTGTTTGACTAATTTGCAAAACATACAATGATTGAATTTAACAATTTCATTGTATGAGTGAGTTTGCAGGTTCAAGAACATTATAATTGCAAGGTTAAAGTTGAAGAACCAATGGAATTAACAAGACTTTATGAAGATCAAGAATATAGATTGTAATATCAAATAGATTAGTAAAGTAAATTTGAGATTGTTGATTTCAGAAACTATCCGTTCGGCACGGAAGCAAACCATTCAGTACAGAATGTATTGACACGGTACCGGACAGATACGGTATGAGACATTACAGTACGAAAGAATTATTCTGTCTGACTATCGTTCAGAATGGAATGTTCCGTTTTAAGTCAGAGGACTCCTCTTGGTGTTCTGTTCTAAACGGATACAGTCCGTACTATACGCTACTCGAGAAACATAGATTTGGGGAAAATACATTATCCGTTATGTACGGACATAAACGTACTGAATGGAAAGTGTAATGAAATTCAAATTGAAATACATTTTCCATACGGAAGATTACCGTTCTGAATGGAAGAGTTCAAATACCTAATTCTGGAGCTCTCTTTATAAATAGAGTAAATACTCCCACTCCAGAATTAAGCAAGCCGCCCCTAATTTCAAAAAGCATAAATTATGTGTTCTTGAGAGCTTCTTTCTTTGAGAGAGCTTAAACTTGAAAACTCCATTGATAATCTCAAATCCACTTGACAAATCTTCTCTAGATTTAGTTAGAGTGTTAGTTCTTGTTCGATCGTGTGGAGATCTACTTTAGTGCTCCCTTGTCATAGTCGAGCGACTTCTCCACTTGTAGGGCATTAAGGGGCTCACTGGCTCGAGCATTTTCGCTCACATATAAACATAGTTGTGTGACGATCCTCTGCGTAGGACTCTCCAGCTCGAGCTTCTAGGCTCAACTTTGTACACGAGTTAGGCCGTGACTTCTCACCGTTGTTGGGCTCATGTGTCACGAGTTGTATCCTTTCTTTTTGGGTAATAGAAAAAGGGCGCCAACGATGTTGCTCTACCCAGAAGACGTAGGCATTTTACGCTAACTCCGTTATCATTCCGCGATTCAAATTTCTCTAACTGTACTCTATTTACTTTATTTGTACATGCTTGCTTGTTGAATTGATTGACTTGTTGATTTAGAGGGTTAAACCGAAAAACGACTATAAGTCTTTAAGACTACCTATTCACCCCCTCTAGGTGCCGTTAGGGAAACAAAGTGGTATCAGAGCAAGTTAATTAAATTAAGACACACTTAATAGGCAACATATGCTTGGCTGGCATAATATTCTATAAAATAGGTAGCTAGTCATGTTTGAGACTAAGTAGAAATAATTCCTCTGTAACAACAGATTTTTTCAATGAAATAAATCAAGGGTGAGAAGGGAGTTTCACAGGAGTGAGGAGTTGTGTGTTATTTATTCAATTCTCATAAGTTGTCATGGTATCAGAGCCATTTTAGCAGTTCTGTAACTCCCTGTACAGTCAGTTTGTGATATTGCACAGTCTCTATTTTTTATCTTCCCTTTCTCTCTCTCGAAAAGTCAGTTTTTTCTTCTCATCAACAACTTTTTCTTATGGCTAAAAAATCTGATAAACCTGATCCATCTTTTCTTTTTGAAAGCTTAACACACTACTACAAAAAAAGAGATTATACACAGACAAAAATGGAGGAGCTACACGGATTTCCTACCGTGTTTAAATCGAGGGTGTACGATTAGTTCAATAACTACACACGGACATTTGCCCGTGTGCAATTATAACGATTCTACACGGATAACTTTATAAACAGCCGTGTACAAAGACCAGAATGTGTCGCTCTCCATGTTACCGAGCTACACGGATTTCCCAAAACAACCGTATACGATTCTTTTTATACACAGACTTTTAACTAAAAAACCGTGTAGCTTTCCTCTTTCTACACGGACATTTAGTTAAATGTCCGTGTAGCTCTCCTCTTTCTACACAGATATTTAACTAAATGTCCGTGTAGCTCTCCTTTTTTCTACACGGACTTTAGTTAAATATCCGTGTAGAATTTACATTTTTTTTGTATTTTTTGTTTTTGGGCTAGCCTCCAGTTTTGCTAGCCAGTTTTGCTACAGAATTATACAAAATTCATATAACAAGAAATCCATATTTTTCAGATTAGCAAGAAATTCATATTTTTCAGATTAGCCAGAAATCCATATGCAATAAATTATACAATATTCATATACACTAAATTATACAATATTCATATACACTAAATTATACAAAATTATGGAAATCCATATTGAGCATTACAAAATTTCATTCGAAACCACCTTGCCCACATACACCTGACATCGTCGATATGCTCCTTGGTGTAATGCGGTTGCTTTGTCATATTCTACAATTACAATTTGGTATTAGTTAGTAACAAGGTAAGGTAGATGCAAGACAGTTGCAAATATCAATTGCTATTTTATAAGAACAATTAATATGAATTACATACCGAATTTGGGAATTTGACTTGTATTCTTTT
Source organism: Carex kokanica (assembly GCA_025461125.1). Lineage (NCBI taxonomy): Eukaryota > Viridiplantae > Streptophyta > Magnoliopsida > Poales > Cyperaceae > Carex > Carex kokanica. The sequence continues at coordinate 157,820 of JAJGRX010000953.1, read as the reverse complement.
GACAAAGTCAAACATGAAAGTCATCGTGTAATAAGTGCATTCCCAACCCTCCAACTATTGTAGGCCCTGAAATTTGCATTTAGCGGCCTATGTTAGAATGACAATAATTTTTTGGACAAAACATGAAATTATAAAATTATAGTGTGCTCACCAGCAACCACTTCCAATTCAACTTAGTTTTCTGGCGCGTGCTATGCAATCCTCCCTCTTTAACATATCTCACAAAAGCCCTTACAAAATTGAGTGAATATAATTAGCAATTTTATAATTTGATATAATTGAAAAAAATTCAAACCAATTGAATTATTATTAATTGCTTACTTATTGACATAAGAGAAGATATCTTTGCACTTGTTAGCTGGGATCTTTCCTTTGGGCTTACAAGAATCAACAATTATGCTCGTATTTAGGTAAGACACACAATGATAATCAAACACCAGTGTTTGCTATGGGAGGATAAAAATTATAGTACTTTAGCATATAATAGTGACACGAGTGTTTGCTACTATAAACAATACATAAGCTAAGGTTAGAATTAACCTATGGTGGTATGGCATGATAATGAATTTCTTCTGCTCCTCCATAGCACGATGCATCGCTGAACACATGTACTCGATAGCCATATCCGGATAATATCTCAGGGACGTGGCACTCACTCTCTCGGGGTTCAGAAATATGCACAAGCTCTTCTTTTGTACCATCTGATTATAGTTTCTGATTAGCTTCCTGAAAAATCATCATTTTACATTAGAATATATATTTGAGTTCTATATGTTGTGTTTTGAGACTACCCAAAGCCATTAGGCTTAAGCTGCAGAAAGACCGTAAAATAAAATTTTTACTTCTAACTCAAGCCAAAAGGATTGAAGTGGTATGTCGGATAATCTACCGAGAGTTGCATACCTGTTCAATCCTTTTCTTAGATTAAAAGCCGTAAGTAAAACTTTACTCATTTAGATCATAGATTAAGTAGTATGTCTTATAACCGAGAGTTACATACCAGATTAATCCTGTATAGACCCAAAGTAGTAAAACCGTATTTACTTGTATTTTAATCAGTTTATAGATCTACTCCTTTGATTGATTTCTAAAAGATTAAATCTATTTAACAATTAAATAGATTAATATAACATTTCTTTACCTTGCTTCCAAATTCAAATTGGAATGCAGTCTGACCCGGTTAAGCAAGCACCAAAAATATAGTGCCTCTATCGGTTATCCACCAGGAACTACCAAAGAGTTGGTATTTCTTTTGCCAGAAATACTATACCAACGGTATTCAAAAAGTCGCAGTTTTCGGTAAATCACTATTCACCGAAAGTACGAAATTTCTGACAAAACACTATTCATAGGAATAACTTTTATTCTCGCAAAAATATATATATGGATAATCAGATTTTCTATAAATCACTATTTGGGAGAGAAAATTAGATACGAATCGAATTGGATTCTGATTCGTACTTTGATTTGGACTTAGAAATCAACTTCTTAATATTTTCTCACATTTCATGCCTATTTATAACCAATATATGGTGGTTCTAGCATAAGTCGGTTTTAGAAACAAAAACCAATTTGCATTTTGGCTATATTTTAATATATTTAATTTAGACTTTTAATTAAATTCTAAATTTAATTAAGGCCTAAATTCAAATTGGACTTTTTGGTCCAAAATATTAATTCATAATTAACATTTTAATCCATATAATATATATATACAATTATTCTGAATAATTGTATTTCTTGCGTTTGCGATAAATTTATACGACGTGTCATACACGTTTATAAATTTAATTCGGTTTAAGCATGTCATCTCCATGACATATATTTTATTCTTAATTATAACACTTTATAATTAATCATAAAATTTCTCTGATTACTTTCCTATTGGTGTGACCCTATAGGATCTGTGTTATGTTGGCAAATAGAATTAGAACTGTTCTAACTTCTATAATCATAGGTGGCACCTGGCAAGTACATTATGACACCAATTACACAGATGATGCTGTACCGTACAATATCACGATCCAGTAAAAGATTTACTTCATGTTAATTCTTTTGTCTCATAGCTATCAGATAAGTTTCAAGGTAGGTGTGTGTCATCCTTGCAAACTTAATCTTTTCTTGATCCTGAATAGATTATCAAATATGTTTACTCTTGTAATCATACTGGATCCAGATAATCATATTCTATCAAGGGGCCCAGTGATATAGCTCGTATTGAGATACGAGGGACAATAGTACTTTTGATAAACCATCTTTTCCTCCACATAAGTTATGTATACCGAAGAACTACCCTTATAGCTACTTCTTACGGATAGCGTTAGATAACAATCACACATATACATCTCTTATGTAGGAAAAATGAATATCTCATACTTTAGAACTTAACACTAAAATAAAAATATTAATGATACAAACACAATTCCATTTAATGTTTCATTTGGGGTCTGTCAAATATCATGTTCTCTAACATGTATCTGTGTGATTAAAATGACAACTCTTTGTCTATGGTTTGTAAAACTTAACCATCATTTAATCCACACACTAACCTTATCGCGGTAATTAGTGTTCCTGCTAATTACCTTGGTTAGAGACTTTTAAGAGTGTTATCATCTATATTATGAAGTTTCACAATTCCAGTCATGAACTCGAAATGATTCATAAATTCAATAATACTCAAGGTAACAAAATGATTAAACATTCAATTCATGAACAAAGCTTTATATAACTAATTTATCGTATTATTGATTTCTAGATTATTACAAACTAACACTATACAATAATGAAAATAATTTTTGGTCACTAACATGAGGAAAATGGTGATGAATGACACATCGAGCTATTTATCGGATGACGAATGGTGGAGAAGGTCCTTGAAGTCTTTGAACGACAGCATGAGATCCCTGTCTTCGTGTAGAAACATCCCAGGTGGGACATGGATGATGATATCCTTCGTGCCTTCGAGTGCCGACATCAAGCGGTCGTGAAGAAGGCGTAAATCCTCAGGCAAATAGCTGTATTCTTCATCGGTGACCATAGGACGGTCTGGTGATCCTGGCGCGTCAGCCCCGACGTCGCAAGCCACAACAGTCCGTACCGGTGACATCATCTCCTCGTGTCTGCATCAAAATTAACTAACCTTCTTCAAGTATTTGAAAAAGAATGATTTGAATGTAACAAAAGAAATAGATTATTTAGAGATTACCTGATGCAAAATAATCTAACTCTTGGGCCATTGGACAAATGACCTCCGGGCATCATCAAGAACAAACATTTCGCCGGTACTCGCAGGAAGAGGTACGCACCCCCATCCCTCCATGACTAAGTCAACCTGCACGCATGCATGGTCGGGCCTTAGCTGAGCATGGTGTACACTTGGGGCTCCTGGAAGTACAACGCCCTTAGCAACGGTCAGAGGAACACTACCCTGCCACAGGACGAGGTCGCATGCTCTGGGGTCCTGCAATTATCAAAAAGTTGTTACTTTTTAATGGTGCGATATTGTCTAACAAGGTTACAAACAGGTATTAATTATCTTTAGACTATGAACAAGTAGTGATTACCTTTAGATTTTCCAAATCGTCTAACGCCCAAGTCCCGGATGCTTGGCTACTTCGCCGAACTCTCGGCGAAATAGGAGGTGGTTGCTTGGATTGCTGCGCAAGAGATGAAAATCGGTTCAACATTCCATCTCAGCCAGCTTTACGTCGTACTCTTTGCTGACCTCCGCGTGTACCTGCGCAACTATCTCGTCTTTATTAACTTTGGCACGATATTTTCTTCGAGGTTTTTGTCCCTCCACTCGGAACACCTCCTTCCAGCCCCTACACCCCTTACCCGACCCGTGTGTTCTGGATTCTCGAGCGTTGCGGCCAAGGAATCATTTTGTCTTTCGACCCTCCGGGCACCCGAATTGACCTCCTGCTCCACCTCCAACTGTTAATAGAAAAATTAGTTATAGCAAAAGACCAAGTGATGTACATTCGGAGTTATAATTTCGTTGGAATGACACAAAGTTATAACAAAGGACTCTTACCATTCTCTGAGCCACGGGTTGCAATTTCTCTGGGTGTACTATCCTTCCGTCAGCGGTTAACTCGGATCTACCCATGAACCAATCTTGGCCCCTAGGATTTTGGATCCTAACCACGGGTGAGTCAGAATCTTTGTTTTGCTCCAGTATTGTCCTCCATTCTGCCGACTTACCCTCGTAACCACCTGACCCTAAATGGTGCGGATACTTGTTCATTGCAACGATCCTCCTGCCTTCGGCACTTTTTTTCTTCACAAGTGCAAGAAAGTCAATTATTTTTAGAAAGATAATTGAAGATCGAGAAAAAACAAAAACTACTTTGGCTAACGTTATATACCTTGAACTCTTCTGTGGATTTCAAAACTTGAAACTCCTCCCACACCTCTTGTGTTAGCCAAGTATAGTATCCTACCGGATTTCTTCATTTCTCCATGAAATCTGTCTTCAACGTGCTCTTGAATTGCTTCCAACCTTCATTCATTATCCTCAAAGTCTTAGCCTTTGGGATATCGCTCTCGATGTTCCACTGAGCTTGATTGACACCAAATTTACTGTATTTTATCAGACAGAATCTGGAGGAGAAAGTCATTTGCATTCCTTTTGTGAGAATTGAGGATCAACTTGCAGACATATTAACGAAAGGGGTCTCTAGCACAATCTTTCATGATTCACTTGTCAAGTTGGGCATAAAAGACATCTACATGCCAACTTGAGGGGGAGTGTTAATGTGAGCCACAAAAGATATGAAGAGAAGTGGTGCACAAGGCAACTGTGATAGTGAAGAAATGAAACTATCTGTTGTGATATTTTATGTAATATTTATGTAATCTTGTATTAAGGAAATAGAATATTGGAAAGAAATATTTAGGAAATAGGCAGCATATGCTTGGCTGGCATAATGTTATGTAAAATAGACAGCTAGTCATGTTTGAGACTAAGCAGAAATAATTCCTCTGTAACAACATATTTTTTCAATGAAATAAATCAAGGGTGGGAATGGAGTTTCACTGTTATTTATTCAATTCTCATAAGTTGTCAGTTAATTACACTAATAATTCTGATATATATAATATCAGTGTTCTAAATAGCGCGCTATAGCGTTGTTGGACCCCAAACGCTACGCTATGACATCAAAATGCGCTATTTGCGCTACAGCCGCTATAACGCTATAGCGGTCCACTATTTGCGCTATACAATATGGGTTTTTTTATTTTTTATTTTTAAGCAATTTATATGGGTTTTAAATAAGATAAAAAAAGCTCAAACCGAAATTGAATTTGTTGCTACTTGCTACATATAAATCAATTTGAAATTGGGAATAGAAATAGAAATTTGAATAGAAAAAAAGTCCAAACCGAAATTAAAATTTGAATAGAAAAAAAAAAGATTATGTCGTGAATCATGATGCTTAAGATATTTTTAATAGGAAAAATTGATAATTTATGATATTACTATGGATATTTTGAACCGCAATTTGGACTTTGTACGGGTTCAATATGAATATTATAAATTTTTAATTACTTTGGTGTTATTTACTGTTCTATGAGACTTTAGATAATGTTGATATTTAGTACAAATATTGAATATACGGAATGTAAAAAAAAAATGCTATTTGGAATAGCTTCCGCTATAGCGATGCTATTCGCTATAGCTTTTTTTTAAGCCTTCCCACTATGACGCTATAAACGCTATTTAGAACCTTGCATAATATACATGCACATATACGATGCTTTGATTCGCACTATGAGCTAGCTAGCTCAAACGACATTAAATATTCTATAATTTTTTTTGGGTTTCAGTTGATAAGATCATGCCAAAACCTCACTTCACTCCATAAGATGTCTTCTACTGTTTTATAGATAGTCGACACTCACACTAACTAAAACTAATTAACCTATATATAAATTAATATGAATTCCAAGAAATGATCTTAAACCATCATAAATTCATAATACACAACTGTACGTTTATATTTTGTGCACAACGCAAACAAGGAAACGAAGGTCTAAATTCAATTGAAAGAAAAAAAGAGAGAGCATAAAATCAATTTAATTATATTGATACTCTTTGAATGATCATAATATTATATGATCGTGCTCTGTATCTCTCTAATGACAATCCGCAAACTATATATAGAAACTTCATACTGTATAGACCACTCCATGTATACAAGTAAACTCATATATAACTAAAGCTATAGAACCCTAACCATGCATTTGCATGTCTATCAGATAACTAAGAAACGATAATATCACACATTAGCATTCCAATGCTTCTAAATATCAACACACCAATTTCATATAGGACTCAAAATAAGAAAAAACACTTCATGATAAAATACATACTTTTCATAAATAATTACTTACGTCTATAACCGGCTATTGATCATGATTACTTCTTCTCCGAGCAGTTGAAAAAGAACAAGCAAAGAACTACGGAAAAACATTTTCATGAGAAAAATAGTTAATACAGGGGACCTGATTGGAATCCACTGTTATTGTTACTTCCAGCGCCGGTACTAACACCACCTGTAGCACCATTACTGCCGCATAGAAGCTCGTCATATCTTATATTAAGGCCCAAGTGGTTACTTGCTCCTAGTTGAGTTGGAAGTGCAGTTTCCATTTCCAAAGCCCCAATGAAAGGAAACCGAGGCAGCTTCAATTGCATCGGCGTTTCGGGAGCTCCTAGCCTTGCACTACTTGTTGCTCCAAGATCTGAGCCTGGAGATGATGTGCCGATCTGACGGATACTGGGAAAGGTTTTGCTACCAGCTGCTCGTGTAGATTTGGAATTGGAAGATGTCCCTTTATTGCGTTTGCAGTTGCGGCGTGAACCACCACCTACTGGTACATTCCGTAACATGCCACCACGAGTCCAGTATCGGCGACAGGCACGACAGAAGTGGCGTGGTTGGGTAAGAGAATAGTTGTTGAAATAGCAGAACTTGGTGTTGGTTGAGTCGCACCTGGGGCACTTCAGACCGGGTTCAGTTATTGGAGCCTTATTTAGACCGACCGGATTTGCGGTTAGATAAGATGGGTCTGTTGTAATTGGGTTTAATCCTGTGTTGGATGCAAGTGTAAAGTCAGGTGGGAGTTGAAGTGCATAATTATCTGAGCCAGTTGCACCACCGAAATCACTGCGAGCTTGATCTTGAGCACGAGGTGGTTGCTGAAGTTGATTAGGATAACATGTATGAAACCATTAGATATATCTAAAGTATATATCAGATTGAGAGGAGAGGAGAGAGGAGAGAGCATTTAGCTAGGTTGTACTATCGTATTCAAAACATAGAGAGAGATCCTTATTTTGAATGCTTAATTGAATATCACATGCAGTTCTCTCCTGCATTTCTTTATGCATATATATAATTAATCTCAATCTTTTTATAAAGATGAAGTGAAAGAAAGAAATAAAGAGGAAAACTATTGTGTAAAAGAGAAGAAAAGGGAGAAAATCGATATATATATATATATATATATATTCTCCTTATAAATGTATACCTGGTTCCAATTGGAAGGATCTGAATATAGGGGAGCTGAGGTGAAAACCATGGAGTCTTCTTTTCCTCTGCTTCCTTTTTCTTTTTCTTTTTTGGTTTGCTTGTATTCTTTTGGGAAAGGTTGATTGCTGCTTAGAGATGGTGGAGAATCATATCTTAATGAGAACAAATCAGGGTCGTCTTCTTTTCCACCTTTATATTGTAATATTCCATCTCTATCAGTGTCCAGAGAGAGACTTCAGATTGAAGAATCAAATAGGATTATATCAATAATTTTTTTACTTAAAATAATTAGATTGTATAGAGGAATAGTGAATGCTCCTTTTTAGAGGGGGAAGGTGAATAAAGAAACCAAATACATGACTTCCAATTTAACTTTACCTTTTTCTTTTTGTTCTTTTATTAATTAGTCTAAGAGTGCTTAACTGTGGTAACTTTTTTTTTTTTTTTTTATCAAACTTAACTGTGGTAACTTTTTGTTCTTTCCCTTGTGTTTTGTTATTTTATTAGACTACCTTTTTTTTTCTTTCTTCTTTTTAATTGTCTTTGAACTTGACCGGCACCATACCAGCTTTTAAGTTGTTATAACAAGACCAGCACCATGACTACAATAACTTTGTAGAACTGAAATTATTTTGTATTTTGTATTTTTTTCTTTTCTTTACCTCGTGTGTATATATAGCTCATGTTTTATCCAGTTTAGTGTAATATTTTTGTAATATGAGATGAGAATTAAGACTTTTTAAGTCATCTTTATAATATGGAAACTGAATGTATTATTTGATATATAATATTTTTGGCTTTCTGGACACATTAATTTTATAAATCTTCTGAAACTCACTCCCTGTTTGATGTAATTGACCTACGGGTTTTCTGATAACAAAAAAAAAAAAAAATCATCATATGTTTTGAGCAATTAATGAAGCATCAAGCAGTTTTTTATTATTTGGCAGTGGAATTGCTAATTAATTAAATAGATCTTTTGAACCTCTATTCCATTATTCGTTTCTTGATTTAATCTTATAATTGTACTATTTGGGCAACTAAGTTCTGTTATGAATTATGATCAATGGCCACTGACTTTGTTGAGTTTAATTAATACATCTTATTCTATATATAGGATATGGTATGTATTTCTATATAGACTTTTGTTTCTATTAATTTTGAAATTTTATATATATATGAGGAGGGATCCAATTACACCTTTTTTGGTGACACACTTTGACACCTACAATTTTCAAAGTCCAAATAGTCGATCCAAACCGTTCAACATAATGGATATATTAAAATGTATTTGGAGATCAAATTTTACATTTTTTTGAATATTTTTACTATTTATTAAGATGGTTACAAAATCGTTGTTTTCAGACCATTGAAAAACAGCGATTTTGTAACCATCTTAATAAATAATAAAAAAATTCAAAAAAATGTAAAATTTGATCTCCAAGCACATTTTAATATGGTGATCATGTTGAATGGTTCGGATCGACTGTTTGGATTTTGAAATCGCAAAATTGACCTATAAAAAATACGGTGTCATGATGTGTCACCAAAAAAGGTGTAATTGGATCCCTCATATATATATATATATTTATATAGAGTAGAACTAGGGTGTTCCTAAGCTCACCAAGCCCTTCCGTGAGCTCGACTCTAAAACCTATCGAATTAACTTCAAACGATATTTTCAAACCGTTAGATGTTCAATCTATATTAAAATGTGCTTGGAGACCAAATTTTACATTTTTTTGAATTTTTTTACTATTTATTAAGATGGTTTGAAAATCGCTGTTTTCGAATGGTGCAGAATTTTAATAAAAACACCAATTTTCAAACCATCTTAATAAATAGTAAAAAAATTTCAAAAAATGTAAAATTTGGTCTCCAAGCACATTTTAATATAGATTGAACATCTAACGGTTTGAAAATGTCGTTTGAAGTCAATTCGATAGGTTTTAGAGTCGAGCTCACGGAGGGCTTGGTGAGCTTAGGAACACCCTAGTTCTACTCATTTATATATATAGAATTGTGCTATTGTACTTCGCGAAGTCACGTATTTCCATTTTCAAAATCCAAAACGTCGATCCGAACCATTCAAGTTGTTCTCCATATTGAAATGTGCTTGGAGACCAAATTTTACATTTTTTGGAATTTTTTTACTATTTATTAAGCCACTTTGAAATCGCTGATCCATTGGTCCAGAATTTTGTACTGTTTTTTACTGTTCACAATGGATCAACGATTTACAAAGTGGCTTAATAAATAGTAAAAAAATTCCAAAAATGTAAAATTTGGTCTACAACCACATTTCAATATGGAGAACAACTTGAACGGTTCGGATTGACGTTTTGGATTTTGTAAATGAGAATATGAGCGTGAAGTCGCGAAGTACAATAGCCCTACTCTATATATATAGGGGGAATTTCATGTATACCCCTCAAAAACTTCAAAATTACATATTTCCCCCTCTAAATTTTGAAATTACGTATTTCCCCCTCTAAACATCAAAAAATAACATATTTATCCATTTTATTGTTTTTTATATTAAAACACATTCTAAATTCATAAAATACCCATTTTACCCTTTTTATTAAAAAGCATAAAACGTCCATCTGACTCCAATTTGAATCTGAAAAGTTCCTCTATCGTCCGAATTGCTTTACGATCTGTGCGTGCTAGGTCAGCACAAATCTTGAAGTGAACATGCACGGATATTAAAGCAACGTGCACAGATCTTAATGCAATGCACATGGATCAAAATTGCTTTAAGATTCGTGCGCACTATATTAGCACGAATCTTGAAGCGAACACGCACATATCTTATTGCGATGCGCGCAGATCGGACGGTAGAGGAACCCTTTAGATTCAAATTTGAGTTCGATAGGGGTTTTATACTTTTAATAAAGGGTAAAATGGGTATTTTCTAAATTTAGAATGTGTTTTAATATAAAAGACAATAAAATGGGTAAATATGTGAGTTTTTGAAGTTTAGAGGGGGAAATATGTAATTTTAAAATTTAGAGGGGGAAATACGTAATTTTGAAGCTTTTGAGGGGTATACATGAAATTCCCCCATATATATATATAGGAAGTGGCTACGGTGCTACGCGTAGCATAAAGGGCCTCCGTACTACGGCTCAATATTTGAGTTTTCAAAATCCTAACGGTCGATCCGAACCGTTCAACATGATCTCCATATGAATATGTACTTGCAAACCAAATTTTACATTTTTTAGAATTTTTTTACTATTTTTTTAGATAGGTAGAAAATCACTTGATCTGGATATTCTATACCATTCAGATCAAGTGATTTTCTACCTATCTAAAAAAATAGTAAAAAAATTCTAAAAAATGTAAAATTTGGTTTGCAAGTACATATTTGTATGGAGATCATGTTGAATGGTTCGGATCGACCGTTAGGATTTTGAAAACTCAAATATTGAGCCGTAGTACGGAGGCCCTCTATGCTACGCGTAGCACCGTAGCCACTTCCTATATATATATATATATAGAATTTTGCTATTGTACTTTGCGAAGTAAAATGTTCATGCTCATTCCCATTTTCAAAATCCAAAACGTCGATTCGAACCGTTCAATTGTTCTCGATATTGAAATGTGCTTGGAGACCAAATTTTACATTTTTTGGAATTTTTTTACTATTTATTAAGCCACTTTGAAAATCGTTGTCCATTGGTCCAGAATTTTTTTACTGTTTTTTACTGTTCACAATGGATCAGCGATTTTCAAAGTGACTTAATAAATAGTAAAAAAATTCCAAAAAATGTAAAATTTGGTCTCGAAGCACATTTCAATATGGAGAACAACTTGAATGGTTCGGATCGACGTTTTGGATTTTGAAAATGGAAATATGAGCGTGAAGTAAAACTTCGTTTTACTTCGCGAAGTACAATAGCCCTACTATATATATATATATATATATATAGAGAGAGAGAGAGAGAGAGAGATAGACTATGGTGAGTTGTGAAGTAAAACGTCGTTTTACTTCACGCTCATACTCCATTTTGAAAATCCAAACCATCGATCCGAACCGCTCAACATATTCTCCATATTGAAATGTGCTTGGAGACCAAATTTTACATTTTTTTGAATTTTTTTACTATTTATTAAGCCAATTGAAAATCGCAGATCCGGATGAACAGTAAAAAACAGTAAAAAATTCTGGACCATTCGATCAGCGATTTTCAAAGTGGCTTAATAAATAGTAAAAAAATTCCAAAAAATATAAAATTTGGTCTCCAAGCACATTTCAATATGGAGAACATGTTGAGCGGTTCAGATCGGTTGTTTAGATTTTCAAAATAAAAATATGAGCATGAAGTAAAAATGACATCTTACTTCGCAACTCACCATAGTCCAGCTCTATATATATATATATATATATATATATAGATGAGCTACCGTGCTTTGCAAAGTAAAGCTATCATTTTACTTCGGCTTACTTTTTGGATTTTCAAAGTCCAAAACGTCGATCCGACCGTTCAAGGTGATCTACATATTGAAATGTGCTTGCAGACCAAATTTTACATTTTTTGAAATTTTTTTACTATTTATTAAGCCATTTTGAAAATTGCTGATCACATGGTCCATAATTTTGTTGCACTGTTTTTTCTGGACCATGTGATCAGCAATTTTCAAAGTGGCTTAATAAATAGTAAAAAAATTCCAAAAAATGTAAAATTTGGTCTGCAAGCACATTTCAATATGTAGATCAACTTGAACGGTCGGATCGACGTTTTTGACTTTGAAAATCCAAAAAGTAAGCCGAAGTAAAACGATGGCTTTACTTTGCAAAGCACAATAGCCCATCTCTCTCTCTCTATATATATATATATATTTTTTTTTTTGATAAAAGTGGTATATACCACCGATTTCATTAAGAAACGAAACCTACAGAGTTTTAATCAGACGTGCTACCAAACCACTCTCTCTCTCTCTCTATATATATATATATATATATACACTTTTCTTCCTCCAAATCCGTACTCCTAAATATTTTCCCAGCTCTTTTGTCTAACATTTCAAGAAAATTTAATTGACAGATGTGAAATTTATTGGTAGTTTAATTAGAGTGTAAAAGTTCGAGACAATAAATATACATTATGCAATTGTCAAATATACATTTTAAAATAGCTAAATGTGCATTTCACAATATTTGAAGTAAACATTAATTTCACAATGAAAATATCATAATTTTTAAACCAAACCGAACAATTAATTAATCATCCGAAATAATTTAGTTCGATTAAATCTACAAAAACCTAATTATTTGAACCCTAGATATGATACCGTTGTCTTTTAGCTCTTGAAAACGGATCCTCTGCAATTTCACCGGTACTAGGATTCCGTACAGCCTAGTACACTAAAATTATTCACTATGCAATTTAGAGCAAATCTTATCCGAATTATATTCATAATTGGATTCGAGTCTATCTGAATTTGTAGTGGTATCCGATTAAAACAAATATGTGTGGTGTGCGTCAGCGCTAGCTAGCTAGTATATATAAAATATTGTATGCTTTCTTTTGCTAATAAATATTTTTATGTTAAAATATACTTTTCATGTTGTCTTTCAGCAAGAATTCCAGTAATAAAAAAATGGTTGGTGGGTTGTTGGTACAATAAATGAACTAGCAAGAACTATATATGACCCTATTTGTTTTATTTAAACAGAAACGAGAAATATGAAAATGTTTGGATATGAGAACCAGCAACGCCGAAATTTTTATTAATAACCCCAAACAAAAGAAAAATATCAAATCTAACCCCAACTTGAAATTTTTTTCAAAAATGACCTAACCGCCCCATGATTGGGCGGTTCACCCTACCCACAAAACCGCCCAATCATTGGGCGGTTCACACAGCCAAGCAAACCGCCTCCTAATCGGGCGGTTAACCTTTTTTTTTTTTTTTTTTTTTTTTTTTTTAAAGATATGTTATGATATTTTTTTAGTAGGATTTATAAGATATATATATTTTTTTTGTGTAGATATCTTTTTTATTAAGATATATTTACAACATATATTAAGATATATATTTATGATAAGTTTGTATTATTTTTGTAAGATATATTTTTTTTATTGTAATTTTAAATAAAATTTGGTTGAGTTTGGATGCGTCGTCTGACGGTAGAACCGTCGATTCTTTTATAATAATTGTCGATTGTACGGCTGTTGTATTGATTGTCGATTTGGCTAACGTGGTAAATATTTTTATGTTGTCAATTTGTGTATATTTAATTACGCTATGAAAATAACAAAAATGAAGCACACAAAAATAGTTACAAAACTACTAATTAAATCAGTTCACAAATTTAGCGACGACGACCGAACAAATTTAGAAGTCGACGAGTTCTCGATCTGCTTCCAGTCTGTTGTGCGACACTACTACCGCTACCGGATGCCTCTGCATGACTACTACCGCTACCGGTTGCCTCCGCAACAACTCTAGCATTTTCTCTTTCGTTGGCTTCGTTCATGGCATCTGCATTCCAGTTCACCAAAAATGGTATGTTATTGAAATCGTAAAATGTAAAATGAATTATAAAATATAAAATGAAATGTACCTGCTCGCTGCCTGTCACAAGTTGAACGGCGAGCCTGATGTCCCATTCGCCTATCCTGCATCTGATCCATTGTCATTACAGCACGCTTGTGGGGCCTTCTCCCTTTTCTAATATAAAAAGAAGTTAAATAACCATATTAAAAATAAGTTCAGTGCATACACAAAGTATTCTCCCTAACCTGATCCACTTTCTGGGGGGGACGATTTTATCTCCAACATAGGCCGGCCATTGATGCTGGTTGGGATAAGAATGGAATGATGCACCCCAAGTACTCGCAAGGTAAGTGGTACGGTACATGTCGGCGACAAAATCATCCTCACGGAAGTTTCTCACTCGGCACACCGCCATAACATGAGAACAAGGTAGGTGAGCTAGTTGGATTCCTTGGCATGTGCATGTTACAGTATTGTCATCTCCGATTTTGACAACATACTTGAAAGGCCTTTTAATAAACTCCATAGTCCCATCTGCTCTACGGCTGGTTGGAGCGTACTCATTCGGAGAGTGAACTTCGAATTCCAAGCGACTCCCATACGGGACAACGGTCATAACTGAACCTTTCTCCCTATGTTTGCGTAATTTGCCCTCCACCCTTGTTGAAAATGTTTGGTTCCTGGCGAGTAATTCTGTTGCTTTATCACGGCGGTCAACGAACCATGCATTAAGCTTGTAGAAAGTGTCCTCCACAATGGCTGCCACGGGCAACATTCGGCTCTGCTTGAAAACAGCATTCAAGGACTCGGACCCATTTGTCGTCATTATTCCCCATCTCCAACCTCCATCTTTTGCTTGAAATATTTTCTCATATGCGGGTGCTTCTTGCAGATCTCTCGGATTATTTTTCCCCACCTTGAGTAAGTACGAATTTGCCTTCGGACAATACTACACAGAAATAATTTTTCAGATTAGAAAAATATAAGTAAATAGTTTATTAAAATTTCATCTAAAATATACATACCTTGGCAAACTCTTTGAACATCTCTTCCAGCCTCCTTGGCTTCTTCCTTCTGCATCCAATTTTAAATGTATCTGCAACCCATTGGTCGAATCCGACATGCTTGTAGAGGTTGTCTGCAACGTGTTGCATACACAGCCTGTGCACACAGTCGCCCTGGGCTGTCGACCAACCGAAATCTGTTCGATCGAAGACATATTTGATTCCTTTGTGCTGGTCTGATATGACGCAGAAGAACCTGTTCCCAACCACCTCTCTTCGCAAAAAACTCATGAAAAAACCCCAATTTTCACCGTCCTCCTTCTCGACAATTGCAAATGCCAAAGGCAACAACTGGTTTTCGGCATCGTATGCACATGCTATCAACAACCTCCCATCGTAACGGCCAGAAAGGAAGCATGCATCTATACTGATAACTGGTCTAATATATGGCACAGCTTGAATGCACGGACCAAATGCCCATGCTATGGCCTTGAACAGTATCTGGTTGGGCTCATCGGGATCGGTAACATTCCAACATTCATACCTTGTGCCGGGATTTGTACTTGCTATGGCTTGGAGCAGTGGTGCAAGCAAGTTGTATGAATCCTTCCAACTACCGAACAGTCGGCATATCGCAAGTTCACGCCCTCTCCACAACCTGTTGTATTTTGGGGTCACATGGTCGTAAGCGCGTCTCACCGCTCTACCGACCTCCTTAAGGCTGATCGACGGGTCCTCCTTAACATCTCGCTCAATTACATCGGCAATAAGTGATGCCGTAAGTTGTGAATGGTCTGTCCTTGACGACGCAGACTTGCATGTATGTGGGGGTTCACATTTCTTAATTATCCATGACGCCCCCCTACCCACAGGGGTTGCATACAGCCGGAACTCGCATCGCGGTGAGTCTTTGCAAACAACAACTAACCTTTTTGACTCCCTTTTTCGTATTCTGCACTCCCAGTTGCTGCGGATATGAACTTCGTATATTTTCTTCACAAGTTCATCTAGGGTGGTATAAACCTGGTCCGGAGCAAGCTCTGAGGTGTATACGACACGCTTCCCAAAATAGCTTATGTCTGCTTCCTCAAAAGCAGTGGTATCGTTGAATGTGGCTACCGGGTGCCTGTCTGTCCGACCTCTGATCGGAAATCTGTCCTGCATGGGTAAATAATCTCCATCACCTGCAGACAAGTGATCAGAATCCCAATCCCCGTCCCAACTATCACCCGAGTTAATTTCACGTTCCGGTATGGCATCAACCCCTTCGGCCTCCAGCATAGCATCTCTTCGGGGAACCATAACAGGTACAAGTATAGGTACGGACGGTGGTACAGAAGGAAATCTGGCTTCTACTACGGGTTGAATAGGAGGTGGAGGTGGTGGTGGTGGTAGGTCGGTGCTATAATCAGTGGTATAATCAGTGGTGTAATCAGCAGTGTAATCAGTATGAACGGGTGGTGCGTGCGGTTCAGACGGTGATAAATGACCCAAGTTTTGGTTACCCGAGTGGTCAAAACCCGAGTGCTGCTGCACTGGGCTATCATAACCTGTATGGTCTGTAGAAGGTCCAACCCTGGTCCGATGCAGAAACTTTCTGGAATACAACTCCATTATCGGGGTACCCGTAGATTGAAAAGTATTGTAAACACATCTCCAACCATCCTCATTTGTTATTGGATACTTTACATAGTAAGGTCTATCCCGCCCTGCGTCAACCCGAGTAACCAAATCTATGTCATACCGGTTGGGGGTTACACCAATCCTTTCGAATACCATTTGCTTAAGTTCCAGAAATGAGGTGTTTTCATTTACCTCAAAGCCATGGGTCGGATCTTTCGAGTAACGAACTCCCTCCACACCCACCTCGAACTTCCCGCCCACATATAGTGTAACCAACATTTTATCTACATTAATAAACAAACTTTTATCAGTTACAAAATAATAGTACACAGTTAAATTATTAGTAAATAACAACATTAAAAAAAAAATTTAATAAAATTAATTAAAAAAATAAAATAAAAAAAATGAACAGTAATCTACAGTAGTCTACAGTAATCTACAGTAATAAACAGTATTCTACAGTAATCTACAGTAATCTACGGTATTCTACGGTAATCTACGGTAATCTACGGTAATCTACGGTAATCTACAGTAATCTACAGTAATCTACGGTAATCTACGGTATTCTACGGTAATCTACAGTAATCTACGGTAATCTACAGTAATCTACAGTATTCTACAGTAATCTACGGTAATCTACAGTAATCTACAGTAATCTAAAGTATCTACAGTATCTACAGTAATGCATAGTAAAATAAATAATAAAATAATTAAAAAAAAAACTAATAAAAAAAAAAAAATTTACCTGCAGAGACGATTGGGGCGAGGGCGAGGGCGAGGGCGAGAGAGTGTGAGAATGAGAGCCAGAATGGGCATTTTATAGTCTGCATAGTGAACCGCCCCACCATGGGGCGGTTTTCTTGGCCGTGTGGACCGCCCAATCATGGGGCGGTTAGGTCATTTTTGAAATTTTTTTCAAGTTGGGGTTAGATTTGATATTTTTCTTTTGTTTGAGGTTATTAATAAAAATTTCGGCCAGCAACGTATAGAGGGAGAATTATTGGAGAAAATGATTCAAATAGTAAATTACAAGTATCAATGTTGATACGGCGTTGTGTCAGTGACTCTGAAACAGAGAAACTATATATTTCAGATAATACTTGGCAATATGTCTATATATATAGAGATGGGCTATTGTGCTTTGCAAAGTAAAGCCATCGTTTTACTTCGGCTTAGTTTTTGGATTTTCAAAGTCCAAAACATCGATCCGACCGTTCAAGTTGATCTATATATTGAAATGTGCTTGCAGACCAAATTTTACATTTTTTGGAATTTATTTACTATTTATTAAGCCACTTTGAAAATTGCTGATCACATGGTCCAGAAAAAACAGTGCAACAAAATTCTGGACCATGTGATCAGCAATTTTCAAAGTGGCTTAATAAATAGTAAAAAAATTCCCAAAAATGTAAAATTTGGTCTGCAAACACATTTTAATATGTAGATCAATTTGAACGGTCGGATCGACATTTTGGACTTTAAAAATCCAAAAAGTAAGCTAAAGTAAAATGATGGCTTTACTTTGCAAAGCACAATAGCTCATCTCTATATATATATATTATGGCGTCATGATATATATATTAATTTCTTGTTTCTTTTTCACTGGCAATTTCAATTCTATTTGAGCCCAAATACAAACTATATTTGTCCAGTTCAAGTAATCAAACAGGCCCAGTCATATATGTTCTTTAAAAGAGGATAAAAGGCGCGCGGCTCTTTTAGTGTCCATTTTATTCTCCCATGTTATGGTTTGTAAAAACTGGGGCTTCAAGTAAAATATTTTTATATTAAAATAAAATATTATAAGTAAATTAATTGGTATTGTCTGATATTAATTACGTCAAATTAAGTAGCACATTACATAAAAACTAACTCAAATAATAAAAATATAACTATTTCAATCATTCATAGTTTAAACATAGTACTTGTCACAATAAAAACACTTTATAAAAAACAAATAGGGCTCAATAAAAATTCTGCTAATTAAAAACCCGCTAAATACCCGCTATTTGTTGGCTATTTCTGCTAAATACTCGCTATTTTTCCGCTATGATCTAAAGATACTGCTAACAATAAAACATTAAATTATATGTAATATAAGTTAATTACCAGTATAGCATCTATCCCCGCTAAAACGTTGCTAAAGCGGCCTCTATGACTGCTAATTAAATAACTTATTATATTACATGTCGATCATCATCATCCGCTAGCTAATTGAATTAATTACTGAATGCCTTGCGTCTAATTAACCCAGCAGAAGAAGAACATCGAATATAGTCGCAGCAGTTCAAAACTAATGTCTACATTGTATACTAGAGCTAATCGATCGACCTAATTACAATTTCTTAACTTGTTCTAAAACTCTCATATAAAGCAGCGCTGATCAGTGATCACAACCTATCCTGCTTTTTCTACGTATATTTAAAAGTGGATCTAACATATATACATCCGGAAATTTGTAACTGATCACTATTAATTCACTAAGCCGAAATTGTCTTCCTGCTTGGATTGTGTGTGTACTGAATAGTAACTGAACCTCTCTTTTAAAAGTGTGGTGGCTTCATACAGCTAGCTCTTGTCATCTTTGAGATAATTAAAAATATATATGAAGCAACGCAACTAAATACATCACAATCTCATGCAATCGCATTATATTACTTGGTGAAAAGATTTGAGTATTGAGATTTTTATGAATATGAGTGTTTGTTTATTAATCTGTTATGAAGAACTGTCTCTACATTTTTCCTTTTCTGAGTATATATAGCCTATGTGTCTTATTGTACCGTTGGTACCTAGAAATTGGTACCAACGGTAACTTTCTATTTATGCAACAGTACCTATTATTTTTCTATTTACAATTTTGCCCTCTAACTATTTCTATTATCAACACTCCCCCTCAAGCTAGGATTATAAATATCGGTTAATCCTAGTTTGTTTGTTATTTCTTCAAAGGCCTTTGGAATGAGGCCCTTCGTGAAGATATCGGCTAATTGGTCTTGGCTCTTCACATAAGGAGTTTCGATAACCTTTGCTTGAACTTTTTCTCTTATGAAGTGACAATCAACTTCGATATGCTTTGTTTTTTCATGAAACACCGCATTCGAAGCTATATGTCTTGCCGCATTGTTGTCGCAAAACATCTTCATTGGTTTGTCAATTTTGAAGTTTAATTCTTCAAGTAATTGTTTGATCCATGTGAGTTCACTTGCGGTGGATGCCATGGCACGATATTCCGCTTCCGCACTTGATCGCGCCACGACATTTTGCTTCTTACTTTTCCATGTGACTAAGTTTCCGCCTACAAACGTGCAATAGCCGGTTGTTGATTTTCTATCGAAGCTCCCGGCCCAGTCTGCATCGGAATAGCCACAGACATTATTAGAATTATTATTTTTCATCCATATACCCTTTCCGGGTGATTTTTTTAAATATCTCAAAATTCTATCAATCGCATCCGAATGAGGTTTTCTTGGTGTATGCATAAATTTACTAATTTGGCTTACCGCAAATGATATATCCGGTCTAGTTACCGTTAGGTAAATTAATTTACCTACAAGTCGTTGGAATTGGTTGATATTTTCCAACGGTTCTCCATCTTCGGAATTTAATTTACAATTACTATCTACTGGTGTTGAGGCCGGTTTGGATCCTAATTTTCCCGTTTCTTTTAAAAGGCCAATGGTATATTTTCTTTGAGAAATAAATAGTCCCTTGGTTGAATGGGCTATTTCAATTCCTAAAAAATATTTAAGTTTACCAAGGTCTTTTATTTCAAATTTTTCTTTTAAGTGTTTTTTGACAATGTTAATTTTTTCATAATTGTTTCCGGTTATGATTATGTCGTCAACATAGACAAGAACAATGGTTGTATCATTATTTTCATGTTTTGAAAATAGTGATGTATCGGATTGGCTTATTTTAAAACCGAGAAAAAATAAATATTGAGAGAGTTTTCCATACCATGCCCTTGGCGATTGTTTAAGTCCATAAATTGACTTTTTTAACCTACAAACAAGGTTAGTGTTTTTTTCTTTTACATGACCCGGTGGTAGGGTCATATAAACCTCTTCCTCAAGTGTTCCTTGAAGAAATGCATTTTTAACATCCATTTGAAATAAATTCCACCCTTTATTTACCGCTATTGAAAGCAAAATTCTTATGGTATTCATCTTTGCTACCGGAGCAAAGGTCTCTTGATAATCAATACCGTATGTTTGGGTATACCCTTTGGCAACTAGTCGGGCCTTATATCTTTCTATGGATCCATCACTTTGGTATTTTATTTTATAAACCCATTTGCATCCTACGGGTTTTTTTATTTTTTGGTAATGGTTCAACGGTCCATGTATTATTTTTTTCTAAAGCTTGAAGTTCTTCTTTCATAGCCTTGCACCATACGGGTTGGCTTATGGCTTCCTCAAAATTCCTTGGTTCTTCCTCTTTGGAAATTGAACTAAGAAATGCATGGTGGTGTTTCGAAATATTGTTATATGAAATATAATTTTGAATAGGATATTGAACTTCATATGTTACGAAATCTCGTAACCGTGTTGATGGTTGAGTGGGGCGAGTTGATCTCCTTGGTGCGACTTCTTCTTCAATATTCTCGTTTTCTTCTTCCTCGGCCTCGCTTTGAGAAGTGTTGTCACTTCCTCCTCCATTTCCCTCTTCTTCATTTTCTACAACTCTTTGCTCCTCAATTTGATTAGTACTCATAGGAATGACAAAATCATTTATATTGGTAAAGTTACCACTCTCATTGTTATTTTCTTTAAAATATGGCTCTTCTTCAAAAAATGTTACATCCCTTGAAATATATAATTTATGATTTATAGGATCATAACATTTATAACCTTTTTTATGATATGAATATCCTAAGAAAATAGCTTTAATAGAAGTGTAATCTAATTTGTCTCGTTTATTTTTATGTACATAACATGTACATCCAAATACTCGTAAATGATTAAAAATTATTTTTCTTTGATAAATAACTTCTAATGGACTTTTTTTGTTTAAACTAACACTTGGCAATCTATTTATCAAATAAGTTGCGGTAAGAATGGCATCCGACCAATAGATTTTTGGGACATTATTTTGAAACATAAGTGCTCTTGTCATTTCAAGTAGATGACGATTTTTTCTTTCGGAAACACCGTTTTGTTGTGGGGTATAAACACAAGTAGTTTGGTGTATAATCCCTTTTTGTTTCAAAAATTTTGAAAAATTTTGATTTACAAATTCCGTACCATTATCGGTTCTAAGAATTTTAATTGTTGTGTTGTATTGATTTTCAACTAGATTTGAAAAATCTTGGAAGTGAGAAAAAACTTCACTTTTATTTTTTAATAAATATAGACATGTTAATCGTGAAAAATCATCTATGAAGATAACAAAATATTTAAATCCATTATAAGAGTTTACGGGAGCGGGTCCCCAAACATCGGAGTGAACAAGTTCAAATATTTTACTACTTTTTGAATTTGAATTTACAAAAGGGAGTCTAGTATGCTTTGCTAATTTGCATACTTCACAATTACTACAATCCAAATTTGAAAAATTAAAAATACATTTCAAAATCCTATCGGAGGGATGCCCAATTCTTTTATGCCACAAACTTCGCATGTCTTGCATTTTTGTGTTGTAATTAAGTTTTTGGCTATTCAAAAAATAGAGTCCATTTTGAAAAATTCCTTCACCAATCATCTTCTTGGATGTTATATCCTGAAAAAAAACATTTTTTGATGAAAATATAATCTCACAATTTATTTCTTTTGAAATTTTTCCTATTGATAATAAATTAGATGTGCAAATTTTTACATGTAAAACATTTTTAATTTCCTTTGAAAAAATATTGATTGAGCCATAACCACAAATTTCCATTTTTTCACCATTTGCAACATACACAAATTCTTGACCCTTGCTTTTTTTATAATTATACAACATCTTTATATTTCCGGTCATGTGATCGGTTGCACCGGAGTCTAGAATCCAAACCGAGTTATTTTGGGAAAGTTTTTGATTTAGATTTCCTAAATTTGTATATTTTTTTGGTTTTATTTCATCATTTTCGGTACCAGGTTTCTGTTGCCTTTTATTTTGTATGATATATCTTACTTGGTTTGGGCTTACATTAACAATATCATTTTGTAACTCAAATGAATTTAATAAATCAAAAAAACCTGCGTTAGGCCTGTTTAGAAGTCCAGTAAGCCCAGAAATAATTTTGTTGAGATCGGCTTGGCTTAATTGCGCAGCAGAGGTGGGTGCGGTGAGAAAATTAGCGGACCCGTTAGCTGATGCTATGAGAGAACTGGCGGACCCGTTAATTTTCGGACCCGCTATTAATTTCACCCCTTCATCTTCGTGAGACTGAGCCGCTGTACCACAGAAGAGTTTCTTCTTCTCCCCCTTTTGGTTGTTCCACCGATCACCTCCGCCATTTTCTTTCCACCACTTCGGTCTCAGTTCGGGATGGAGAAACCAGCACTTGTTCTTCTCGTGTCCCTCCTTCTTGCAGTGCTCACATCGTTTCCCATTTCCCCCTTTTTCTTGAAACTTAGGGTTTGCTCGAATTGAGGCCATGGCAAGATTCTCGGCTTTTTCTTGCACGGCTGAGGTACCGGCCATGACGAGACGCCTCGATTCCTCACCTTGAAGGAGAGACATCGTGTCGTTGAGGCTCGGAAGTTCGGCCGATAACAGAATTTGAGCTCGAACTTGTTCATAGGACTCGTCAAGTCCCGCTAGAAATTGGTACACCCTTTCTTGTTCTCGTTCTTTGATGATTTTTGGATCTGAGATTTTGACGAGATAGAGGTTCAATTCCTCCCATCTCCTCTTTAATTGGCTGATGTATTCAATGATTGGTTTATGATTTTGGGTTATTTGGTGGATTTCTTTCTTGAGATGGTATATATGGGCATGATTTCTGTTTTTGCTAAAATGGTTATTAATAGAATCCCACATTTCTTTTGAGGTATCATGGTAAAGAAAGATATCATGCATGGAGGGATCAATGGACTGGATGATCGAATTCATGGCTTTGATCTCAGTTTTCTTCCATTTTTTGTACTCTTCGGGTTTTTTTTTCTTTATCGGGCATTTTTGCATCTCCTGTGACATTCTCGTATAAATCCCTTTCATTCATCGAAAGAATTGCAGCTCTGGCCCATGATTGAAAATTGCGATCGTTGAGCAGCGTGGTGGTTAGGCGGGACGACGGCATCTCAATGATGCTGTTTGTTGTCTCTGTCATGTTGAAGCTTCGATCTTAATCACAACAATTCGTTGATGGATTTTTCTGAGGCCTTATGAGCAATGCTCTGATATCATGAAAAGATTTGAGTATTGAGATTTTTATGAATATGAGAGTTTGTTTTATTAATCTGTTATGAAGAACAGTATATCTACATTTTTCCTTTTCTGAGTATATATAGCCTATGTGTCTTATTGTACCGTTGGTACCAACGGTAACTTTCTATTTATGCAACAGTACCTATTATTTTTCTATTTACAATTTTGCCCTCTAACTATTTATATTCTCAACACTTGGAGACTTGAGATAGACAATGTGATAATTCTGTTCTCATGCACTTGGTGAAAAATAAGGTGAGAAAAATAAGGAGTTATATATTAGAAATAATATTATATATTTAAACATAAGGAGTTATCATCTTGTGGCAGATGCAGGCATGCATGAGACATCTAATTAAAAAAAATATATAGTCCTTATGCTGAAATTCTATCAGTAAGTTACCACACCGGCCAGGACGAAGTTTGAAGACGGCATATGTATATCAGCACCATATGTCTGATGTGAGGCATCGTGCTCATGTCACCTCTCTACAATCTTCAAAATAAGGCCTGTATTCCACACAGTCTTGTCGGCATGAGCATGCATGCACCTCGGTTTAGGATAAATATTGGGATTAGGGTTTGAGGAATGGATGGCAAAAGTTACTAATAAAGATAAGCGAGTGTGGATGCAGTAGTTGAATAACAGAAAAAGGTAACCCTAATTAAGCTTCTTGCAGCTACCATTATTCTATATGGATATTCAAAAGAAAAAAGAGAGATACACTGTTATCCTTGATCACAGAGAAAGCAAGAGAACTAAAAAGCGTATACAAGATTCCCTCACACATGCATTTTGCTACTTGCACTGCCAGTGGGGATCTTAAGCTTTTGTGATAAAAAGAAATATGGATACATGTCCGTTTACTGGCAGCCTGTATTTCGTCAATTGCGAAATAAATGATGTACCAAATTGCCGAGTTAACACGCTGAATTGCTGAGTTAACAGAAAATTTGGAATAAGCATACAACAAAACATAGGCAGAATTGATCTTGTCTTGTATTAATATATGACGATTGATCTTTGAAGTGAACTTCATTAAATGTCTCAAATTTAAAACAAAAATACATGTATTTAAGCAGAGCCCATGCATTTTGAACTAATAAGTTTCCTTATTCAGTTAAAATAATTGTTGGTGGATTTATTGGATTGTAAATTTGGTGTACATGAGTCTCCAATTAATACAATGGGATATGAAATCAATTATGAGTTAACATAGAAACATAATTTTCTCATTTTTATCATAATTAAGTTCCCTCTTTTGCATTACCTTAGCTCAGCATTGCATTGTATATGTTTATCCTTGAGGGCATGCAGATCCCAAATGCTCCATTGATTTATCGCAAATCAGTCATAAAATTTGTAAGATAATTCTAATGTACATCTAACTTTTATAGTACATCCAACTTTTATGATACATATGTTTCAAAAATAATACTCAAATTAAAATTTTAAAATTGTAGATGTTATCAATAATTATTTTGAAAGGACTTGTGTCAAATTTGAATACAAATACATAAAACTCGAAGAATGCAAATTTCATATAACACTAAAAAATTAAAATACATATCAAAGAGTACAAAAAACCGATAGATATGCATATATAAAGTACAAATACAAATTTATAATTGCACACAACACTCGAAGAATGGATGTCAATCTTGTAAAAACAGCACAATGAAAAAAAAAAAAACTATTAATTTCACCACAATTATTAAATTCGAACCTTAGACTTGAGGTCATCAATCATTTGCTTGCTTAAGATTCAATCTCTCTCACTCAATACATGGAACACTAATGTTTCATATCCTTCTAAAAGATACCATGTTTATTTCTGATGTTTGACTTGAGCAATAAAACAGAAGGCGTACTTAGCTGTTGGAAACAATACAAATAAAACTTGAAAGAAGGTTATGATACATACTAGTATTATGTATGCATTAATTTATGCAGCTCCAGCTTAGTTCCTTATTTCATGAAGCACTTGTTCGAATTAATTGAACAAAGAATACGATTGGATTGCATTTCCACAAGATGAGGAATTGAAACTTGGAAAAGATGCTTGTGATCCACCTCCGTTACTTGCCATGCCAGTCCCATTGGTATTGGTACAAAAACCTAGAAGCCCTTCATTTTTTGAACTAAGACCCAGGTAGCTACTTACACCCAATTGAATAGGAAGTACATCTGTAGTTTGAAATGCTCCAGTGAATGGAATCTGCTGGAATTGCATCTGCATTCCGGAAAGTCCGAGCCCTACATTTGATTCTCCAAGATCCGTGCTCAAGCTGGATGAAATGCCAACGTGATGGATATTACCATTAAAGTGTATATGCTTCCCAGTACGTGCTGATGTGGCATTGGATGAGGTTGGTTTTTGTCGTTTATTGTTACGGCGTGACCCACCACCTACGGGTACATTGCGTAAGGTGCCACCACGTGTCCAGTAACGGCGACAGGTGCGGCAGAAGTGCCGTGGCTGGGAAACAGAGTTGTTGTTGAAGTAACAAAATTTGGTGTTTGTTGAATTGCATCGGGGGCACTTCAGACCAGATTCTGGGTGTGGCAACCGAGGTAGACGAATCTGGTCTGTGGTAAGAGAAGTCGGTTCTGGTGTGAACAAGTTGGGTACCGGGTTGGGTGTTAGTGCAATTGGTGGAAGCTGAATTGCATTGTAATCTGATCTTGCAGAGTTGCTTGTGTACGTACCAGGTGCATGAGGTTGTTGCTGCTGTTGTTCATCAGAAGTGTTAGACAAATTAAGATAATGTAGGAGATTAAGAGATTTCTCTTCTTGTACACCTATAGATGGAATTCTATATATAGGTAGAGCTATGTTTCATCAGAAAAGGGGAGATGCAATTTATTGATCTATTGCTTTAGATGTTTCAAACATACTCTAATGCTTTGTGATATTTTTCTAAGAAAATAAAAAGTTCAAGATCAAAAACTCTCAAATCTTAACCATGTTATAAGCTACAAACCTAAAGATGGGCATTGCAAAGAAGAGAGAAAATTCTCTTTTGTGAATTGCTCTCTTTAGGTTTGTAATCTTCTTTATCTTTTTTAAAGATGACAGGAGAGAGAATGGAAATAAAGTAAATAAAAGGTGACGCAAAAAGGAAAAAAAAAATAGGAGGAAATTTGTATATTCTCCTAGATATGCATACCTGGTTCCAATTTGAAGGATCTACATGGATAGGAATAGAGGAGAAAGCCATGGAGGCTTTCTTTGTTTTCCTTTCTTTCACTTCTTTTGTTTCCTTTTTCTTCTTTTGAGAAAGGTTGATTGCTGCTTAGAGATGGTGGAGAATCATATGTAAAGAGAGAAGAAAAATATTAGGAGCTTTATCTTTATTCAGTTGCCTTTATAATTAATCAATATTCTATGTCTATAGGGTTGAGAGAGAGGCTTAGAGTCGAAGAATTATGTGAACTGGTGGGAGCAGGGCAGGATAGTGCAAAGAAAAAGGTGAAGATAGAAGAAAACGATGCATCTGGAGACCGGAGGTCCCCCCCCCCTGACATCAGAACAAGAAAGAAATTGCCAAAAAAATTCAAAGATGGAATGCTTTTAATTTTAGGGTGCAATTTCCTCCCATCTTTGGAGAACTAACATTTAATTTAATTTTGTGCTCTTTATGTGTGGAAGGTTGCAAGTTCGAAACTCAGATAAAATTGCTTTATGAATATTAATTAAATAGTTTGGAGGCTTTGACCTCTGACCTTTACTTAAAAAAAAATCATCCCGTCTTTGTACACACAGGCATGGTTCTGAAACTCGGAATCGGAATCGGAATCAGATACTTCATCGTGGAATCGAAATCGAATGAATCGGCCGGAATCGGAAGAAATATCGGATCAGAAACTCAGATATTTTTGGCAGAAGCTTGTTTTGTATAAAAAATCGGAAAATTAATAGAAAAATTAATTTGCCATAAAATGATGTTAAGACAAGATTACACTCAAATAATACACTATTATAATATAATACAATAAAGTTATATAAGCATTCAAAATAAAATTAATTAATTAATAATATTTTTGCAGATAATTAGTTAGTATGATTGCACATAGTAATTCAATTTTTTCTTATATTTTACATAATATGTAAATTTGTCGAAGCATTTTATATTGTAATAGAAAAATAGTAAAGATGGTTAATATATAAAATGGTTCTCAAATTTTTGTTGGTTAATTTTGTATAAATGGATAACAGTAACAAAATTTCCCTTTCCTTGTTTGTGGTCAAGGAGTTTGTCCAAATTTGTACCATTGAATTAAATGTTTCCTTAGATAGTATAATCAATATTGAATGTTGCATTAAATGTTTCCATTAGCGCTGAATATACGTTCTGAATAGATGTTTTCTATTTAATAATCAACCTGCACATGGTCCATAATAAACCATGTCTTATTTCCAAAACAAAACAAAGTAGTACAGTACTCATACACATAGTCTATTCAATATTGTATAATTATCTAAGAGTGAGGCTACGGTACTATGCATAGCATGGATTGATCCGTGCTACTGCTTAATATTTGAGTTTTCAAAATCTTAACAGTCGATCCGAACCGTTCAACATGATTATAAAATGAATATGTACATGCAAACCAAAGTTTACATTTTTTTGAATTTTTTTACTATTTTTTTAGATAGGTAGAAAATCACTGTTTTTGTTTGGTCCATAATTTTCAGATCAAGTGATTTTCTACCTATCTAAAAAAATAGTAAAAAAAAAATTCGAAAAAATGTCAAATTTGGTTTGCAAGTACATATTCATTTTATAATCATGTTGAACGGTTCGGATCGACCGTTAGGATTTTGAAAACTCAAATATTGAGCCGTAGCACGGACCAAACCGTCCTATGCATAGTACGTAGCCTCACTCATTATCTAAACTCTTTCTCTTCTTTATGTATCCGCGACTCCCCCAAATCCTTTGACTGCCATTGCAAAAATTCAAAATTGGTCCGATTAAAGTACTTAAACAATATACTTTTGCTCTAGAGGTAAGAGAATGAGTGAAAATTCGGTCCAGGACACCCTACGACGGCACTGACGGCTGAGACTCGGTCCAGGTTGGTGAGAATCGGTTATTTTTGCCTTGAATCGGCTCAACTCGGTGTAAAACTCGGTTGACTTGGCCTAAAAATCGGCTAACTCGGCCGAGTCAAGCACTGTTCAACCGAGTTTTGCTGAAAAACTCACATGGGAGCGAGACTCGGGTGAAACTCGGATGAGACACGACCGAGTCCGAGTTGACTCGAATTGGCCGAGTTTCCAAACCTTGCATACAGGGGCTTCTTTAATCTTTCTAATGCCCCTAATTTTCTATGGTTTTGGCTTGAACTTCTCTTTTGTATATATTGATATGATTTGATATTAACTAGCCTGTGCGCCTACTATAAATTTCAGACAAGAAAATAAAAACAAGATGCACGGTCAAATGTTTTGATAATTGACTTGGGAGCAAAAATTACAGAAAACTTTGTGTGTTGACTAACTGTCATTGCATTATAATGTTTCTAAAAGAATTTCGTCAAATTTCATATGTGCAATCATCACTACATTGTACGTACATATCATCTCTCTGAATTTTGCTTTGAAATCCTAGTTTTGAAATACATTAAGGAGTTAAGGAGTAAGGATTAAATATTAATTCACATGAAGAAGCTCATGTTCGGTTGTCTTAATCCGTAAATAGATACTAAAGAGGCTTAATTCAGGGGTAGAGGTGTCTTAAGATATGAATATGGATTTAAGATTTTGGACTAAATGAGCCCAAAGGATGATATCTTAATCATTTTTAAGAAATCGATGAGATCTTAAACATTTAGTTGACTAACGAATCTAAATTATGAGGTTTATGGAAGCTTAAGGAGGCTTATTTCCCCCTTGCCAAACAACAAAATTAGTATATATAGGTCTTGAGAAAATGAGTATAGCTCATTGGATTTTTGAAAAAATTACAAGTTCCAAAAATATGGCTCGCAGTTTTTGTGCGTATTAAATTATGCTTCCCTATACCGGTTAATTTCCAGGCAAGGAGATCGGACTATATCAAGATTCTGATAGATAAAGGTGTAATACGGATTGAAATATTTATAGTTTGGAGAGGGCGATGTGCCAGCTTGTTTACTGGCAAGGAAAAGACAGTTGAGGCATTGATAGAAGAAGTTCAGACTCAAATGTCGCTTTCAGAATTAGAGTAATAAAAGGCTAGGATAGATGCAGCAACATTTATATATAAATTTCTCATTTCTTTTAAATTTTCTGTTACATTTTTTTTTCTCTCCTTTTTGTAACATACCGGGTTCACTCTCAGACTCCTCAATACTCATGTAACCAATTGCTGTTAATATATATAAACAGGAGCATGACTCCTATTCTTCTTCTTAAAAAAATTTGCAGACATAAACATGGTGCCATTTTCGTTTTTATAGATTATGTTTTAAGGACCAAGTACTATATATACATTATAGATATGCGCAAACTTGTAATTCCAACACTGCAATCTACTTTTTTTTGAGGAAAAATTGGGGTCATGCCCATTTTTGATTGATGATTAATGCATGGCAACACTGCAATCTACTATATAAGCCTTTCCATAATTGGTAAATGTTGTGTATGAAAATTGTTTTCTTCTCCTTTCAAAAAAGAAAAAATGGAAAAACCAAAAAGCAACAAACAGCCAGCTATCGTGTGGAGATGCTGTGTATAACAAGGCATGAAATGGAAACCTCTTATTATATTCATCTAAATTTGTTATTAGGAAAATATATATATTCGTCTAGATTTATTATTAGGGAAATAGGTTCTACACAGTATCTGACCGAAATACGGGGCTTCAAATTAAAGTCTTTTAACTTTAAAAAGAATCAAACTGTCCATTAATTTTTCTGAGGTTTGAAATAACCACTGCTAGCTGTTAATGCATATGATTGGTAGTTTCTTTTTCTCAATTGTACTCTTTGAAGTACTCAAACCTATAACTATAAGAGTAGTTGAGCTCGTCAAAGGTCAGATCGACATTCAAAGACATCTTTCTTAAAGAGAAAAGATCATGTACAATATCTTATGAACTTTTCAAGTTGATAAAGCATATCTTGTGTTCTCACATCTCCTAATTGGCTATTTTGATTTACTCAGGGGTTCTCACCTATATATGTGGCTATTTTTTATTTTATTTTTTTTGTATTGTTAAACTGATGCAAATTTGTTTGTTTAACATGCACTTCATTCTCTGTGAAAAAAATGGGAGTTGGCATCGATGTGAAAGGTCTTAATTAATGCATATATACTTCAATTAATATCAACATATGTATACAGAACGATACGTAAATCCGATCCAACATTAAATTCAATATCAAAATCAAACAAAAACATAGTGCAGCTGGGCCCTTGCTAGCATTAAAAGTAAATAGTTGAGTTGAGGTGTGGTTCACTTGATATTAGTATAATTGTTGTTGTTGTTGTTGTTATTGATTAATTATTATACTATTTATGTCGTTACTAATAATTTGTTTGCTCTCTGTGGAGGGTAGTTGGAGACAATTTTAGTTGGGAGTCAGAGTACGGTCAGTTCTAATAAATCATAATTAAACTTTTATCTTGCTTCAAACAGTTTTTTATGTCTCTATGGTCTCTAGAGTTCTAATTAATGATTCTGATATATACCATATATATGTTTCACAACACACAGACACACAGTTAAACACACTTTTTTTTTTTTTAAAGATTGGCAGTAGCTGCCAAAAATGGATCACAGTTAAACACACTTACCCAATCGATTAGCTAGTTTCAGTCTACTCATAAATAAAGAGAAAATGTTTCCATCTACTGCTAACAATAGATCGATGTCTGTCTTGCTCATTTTCTTCAAAAAGTGTGTCTGTGCGCGTATATATACGAGGAGGAGTAGGGTTGAAATGCCTCCACCATACCTCTATTTTTAAAATGTTAATAATTCAAAATTTAAATCATAAACATCAAAATAAAACCATTAGATATGATCTATGTTATTTTTTGTATGTGCTCATAAAAACATATCACATTTCGGTTTTGTTTTTATTTTAATCAATAAGTTGAAAAATCAACGTCTAGAAATTATCCACATTAGTACGTTTTTACAAGCTCTTGATGACAACCAAACAAAGTTGAAATTTAATATTTGTTTTACACGTGCATAGATAAAATAGTGTAGATCATATCCAACAGTTTTATTTGACTTTTAAGTTTTAAATTTTGAGCTATTAAAGTTTAAAAAAATGGAGGCATGATGGAGGCACAAAAAATAGAGGCATTTGAACCCTCTTCTCTCTATATATATATATAATACTAAAGGTACTGCGCAATACCACATAAACGTAAGTAATATTAATTTTGAACAATGATAAAAGATTAGCGCATCTGTGTTATTTAGTTTTCCCCTTGTTAATGATGAAATTAATTAAGAGAACGATATTTCTTGGCCAGTTAATAGACTGGAGTCTTCTCTGCGAAATTTAGTTCCTTGTATCACTTTATTGACGTAGAATACCTTTTTTTTTTTCCAATGCTTTGTAAAAGTGTTTCAAGGCTCACACACAAATTGCTGCCAAATATTGAATATCTACCGCTATAAAGAAAGATTCTGAGAGAAAAAAATTACAACTTTTCTCTAATTTTCCTTTCATGGTTGTCCATAAAAAAAATGCAAGTACCAGAATTTTGACAAGATATTTAACCATT
This sequence comes from Carex kokanica, assembly GCA_025461125.1. NCBI lineage: Eukaryota > Viridiplantae > Streptophyta > Magnoliopsida > Poales > Cyperaceae > Carex > Carex kokanica. Next base: position 125,054 of record JAJGRX010000953.1, on the reverse strand, counting down.
AGTGATTCAGATTCAGATTGAGAAAGACAATTCTGAGAAAGTTGTAGCCATTGCATAAACAGCTGGTTTCAGACTATACCGAATATTACGTTTCCAAAATTCAAACCATTTACTATTGTACCACTTTTAATTAAGCAGTGCAACAAGCCAACAACCATTTGAGAACAACATGGTTGTGTGTAAATAGTTGCCCTTTGGAGGTGTGATCCACGAGTGTTTACCTGATGATAATGGAGGTGATAATTGAGATCTTGACGAATTTTATATTGAAGATAGATCTCGAGAAGATGTAAATTAAAGGTTTGAAAATTTAAGTATTAAGAGTTGAATTCTGATATGAAAACTCAATTCAATAGGTCCAACTAGAATGTAGACTATGTCCACTTGGTTTTTAGTTATATGTTCAAAGTACAAGGACTTTTGGTTGAAAAATGTGCAACCTAACATGATTTTTATTATTAATATGATAGATATAAAAACTTGATTAACTTTTTAATAAGAATTCATTCAATAGATCTAATGAGTTGGATCGGACTGCATCAACATTCCAAAAAACGTGGAAAGAAATAGTGGAATGCGTCCACAACACAACAGAACAATGAGGTCTCCAGTCAAGTTCAAGGGCTATCATCATCTCTCTAATAACAAAAGTTATTATTATTATTATAGTAACATCAGCAGCGACCGTAACAACAACAATAATTATGACAGTGACGTCATGATGATTGTAATTAAATGAATCAAAAAATAAACTGTGGTAATAACAAAACAGTATAGCAAACCTAGCAATTGCCCAAGCACTCCATTTAGGCAAGGATTGCCTTACGGAATTTCAAAATACACTGTAAAATTTGTCCAATCAGATTCCATGATTTCGTTATCTTTAACAAAAAAAAAGAAAAAAGAAACACAGTAAACTCAAAATCTTTAAAACCTAGTTTAAATGTACTGTGAACTTATTTTTTAAAGTACTACCATAATGAACTACGAATACATGGTCATCATCCAAAAAATCAAGTACTTCCAAGAAGCCAAATTTAATCAATGGAGGTAACTAGAAAAACCTATTATCCCGGCCGAGGCGTTGCAAATGGTAATTAATTGTTCTTCCAGGATTTTTTGGCCTTCCCTTCTGCAAAACAAAAAATGAAAGACTTGTAAGAGCTTTTACAATTTCAACCTAACAATTTACTGTATTTGGTAGTTTACATAAAAGATTAGTCTTTTCATTTAATCTGGGCAATAGTTGACAGCCATGCATACCCAGATCCATAATTACAGATTGACAGTTCCAATGCATAAAATTTTGGAAGTAATTTCTTCTGTATACATGTGTGCAGGAGGGAGCAAGAAAGTTGAGGACAATTTTTATAGAGGGTTCAAGGACAAATACATTTTCGTTCTGCGCACACACATACACACATGTTATCTGCAGTTCGGAAAGGAAAGTTTGTGATTTTTGGCTTTGGAAGGGCATAAATGAAACTGTATCCTTGAGAGTTAAGCCAAAATTTACAGATCAGGTGGCAAATATACGAATTTCAGGTAAATTGCATTGGATCTGATTGCAAAAAGATCCAATTTTAAAAAAAGGTCGCGTACCACAATTAATAACATAAAGAGTATAAGCCTGATTACCAGTCATATCTGCCACCTGGTACTAGCCAGTACTGTTATTCTAGGTATAGGAGATAAAACAATGAAGAAAAAAAAAATGGTTTAAAATAGTTGCAACTGGGAAAAAAAATGACCTGAGCCTCAGCACAAGCAACAAGAAGATCCTTGTATTTAGTGCATTTATCATCTTTCTTGTTGTTTAAAGAGAGACAGCCGAGAAATTGCAGCATTTCCTTCATGCACGGCTTCCCAGCACCCCCAAATTTTTTAGGGTTTATGTACATACCACCTGCCTTGCGACCCATTCTACATCAACAACCAAAAAACATTAAAAAATTAACAAACGTGAGACATTACTAACTCTCCACAAAATTGAAATATCATTTAATGGTTCTGTATTTCTCAAGGTAATAAAATGCGGTTTTCATGCAGTATGCGGAAGGCCACCGCATACCGCATATACGGTATACAGCCGCATATGCGGATTTTTATGCGAACTTATATATGCGGATTTTAAAATGAGAATTCATATATAATTTGTATGCAAAGCTATAATTTGTGCACATCGAAGGCATATCTAAGATAAGAAAGGATATATCTAATAAATAATTGATACTATGTATCTGCATAAATTTATCAAAGCTATAATTTCACAACATAATACAAACATAGCTTTGCATAATCTCACAACAGAATACAACATAATACAAACTAACTTTATAAGTTTACCTAAGCTCTCACTAGGATATGTATTTCTCCCTTTAGAAGACATTAAATCATTCACTTCAAATATATCAACTGAATCAAACCCAAAAGCTATCACCATTGCATCAGGTTTCTCTACCACAAACAAATCAGGTATCTCCTCTATTCGGCATTTCTGTTTTACCTTAACAGAGACTTGCTATTCTAGGTAAGGAACAACGGGATTGAGTGAGTTTAGGTACTGGTATTATAAATGTTCAATATATGGAGAAAATACATATTTTGTAATCTCCTCTTTACAATACCAGTACCTAAATACCTAAATACCAGTATCTCCTTCAATTTGATATTTATTTACATACAAGTATACAACACATATCGGCCACTGAACCATCCAATCTCACCAATTATCTTACACAGTGGCTGTTACCGATTATCAGAGATATCATATTTATTTCAATCAATGATGAACCATTTGATATCATATTTAATTCAATAAATGACCATTTATTAGAAAAAAGAGAGTTACTAATTAATATATAAAAAAGCAACTCCATCTTTTTATTTGACCATTAGATAACCGTTAGAGACTAGAGAGAAATTGGCTATATAAAGCCTCACTGTAAAACCTTGTACTAAGATTGCAATAATACAAACAATTCATCATATTCTCTGAATATTTCTTCTCTGTTTCAATTCCATTAAAATTCAACAAAAACTCTCCTGTTATGAAAATATAAAGCCAAGATTAAATTAAAGTTCTCAAGATGTGAGAACAGATGTATGAAATACTTTAGTATATTATATATGATTGTGAATCTACCAGAAATGGACCAGCACCAAAAGTTTAAAGAAAAACATCAGATTAGTATCCAATACTGAAAAAATAATATTTACCAAAAAAGTGTACCACAATACTTAATTTTTAAAAAAATACCACATTAGTATCTGTTTATTGGAAAAAAATTTCCTATCGGAAAATACCAGACTAATAATAAATATACTGATTTTTCCTAAACAGCCCCTGACGGTACTAGGAAACCTCCTAAAAGTACTGGGAAAATGACCATAATAGTTCAATTCACCGTATAAAGGACTGGTACCAGCCTTGGTAGAGCCCATATATCTCATAACATCAGAATAAACCATCAAATGAATAATTAAGATTGATATGACCTTGAACTAACCAGTATTAGGAAAGAGATTTTGAGATTACAATTGACAGTCATACACACGATCAATGTCAACAAGGGAAGTAAACTATTTGATTAAATTTCATTTACTGAGCAGATTATTAAGTCAATAATTAAAAATGTTCAGTTTGGAAAGTATTTTTGTAATTGTAATTGAGTTTGGATTTCAAGACTTAAATGAACTCCAGTTTAGAGTCCCAATTTCAATCAAATATCAATACGCATTGGATGTACACTACTGTATCAAGCAACAAGAGTATCAACAGTGATCTTGAGTGAAACAATATACAACAATAAAAACACAAAGGCCAGCTAAACCGTAACATTTCATACATTGATTTAACTCTAACTATAATCTATATTCAACATTAATTGTTCAAGTCAATCCCCAGATCAGGTCTAGCCATTAATGGAGGAAAGAACAGATCAGATCAGGTCTAACAAAACAAAAGGAGGAAAGACAACAGTAACATTCTAGGTGGTTAGCACTGCAACATTAAATGAATGGTCGAGTCCGCATACAGTGGATATACACATCATAACAAATGGAAGTTATCACAAGTAAATTGAAACCGAGAACTCCGTAAATATATAATTTTGTGAGTGATTGAATCAATAGCTCATCAATGCTGCTATTTTAAAAAGGGAAAAAATGAAATAAGGAAAAAGGGAACTATGAGGAATTTAAAAGTTGTAAATTCCATCAACTTAGTTAATATTAAAAAAGTTCTTTGCCTCATGCCAACAAGTAATTAATAAGAAAACAACATTGTATGCTAAATCTTTTAATCCTGGCTCTCTAGCATCTATATATATATTTGAACAACACAACTCTTTTCATTCTGAATACCTGAACCACCTCGAAAACCTAAGAACAATTTCATCACTACATAAATAGACAACTTAAAAGTTATCAACCATTAAACAATGCTATGACAAGGCAATTGACAACAGAACAAACAATACGAGCTCTCAGGAGCAACGCATCAAACAGCTTATGAGCATAAAAGCACATAACAATTTACTGAGCAGTTACTTGCCAAAAGGCCCAGAATGAAAAGCAATACATCTAGCCAGGCATTTGGAGCGGGGGTAGTGAAGTTATTTACTTAAAATTATGACCTTCAATCATAGCAAGCAATAGTCCATTGTTGCTGCCCTACCGTGGTTTGGAAAATCTATCAGCAGCCCATGATCCGATTGTTGAGCGATTTTCCAAACCGACTGGCGGAGTTTTGGTTTGGGGCAGATTAACACTTGAATTGGAATTGGAAGAGACTTACCGTGCGAGTTGCGTAGACTCTTCCTTCTAGTTTGTTCGCGAACGACCAAGGTGGCTCTGAATCTCTGAATCTCTGATTGATTGATGATCGGAAGAGATATTTGGGTCGGTTCGCCGATGGGAGGGGCGGAGGCGCGGCTGCTGAGAGAAATAAATAAATAAATAAACCTGGGCCGGGCCGGGCCGGGTATTAGTTTTCAACGGGTCTTAACCTTTGTCACTAGAAGAGGTGGAGTGGGGGTCGGGTTCTAAATGAGAGAGCTCCTGCTGGGCTCGGTCGAGGTAGGGTTTGAACCCGATTTTGAAAGAGAGGTAGCCGAACGCCACCGCTCCGATCACCACCACACCCGATCGCATCGCGTTCTGTGCCGCTTTGCTTCTCATCTCTTTTCTGTTTCTCTCCTCTGCTATGTTCCGATCTCGTGTCGAGAATTTTGGGTTGAAATGTGTAAAGCTCAAATTGAAATTTAAATTGCAACGGCCCGGTTTCTAAATCCTTTCTGTTTGGCCCAAATTTGTTTAGAGTTGCCAGGTAGTTATTGATAAATGTGTCGTAGTAAATAAATTTGTAGCTTAGAACATGTACAATAATTGTAGAGTTTATTTGCATAAAATATCTTCTGAAGTAAATTATACCGAGTTACTGATTATACCAACATTGACATAAACAACTTGCAGCATATCTGTATTTTTATTTTTATTTTTTCAATTATTCCGCATCCTAGGTGAAAATTCCAATTGAGTACTTTTAATGTCCGTGTCCTTTGTTTATAGGATTAAATATTGGTGACTTCTAATTTGACCAAGGTTGGGTCTTTCAAAATACAAATATAGTTTCTCTGTTTTTTAAATGAATTCTGATCAGAGTGTATGCAATTTTGTTTACTGTCATTTTCTTTTCTACCTTCTCACACACAAATTTCATACCAACCTAACGAAAAATTCCGAAATAAATTAGAATCGTAGGTAGACTAAACTTGTAATTTTTACTGACCCTGAGGTTTCTTGTTACATTTGTCCAGCACGGTAGCGAAACAAATTTATATTTTGACAAAAGCAGTTTATTTTTCCTTCTATTTTCATAGGCTCATAACAAATCTTATAAAAAGTTCCCCTTTTTCTTGCGAAGGCAGGCCGCCCTACATCTGCAGATTGGCTAGCAAGTATTGCCCCAAAATTTCTTGACTGCTAACACAAGATGACAGGAAAAAGTTGGTAGAGGTGTCAACATGCTGGGTTTAATTTAGGAGAAACAACCAAGACTAGTTTAAAACTAGCCAGAGTCCTCGCGTTGCTTCGGCAATTTTTTTTTTTTAGGCATTGAGAACAGCACACATAAAGTATATATACAAAAGTTTTGTACATATGAAATTAGAGAGTTTTGACAGGTATATTACAAAAACTTCGTATAGTTATACCCAGACATAACAAAAACTATACAGTTGAGAGCATTTAGTATTGGTCTATTATCTATGTTTGGAAGAGGGATAACCGTTTTATGAAAACATGTTATTCCTTTGTCACAAATCTTTCAAACACAGTTTTTTGGCTATACAAAATAAGAGTAAGTGTTTTGCTGTTGGATGTACCAATACAAAATATAATTTATAGCTAACAAAATAGAGTGAGGCTATGGTGCTATGCATAGCACCAATGGCTAGTGTACTACGGCTCAATATGGTACTTTTTAAAATCCTAACGGTCGATCCGACCGTTCAATGTGATATCCATATGAATATGTACTTGCAAACTAAATTTTATATTTTTTTGAATTTTTTTACTATTTTTTTAGATAGGTAGAAAAATCAGTGTTTTTTGAAAATTCTGGACCATCAAAATTCTACCTATTTGAAAAAATAGTAAAAAAATTCGAAAAAAATATAAAATTTAGTTTGCAAGTACATATTCATATGGTTATCACATTGAACGGTCGGATCGACCGTTAGGATTTTAAAAAGTACCATATTGAGCCGTAGTACACTAGCCATCCGTGCTATGCATAGCACCATAGCCTCACTCAACAAAATATGTAAACGTTTTTGTACAGGTACGATTTCATTATTCTTCCTTGGCTTTTGCTTTGCCGATGTCCCCACTGCACAGAAAGAAAGAGTGTTGTTTTGTTGTTTTTTGAAGCATGTTCAGTATGTTATTAAGGTGAAAAAGTGAATATATGAGAACTGATACAAAACTATTGTTGTGTCATACTAATCAACGTATGCGGAATTTTTGTCAATTAAGGAGGTTTTTTTGTAGGCTGTGTAAAAAAAGGAAAGTAAATTGGATATTGTCCTTATATTATGATTTGCAACATTTTTAATACATGGGTTGTGAAAGCTATGTGAAATTGGAATGATAATGTATTTTTGATGTGACATATTTTGCAAAGGGTATTTGTGCTGGTACCATATTTGTTATTTGGATTTTGTATGGTAAGGAAATAAGAAGTTTTAAAAAAGGGTATACATGGAATTTGAAACTTTGTATGATCCTACTATTTTGTTTTGATTTATGTTTTTTCTTTTATGTTGGTGTGGAAGAGTTTGTGAAATTGTCTTTTTTTATGATGAGATTAGTGACCTATTGTAACTTTTTAGCACAATATGAAAAAGAGGAAGTTTCAAGAGGGATTTAGGGTTGATGCTTTGGAGCGTATGGTTGCAAGAAAGGCTTAGGGTTATGCTGTAGAAGTTGAGGTTGGATAATTAGGGAAAGTTTAATTTTGAAAAATGATAATAAATAGTAGATAATAGTTTTGTTGGTTATGTTACATAAAGTTTTGTATGTTGTTGAAATATTAATATGAATGTAGGATTTCAATACCTTGTTCATGGTATCTTTGATGGTTCTTCTACAAATAGTTGTCTCCTTGGGTCTAAAGTTGTTGGAAGTTTCGATCGTGACTCAGAACTGAAAGAGCAAATTAGTTGTAAAAGTGAATTAGAGAGTGAATTAAAAGAATAAGTAGTGATAAAGTAAAACAAATGTAGGAAGTGGTATGGATATTGTTTAGTATGAAGCATATAAAGGTTGACATGATGTGTGTTTTATTTATTTTGAGGTTGCTTGATGAGATATGAAATATGAAATACTTATTTTTTAAGCTGCATATGTTGTAGTTTTGCTATGATTTTACAAAAATTGTTTAAGATTTGATTGAAAACTGTGAAAACATTCTATTTTATTTTTAGTACCTGCTTTTTTCATATGGTGATGTGGGTGTTGTCAATAGGTCAGGTGATACGTTTTCTTTTGTTGATGGTAATGGAGGCTGATGTGTAGTTGTGGGCGGTACAGGTGTTGAGTTTATCACTTGATAGTTGATGCAATTTTGTCTAAATTTGTTTCTGCCCCATTGTACTGTGAATAGATATTTTTTGTTGATGAGTTCATTAAATTTTGGTGGCAAGTATTCCTCCTTTTTTTGGGTTGGTTTAGAAGGTCATGTGCTGAACAACCGAGGAAGTACTCGGCTTGTTTTCCGATGAAAACGAATTCTGCTTCTCCTGTGTCGTCCTTAGCAATTAAACTGTAATTTAACCTATAATTGAAGGAATTTTATGAAAGATTTTAATAATTAATAAGAGAGAAGTTGATAAGAATTGAATAATTTTATTCTTGGGTTGTTAATGTAGTAAACTTACCATGGCTGAGGTCTCGGGACGCTGGTTGTACAGTGGACACAAATATAGTATGGTTTTCTGACACGTGTCTTGTGTGTTGGACATGCATCATAGTACCATCCGTTTTCATCTTGGACTACAGTGATTTTCACAACTACATTGAATAATTTCTCCTGCATTGTTTATAGTTTATTTATCGTTGTGTTGTACAATTGTATTTGATGGTCTTAGTGTTGTTGTTTTTTTTTTTTATTGGTTACCATATTTTCTGGTGTGCACATTTGGTAAAGATTGAAATTGAGGGAGGAAGTTGCATGCTTATCGGATTGTCCTTGTGATGATGTCGCTTCATGTATTATGAGTTATTTCTTCTTTTTTACTATTTTGTATATAGTTATGTTAAAATTTTGTTAGGTCCATTATTTGCATGTTGAAAAAGTGAATATCACATTGTTGGTTATTACAAATCGGTACCTTTTTCGAAAGTCTTCTATTTCAGGTAGCCATTGGTCTTGGTATATCCTTGTGCCCGAATATGTTTTAAGATTTCATTTTTCTGTGATTTCATAGATATGTGAGTTTATAAATGAAATGCTTTGGTTTCTTCTTGTATTATTTGGAAATCAATTTGAGTCAAGTAGTCCTCCCATATGTTAATCATCACTTTGTCATCCCTGTGATATTGTGAATACAAATGTTATTAATATTTTGAAAGAGTTGCATATAATATAAGGTTGGTACACATAGTGCTTATTGTATTGAGAAAGTTGTTTGAATGATAAAAAAAATAGCATTTTAGATATTTTTATGTGATATGCAGCTCAAATTTTGTAATAGTGTAGTAAAATAGTTATCTATATATGTATTTATGTGGGGGTATATATATAGGAGAGAAATGACATAGGTCAGATTTGTTTATTATTATGTTTTAAGCTAGTTTTGTAGTTTTATAGAGCAGTGGAACGGCATATTAGGTAATATAAATGTTCAATTTAGGAAAATTGTGAATTGAATCAGTCTCTTTTATTAAGTAGGACAAGAAGGGAATAACAAAGTTACTGAGTGAGTTAGAAGAGGATAACATATAATTGTACCTTTCGTCTTCAATTTCTATATCTCTTATGTTGACTTGTGTATTGTTTTTTAGGACCTTTTTTATTGGTCCAATGGAAATGACTTGTCCAATGGCATCTGAATGATTGAATTTGGGTTAGAATTAATAATTTTGCAAATGTGATGTGTTTGCAAAGTACTTTATTATATTGTGTAGGTAATTACCAACAATTGTTTTAGCTCCTTTGATAGTTGTGCCAATGCTTTTGAGTTGTTTAAAGTCAAAAGTATCGTAGTGGAAATGCTACATTGTCATCTTCGACTTTAGTGACTTCTGTTGCTCCTGTCAGTTGGATCTGAACTTTGTGGTCCACTGTTCTGTATTGCTCTCGGCTACCATCTGACCTAAATTTGAAAATTTCATAGACAAATCATTCTTCTATCTTTTGTAATATATCATCTGCATTTGGATCATCGACATCAATAAAGCCTTCTATTAATGTGTTCTGAACAAATGAGAATAGTTTGTTAGTAATGACTCAAGAGTAGTAATAATTCTTTTGTGATTTTGGTGAATAGAAATGTGAAGGTAACTTGCTATTGGGTTTTGTGAAATATGTTGGAAATGAGCATTTCAGTTGTGAAAAATAGGTGGGATGTTTTAAATACTTGCAATAGTATTTAGAATTTAAATAAGCCTCAAATATTAAGCTTAGTAATAACCTATTTATATAATAATATTTAGGAAGAAGTAAATTTGTGTGAATAATTACGCAAGACAATAAAATTATCTGTTATTTATTTGAAGGTGACAAAAGTTGTGAAAATCAATAAACTACATCTTTGTCAACAAAGATGAAATCATGTGAAAATATTTTTCCATTTGCTCGGCTTTGTGTTGTCCAGAGTTTTGTAATTCTTCCCATAATTCTTTGTCGATACATATCTGTTGTTGTCACACCCGAAACATGAGGTCGTGCAGTTACGCCGTGAATACACAGTTTCCTATGTACCCACAAGGCAATTACATAATATAATTCAAAACAAGCATTTCCTTTTGCCACAATTACCATTTTAAGTAGAACTAGTGCAAATATATTTATCAAGGATTTATAACAACACCTACATATATTACCATGATAACCATTACAATACATAATAGATACTGTTTATAACCTACAGTCAACAAACCTTTAAACCGTGATTTGCAATCAAACGAAAACTTTTAAACAATATTTCACAATTTTTACATAGCAACAAGATCTGGCTGAAAAGACTGTACAACAAAACAATATATGATGGTTCAGCCAGTAAACAAAAGCTGTCATGATAATATGGCATATTCTTATACCTATACGGCTTACTCCTCACCTGTCACGCTCGAACCCTTATACTTGTTTTCCTGAAATAAAATTAAAGAAAAACCCACAAGGGGGAAGAGGGGTGAGAAACTTGTCAACCGTTTCTCAGTGCAGAATTTAATTAGGGCTACTGGATTTGTAAGAAATCCATTACCAGAACTAAATAATCGCAATATAACAATATCAAGTTAATTATTCAATAATAATGAATGCAAATGCTCAAAATTGATAACAAACGGGATTCAACATATATCAGATTCCAAGACAATCAAAGAACCCTAATTCAAATTATTTGGACCTAAACGATAAAGTAACTAGGTCAGGTCATCACTAACAGATATATGGTATCTATCAATCTTTGGCTTAAACCATTCTATTAGGTCTAGTTTATAGTCAAACATAACACAAAAATTCAATAATTCAGATTAACATTGTCATTCATCAATAAAATACAAAATATCGTCACCCTTACCAGAAGTGACCAATAGAACAATCGATATACCACAGTTTCACTATTCCTGCAATCACAATTTACATTATCCTCTACCCAACCGGTACTGGGTTCAGTTGAGGTCATTCACCGTATGCGCATATGGATCCTGAATCAAAGTCTAGCGTCGACTCTAGACTTTGCAATAAACAATAAAGTAAATCAATTCAATAACTATGGTTCCATTCATTTATCAGAAACGAGAGAACAGACAATCGATGAAACAATACCAAAATGATAAATCATCACAGTATAACAATTCAAGTATGCTATTACCTTTCATGCAAATGATGCAATGATGCAACGATGCTATCAATCAGAAATTCAACATGCTAACATGAACAGTTATTTACTTTATAGAAATAAAATTAAGACAAATCCCGTGAACCCCCGCACCTGATCACGTAAGGTGCGTGAAGGATCAGCTATCACTAGATTCAGAGTCTCAGATGATCCCGCTAAGTCGTGCTCGATAGAGTCTATACCTTTGTTAACATAGCATGGGTGAGTTAGTAAAATAAAATCATATTAATTAATCCAACTCTAAACTCTAGTATATGAATCATTTATGCATATATATAATTCCCATAAATAGCTTTCCTATATCAGTGGCATTTAGATTTTTCAAAATTCATCAAGACCTTGTATCATTTCATTTTAAACACATTTATAATCTTCCCTGAATCATGTCTAATCAATATTTGTAAACCATTTAATTAGTGGTTTTCATCATTATGTATTTCAGTCCCTCTAACAAGTGTAATTTCCCAACTTAAGTCATTTTTACAATTTTACCTCTAAACCTTGAACTGTACCAGACTTAGTATAAACACTGGTACGGAATGGTACCGGTGCCAAGAGATGTAAATTTAGTAATCAAATACTTCCAACTCTAGATTTTAGCAAGAAAATTGGTACTTAGAATATATTGGTACCATACTAGGGTTTAAAGCATACATGACCCAAAATCAGGTTCAGTAACAAATTGGTACAGCAAGAAGAAGGGTGTAAATCACTTCAAATCAACATTAAAAGGAATAAACAAAAGAAAGCAAAATATCATAATTACCCAACTAATTTTGGTGCCAACAAGTATCAATATAAAGAAAAGTACTTAGAACTTCATTGAATGAAACAAGGAATCAAGGTAAATCAATAGAGCAAGGAAATTACTGTGCTAGATACCACCAATTATAGAAGAAAAAGAGATAACACACAACTAATGATTTCAATTACTAGGGTTTAGTTAGTTAGTGAAAGAATCTTAAACCTTAGTGACATGAGAACAAAGAACTTGGAAAAGAAAAGATAGTACTGGAGAGAGATGAAGGTGTGCGGTAAAATAAGTAAAAAGTAAATATCTCAGAGGATAGGAATAGACTTGAACAAAAATTATATTTTATTCTATTCAATTGAGCTGCTGCTCATTTTTTTTTTCCTCTAAGGCCTACGGCCCAATTTCATGTAAGATAAATTAACAACATTAATTAATACTAATACATCTCTAAATCTACCTCATCATATAAAGTTTATAATTTCCAGATTTTCATGATTCGGGGGAATTACAAAATTTAATTTGAAATTTTTTTTGTTAGTGTAATCATTCATATTATAATTTCACCAGTAAAAATTAATCTGATGCTTCAATCAATTTAGTCAGTTATCAAAAGTCGTTTAAAGCTTCAGAAAAGTTACATTTAAACCTTTAATTTATTTTAAAATTTTACTGTTACTCTTTCTAAAATTCACACTGTTTCAGTTGTAAGTGTTGCAAGAGGCATTATTTTCTTTTCAGCGACCATCTGAAAATTTATGAAAATGTTGATAGTGTTAGTTAAAGTAAAATAGTAAATTTGTATAAACTGACGAGCAACAAAAAAAGGAAAACAATGTTGAAATATTCATTCTTTTGCTTGAACTATGGTTGACATAATCAATGTTTATGTAGAAGTATACCTAAATCACTGAAGATTTCAATATAAACTATGTTTTGAGTATAATTTGGGTGACTGTTATTTGGATTTTCAATGAGGATCTTAACACCTGATCTAGATGTGGTTCGAGATAGTGCAACATACAATTGTCCATGTGTGAAAACTGGTCGAGGAAGATAAATTCCTATCTTGTCGATTTCTTTTCATCTAGTCTGCACTATGCGTATACGTGGTTGAAATGCCAAAAAAAAAATTAAGAATTTCAGGAATTACTGTGCACATAAGTGTTGTACTGGTGCAAAACAGAAGGATGCTCGAATATAACTTGAATATAGCTTTGATTTGAGAGTATTTGTAAAGTTAAAGATACAAAGAGAGATGAACCTTGAATTTATTGAATTGAATCATGTCTTTATGTTTGTTTTGTACTAGTATATAAAGATAAAGATCATACTTGAAGTATGTTATGCCAGCTCATGCTTATCAATTTTCTTTGATTAGAGAAAAAAAAAAAAACAGAATGATGCTTCAGTACCAAGCAGGTTCATTTCCAAATTCTTATTAAAATCAGTAACAATGATGTGTGAGGAGGCAACAGTAATGGAAGGAGTATTGCAAGCGGGTTCTAGGGTTGAGAGAGGAGAGATCGGGTTCGAGATCAGTCTGATCAGATCACTGCTATGAACTGGAAGCAAAGAGTCAAAAGAGAAGACCTTCATTTCTGAGTTCTGATATTTTTGTTATATTTTTGGTTGAATGCTGATAGCCTGATATAAAGAAGAAGGGTATAACTGTCGTTGTAATATTGGAGACAAAAAAAACAGAATGATGCTTCAGTACCAAGCAGGTTCATTTCCAAATTATTATTAAAATCAGTAACAATGATGTGTGAGGAGGCAGCAGTAATGGAAGAGTTGTGCAAGCGGGTTCTGGGGTTGAGAGAGGAGAGATCGGGTTCGAGATCAGTCTGATCAGATCACTGTTATGAACTGGAAGCAAAGAGTCAAAAGAGAAGATCTTCAATTCTGAGTTGTGATATTTTGTTATATTTTTTGGGGAATACTAATAGCTTGATATAAAGAAGAAGGGTATAACTGTCATTGTAATATTTTATTAATATTAATTTCTATTTGTAAGTAACTAAATTAAGAAATGGAGACCATAAAAAATAAAACACAGTACATATCGTAATTTCATAGTTTTAGATTTTTGGCTAAGCAAAAAAATATTATGTTTGGCAGAGTTGTAAGCAGGGGTATAATTTTGTGTTATCCCTACATCAAAGTGATATCAAACACAGTCATTGTAAGTGTTTCTAAGGGAATGGTGCACTCATTCTTCCTTGTTGGTATGACAATATGCACTCCTAGACTCTAAAGAAAGCTTAACACCTAAGCAGCTTACATCAGCTCATGCTAGACATCAATCTCTTGAGAAATGTATTTTATTCTCTATAATTTTTTTTTATTTTAGCTTGTTCATGGTTTTTTTGGTTGGATGCACCTCAAATAATTGTCTCTGTGTATCCTTCAGTCCCCTGCAACATAAATATTTTTTTTTTCAAATAAAAAGAAAAAGAAGAACATTATGTTGATTTGGCTTTATATATAAAAATAGGAGGATCTGTTATTGTTTATTTCTTTCTTTTTTTATTCAAAATAGACCCGTAGGTCATCATAGTTTACCAGTATCCTTCTTTAGAACTATTCCTATTACATTCATCTGTGCCCCCCTATAGTTAAGTACCTAAACAGATTTTATTCCAAACCTATTACATAAAAGGAGGAGCATAGTTCTAAAGAAGGATAAAAGGAGGAGCATACAGATTCTAAAAGAGGAGCATAGTTCTAAAGAACCAGTATCCACAAAATCACAGTTCTAAAGGAGGAGCATAGTTCTAAAGAAGGAGCATAGTATCCTTCTTTAGAACTATCTTTCCTAATCACAAAATGATTTGTTATTATACAGTGGTGTATTGTTAATTTCTCTCCAAATCGGAATTGAACCTGTTGTTTTTCCAGTTTAGAAAAAGAGGCAAGAATTGAAACACTTTTTTATGAAGGTAAAAGTTGGAGAAAGAGAATTAGGAAAATAAATTACCTTATCGAAGAGAGAAATGCAGATGGAAAGAAGCACTGAGCTTAAAAGAACAGCGATTTCGTCGATTGGATGGGCAATTTTGGGGAATTGACGAAGAGAGATAGAGTGAGAGCCGAGCTGACGAAGAAAGAGAGAAAGTCTCAACAATTTGGAAGAAAGAGAAAATGGAGATGAGCAAGAGGTGATTTTTCTTGAGCTCGAAGGACGCAGATAGTTCTGGAGAGAAATTGAGAGAAATTGAGGGAAATATAAAGAGAATAGTTATTGGACTGAATAGTGGGACCAATATATCATTCACACTGTAGATAGTACTGTAGACCTACAATAACAAATCCCACCCCAAATTAGATACTTTCTATAGATTTGGAAAAAGAAACTCGGACAGGGTGAACTGCTCCTTGAATATCATAATACGGGTGAACTGCTCACTCTGACAGAAAATTCAGATCACCTGGTATGGCATTGGGAAAATCGGGCATTTATTCGGCCAAATCAGCATACCAAGCTTTTTTCCAAGGAGGCGGGATTAAATGCCCATATGGTTCGATTTGGAAGAGTCAGGCATCCCCTACTGCAAAGATTTTTGCGTATCTAATGCTCAGAGGGAAAATTCTGACAAGAGACAATTTGAGGAAAAGGGGTATAAATCTTGGAGTTCAGTGTGTCCTTTGCATGAATTGCCCAATAGAGTCGATACTGCATGCCATATTTCTATGCCCATACGCAGTAGCAGTTTGGTTCCACATTGCGTATGTCTCTGGCAAACCATTAATGAAACCGGCAAGCACAGTAATGGCTATATGGTTTAGCTCATGGTCGATGGTCAAGATGGGAGGATACTTAACACGACGCGACTGGACTACGGGGTTCATTTGCACAGCCTGGTGCATTTGGAAGCAGAGGAATGCTGTCATTTTTAGAGAAGAACGTCTTCCGCCAAACATTCTGGCAATGAGGTGTTTACACGAGATGTAACACCTAAGGCACTGCCTTAGGTGTATTAATAGTCTGTCACTTTTCTGTTCCTGTTTTATTTCTTTTGTTGCCTCTTTTTAGCAAGGTACCGAGGTGGGAGTACTCATGTACCATTTTGATGTAATTCTTAGTTTAATATACTTATCCAAGGCAGCTACTGCCTGGGTTTCAAAAAAAAAAGAAACTCGGACAGGGAAAACTAGTGTGTAATTAATTAGAAGGTGTGGGCTGATATCAAACATGGGCCTAATCAAGAACTCGGTTTTATAATATCTTTTGCTTTAAGTTTTGGGCCGCAAGCCGATTGATGATGTTTTTGAAAGGTGTACATGAAATGAAATCCCCGTTCTATAAATATGAAGTAGCAATTACTATATGATTTTAGAGGGTAAATTCTCCCTTACATGACATTTAGAAAGGATAAATATGATATCTACCGAAAAACCATCCATAAGTTTCATAAATTGTCAAGTAAAAAACTGTCAAGTAAAGTTCTCTCATATATCAAAGATTTTTGTTCCTTACATGAAATTTTCTCATATATCAATTTCATTACAGAAAAACCATCCATAATTTTCACAAAGAAGAAGCACATATTGTTTTGGGACTTGTGTACCCAAATTTGATTTTTTTTTTTTTTTTTTGCCTCAATCGTCAGTGTATCTCCCGTTATTTTTCGTAGTAAATTCAGGGAAAAAATAGTTCGGTAAAATATACTAGTAATACTAGTAATATTTTGTAATGGCCATTACTTGTGTTTTTTACGTTGGGCTCGTAGTTCATGATTCGATTGTCTTCGATTCGATTTTTTTTTTCGAAATTAATTCGTTCGATTGAAATTCGTTCTGAAACAAATCAAACCTGTTCAGTTCGAATCTTATTCAAACTCAAACTCAAACTGGAATAAGTTTGATTTGGTTTGATTTGTCTGGAGCCCTAATTTCATCTTAACATTTTCATATTGAAGCAAACTGTAAGTCAAAGCGCGCCACCTTTTACTTTTTATTTTTATTGTATTTTAATATGAATATTGCTTTAACAACAAGTGCATCCGATATATATTGGTGATCTCATAGCTGGCTCGACCAGGTGGACAAATTACAAGCTTCCAAAAAATATTTTTCTGAGAGCATCAATTTTCAAATTGTAAAGCATGACATCTTTTGATACACGAGCAATTTTAACAAATTTTTTTTGGTAAAGTCAAGACACCAAATTATTTAAAATTTTAGCAATTATGGCTCAATTAATTTCATACTATCTCTACTACTACTACTATTATTATTATTTTCAAT
Source organism: Carex kokanica (assembly GCA_025461125.1). Classification (NCBI taxonomy): domain Eukaryota; kingdom Viridiplantae; phylum Streptophyta; class Magnoliopsida; order Poales; family Cyperaceae; genus Carex; species Carex kokanica. The sequence goes on along the minus strand of JAJGRX010000953.1, from coordinate 107,426 downwards.
TTGATTGTATTTTTAAGTTTTTTTTTATATCAATAAATATTTTATTTGAAAGCTTGACAGCGGCTGCCATCGATATATATATATCAATAAATGTCAGTCACAAGTCTCTGATATTTTAAATAAATTGTCGATTCTACTTTAAAAAAATGGACCGCTAATAAACAACTATATTAAAAAAGAATTCAGGTTATCCACAATGTATAAGGCATGTGGTGTCTGTTGATTGGTTTGTTTGAAGAAACAATTGTCCCATATATATATACTGAAAACAGGGATATTTCAACAAATTCTGGCCTCTTATCGTGGCTTATAATGTATTATTTTAAGTGGATCGCCCACTTAATTTCATGAAATATATATAAACATTTTTTATATATATAATTCGTGTTTTTGACAAGAGTCTGATGTAGACAAATTTTGTCGACTAAAATGTCTAAAATTGACCCCCATCTTGTGAGCATATATATATATACAAACAGAGTAGATGATCGTTACAGCTCACGACCTTTTGTCTCATGTTTAATTTGGTTTGTTCGGTACTATTTGATATCTTCTTTCTTACAGCATGCAGCTTTATTTTTTTATTACCTTCTTTATATTTTCAACTTATGACCTCATGTGCCATTTCGGGAAAAAAAAAAAAAAAGAGTAAAGATATTGAAAGAGTTATTTTGACTATACTTAATTACTGCACGATATATTAATGGAAATAAAATGAAAATGTATGGCTGATTTGCTGTGTGTGAAGTTAAAATATCTCTGTAAATATCTTTAATAAAAAAAAAAAGACGAAAAACTTAAATATAGATGTGACCCAAAGTTTACATAATTAGATCAAACTTAAATATATATTGGGGAGATGGAATAGCCTATATATATGGATGTGTGGTGAAATATGCATCATCACCAATCTTATTAATTCTTGGCACACTAGCTAATGAAAGCACTATATATCAAGTCACGACCAAACCAGTAACTAATGAGGATGCACGATTTTGGTAATGTAGTTCTTGGCAGAATTTGCAGTGTCCCTATCAAGCGGGAAGTAAAACGGGTAGATCTCGTACCGCACCATGCAACTGCTATACAACACCTGGCAACCCTGCCTATGCGAGCAGTATATCGGAAACCACTGCAGAGTCGTCGACAGGCACTGTGCGCACTGCAGCGGCTGGAGATCCCTCGTGCACTGCGCCAAAGCGTAGATGGTTATGTACTCTGTGAAACTGGTCTTCTCACGGCCAAGACTGTTGCTACCGGCCGACACCGCGTCTCCATTTACTTTGCCCATTATCCTTCTGACTGCCTTGTCAAATGCATCCGGATTTGTGGCGTTCTGGGTATTGTAGAGGATCGTCACGTAACCAGTATCGGACTGCCCGATAAAGTTGACGGTGCCATACCGCACGAAGCAGTAGTCGTACCAAAGCCTAGCATCCGATTGGTTCGGGCATGTCTGTGTTTGTGTCATGTTTTTAATTAGCCTCAAGAATTAATTAACCATACTTAGTTTTTTACTTGTATATAAAGTAAGTCTCATAGATAACGAGAAAATGAGTGATCAGATAACAAAATTCTCAATTGGAATAAAAAGTATATTTACAAGTTTGTAAAGAAACAAACCACGTTAAACTGCTTAGCAGCGCTTGCAAGGCAAGCCGTGCAGTCATTTGCACTGACATCACCTCTGCATTGTGCAAGGCCGTAAATCGTGTCGTTTCCTGTGCCGGAGGAGGTGAATGCGAAGCCGCCGACAGAGGCCTTGGTTGTTAGGTCTGATATAACTTGGTTTATGTTGGTTTGAGTTTGATTACTTGTGTAGTTCTGGGCACAGTAATGTGCTATAGGATCTGCGCAGTAGCTCAAGGGGAGCAAAAGAGAGAAGAAAAATAGTTTTAGTACAAGTGCCATTGTTTCCTGTCGTGCATAGTGTAATTAGTTTTGTTACCCCCATTATATAACAAATATGAAGTGGAGTGGGCAAGATATTGTAGCATTGCAGTTTTTCTTGACCACTAATAAATTTTTGTCCATATGTGGAAATTAATTTTGGGTTGACATATATTAGAGATCAAGTCAAAGTTGTAGAATTAATCTAGATTATTGAATTAATTGATTGTTGAAATTAAAGTGCTCGATCGACAAATTAAGTCAATGCTCTAGAACGTTTCTTAATTTGCACAACGTAATTTATTAATACATGTGGGTACTGGGTAGACACGAATTCTTAATTATCACCTAAGCCGGCCCTTAGGTAGGTACCGCTGAATTTGAATTAATTCAATCTGTTTCGTTATATATTAATTAATACAAATTTTAAAAGAGTCCATTGCGTTGCCGATTCAAACATAATTAGTTCAGATTCACGGTCCTAATTCAAACTCGATCAAACGATGAACTAATGCGCGCAGAGATCGAATTCATCCGGACTTTGGAGATGCATGAAATTATCTGATATATATTATATATTTCAATTAAAGAATTAAAGAATTGCTTCTTCCTGATTGGTTCTTTAATTTATTGATGATATATATATATGTTATGGACGACGTACGTAACAATTAAGATTTAGGGAATTATATATTCTGTCGGCGTCCGAAAAGTTTGGCAAGGAATTAATGCATATGAAAGTTTGACTAGGAATTCAAAACCCAAGCCTTGAACCAAAATTTGAACTTTTTCTACAGCTACTGGCTACTAATAGTTCAACCATCAATGCCAGTTCAGATATCGAAGAAAATATCTTCAAAATTAGTTTGCACTTTGCATTTCCCCCCTTCTAATCTCTTTAATATTTTCAAGGATAGCTAGGTAGTCGGTGAAATGTCTTCCAACATATATATTTCATAAAATAAAAGTAAAAATATTAAAGCGTTTTTAGTTAATTAATGATGACATGTTGGTATTTTTCTTTGACAAAAAACCTGTAGATTTTTTAATTAGATTTAAAATTAAATTTAGCTTACAAGGACAAATATTGCAAAAAGTAAAAGTAAAAGTATATAGATATGTTACTAGTTAGTATTATAAAAAAAAATAAGTAAAAACCAACTTTAGTGTAACAAGTATCAGTATGCCCAAGTTGCAAGCTGGTGAGCCTCGATCGGAGTTTCTTTCTCTTGGTAGATATAAACATGTGTAAGATTGAAACTGCGAAATGAAAAGTCAAAATAGTACGATTCCAACACACTGCATTTAGTTTACTTGGTGTTGCTTAGTACACCGATCGAGTCTTTGATATTGATAGGAATGCAATTTGAGCCTTGGTGTAATATTGACTTATTGAGAAGAAGAGAAGAGCAGAGGAAAGAAGAAGCGTAAATCGAGAAGATCGAATAAATTAAGCATAGAGGAGGAAGAAAAAAATTCACATGCCTATGGGCAGAGAGGAGAATTAGAAAGTGAGTTGCGCACGTATATATATATGGAATATTAATTGACCACCTCAGAAATCAATTGCATGGGTCAAAGGATGCGGACGTAGCGAAATTAACACTACATATATATATATTTATTATGGCTTAGGCTTAGGTATATATCATTATCACCGTCTGTGGGTGTAAGCAACATGGATTTGCAAAACTTCTACTTAGTGGACTCGCCACCTGCTGGTCACGTTACTGACTACAGCTTGCTCCAATTCAATTCAATGTGGGTGTAAGCATCACCAATAGGGACGGATTCTGAATTTTGATCAAATTAGATACAAAATGCTGATAAATGTATATTTAATTTAATTTAAAATATTAAAAGTTGTAATAAATAGTATTCTTTGACGTACATATAAAATACAACAAATATATGAATTAATGTCTAGTTAGCTGGTCAAGTTAAGTCGATAATGGTAAACAAAGCATGCTTCTACGAGTTTTCATATTATGAAATCTTTACATAATTATTTCATTATTAACACCATTGAATAAATTCTTCTCAACATAAGTAACCAAACAATCTTCCCATCTTACCACTCATATCTCTTTGGAAAAAATTGTGGATGTTAGATTGACATGATTTTTTTATTATTAGATAAAAGCGACATACACAGTCTTGCTTATTTGAATTGTATTGTGATATAAGTGGCCTTAAACCAAGATTAGAAAGAGGATCTTGTTGGGCACTAGTAATTAACTTCATGAGAGGGATATATTAGAGCCTAAATTAGACTTGATTTATCTTGGTTTTTGTGAAGTTGAACCAATTAGATAATTAAATGTCTTTCTTACAGTACTTGTTCATTTTTAATACCCTAATTAAAGTCAACGTCAATTATCAAATTATCTAATTAAAAAATAACCAAATTATCAAATTAAAGTCTTTGATCAAACTAACATATTACCGAATTATTAAATCAAAGTTCTTAAAGTCCTTGATCAATTACCAAATTAATCCTAATTGGCTAATTTTCACATTAGAAAAAAAAGAAAAAAAAATTGTTTTTATAATTACTTACCAAAGAAGAATTAGAGAAGCGTAAGAGTTGAGGAAGAGACGAAAAGTCGAGGTCGAGAAAAGAGAATAATCAGAGCGGAGGCGCGGTCGCGTGAAGTAGGGGCAGATCTGGCGAAGGTGTTGAGGAAGGGCTCTAGATTCTCTACGGTGGAGGCGCGGAGCAGTAGTAGGACTGCCTCTATTTTTTTTTTACTTTCTTTCCGCACGAATCTAATCCAGGACCATCTTTTATTTTTTTCTCTCGAGTCAATTAGGACCATCTATATATATTACACTAAGATTCATGCGTGAGCAAATTTTGGCTGTGTTGTGTGGAGCGCTAGAAAACAAAAGGATCACAACTCATGAATCGACTAGTTCAACGTGCTACTTGGTTTATCTCATTTAGCAAAGTGACCGTGTTTTTTATTGTTCTTTGCTGGGCCGCGTCCTTCCATTTTATTTTGTTGGATTGCTGTATTTTTTTTTTCTGCTTGGTAGTAAATTAAATCAGGTAGGTCATGTTTGGTTGTGGAGTAAAGTTAATGAGGATTAAATGACTTACTCCATCTTACTCCACATATTTTACATCTTGTTTGGTAGTATAACTCATAACTTAAATTAATCCGTCTAGAGGAGTAAAGTGTTGAAAACTGAGCCTCTTCCTATGATAGTGGGCCCTACAGGTGGAGAAAGTGTGGAGTAAGTTAATCCACCTGAAGTGGTGGAGTAACTTACTCCGGATTAACTCACCGCTTACTCCACCTTACTCCTCTTCTTTTACTTCTCGTTTGGCTACCTAAGTGTGGAGTAAGGGGTTTACTCCACCTCTTACTCCACAACCAAACATGACCGTAAGTCTTATTCTCAATCAGGAGTAAGTATAAAGTAATATATATCATTGGACTAAATTTTTTTTTCTTCAAAATTCAGACTACCATACCTCTTTAGTTCCGCCCTTGATCACCAGCACAAATTATTTTCGGAGCTTCTAATATTTCCGATACATTTTAGTTAGCAATTAAAAAATAAAAAATCGAAGTTGACAGTACATTGGTAAAAATTTCAATGTTAGGCGGAAGACGAATATTGTCTGCGCAGCCACTAAGATGCCACACAAGCATTAATTGCTTGCGCAACTCTTAGGTACGACACAGTTAGCATAGACAAAAATAAAAATTTGAAGTTGACAACACACTGATAAAAATTCTAATGTTAGCAGGAAGACAAACATTGTTTGCATAGCCTCTAAAGACAGCACATATACATAGTCTTAGCAACCCTTAGGAGCAGCACACAAATAATATCTGGGCACCACTAGGGATGGCACCATCAACGCACCACTCGGTCACCCTTTTTTTTAGGTTTAATATATTTAAATAAATCGTTAAGATAATTATTTTAGCGAATTTTTTTTTTTATATATTTGTATTTTTATTCCGGACAACGGTGTATCAATTTTTCATTGCAAAACATCAATAGTTCATCAATAATTTATACACACGCAGTTTTTGTTTGCACATCAAAAAAGGACTGCGCAAACTGCGTGCCACCCATGAGTGGAGCACATACAATGTTTGCTTTCTGACTTGACATTGGAATTTATACCAATGTGCTGCTAACTTTGAATTTTTAAATTTTTTTAGAAAAAAAATTCAGGCATGTCCATACAAACTTTTAAAATAACTAATTTTCTCATAAAATCAACATACTTTCTCTTTTTTTTTGAGGAAAAATAAGGATCACGCCCATATTTGATTGATAATCGCGGTTACAAAAGAGTTGTAGCTGCGTTGCTAAAGAAAAGAACAATGTGCTCAATTGAATTTGAGCTAAAACAAAGAAAAAGCCTGAAAATTAGGCAAAATAGTGAAAAGGAAGCCCTAAGCCTATGAAAGTACATAAAAAGAGATACATAAAAAGAAATTCATTTGCTTCTTAAACTTCTCCCGTCTGGTTAATGTGGCTCTGCGTGAGCTGAGCCACCTCCTCTATTAAGTCCGTCAGTCCCTTGTTGGAGTTTCTGAAGATCCGTGCACATCTCTCCCTCCATATGACAAACATCGCAATCAGCAGAGTTGCTTTAGCTTGGTTAGGGGCTATGACCTGTAAGAGAATCTCAATCGGTTGTTGCCGCATTTGTAGATCAATATCCATGATTCGGTATAACTCCCTAGCAAACGAGCATTCTTCCATCATGTGTCTCGCTGATTCCTCATTGCAACGGCACATGATACACATGTTTGCGATCGGCCATCCTCTGTTTCTGAGGTTGTTAATAGTGAACAACTTGTTGTTAACTAAAAGCCAACCAAAAACCTTTATCCTCGGTGGCACCCTCAGCTTCCATAAATGGTGGCCCTTTGTTGACACATATGGTCCATTTTTAATGGCTCGATATGCACTTCTAACCGTGAAGATGCCTGTTGCAGCTCTGCTCCACTGGATGTCATCATTGCCTTGATTTGCATTTGTTGCCACCCCTGCCAGGTATCCTCTTAACGAGATAAGTTCTTCATGCGCCTCAGCCGTGAGTACCTGCTGGAAAAGAGACGCGGTTGCTCCCTGCAGTGCCTCTTTCAAGGTCGTGTCTGTGTGGATGGCATGTGTGTATAGAGAAGGCAAGTGGTGCTTTAGAATTCCATGTCCCCAGTTGTGATTCCAAAGCGATATCCGATCCCCTTGTCCGTTAACATGTAAGACCGCCCCCTCCCAGAAATCTTGGGACGTTTGCAATGCGCCAGTGAAGAGTGGAGATATCGGCATGAGGTTGTTATTGAGTTTTGTTCCTTGGAAGATTGGCTTCCACATTCTCTGTTCCGGCTTTTGCCAGTACCAGCACCACTTCATGAGTAAAGCCTTGTTAAAGGCCACCAAATCAACCACTCCGAGTCCACCATAGTCCCTCGGTGTACAGACCATGCTCCAGTTAGCCATGTTCATTTTTCGGGACTGCTCCCCCACCCCGTGCCACAAGAACTGCCTCCTAATTTTATCAATCTTCTTGATCACCCATTTTGGCAATCTTAGTACCATCATGTAGTATGTAGGTAGGGCTGAGAGTACTGCGTTTAACAGGACTAGCCTGCCTGCAATAGAGAGGTGTCTGGCCGCCCATCCTGAGAGTCTCTGACTTAATCGGTGAATGAGCGGAAGGTATGCCATTTTTGGGAGCGTCTTGTTGGATAACGGCAGTCCCAGGTATGTAAAGGGGAAGAAGCCCTGCTTACAGCCCAAGATCGTGACCAGGTCAGTCCTATCCTGTGGGTGAAGGTCTGCTATTAGTAACTCTGATTTTTGTGGATTTGTCGCCAGGCCTGAAACTCTATGGAACACCAAGAGGGCTATCTGTAAGGCTTGTAACTGCTGTGCCTCTGGTTTGATGAAAAAAAAGGGCATCATCGGCATACAGTAGACATGGCTTCATGCCTTGAAATGGCAGCTTAATGGTTCCCGTGGCCGTGAGCTTAGCAAGATATCTTGCCAAGAAGTCCATTGCTATAATAAAGAGAAGCGGAGATAGCGGGTCACCCTGGCGGACCCCTCTCTTAAGGATTATTTTCCTTCCCAATAGGCCATTCACAATGACTTGCGATGTTCCTGGCAGAACTGACTGTTTGATCCATGTCAACCAGGGATTTGGAAATCCAATGTTGTCCATAGCTCGCAGCATGAAATCCCAACTGACTGTGTCGAAGGCCTTTTTAATGTCTGCCTTGTAGAGAGCCAACGGCACTTTCCTCTGTTTTGCTCTGCTTATAGTCTGCTGAGCATAAATGAAGCTCTCCGTTATTTGCCGATTTTTTAAGAATCACGTCTGTGCATTGTCGATGATGTCTTGCATTCTTAGCTGCAGCCTGTTAGCCAGTATTTTGGAGAAGATTTCTGAACTCCATGTACCAGACTAATTGGCCTGAAGCCATCGGGTTTTGTGGGGCCTTCTGTTTTCGGTATTAGGGTTATGTATGATGTGTTGAGTGGCGCTAGCGGGGTTCCTGTACCCGTCACCGTTGTAAAGACGGATGATAGATCAGGAAGTAGTGTCTTGATGAATTTCTTGTAAAACTCCGCCGTGTATCCGTCAGGGCCAGGGCTCTTTCCGTTGGGAAGGCTGGCAACCGTGGCCTCTATTTCTTCGGAGGTGATATTCGATGCCAGATGATTTAAGTCTGTTTGCTCCGGATACAGGTTATCCCATGCAATGCCTGGTTCACCTTTCGGATCACTAATCCTACCTCATGTACTAGTTTGGTTAAGAGATTATAAGGGCCAAAGTACCTTCTAGGTGTGATCATTCATCTAGTGGTAAACCAATAAAAATCAAACAACTTACACTAAGTAATTAAATCAAACTCAATCAAGCAAACACAAATTTCAACAAAAGAATCTAATAACTATCATGCAAAACAAAACATTCGATTACATCACAATCCTAGAAACTAAGAAATCTACTCAGACATAGTTCTAAAACAAAATAAAGAAGTAATAAAAAGATTAGCCATGACAAAACCTGAAGAACAAAGAAGATCCGTCGAAAACTCGCGTCTTTCGCTTCTCAACTTCGTCTCCAAGCTTAGCCGTCAAGTCCAAACCCTAGGAATTGCTTCTCTGCTCCAGAATGTCCCTTTGGTGCAAGAAATCCCGCTTATATGCTTTTCTGGCCGACCTTCCATCAATTAGCCTTGTTTCCAAATTCTGAATCTGTTTTCGGAAATGCTTGACACGGCCCGTGTGAAATTCTACACGGACCGTGTACCTGTGTGTCTTCTGTGGTCGAGTTAGCGGTAGGAAATGCTTGACACGTCCCGTGTGAAATTCTACACGGACTGTGTACCTGTGTCTCTAGCTCAGATTGTAGATCTTCTCACAAGCTTTCCGAAAAGTGGTTATACACTCAAAACGGAGTTACGAGTCAAAATCTATGACCGTTTTAATTTCAGGTGCTGAGATTGGTGTCCTGGTCGTGTCTGTGGTCGGGCAGAGGGTTGTACGGTCCGCATAAGAAGGTACACGGACTGTATATAAACCTTCAAATTCCATATTCTTCCTCGATTTTGCCCGTTTTCTGCAAAGTAAGAACAAATGCACAGCAGTACCACATTCTATAGATATTTAATGAAATAAACACGATTTGACAATTTTAGGCATAGGTTTTGGTACAAAGTTTGGTCGGAATATAGATACGAAAGCGAGATATCAGTCCCTCATGTTGCACCTGTGTGATGTTGTTCGCCATCTTTCTGCCCGTTGCGTAGGCATGAAAATATTTTGTGCCTCTGTCTCCTTCTAAGTCACAGTGTATCTTTGCCCGTTGTCTCCAAATGTCCTCCTGCATAATAGAAAGGTTAGTGTATCTTTTTTTGATGAGGCACACAACAAATTTTTCGAGGCTGGTGACTGATCTGCTCTCCTTGATCCTATCAATCCATCCCAGGTAGTCTCTACAGACTGTAGCCTGCTTCGTAATGTTGCCAACTTTACTGGCGGCCCATTCTTTTATGTCCTTCTGCAGGGCCATCATTTTGTCATGTAATTGCTTCGGTGTGTGAGCAAGCTCCATGCTATTCCACTTTCCTTCTACCATAGCAATTAATTCCGGCTCCCTTAGCCAGAAATTTTCAAATCTGAAAAACCTCGACTTTCTGTAATGTGTCCTGACCTCGTATTGAATTGGACAGTGATCTGACGATGTGTTTGGTAATCGCTTCTGGATTGAATTTGGAAACAACTGATTCCATTCAATCGAGATTAGGAATCTGTCCAGCCTTGCCATATGCGGTTGATCCCTCTCATTGGACCAAGTGAATCTTCCACCATGCATTGCCATATTTAACAATCCCAGTTCCGACACGAGGTTTGCAAAGGTCAATGTTTGACGCCATTCATTGGTGTTGTTGGTTCTGTCTTCTGGTTGGATTGTCACATTGAAGTCGCCACATGTGAGCTAAGGTTTTCCATCCGTGGGTTTAGCTTGCCTTAACTCCTCATAAAAATCATCTCTTCCGACCCTCGATGCCGGCCCGTATACTCCCGTGAAGTAAAACTGGGAATCATCTAAGTTATTTTTCAGCAGCACCGTGATGGTATGGCTAGCTATATGTGATTGTATGAGTGTGAATCTGGTGGTTGTCCAGGCAATTAAAATGCCTCCTCGTGTGTCCGAGGCCGGTTGCTGGACGTGGCCGTCTAAATACCGACCCACTGTCTGCTTGATTTGCGTTTCATTCATGCTTTGTATTTTGGTCTCTTGTAAGCATACCATCTGCGGCTTCTCGATTTGAATAGTTTGCCTTATTGCTAACCTTTTGGGTCTTTCATTCAATCCTCTAACATTCCACGAGATAAAATTAAACCTGAAGCTTGTACTCATCTATAACAATGTACTCCTTCTATTTTCCTTAGCCTAAAGCAATAAGACAAGGTACAAAAGTCAAGGACCCAAAAACTAAAATCCACCCTTCTTCTAACCATTTGGAATTTGTCTCTACTCCCCCACCACCTACAAGTCAGATATACCCGATGTTGTATACCATCTGAATTGAGGAATTGAGATAAAACTAACATAAAAACCCAAAAAACGGTCACTGTAACTTGGGATCTCGAACTACGTCTATGCATGGATCGGTGTGCTCGGCTCAGGCAAGATCAGGCCATTGATATGGTCCTGGAGCTGTGATCTGCCATAATGCCTGCTAAAGAAACAATTTGGGTTGCTTGCGTGGCCGTCAACGGTTCTAATTTTCCGAGGTAAGACATATCTGTGCCCACGGTAGTTTTCCTTCCCTTTGGCTTGGGTGTATTGGTTGCTGTTTTTGCATATCCTTGGGTTATGCGGGCTCTGTCCACAGCCGATAGGTACCTTGGACCTTGCTGCGCCTTAATTCTACTGCTGCGGCGTCTTGTGCCATGTGGTGTGAGCTCAAAGCCGGGCGGTGGTCCCTCCAGCAGTGGTGTGCCCTCAAACCCGGGTGGTGGCCCTTCCAACAGGAGCTCCTCGTGCCCTTCTGGAGCCTTGTCTCCTACCCGAGCAGCATCTTCCTGCTTGCCTTTTGCCGATCCGTGGGCTCCTTCCTCCTTTAAATCACGTAAATCATGTGGAGAGCTGCTGTAAGAATTGTCAACCAAAGCCCCGTTTTCTGTACTGCCTTTATCAGCCTTGTTGGTCCCGAGCTCTGCTGGCCTGTGATTTGTGTCCTCCTTTATTCCCTCTACGGCCTTCACCAGGCCCGAAGTCTCTTGCACCCTCTCCTCAATTAAAACACCTAGCTGGGCCGAGTAATATCCCTGCTGGATTTTCGCTGGTGGATAATTAAACAAAAATTCCTGTTGGGTTTTCGCTGCTGCTGGGTTTTCGCTAGCTTGTCGCTGGGCTTCGGTGTTGGCCTGAAGCTGGGCCATCCTCTGCTGGGCTTCGGTAGTGGTCACCAATGGCTCCCAGCCCAGGAGAATGACTTTGCTTGATGCTGTCCGAGCCAATTTGCAGGCCCATCTCGGATTGGGCTTCGTATACCTTATTATTGTTGTAGGGGCCCTGTGTGATGACTTGCTTTTGTAGCCCATGAATAAACCAGCTTGGTATTTCAGCGGTGGGAATGCTAGCTGTAAATGACAAGGTAAAGCTGTTACCATTAATGCATTGCAGTGTCGCATTAAAACCCCTACCATCTCCGTACTTGGTGGTCTGAGGTGTGACTTGCAGTACACTCTGAATAATCTCACTGCCAACCGTTTCGGCAAACTCTGCTGAGTCTTTCCCTACACAAGAAACGAGGGTTTCTTGTTTTCAGGTTTGAATTTGGAGCTGCGATAATACCGTTTGGTCCCCTCCATTTTTGATAACCGGACTCTCCAGTACTTTAACTTGTCTCCAGTTTCGACTCTGACCGTCTCGACACCGGCGATCATTGGCATGATAGTCATCTCTCCTTTGCCTTCTGTACTCCGTATCTCGCCTATATGCCGGCCGTTGTTTATAGTCGTCCTCTGGTGTTTCTCTTGATGACCATAAAGTGGGTGGTGGTGGATAGTTCTCCGGCAGCCTCGGGGTCAAGAGCTCAGTCTCAATGTTGATAAAATCCTCGAGCTGCACCCTAACAAGCCTTGCATGCGGGTCTGTGGTCATGAGAAGGTCTTGCGGAATGTTTCTTGGGTCATGGCACGCAATGAGCACCCGCATGGCTTCGTATCGACCGTTTAAAACCACCGGCGACATCCTCTCGACATAGCCTATACCGGCAATGAGGTGATTAATATCTCTCATGTTCCTGTTGTACACCGGGACGTCATATAATCTGACTCGGGCTCTGTATGGCATAGGGTGACGCACCATGCCCAAAGCCGGGGTCCATCTCGTGAGCTGCACCTCTGTTCCGTTGGCAAGGATGAGGATTCCTTCGAGCACCGCTTCTCTGCATGTGTCATTATTAGGGAACTCAACTAGGAAATCACCAATGGTCCTGTCCGGTGCAGTGACCCGGAAATCTCTTGGGTGTAAATCATAACGACCGGCAAGCGCCGTTGAGATCCTTTGAGGCAGGTATGGGTCGTCGCAGTGCGGCCCGGCCAGGACAACTGCCGAGTAGTCTAGGACCCCGTAGGAGGCGTTGTGCTCTCGAGGAGGTAAGTAGACTCGCATGGTGTCCGGTCGTCCGTCTACCAGTGATGGAGGTAGCAGCTCCATAGACTCCCACTCAGTATTGCGTACATCCATTTTGGAGTGTTGTTTGGGGTGGTTCTGTTCTTGTGGAGTCTTTCCTTTATCTTTGGTGTTACCCGGAGGTGTTTTTATAGATGGTTTTGTCCAGTTGCACTTTGCAGCAATATGGCCATAGGCCCTGCATTTAAGGCATCTTATTATGTCTCTGCAAGCCGATAGCTTGTGTCCTTTAGAGAGACATTTAAAACACCTGTTCTCCTCCATTAATGCCTGCCTGTGTTTTTTGAGTTCTGGGTGTATCTTTTTGAGATGTGGTTTGGTGGTTCTGGGAATTTTCTTTCTGCTCACTAGGGTCCAGCTACCCTCTGAGTCGTGGCTGCCATCCTTCTCTAGGGCATTTAAATCTTGGCGTGCTGGAGGGTTTGCGTGCAGGGTTGTTTGGTTCTGAACTGCCATGAATGCAGGTACTTGAGGTGCAGACCTTTGTGCAGCGCCTCTGCCCTGTTCCATCTCTTCAGTGTGCAGCAGCCTCCTGTGGACCAGTACCTCAGCATAAGAAAGACGTAGCGTCGGCGGGGTGGCGGTGAGTGCCTCCAAGGTTGCATTCCGGTTCGCCAGGCGCTCCTTGAGAGCAGTCTTCCATGCGTCCATCGTGGTCTCCCTTTCAATCCGGATCCAAGGATACTTTGCATATAACTGATGATATGTCTCCACTAACATACTTTCTTTTTATCCCATTATATTTATTTTACTTTTTATTTAGTTATTTTAAAAATTATATTGACCATTATATCTTTAAAATTAAAGGAAGATGCGCATTAATTCTTGTTTCTTCATCCTCTAATTACACATCTCCTTCTCTGACATTCAAACTCTGCCTTGAGTCGCGCAATGATTGTCCAATAAAAGAGTCAGCTGGGGGAGAAACACATCAATACCAGGAAGTTTTGATCTCCCAGTAGAATTTCTCAGGGACTTTGTTTCATATTTTTTCTTTAATTAGCACAACAGTATTCGTCCTTCGGTTTACTGATCAAGCAACCATGTAATCGAGAGTTTGTATCCCTCCAGGTACCTGAGGTGCAATATATATAAATGGACGTCTTAGATTAATCTCAGTCGTATCAAACACAATCCGATACCTATATATGAAACTATGGAGAGGTTTGTTTTGAGATTTGTTCCATGTTAAAAGAATGGTCCATATTTATATATTACACCTCATGTACCTAGGGGGATCCCGAATTCGTAATCGAGAATCAATAATCTCACAAATGACATAAATACCCCCAAACCCTATAGCTTTGGTATTTACATGCACAAATTTTGCCACATAATTTTAGAATATATACCTGCTGCTAAATATGAATTCTATCACTTCTCCTGGAGTTCCTAATAAAAATTTAAGCTCAATTTTACCATTACCTTGTGAAATTGGTTACCGTAAAATTTGAAAACTTTTGGAAGACGTACATCAATTTACTCTTTACATTCATAATCTATTCATAGTATACAGACCAAAGAAGGAATAATCCGCTGCCCCACCTCAAAGTTTTCTGACCGTTCTTGGACCCCTATAACTATAATAGCACTATTTTTCTTTTGACCCGGCTGGAATTAAATCTGGACCGTACGTTTCTGATGTTTTGCATGATACAATACTTGAGGGGATACGCTTCCCCTATGAGGTGTGCACTGTCCTTTAAAATAATATTATAAAAAACACACCTCTATTCTGTTTTCTTTGTTTTTTCCACACAATGTGCTTTAAACATTGGTTCATTAACCGGATTTTTGCAAGTTATATAAGAAAGAAATTAAATTATTTCAGTTTGACAAGTTCCATCAACTAAAAACCATCATCAACGTCATGCTTTAAGATAAATGTATACTGTGTGATTCAAGGGATAGTGAATGTCAGAGAGAAAGGGAGATCAGAGAGAGGTAAGGGGATGAAGAAACAAAAAGAATTATTGGATATCTTCCTTTCCATTAATTCTAAAGAGTATAGTGGTCAATTTAATTTTTGAAATAATTAAATAAAAGATAAACCAAAAAAAGTAGAATAAGAAAAAAAAAATTAATTTTTTGTAGAGGTATTGGATATTATGGTGATTTTATGGAGAATTGGGCTATTTTAAAAGTTTGCATGGACACACTGGAAAATTTCCCCTTTTTTTAAATGCTAACTAAAAAAACTTCGGCTAATAATTGCTGTAACAACATTTATCACATATTATATTAAAATAAAACCCTTATATTGTTAATGTATAGCAAGAAACATTGTCAATTACAAGCAATACATGCATACACACATACAGACATACATAAAGTGGACCATCAAAGATCTTCACTGTAAATTAACAACCCTTTTATTATAATTACTAAACAAAACTAAATTGAACAGGAGACAAATTAGCACTAATGAGGATGCAGTATAGCCTTAGTGTACTTGTCTACCCCAGAAATTTTTGCGTTGGCATCAAGAGGAAAGTAGAATGGATATATTTCGTATCGCACCATGCAACTAGTATACAGCACCCGGCACCCTCGCCTATGCGAGCAATAAATCGGGAAGTACTGAAGGGTTGACGATAGGCACTGATCACAATCCAGTGGTTGGAGATCCCTCGTGCACTGCGCCAGAGCGTAGATCGTGATGTATTGGGTGAAATTGGTTTTTTCACGTCCCAAACTGCCACTGCCGGCTGAAACTGCATCTGAATTCGCTTTGTTCACCAGCTTTCTGACAGCCTTGTCAAATGCATTGGGATCTGTGGCATTTTGGACATTGTATAGTATGGTGACAAAGCCGGTATCGGACTGCCCTACAAAGTTAACGGTGTCGTAACGCATGAAGCAGTAGTCATACCACAGCCTTGCATCGGCTTGCTTCGGGCATGCCTGTGTTTGACGTTGTGTTTTAATTACCGTCAACACAATTAATCATATATATTTGCTTGTATTAAAAAGCTTCTTAGATAAGTTTGTAAAGAAACAAACCACGGGAAACTGCTTAGCAGCGCTAGCAAGGCAAGCCGAGCAGTCACTTGCACTGACATCACCTCTGCATTGTGCGAGGCCGTAAATTGTGTCGTTTCCATTGCCGGAGGAGGTGACCGCGAAGCCGCCGACAGAGGCACTGGTTGTTAGGTCTGATATAACTTGGTTTATGTTGATTTGAGTTTGATTACTTGTGTAGTTCTGGGCACAGTAATGTGCTATAGGATCTGCGCAGTAGCTCAAGGGGAGCAAAAGAGAGAAGAAAATTAGTTTTAGTACAAGTGCCATTGTTTTCTGTCTTGCGAATTAAGTGTATGTTTTGTTACCCCATTATATAACAAATATGAAGTGGACAAATTAAGTGGTGGGCAAGATATTGTAGCATTGCAGTTTTTCTTGACCACTAATAATTGATTTAGTCACAAAAATTTCGGGGTTGACATATGAAGGGATCAAGTCCTACGTACTTAGGGGTGTCAATGGATACGGTATGGATCGGGTGGAGACATTTTCATACCTATATCTATTTTAAATTAATCTTACTTATATTCTATCTTTATTTATTAACTATTAGCTTACTCATAATCTACTTACTTATATTCTATCTTTATTTATTAAATATTAGCCTCATAATCTACTTTTATCCATTAAGATAACGGATAAAATTTATAATTTATTAAATAGATCAAGCACTTAGTATCACAAAATATTAAAATTTTTAATTTTTACATCCCATTAATAATTGTTTATCCCATTATGTTAAAATTTATAAATTATTAACTAAACGAAATGATAAAGTATTGTATAAATCATTTTTTTCATAAATTATTAATTAAAAAACTATATAAAATATTAGATAAATTAATTTTATCATAAACTACTAAATAAAAAAAATATGAAATGTATTATAAATCAATCTAATTATAATAATATAGTTAAATGTATAAATGAAAAAATTATCACATATAATTTTATATTTATTTATTACTGTATAGGTAACGGGTACGGAATAACTCTTACGCATATTCTAAGCTAACAAAACAATTTTCTTACCCATATTCATACCTGATAAGCTAATGAAAAAAAAAAATCTTATCCATGCACGCCTTATCAAATACAGTACGAGCCAGGTAAAAGGTTATAAAGATATCATTGACACCCCTAGTTAGGGGCAGATATATGTAACTTGTTACATGATAGGGCAACTGCCTTACTCTGAAATCTCAAAACTAATGTACACAAACTAGATTTTGGGCTTAGTCCTACCCTGAATGATGATTTTGCCTTACCCGGGATCTGTGATGTAAGCCCAACAAATTAAATTGATAGCTCAACAATCCAATATATTTTAGATAGCCAATAATTTAAAGCATAGCCCAACCCTAACAAATTAAATAGATAGCCTTGATTTTTAGAAATAAATCTTCTGTTATTCCCAAGAAATAACGGAACCTGTTATTCCAATCTCAACTATTTAAATTTTTACATGCTTGAATCTCAAAGAAACAAGTTTTTCATTCATGAACCTGTTATTCCTTGGAAATAACAACATATTTATTTCCTTGACTTTTATCATGTTTTATCAGGTATCCAATTATCTCATAAATATAATCAGATTAGTTATTTAAATCCGATTCAATAATTGCTTGCTCTAACCTTGTGAATATTCTGCATCTGCTCCTGCCTCTAGTCATAGTTCTTGATTATTGAATTAGTTGATCGTTGAACAATACTTCATGACAAAGTCAATGCTCAAGAATATTTCTTTGCAGAGCGTAATTTTATTAATACGTGGGTATGCACGAATTCATATCACCTATATATGCACTGTGGTACCGCTGAATTTGAATTTGATTCGTTCGTCGTATATTAATTATACGAATCTTAACGGATATATTGTGTTAGATTGGAACGAAATTAATCTAGATTCTAATCGGACGGTTCAGATTTAAACTCAAATGGTGAACTAATGCAGATAATCCGGGACTTGGACAGGCACTATATATGAAAAAAAAAAAAAAATTCTCCAGATCGAGCTAAGTACTATTAAATGGAATTATCTGATATATGTATTAATTATATATAGAAGCTTCTTAAATGATGATGTGTTCTAATTAAATATTAGAGAAGCTTCAGCCTCTGAAAAGTTTGGCTAGAAATTAAGTAGAAATGCATATAAAAACATGCGGCGTATTAATATATATTTAACCAATTCAAAACCAAGCCTTGAACAAAATTTTGGACTTATTCTCCAGCGACTAGCCGACTAGTGGCTAGTTCAAATATCGAAGAAAATTAATATCTTGAAAATTAGTTTGCACTTTGCAGTTTCCCCCTTATCTCTTTAATATTAGTGAATGCATGATTGCTACCCAGGCCAGTGAAATGTCTACCAAAAAAAATTAAAAAATTAAAGCAAAAGGATTGAAGAGTTTTTAGTTAATAATATATAATATCCCTATGAAGAATCCAATTGCTTTGCATTTACCATATTAATGAGAGCAATCAATCCTGCTATAGTTGCGGAGAGAGAGAGAGAGAGAGATCGAGGGTTCTTAATTTGGAGATGAAAAATAATATGCGGTGACAAATTAATTAGAAAATGACTTGCGCTCATATGGATTGACCACCTAAGAAACCAATTGCATGCATGGGTCAAGGATGCGGACATGCATAGCGAATAACACTACATATATATTTATTATGCCTTAGGTATGTATCACCGTCTGTGTATAGTACGTCCAGCAATATGGATTTGTAAAACTTCTAGTTAGTGGACTTGCCACTTGCTAGTCGCATTAATTATTTAATGCTGTTTCCTCCAATACAAATTAAGTGGGTGTACGTAAGCATCGATAGATCACCAGCCAAATTATGTATTAATTAATTATTATTTTTCCTTATTTGGCTGTTTTTTTTCTTCTTCTAAATAATTAAGACATATATATAATTAGTCATGTTTCATTAACCTGCAACTTAAGTTGCAAACACGAGTACCCTTGTTTAATTTGTTGATCAATGATCACCCTTATATATGTATAAGAAGCTAGATGATACAACATTAATTCCCTCCCATATCAGAATTTTGTCAGACCCCATGCACATATATACTGTCTAATTAACATCACAAAATAAGTCACCCCTATAATATAATTAAGCTGTTACACTAGCAAACATCATTCGTTCACTATTAATTTGTTAGAGGTCATATTTTCAGACCACTAACTATATATATATTACTACTATATATATAACTGCTCCTACTCCTTGAAATCCAGCTTCATTAATTGCTCTCCCCCTGGAATTAATAACACCAATTGGGTGTCATGTGGATTCTAAATTTCTACACCCTTAAAGGAATTGCATCTATTGCTTCCCTCAACCTTCTTTGTAGTATATATATATGCCTTCAATTCACAGTAAAAACCTCTGATGGTTCCCATCTCGAAGAGATTTTATCTTGGATGTGCGTATGAGAAATTGTGTTGATGATGTCCATTCAAAATGTAATTTGCCAACCAGATTTCTTCTAAAATGAATAGCCCTCCCTTGTGTATTCATAACTTCTTGTATCTGGAGTAATGCAGATAGCAAAAAGGTGCAGTCTTGATATCAAAGATCTGGCAAGAATTTCACCTGGGAATTTGGCCGAGGAAGATAAAAGATGCAACTTTTACCCAGAGATTCTTACGTACTGACTTCTTTCCAAAATTAAAGGAGAGAAGCTAATATGCCTATGATTAGTATAGTACTATACGTATAACTAATTTTCCAAAGGCCATTATATATGAGAGATCACGGGCAGATTTATAATTTCGATCAAAGGTAGGCACAAAATGCACACATCTTCAAATTTGAAATTTTTACATGAAAAAAATAATAGTCTATATGAAACTGGCATGAAAAAAATAGACACAATTATTTATCTTTAGTTTTAAAAACATAACGTGATTATTTATGTTGAAATTTATTTAAAATCTAGAGTTTAAAACAAGTTTTATATATTTTTTTTCTAACACACGAGATATTATAGACATGGTTTTGCAGATGCTTGTTTTGAACTAAAAAGTATGAAAAAATTGATAAAAAATTGATTTGTCAAAAATAATGTTAAGACAAATTATTACACTCAACAAATTGGTCTATTATCTGAGGTAGTGCCCAGTGGTTGCCCTAGTTGATCGATTGGCTCGAATTTTTCAAAAAATAATCTGTTTTGTTTTAGAAAAATAAGAAATGTTTTATATAATTTTAATTTGTAAATTTTTTTTAATAAGACAAAGGATAAGACTCAAATATTCACTAATATAAATAATATAGAATTAAAATTAAACTACAGTATTTTAAATTGAATGAATACAAATTAATCTGAATGCAATGTGTTAAGCTCTACATTGATTGAGCCCTACAGAACTTACGCCCCCATATCAAAATTGAAACAAAACACTTAAAATAAACATTAAATTAGATATGGCCCAATATAAAAACCAAAAGCCGGCCCATTGATTAAATTGTAAATGTTGTTCCACATGTCACATTCTTCTCTTGATTTTTGTCTCCTTTCTTTCTATGAACAATATAACATATTTTTCTTCATTTTCCCCCAAATTTTCCCTTTTTAATTACCCTTATTTTCCCCATTCATGGTGCAGATCTCAACTGGACCGTGTTTCTTTTTTCTGCTGGCCAGAGGTAGGTACTAACATTGTTCAGAGGTGGGCACTAACATATAATGCTATTATATCTCCAAAAAGTTTCATAATCCAGGGGTAGGCAAGTGCCTACCCTAGACCTCTTTGGATCTGCCCCTGTAAGAGATTCTTAATTAAACTTCCATCACCACTTCAACAGTAGCGATGTATTTATTATTTGTCTTAGATCTCAAACACCTAAAAATTGAAATTATTTAGCTAGGCAGGAGGATTTTCAATTTAGCAATGCATATTTTTTTTCTACTTTTATTCGTGCTCTGACACAAAATCTATATCTAATTGAGAAACAATCTTTGATCTAGTGACAAAGGCAATTCTCTCCATTAAAAAATCTATATCTAACCTGCGACCTTCCACACGGAGAGTATTGCCTCAATTTTATCTAATTGAAAAGCTATATCTAATTTTATCAATTTGTGCTATTACGTTATAAGGAATTTTATATATTAATAGAATGTATAAATGCATATATATATAGCAGATAATACCAAGTTTAATAGAGTGAGCCTAGTGTGTTTTGAAAACGGTCCGGTCCGGGCTAGTCCGGTCCAAACCCGCACGGTCCACGGGTCCAGCGGGTTTGACGGTCTAGTCCCGGGCGGGTTCAAATGGGGGGGGGCAGGACATTTCTGTTTTTGGACCGTCCGGTCCGGTTTTTTTTTTTTTTAGCTGTTTTGTGCTTTTTTTTGTTGTTTTTTTCCAATTCAATATGTTTGTTATTTGAAATTTTGAACCGAACAAATTTTGTTATAATAAAATATAAATATAATAGGAAATAAAAGAAACTATTTAAAATAAATATTTACTTCATAAGAATAATAGAAAATAAAACTGATTCATTTTCAAGTATGTTATATATCACAAATAAAATTATTATTTTCACAATTCAATAACTTCGCATCTAACTTTGAAACTATGACTTTTGTTCATTTCAATTAAAAACCAGATTTTTTTGGTCTTTATATAAGAATTTGAATATAACATTTATAATTTTCGTCGAATTGCAAAAATAATAATCATATTAAGTCATATTTATATAATTTAAAATGATTAATATTGGTACTTTTAATTCAAACAATATTCCCACTTTTTATTTCTAAGTTCTAACTATTGATTTTAAATTCAACATTTACAATTATCTATTTCCACAAAACTAAATTTAAAATACTTTTTGTTCAAAATTCAAACTAATAAAATTTGGCATCTCAAATTTAAAACTTGAAGCAATTACAAAATTTTAAAAATTTGAGAGGAACGAATTTAATGTTTTGTGCTTGTAACTTTAAAGTGTCATCCAGTTAAATTTGTATTTTATTGAAATATAATACTTTGTAAATATTATTCTAAAATATGAAGCTAAATTTCAGAAGTATATAATGTTGATATTATAATATTTTTATTATGAAAATTGAAAAACTAAAAATATAACCATATGAAAAACAAGGTCATTAAACTCGCTGCACATTTTGTTGAAAATTTTAGAGGAAAATATATTTTGTAAATTTTCCAAAAGATACATTTAATAACTGAATTAAATACACTACCTGCTAAAACGCCTATATGTTGTGCTTCCGTATTCAATTTTTCTCAACTGACGTATAAATATCAAGGGTAATGCCAGTGTAGTTTTAATTTTTTATAGTACATTTATTTAGTATCTTGAAAATATTGTTCAAATTAATTAACTACAAAAAAAATTGTAGGCGTAATCTTTAATATTTAAATAGAGTGTATATTTAATTTGAATCAATTAAGAAATTGTTTACCTTTTTATTAATAATTTAAAAGTTTAATTTGGTTAAATTTTAGTGGGTTCTTATGAATAACCAATTAAATTTTAACACATACATCAACAATTTTACCTTTTGAATTTAAATAATATTTTTCATTATATCATATGAAAGCATGATAAAATTAGATGTATTCAGTTGAAACTTTTGATCAAGGATTTTGAATTTTTTGACACGTACCTCTTGGTCAAGGATTTTGAATTTTTTGAAACTTTTGCTACAAAAGTTCCAACGGATTCAAAATTTTTTGAATTGGCGGGTCTGGTGGGTCCGGGGGCGGGTTCGGACGCGGGTCCAGGGGCGGGTTGGCGGGTCCCGGGCACGGGTTAGGCGGGTTAGGACGGGTAAAGGGTGCAAGTTAGGCGGGTAAATGAGTTTGGGTGCGGGTTACGCGGGTTAGCGGTCCGGTCCGGGGCAGGTTCGCGGGTTAGGCCGGTTCGAGTTAGTGCAGATTTGTTTTTGAAAAAACCAATCCGTCCCGTCCCAAGACCGGACCATGCCGAACCGCGGTCCGGGACAGGTTTGGGGCACGGTCCGAGCCAGTCCGGAAAAACCCAACGGGTTCGGCGGTCCACGGGTTTTGTCAAAACACTAAGTGAGCCTACCTCCAAATGATAATAATTTACTTTTTCAATTTTGCAGCTTTTTTTTCTCAATTTTATCAATCTCGAAGTTCCAATCTACCATCTTAACTTTTTGGTATAAAGTGGGAGGGAAATAAATCTGCTGCGATCCAAAGGAATTGCAGGGTTCCTGTTATTCCAAATTCAATTTTTATTTTTTGGAATTCACGAATCTCAATAGAAGTTGTTTTTTAGGCACAAATTTCAAAATAAATGAAAGGTTGGATTTGAAATAACAGGGTCCTGCAATTCTGGGAAATAATAGGATCCTTTGAATCACAGCAGATTTATTTCCAAGTTGGAGACCAAGATGCTTAACTGGGAATTCAACTACATTACAATATATTTGCTAATTCTGAACCTAAAGTTCTGTTGATTTGATATAATTTGTTTTAACAGGGTTGATTTTTATTTCTGATAATTAATGCCTCAAATGCCATCATGGTCACCGGCCAAGTGATTTTACATTTGTAGGATTTGATTCTAAATATATGATGGTGTCATAAGCCAAGTAACAATTTATTATGGGATGATAATCTAAACAATTGGACCATAAAACATGTTATACACTGATTTTGTCTATGTTATAGCCCTCTCAACCGTTTTTGATGTTGTAGCGTGTTTTATTGTTTTCTAGCATTTTCACAATGATGCGGTAATCGCTATTTAGAACCTTAATTAGAATGAATAAAAAAAAAATAATAATCTCCTTGTCTCACCCCTCTTACAATATAGGGTGAGATCTTCATTAATATTTCGGCAAGACTGAGAGCTAATAAGCCTGTCTTTAACATGTTGGAACCATTTTATCTAAATTCCATACTATGCAAAATTTCTAAGAGGCAATTCCAGTGAATTTTATGATAAATAAGCCTTAATTTTCAAAATTCACTTTGACTACTACTCCTTGTTGTCTTTGTTGTTTGCAATGATGTAGTTTTTCCTAACTAATAATAATATTATCTAATATGCATATATTCTTCATGAAAGCATATTGGCTGATATCAATAAATGTGATCATTACTAATTCTAATCTATTTGTTAATATATTAATTAGAGAGAAAATTAAAAACTACAATTCACTAAACTAATTGGCCTAAATTTGTTGATTTCGTTTGCATCTCTTTCCTTAAGTATTAAGTAAATATGGATCTATACGTTTGTCTAAACTAAGTCTATGAGCATGAAATTGAGAACATAGGATAATAAGATCATACTTAATTCAATCCCAAAAAAATTGATAAAATTTAAAAGTAAAACCATCCGGGCCTGATACCTATTTAATTGGTTCATATGCAAATACAACTGCTTTGATCTCATCTTCTGAAAAAGGTTTTTCTAATTCTACCCTTTCTTCCTCTAACATTAGTTCCTCTGGTTTCTAAAACTCTGGTTCTAAATTGGCATATTTGATCCCTGATTCTCCTAATAAGGATTTGTAATATGAAACAGGACGTGACTTTATCTCAGTCAGAGTTGTACTTATTTGGCCATCAATATCTAAAGACATGATTCTATTCTTTTTCTTCGTAACCAAATTATGTTATGAGCTTCTAATAATTGATGTAACAAATTTTGTCACATATGAATATATGCATGATATAAAATAAGACCAGAATTAATTAAACATTGTCAATTACATGCAATACTTATGGCATTAATTTGTATTACCAGAATTAATTATGAATTATCTTAATCGTACATGTTGCTTCAGTGGACCATCAAAGATCTGCACTATTCCCTTTTAATATAATTACGAAATAAAACTAAATTGAACAGCAGACAAATTAGCACTAATGAGGATGTAGTATATGTATAGCCTTGGTGTACTTGTCTGCCCCACAATTTTTAGCGTTGCCATCAAGAGGAAAGTAGAATGGATATATTTCGTATCGCACCATGCAACTAGTATACAGGATCCGGCACCCTTAATTGCCTATGCGAGCAATAAATCGGGAAGTACTGGAGGGTTGACGATATATATATAGGCACTGAGCGCAATCTAATGGTTGGAGATCCCTTGTGCACTGCACCAGAGCCAGAGCATAGGTCGTGATGTCTTGGGTGAATTTGGCCTTTTCACGTCCCAAACTGCCACTGCCGGCTGAAACCACATCTGAATTCGCATTGTTCACCAGCTTTCTGACAGCCTTGTCAAATGCATCGGGATCTGTGGCATTTTGGACATTGTATAGAATGGTGAGGAAGCCAGTATCGGACTGCCCACAAAATTAACAGTGTCGTAATGCATGAAGCAGTAGTCATACCACAGCCTTGCATCAGCTTGCTCCGGGCATGCCTGTGTTTGACGTCATGGTTTAGTTAACGTAAACACAATTAGCCATGTTTACTTGTATTAAAATACTTCATAGATAACAAGATAATGATTGATCAGATAACAATTCTCGATTGGAAGAAAAAGAACATTCAGTTATATGTAAGTTTGTAAAGAAACAAACCACGGGAAACTGCTTAGCAGCGCAAGGCAAGCCGAGCAGTCACTTGCACTGACATCACGCATTGTGCGAGGCCGTAAATTGTATTGTTTCCTTTGCCGGAGGAGGTGACCGCGAAGCCGACGATAGAGGCAGCGGTTGTTAGGTCAGATATAACTTGGATTATGTTGATTTGAGTTTGATTAATTACTTGTGTAGTTCTGGGCACAGTAATGTGCTATAGGATCTTCACAGTAGCTCAAGGGGAGCAAAAGAGAGAAGAAAAATAGTTTTAGTACAAGTGCCATTGTTTCCTGTCGTGCATAGTGTAAGTTTTGTTACCCCCATTTAATTATGTAACAAATATGAAGTGGACTAATTAATTAATTAAGTGGTGGGGTAGAATATTGTATGGAGCTAGCATTGCAGTTTTTCTTGACCACTAATAATTAATTTAGTTGAGAACAATATCACGTGAGGGAGGAACAGGAAAATTTTGGGGTTGACATATTAAGAGATCACTAAGCTCCAAGGTACCGTGAGTTAAGTTTGAACTCCATTTATCATGAATCTTAAAAGATCCAGTACATTATAAATCTAAATTGAATATTAGTCTGAATTTATTAGTTAAGACAGTCCGAATTCAAACTCGATCAAATGATGAAGTAATGCATAGAATCCAGATTCGGATAGCCACCATAGATCTATTCTTATATTATGAATGTAGTTGTTCTGATCTGTCATAAGTTGAGATTGAAAGATGAATTTTCGAATTGAATATCAGCTCTCCAATTACATAATATTCTATCTTCTTTTGATTAAATACATCTATTTTACGTGTCAAAGTCTAAATTTAGTTAAAAACATACTTGTCACATAGACTGCTACATGATTTGTCACAATTTTAACGATCTGTTTCCTTATTTCTCCTTACAGTTATCTCTGATTCCTGCAATTAAATTATTTCCGTATTTCTCCATTTCTCCGTTTCATTTCTCCTCTTTCTCTATATTTTCAACAATGAAAATAAAAACTATCATATCTTTCCGAATTTTGTTTATGACTACTGTATCTTTGTGGATAGATAAAGAGCAGATCTTGTGCAGAGAGAAACAATAATATTTTTCCAATCTGGAGAGAAAATGAAGAATAACAATAATTTTCATGTAGAGAAATGATATGTAGAGAAATTTCCATTATTAAAATAATTTTCATCAAAATTAAATATATCAATAGAGAAAATTCGTATTTCAATCATTTAATTATATCTTTCTCAATTTTGTTTCTTTACAGATCATTTCTTCTCTAAATCGTTTAATGACATGTCTTGTTTGTGGAGAAAATTAGATATTAAATCGTACAATGATACTTCAAGAATTTTTTCATGTGATCCGTTTTTTTTTTCATTTGTTGTTATTTCTTTTATTGTTATTTATTATTTGGATCTCTATTTTTTGTTTCATTTGTGTCTTTTATTTTCATTTAAGAGTAGAACTAAGGTGCTCTTAAGCTCCCGAAATTTTTAAATCTAGCACAGTTCAAAAAAAAATATACCAAAACGGCATTTTTTGGCCGGAATTCCAAATTTAGCACGGCCGCAGATCGGCTGAGCGGCCCCATTTCATGGGGACCGCAGATCTGCTGAGCGGCCCCATTTTTTTTTTTTTTTTTTTTTAGAGATAAAAATTCGAATTTTGTTTTTAATATTTGTTAGATAGATTACTTTTTTTGATGTATCCGAAATTTTTTTAATTAATACTAAATACGCTAAATTACTTGAAATTATATTGATTTATGTTGAATTACACAAAATTAATTGAAATTACAATAATTATGTAGAATTATGCTAAAATACGGTAAATTACGCTAAATTATGTATGAATGGGCCCTATTTTGTGCCATCTTTCATAAATCATAAAAAATAGTAAAAAAATTTCCAAAAATAATAAAAATTGGTATTCTACAAGTTAATTAGATAACTAATTTACTGAGCTACGTAGATTGGAGAATAGAAATGAAAATCTTAATCGGAAACTTCAACTGAAGTTTTGAGGCCCTTCTCTTTGTTTTTTGGCGATTCTGAATTTGGAAAACTAACAAAGCAGTACGAACGCATGCGCATTTTCACAAGCTTTCCGAAAAGTGGTCATTTGCTGAAATCGGACACTCGAGCGCCGTTTTATGACTGTTTAAAGTTTCGTCGTCGTTTTTCGCCTTTTCAGTGAAAATATCATCCCAATTCATATGTAATTTAGCGTAATTTACTATTTTTGTGGATTTGGTCCTTCATGAATGGAATAAGTTCTCTTTCAGTTTGTAGAATACCAATTTTTATTATTTTTGGAAATTTTTTTACTATTTTTTATGATTTATGAAAGATGGCACAAAATAGGGCCCCATTCATACGTAATTTAGCGTAATTTACCGTATTTAGCATAATTCTACATAATTATTGTAATTTCAATTAATTTAGTGTAATTCAGCATATATCAATATAATTTCAAGTAATTTAGCGTATTTTAGTATTAATTAAAAAAAATTTCGGATACATAAAAAAAGTAATCTATCTAACAAATATTAAAAACAAAATTCGAATTTTTATCTCTAAAAAAAAAAAAAAAATAGGGCCCGCTCAGCAGATCTGCGGCCCCGGGGTCCGCTCAGCCGATCTGCGGCCGTGCTAAATTTGGAATTCCGGCCAAAAAGTGCCGTTTTGGTATATTTTTTGTTGAACTGTGCTAGATTTAAAAATTTCGGCTTAAGTTCACCAAGCCCTTTGTGAGCTTAACTCAAAAACCTATCATATTGACTTCAAACGACATTTCCAAACCGTTTGATGTTCAATCTATATTAAAATGTGCTTGGAGACCAAATTTTACATTTTTTGGAATTTTTTTACTATTTATTAAGCTGGTTGAAAACCGCTGTTTTTATTAAAATTCTGCACCATTGGAAAACAGCGGTTTTCAAACCAGCTTAATAAATAGTAAAAAAATTCCAAAAAATGTAAAATTTGGTCTCCAATCACATTTTAATATAGATTGAACATCTAACGGTTTGGAAATGTCGTTTGAAGTCAATCCGATAGGTTTTTGAATTAAGCTCACAAAGAATGATTTTCAAAGTTGAAACAATTGATTCAAACCGTTATATATATGAAACAAATCTCCAAAGCTAATATTGAATGGAATTACCTGATTTTTTTTAAATAAACTAAAAATATTCTGAATAATGTCTGCACATATTACTTAGAGAAGCTTCTTCCTGATTGGTTCTTAAATGATGACGTGTTATACTGTTATGGACGTACGTAACGAGATTTAAGGAATTGTTGTATAAAGTTTGGCTAGAAATGAATATAATATTATGCGGCGCATCATTGTTTAATCAATAGAAACCCTAGCTTTGAACAAAATTTTGGACTGGCTAGTGGCTACTAATAGTTCAATGCCAGTTCAGATATCGAAGAAAATATCTTCAAAGTTCAAAATTAGTTTGAACTTTGCATTTGCCCCCCTTATTTCTTTAATATTCTGAAGGCTATTCAGTGAAATGTCTTCCAACATATTTCATAAAATAAAAGCCAAAATATTAAAGAGTTTTTAGTTAATGTAATAATGACATGTTTTTTGAAAAGTCAGCTGACAATTATTAACCCGTAATTATGACGCCTTGCATTTACAATTTTAATAATCATTAATTAATAAAATACATCAAATTAAATATCAGAATTTGAATTATATCTTTCGGGGTTAATGAGCACGTACAATCAATCCTCTATATGCTATATTTTGCAGATACATGCATAATTCTATCATACGTACGTCCATTTTTCATGGTGCATTCACTTCTTTAGTTTTTTCACATTCGCTCCATTTTTTTCTGCGGTACTAAAAAAATATATGGATCCAAATTTGGTATTAAACAATGAGGTTCGCCATCTTTTATGGTTGACAAAATAATTTTCAAATTGAAATAAAATTGAATCACGAACTATATATTAACAACTGTAACATCGTGAACTTTTAAAATTCAGATTTAATTAAAATGATAAGTGGTAAATTGAATAATATATATATAAGTATATACGAATTTAGTGACGTGGATGGGGAACAATAATTATACGATAAATTGTGTTAAGAGAGAAGAGTAAAATGTGTAAGAATTCAATTATATTGAATATGGGACAAGTGTGAGGTTTTATTTACAAAATTGTAAACTTACAAGTGGGGCCCTTTGTCATTTTCTCCTTCCTCCTTCTCTTTTCTTCTTTCTTTTCCTGCCTTCTCCTTTTCTTTTCCTGGTTCCGCCAACGAGAGAAAGAACGAGAGAGTGAGAGAGAGTGAGAGAGAGACCCCGGTGACCATTTCGCCCAAAAATCGAGATTCCGAGAGAGAAGCTTGAATCTCGCACCCTCACCCGATCGGTTGGTAAATCCCCTCTCTATTTCTCTCTTATTTCGAGTTTTCGTATTTCTAGGGTTTCGGTGAAAACCCGTAGAATTGCACCAAATTGATTGTACTATGTCTTTGTTGTTTCTAAAGTGTTTATTTGTCAATTTCGTGTTCCAATTTGTAACCAAATTTCCGATTTATGGATTTCCCCGAAATCGATTTGAGTTTTGGTACCGTCCTCTTGAATTGAATCAAACCTGACCCGAATCGTGTTTGTGAGTGAGTCGGTGCCCTAATGACTAAGTTAATCGATAACCAAACCGAATTGTGACTATTTATGCCTTAAACCCTAGAATTAGTGAATACGTAAAGTTAAGGGTTTAATCCGCAGAAGTGTCTGAATTTGAGTGAATTGACCTGTGAATAGATCCGCACGAGCACGCGTAGTGGAATAGACGAGCTTATTGAGTCGCAAGATCGCGGACCCTCTAAGTGCCCTACATAACCAGGTGCGGGGGTTCACGGGATCTGTTTTGGGATTTATTTCGTAGAACTAAATAACGGTGCATATAACTTATATATTGATGGCTTGATTGAATATATGTTGCATATTATCATGTTGAATCTCTGATTGAAAGCATTAGTTGTCGCATTGCATGAATTGCATATTAATATAATTGAATTGTTATATCTGTGATGATTCTCATGTTGGTATGGTTTATCGATTTCTGTTCTATCGTGTTGGATAAGTGAATGGAACCACAGTACTGAATTGAATTGAATGATTGAAGTGAACAGTGAATTGTAAAGTCTAATTAGCTACTAGACTTTACTCCAGGACCCTTATGCGCATCTGGTGAATGGCCCTAGTGAACCCAGTACCGGTTGGGTAAGGGATAAGTGTATTGTGATTGCAGGTAGTGAAACTGTGGTTCAGTGGTTCAGTGGTTTAAGTGGTTCAGTGAAAAGTTTATTTGTTTTCGTTTAACAAAGTGATATTCTGTTGCATAGTCGCGAGATATGCTAGTGATTATTCGAATTGATTTTGTGATGTGAATGTATAACTTGAAACCAGGTAAGAGAATTGTTAGGCCAGATGAGATAGATTGTTGATATCTATCGTTGTTAACCGGACTGTGCAAAGTTACTAGTTAAGCCCCAAGAATTCTGGAAATCCTTTGATTACTTTTGAATGAAATAATAGTTGGAATTCGTTTGAATCTGTGTGTGAGCATATGCATGTTATCATGACTGATTGATTAACTGAATAATTAGATGCGGTAATTGTTTAGTTCTAAGTAATGGGTTTCTTACAAATCCAGTAGCCCTATAAATTCCGCACTGAGAAAACGGATGACAAGTTTTCTCACCCCCATCCCCTCAGGAAATTTTTCTTCTTTTTAAATAAATGTGTGCAGGTAAACGCGAGTGAAAAAGGGCACTCGGGCGCGACAAATGAGGCCTAAGCCGCATAGATAGGGTATGCCCTGTAGATTTAACCATCCCGGTATTTTGTGGTGTAACCAAATTAAACATGCCTTGTTATTTATAAATTTGATAAGACATGTTGTTTTTGCGAAATATTTATGAATATGTTGCTTGATTGTTTCCGTTTATTTCGATTTTAGATTTGCATAGTTTAAATGTCTTAAATATATGTGAAGTGGTGTTTAAATGGCTAGTGAAATGGGGTTAGATTGTTTACATAATAAGGGGATTGATCGGGTTTGAAAACGGGGTTGAAATGGCATGAAATGGGCAAAAGAATAAATTCAGTAGGCTTATTGCGGGCCGCAATAACCTTATTGCGGGCCGCAATAAAGGAGACAGAGCCGGAAAATGGCTCTGGATGAATCTGTGTATATCTTTACGGGCCGCAATTAATTGATTGCGGGCCGCAATGATAGGAGACAGAACTTAAAACCCAGCCGAGAAATTCGTATATAGATTGCGGGCCGCAACCATTTCCTTGCGGGCCGCAACGAAAGTGGGGTTTTGAGTCAGAGGAATTATTGCGGGCCGTAAGAGGGGTGGTTGCGGGCCGCAACAACTTGAGTCAGAAACTAGAAAGAAAAGCAGAAGGAAATTCGAGTAGAGGTTGCGGGCCGCAATGGGCCCTACTGCGGGCCGCAATGGGTGTTCTAAATTCACTGTTTTGAGTATAAATGGACCGAATTGAATCGGATTTGATCCAGATTTGTTTTAAATCAAATCATATGATATGTGTATAAATTTTAAAGTGTTTGGTTGAGTAAATTATATCGTACATGCCTTGTGAATATACGGACAACCGTATATTCACGGCGAGAACTGCGTGACCCCCTGTTCCGGGGTGTGACAACAACATTTCTGCAATTCAACATTTTATGTATGCTATTATATATAGTTGATAAATATGAAAAATATTAACTGAATATATCACAAAATGTTTTTAAGCTAAAATTATCTGAGTGATTGAAGTTCCAATTGAATGATGATGTTTGTTTTATTTTATTTATATACTTTATAATGTGTTGGTATTTGGGCTTTTAGTATATATATAAGGACTCTACATTAAGAACTTGAATATTTAGGGTACGTTTGGATGAACTCTAGAATAGCTAGAATAGCTACTGTTTAGAATAGTAAATAAGAATAGCTACTGTTTAAGAACAGTGCTAACTCAAGCTATTCGGAATAGTGAAAAAGTTGTTTGGATTGCATATTTGGAATAGAGTTTGGAGGAAATGAATAAAGTAATAATTTATGTGTTAGATTAAATATAATACAATATAATATTAATTTAAATATTAAATGTAATATAATCTTATTTTAAATATTAATTAGTATTAAATAAAATATTATATTAAATATAATATAATATTATTTTAGATATTAAATATAATATAATATTAGGTTACATGTTAAATGTAATATAATATTAATTTAAATATTATATTAGTATTAAATAAAATATTAGATTAAATGTAATATAATATTAGTTTAAATATTAAATGTAATATAATATTAGTTTAAATATTAAATGTAATATAATATTAGGTTAAATATTAAATGTAATATAATATTATTTTAAAAATTAGATTAATATTAAATAAAATATTAGATTAAATGTAATATAATATTAGTTTAAATATTAAATGTAATATAATATTATTTTAAAAATTAGATTAGTATTAAATAAAATATTAGATTAAATATAATATAGTATTAGTTTAAATATTAAATGTAATATAGTATTATTTTAAATATTAAATGTAATATAATATTAGTTTAAATATTAAATGTAATATAATATTATTTTAAAAATTAGATTAGTATTAAATAAAATATTAGATTAAATGTAATATAATATTAGTTTAATATTAAATGTAATATAATATTATTTTAAATATTAGATTAGTATTAAATAAAATATTAGATTAAATGTAATATAATATTAGTTTAAATATAATACAATATAATATTAATTTAATTATTAAATGTAATATAATATTATTTTAAATATTAGATTAGTATTAAATAAAATATTAGATTAAATATAATATAGTATTAGTTTAAATATTAAATGTAATATAGTATTATTTTAAATATTAAATGTAATATAATATTGGTTTAAATATTAAATGTAATATAATATTATTTTAAAAATTAGATTAGTATTAAATAAAATATTAGATTAAATGTAATATAATATTAGTTTAATATTAAATGTAATATAATATTATTTTAAATATTAGATTAGTATTAAATAAATATTAGATTAAATGTAATATAATATTAGTTTAAATATAATACAATATAATATTAATTTAATTATTAAATGTAATATAATATTATTTTAAATATTAGATTAGTATTAAATAAAATATTAGATTAAATATAATATAATATAATATAATATTAGATTAAATATAATATAATATAATATAATATTAGATTAAATATAATATAATATTAATTTAAATATTAAATGTAATACAATATTATTTTAAATATTAGATTAGTATTAAATAAAATATTAGATTAAATATAATATAATATATAATATTAATTTAAATATTAAATGTAATATAATATTAGTTTAAATATTAGATTAGTATTAATATTGAAACTAACAAATGCTATTCCATGTTTTTGTAAGAATAGAGAATAGCCCTATTCTCCCTATTCCGAATAGCTCTATTTCTCGTTTGGATTGTTCTTGTTCCGAATAGCAATGCTATTCTAAGAATAGTGCTATTCTTAGTGCAACCAAACATACTCTTAAAAATTCGGATCAAAAGTAACAACAATCCCTCGATTAATGGAAGGGAACTCGTTTTTTATTATGGCATGGGTAAAAAAGGATGCTGACATAGCAAATTAACACTACATATATATTTATTATGGCTTAGGCTTAGGTATATATCATTATCACCGTCTGTGGGTGTAAGCAACATGGATTTGCAAAACTTCTACTTAGTGGCCGGACTTGCCACTTGTTAGTCACGTTACCGACTACAGCCTGCTCCAATTCAATGTGGGGGTAAGCATCATTATTTTCGGAGCTTCTAATAATTCCGAAAAAAAAATAGTTTGCATTTAAAAAAATAAAAACTCAAAGCCAGCATATTGGTAAATTTCAATATTAGTCGAAACGCATACATTATTTGCACACGTCTACTCAGTCATCCTTTTTTAATTTTTTATCTCTTTAGGTTTAATATATATAAATAAATTGTAAAATAAAATAGTTTTAGGGAAAATAATTAATTTTAATTTTATTTCTGTTTTTGTATTGTGAAAAATTTGAATTTTTTTGTATATACATGTGTATTAGTATTATTAATAATTCAAATAAACTTCAACTGAAATTTTGAGGTACTAAACAATGTTTTTCTTTTTTTTAGACTTTTGACCAGATGACTTTCGAACTATGCTGTGGACACCACGCTGTATATTTCTTCGCGAGCTTAATTTCTAAATTGGTGTCATACAATCAAATCGGAATTTTTTTTACCAAAAGTTATGATTGTTTAGAGTTTTTTTTACCAAAAATTATGACTGTTTAGAGTTTGAAAAATAGTGCATGACATATTATTAAAAAATATCGTGCCGATGTTTATACTCATATGGTTAATCTTGGCAACTAGTGTATTGCAAAAGCACAACGTGTCGGGCACATGTGCCGACACGCACAACTAAGGACACGGTACAACACGACATGTCTTGTTAGACTTGCTCGTACCATGTTCTTAGCCATATTAATTGTGTCCTATATTTTTAATATCGACACATTTAAACATGGCACGTCTAGACACATATATAACATGACACATCTAAGTACTAGCATGGTCCGTCTAGACATAAAGAACACGTTTCAAAAAAAAAAAATTTAAAATTTACTCCTTAAAAATATTTTCTCATGTTGTACCAAAACAAAAATACTACGAAATATTGAAAAATACGGAAAAAATGTAATTTATTTTATTTTAATATTTTGTGTATATCTTTCCATATTTTATTAAACATTAGCACACATTTTGAAAGTAACAAATTATTAAGATTTTAAAAAAACTGGCATGACACAACGACATACATATCGTATCAAACCGTGTCGTGTTGTTAAACGTGTTGTGTTCATCTGCGGTACTGTGCGACACGACACATGTAGAAATTTCGATGTATTAACACGGCACAACTTCATTTCGGACACGCCAAAACATTGTACATGGAAACACAACACGGTACAACCATAATACTCTATCAGTAGCGATGCATAGCTAGTGTAAGAACTAAAAGAGTGATATTATTTAAACTATCATATTAATCTTTTTCTTTTATGTTCTTTTGATGATTGTTGTTGATAATATATACATATACAATTGAAAAGAAAACCTATAAAAACAATTAATTGACGTAACAATCTTATCATATTTAAGTTCTCTATTTTTGTGAAATACCGGTTGGGTCGGTATGAAAATTTATAGTAACCTTTGACTATTTTAAAGATCGATCATTAAATGTTGTTGATTGAACTATAGATTTGTTTATTGCTAGCCATATACGACTTTTGAAAACCTAGCTAGCACAAGCTTAGACTTGAAACTTCTTAATGGTAACACTTAAAATATTAATTTCAAGATAAATAATTCATGATGATGACGACATTAACGGCTCATTCATGTGAAAAAGACAATTAAACTAATTAATATATTCAATATGTCGCTCACCTTATTTATATATGTTTGGGAAATTAACAACTAGATTAATTGTTTGAAATTAATTTGATAGTTATATATTGAGGCTAAACTCATACTAGTATAGTATATCATTGTCTAATTAAATGCAAGTTGAGTGTGGTTCTAGTTAATTAGAGAAAAACAAATCTGACTACATTGTTTTTTACCTTAATTAGTCCTTGAAAGGTTATTTCCATTGCAAAAACACCAATAACGTGCCAAATTAGTTTTGTACACTAATAACAGAACTTTATTTTTCTTTAATCAGCTTGAAACGCAGATTTTGTCTGGGCACCATAAAAGTATGCGTAAACATTGTTCGCGGGCTACACCCACAAGTGGTACGCTGACATTGTCAGAGTTCCGAAACTTTCCTACAAAAGTGTTGCCAACTTTGAATTTTTTTTTTTTTAAATGCTAATAATTGTTGTGACTACGTTTATCATATCTGATATTGAAATAAAATGACTTAATTTTTTTTTTTTGGTAAAAAGGCCGGAGCCCGGTTTCATTACGAAACTGAGTTAAATTACAACCGTATAAATTCTGAGCACTATATAACCGCTCCAGAATGTATTCTAGACTGAAAAATATGCATAATGCCTATACCCTATCTCTTGCATACCAGCAAAACCACAACCCAAAATCGCACAGTAGGCAACTAACAAAACAGACTAGCTATAACAGAACAGCAAAGTTTTCAATAACAGAAGTAATATAGTAAGATAAATGCATGAGCAATCAGATTGGAGGGGAAGGAGGAAGGTGATCCTCCACTGTGGACAACTGAACATCCCCAGGCAGCCAGATCCGAAGGGGGATAACCTCCAGTGCATCAGCTGGCGACATCCAATCACAGGTTGCCTCTTGAGTCTTCTTCTTGACCCGTCGATTTCCCGACCAATATTCAATCAAAGAAATTATGAGTAAAATTATTTGCCGCCCAGTTTTGACTTGAGCATTTTGAAAACAGACTTCATTACGATGTTTCCATATTGTCCAACAAATACCACTAAAGATCATTAAAAAAGCTTGTCTCTGATACTTGTGCAAAGTTTTAGCAAAATTCATGACATCTTTTATAGAATGCCATGATTTAAAATAATATTGGTTGTTTCCCATCCAAAACCATACTTGTTGGGTTAAGCTACAGTTCAGAAATAGATGGTCGACAGTCTCAGTGGCAGTGCAAAATCTACATGTGGTACTCCCAATCCAACCCCTTTTCCTCAACTTATCTTTGGTCAAAATTCGTTTTTTACATGCAAGCCACATGAAAATCTTGATTTTGCGGGGAATTGGGGTTTGCCACCAAATCAGTGGGTATTCTACACTAATGCCTCTAAATATTAACATCCTATACAAAGATTGCACAGTAAATCGGCCTGTGTGTTCCCATCTCCAAGAGATCCTGTCAGTTGCATGTGTGAAGGAGATGGTGCTTAGGAGATGTAGAATTTGAGCCCAATCTTGCCTATCCACCTTTGTGAGGTGTCTCCTAAATTTAATACAACCCCCCTGTGCATTAATAACATCTGATAGTAAAACCTGTGGATTGAGACAGATGTTATAGAGTTCAAAATATGTGACTGATAAAGTACAGTCCCCATGCCATAGATCCTCCCAAAACCGCACTAAAGAATGTTCACCAGGAGTATACTTAATGCTACATTGTCCCAGTGGTGCTAATTTTGCAATTTCTGTCCAAAAAGGGGAAAGAGCAATGGAGGGACCATGATTATAGTATAAGTAAGTGATCAAAGTTTTCCATTTCTAAAAGTTGGATCCTTGAATTTCCACCACCATTTAGCCAATAAAGCGAGATTCATATGGTGTAGGTCTAATATACCTAATCCTCCATATTCTTTAGCTAAACAAACAATTGGCC
Organism: Carex kokanica; assembly: GCA_025461125.1. NCBI lineage: Eukaryota > Viridiplantae > Streptophyta > Magnoliopsida > Poales > Cyperaceae > Carex > Carex kokanica. Next base: position 69,276 of record JAJGRX010000953.1, on the reverse strand, counting down.
ATCTAATTAACGCATATTTCCTCCTACTCTTATCACTACCTTGCCAAAAAAATCGACATCTAACTTTATCTATATCTTGAATAATTGTGCTTGGCACTTTGTATAATGATAAGGCATATAGGGGTACAGCGGTAAGTACTGAATTAAGAAGTGTATGTCTCCCTCCTAGAGACAGTAATTGTCCTTTCCAATTTTGTAATCGTTTCTCTATTTTATCCACTAAAAAGCGCCAATCTTGGCAACTAAGTTTTTTGTCATGTAAAGGAAGGCCTAGATATTTAATAGGAAATTTGGCTAGGTGACATCGAAATGTGTGAGCTAATTCCTCATCTAAATTGGTATTGATGGTGAACATTTCAGTTTTGTTTAAATTCACTTTAATACCAGACACAGCTTCAAATGCTTGCATCGCCCACCATGCAGCTTCCACTATTTCAGTTTTAGCTTCCAAAAACAGAATAGTGTCGTCTGCATAGTGGCAATTGGTAATTGCTTGATTATCAAAACAAAGTGGCCCTAAGCCTTTGAGAACTTGGGCATTGCGACCTTTATAAAATATTTTACTTAATGAGTCTGCTGCTAAAATGAAGAGGTAGGGAGATAAAGGATCTCCCTGCCTAACACCCCTTTTACAATAAAAATAGGGAGTCAATTCTCCATTAATAGTAATACAAGATTGTGAGCTTTGTAACCACCTAGTTATCCAATGAATCCATCTAGAATTAAAGCCCCTACTATGTAAAACTTCTAACAAATAACCCCAATGAATTTTGTCGTAAGCCTTTTCGAAATCAACTTTAATGATGACTCCTTGCTGATTTTTTTGTTGGCTGTAATGTATAATTTCCTGTCCCAAGACAACATTGTCTAATATGTATCTATTAGGTAGGAAAGCAGATTGGCTATCATCAATAATTCGAGTCATAATGTGAGTAAGTCTATGTGTAAGTATTTTGGAAATAAGTTTGAAACTATAATTTACTAAACTAATAGGTCTATATTTACCAATATGTGAGGCATCTTTTTCTTTGGGTATCAGACAAATAATAGATTTATTGAGCTTATCTAAGTTGAGGCTATTATGATAGAATTGTTGACATAGTGTCATTAAATCATCCTTAACTAACTCCCAAAAGTGTTGATAAAAGGAGAAAGAAAACCCATCAGGGCCAGGGGCACCATGGGTTCACATGCAAATAATGCTTGCTTAATTTCTGCTGTTGTAAAAGGAAGTAATAACATTGCATTGTCTTCCTCTGTAATTAAATCCTTACTATCCCAAAAATCATCTTCTAAGCTAGCAATTTTGGGTCCTTCAGTGCCTAAGAGATCCTTATAGTATTCATTAACGTGCTCTTGAATGTCTTCTAAAGAGTGATTAAGTTGATCATTAATTACTAAACTATTGATTCTATTTTTCTTTTTCCTATGATTGACAGTAACATGAAAATATTTTGTGTTTTGATCCCCTTCATCTAACCATTGTTGTTTAGCCCTATGTTTCCAATATTTTTCATCTTCTAAATATATATCCTCTAATCTAGACTGGAGTTGTTTCCATTCTTGATATTCCTGCTCTGTAAAATTTCTATCTTCTTGTAAAATGTCTAGGGTATGAAGTCTATTTATAATATGAGACTTTTCTTTTTTCTTTTTACCATAATGATTCTTGGCCCAGCCCTTAATTTTCCTTCTGATATAGCCTAATTTAATATTCCAACTATGAGCAACATCAGGTAAAGAAATAGGCTGCTCTAGCCACCATTTAGAGATTAATCTCATAAACTCCTCATCCTCCAACCAGAGAGGATCAATTTTAAATTGATGGTTTTTGGAGGGAGTAACACCATTAGATTTCATAAGTAATGGGCAATGGTCAGAGCCAATTTTACTAAGATCTTGAACAAAACTAGTAGGATACATATTATCCCAATCTAACGTTGTAAAAAACCTATCTAATAATGCAAATTGTCTTCCATTCGACCATGTATATTTTCTAGTGTGGAGTTTGTGTTCCACCAGGTGATGCCTATTAATGAAAGAATTGTACATTTTGCTAATTTTGATATCAAAGGTAGGACCAGATTTTTCTTGCTGTGTTCTGATGACATTAAAGTCCCCACATAAAATCCAAGTATGATGATGACCTTGCCGAATGGAATCAAGTTCAGCCCAAAATTCTTGTTTGAGATGCCTAAGTGTAGGACCATATACAATAGTAAATTGCCAAATAGCATTATCTGCTTTATTTTCTAAATGGATATCTAAGCAAAATTTATGTTTACTATGTGAAAGGATGGTAATTTTATTACTATCTCCCCCAAAGAGGATACCTCCTGATCGACCTATGGAAGGTACATATAACCATATATCTAGTTTATGTGATAGTGAATTAAGCATTCTTTGGGAGAACTCTTCGTTTTTGGTTTCCTGGATAGCTATGATATCAATATTGTATTGTTGTATAAAATCATGTAGTGTCTAAAATGACTTAATTTGTTAATGTATAGCAAGAAACATTGTAAATAACAAGCAATAAATACATATATATATTGCATTAATTTGTATTACCACAATTATGAATTATCTTAATCGCACATGTTGCTTCAGTGGACCATCAAAGATCTTCACTATAAAGCAACCCTTTTATTATAATTACTAAACAAAACTAAATTGAATAGCAGACAAATTAATTAGCACTAATGAGGATGGTGTATTATGGCCTTAGTGTACTTGTCTGCCCCAGAAGTTGAGTTGCCATCAAGAGGAAAGTAGAATGGATATATTTCGTATCGCACCATGCAACTAGTATACAGCACCCGGCACCCTCGCCTATGCGAGCAATAAATCGGGAAGTACTGAAGGGTTGACGATAGGCACTGAGCACAATCCAATGGTTGGAGATCCCTCGTGCACTGCGCCAGAGCATAGATCGTGATGTATTGGGTGAATTTGGCCTTTTCACGTCCCAAACTGCCGCTGCCGGCTGAAACCGCATCTGAATTTGCTTTGTTCACCAGCTTGCTGACAGCCTTGTCAAATGCATCGGGATCTGTGGCATTTTGGACATTGTATAGAATGGTGAAAAAGCCGGTATCAGACTGCCCCACAAAGTTAACGGTGTCGTAACGCATGAAGCAGTAGTCATACCACAGCCTTGCATCGGCTTGCTTCGGGCAGGCCTGACAGTTAGACAAATAAGTGACGTGCATTAATTGATTAAATTGACTTAATTTTAAAATTTTCAGAAAAGGTAAACGAATAAAATCTAAAGTAATTTAATATTAATATACTGCATACATTCATATATTAAAATTTTAAAATAATATCAAAATCAATAAACAAACCACAGGGAGCTGCTTAGCAGCATCTGCAAGGCATGAGGAGCAATCGTCTGAACTGACATCCCCTCTGCATTGTGCGAGACCATATATCGTGTTGTTTCCTTTGCCAAAAGAAGTCACAGCAAAACCTCCCACCGAGGCCTCGGTTACTAGATCTGATATGACATGGTTTATGTTAGTTTCAATGTGGCTATCACTGTAGCTCTGGCCACAGTACTGTGTTATAGGATCTGTACAATAGCACAAGGGGAGCAAAAGAGATAAGAGAAAGATTTGCAGTAGTGGTGCCATGTTTGTGGTGTATGTAGGATTGGATTTGATTGGATTGAATCGGATTACAGTCTTCGTTTGTTTATATAGAGGTAGCTTGAAGGGTGGGGCTTGGTCAAATTAGCTATGCATGCTTTTGTTGACCTTTGATGTAGAAGTATTCATGAAGAGCTGATTAGCTGAGTTGACTATTCAAAAATTAGGTATTAGCTAGCTAGCAGTAGAGGCACCTGTAGCAAGTTCATTTCAGAATATCAATATGAACACATCGGGGTCGATGCATGTTTTTTTATAATAACTGGGCGATAGTAATGATCAGTGTCATTAGTCCCATATGTTGTTGGACATTGCCTAATGCTGATGTGGATTTCTTAATTTGTTTATTTCGTCTGCTATGGACAGGTTCTTCATATGACTTGGTCAGTACAGTTAGGCTGACATCCATTGAAATGAAATGGCTTCACATAAACTCAGTCTTAACTGACTAGTAATCTAGTATCATACATTAAGGTTAAAAAAAGGCTTCAAGCATAGAAAGTTCATGTTTTTTGTCTTTATATATTTGTATAAAAACAAACCTTTAATTAGTTTAATTCAACATAGCAGATTAAGAGCCCTGTTTCTGTAATTTGGGAAGATTTCCCAGTCCATCAGTCTTTTCATGTATTCCAATAGTACAGCATGCAGTACTGTTTGATTCTTTTTTTTCTCTAAATTATTACCTTTAATTTGCATGATAATTAGAAACCAATCAAGTATGGTTCTCAATAGCCCTTGACAGACAACGACACAATCCAGAATTAAAATATGATCTACCAAGATGAATCCTTTACGTATGTTGTATTGATCAGATTACTATGCTTTTACCAGGTCCATAACACAATTACCTATTTTAATTTGCAAAAAGTTCTCACCAATCAAGAAACCATGCATGCTGTTTGACAATAACTCCAAATTAATTAAGGTAAAAAAACAATGTAGTCAGATTTGTTTTTCAAGGACTAATTAACCTTTCAAAGTTCTAGAAGAGCTCCCTCGAATCAAATCTTAAGCTAGTCAAGCAATGCATATCTCTGGAAATGTTAATTAAGCTCCTTCATTCATTAAGACTTCAATGAGGGCCTCTTTAATTATTTCTTTTGAACCAATCGTGACCAAGAAGATATTTGCATCAACTCTGCAGTATTGCTTAGATAGTTGAAGAAGACAGTTTTTCCTGATTTCTTCTCATCTCTCTCATCTCTCTGTCTATCTCATAATTTTGTTTCCCTTTCTTTGCTTCTGGCCAGGTTATAGCCATGTCATAAATAATTTTTATTATTATGTTAAAAGTAGTGAACTAATTGCAAAAGGAGTTTTTTGTTGAGAATAATTAGGATTAAGAGACTAATAATAGTATCGGAGTTAATTCATCATATGCTATTATAGGAATAAAATGAGCAACTAAATTTAGTCAACAAAGTTACTCAATTTTTTTCCTTTTTTAGAAAATATAGGGTACAGTACAATACTAGACAACCGTTAGAATTAGAAATTCTAACATTTTTTTACTTTTTGCTATATAAACATCACTGTATACCTTTTTACATTCAGATTGAATACAATAAGTTTTCAACTCGTCAGTTTCACTTCCGCAAATCATACTGAGAAAATCAACAGTTTTCAATTATATTTCTAAATCTCCGGTAATTCCACGGGAGAGATTACAAAACGAGGTCCCACCAATCAGTCTTTGAGTTTGAGACACCACTCAAAAAGGATGGAGGCTACTATTCAATGTCAAGGCTCAAAGAACAAACCACCTCTGTGTAAAATTTGAATTGAAGTCGGTATATCGATTGGTCCACTTTAAACTTTAAAGTAAAGAGCAATTAATCCAGCCTCAAGGAAAATGATCAAAACAACTACCAAGGGCATTTTAACAAAAAAATTAAATAAAATGTCGAGGGCCAAACTGCAAGACTAATTATATATATTATTAAGACCATATAATAAAAATCAAATAAAATCGCATGGCAAATGAGATCCAATATTCATCAAGTAATATGAATAATAAATGGTACCTAATTAAGCTCTCCCATGGTTAATGGTTTCTCTTTTACCCTTCTTCCGAAGTTTCTGCCGAGGTTTGCTCTAGTTCTCGCTGTACCCTTGTTGTTGTTTTTTTACTTTTACTGTTCTACTTTTGTTTACATTTACTCTAAGCAGTAAAATTTCTGGTGTACCCATCAAAACTTTTAAAATAGCTAATTTTTCCGTTAAATCACTATAATATTCAGTAACTCCATACAAATTTAATATTCTTTCTTGTATCCACTTTAATTTATTTTATTTTTTATTTAATTATTTTAATAATCTAATCGACCATTATACCCTTTATTTTTAAACAAATGTATCCAGTGCTTTTAAGTTTTTGTTCTCTTCTTCCTACACTATTGTTCTATTTTACGCTACCGATCTCTCGCTAAGCGCAATACCCGTGCTGCCCCTCCTCCGACGACCCCCTCATCTCACGCATCGAAGCCATCTCACTCCCTAACGCCTCTACATCTCACGCACACAGATATTCTTTGTGTCAATTCTTGATTAGGATGAGAGATTAGAGGGACTTCGCTGATCAGTTCACCATCTGTCTAAGTCCAGTTCTTCAGTCCTTTGCATTTTATCTTAACTTTAATTTTGTTTGGGGTTTGCAATTATACAGGGGCTACGACACATACATGATATATCAGTTTTATTTGTCAAATTTTAATTTCAGTCAACACTTGATTGACCTTTTTATTATTTGTGAAAGATGATATTATTTGGTTTTGTTTTGATTAATCTGTGAACTTAGAAATGATGAGTTTATCTTGAATGCAAATATTTGTCTAAGCTTTGCAGACCATATAAATCTTTCAGGGTAGTTGGGTAAAAAAATTGGGATATACGAGATTACTCAGATTTGCTCTTCATTCACCCAAATACCAGCATTGTTTGTTTTATGGGCCGACAAGCAGTAATTCTTCAATGGGCCACATATATTACTAAAGAAGTGAGCTATTGGGCCTATTTCTGCACCATTAAATCAAAGACCTTCGGGTTCTTGAATAGTACGGGAATGCAGCGGCTTAAATCACCGTAGCGGGCCATGCGTAGATCTCACTTTTGGGTAATATCTACATAAAAACATACCTCATTTATTAAATTTAAACAGATACACGATACAGATTGAATATCTGTTTTTCAATATTATTATTTATTTATTAAAAGAAATATAAAAATATTATTAAAAATAGTAAAGTTTATGATATTTAATTATTTATTCAATTATAACGGTGAATAACATAATTATTTTCATAATATATATATTAAACTATATGGTATATATCTACTATTCAAATACGAATAATTAAAATTTAAAATCATATCCATATTCGTATCCATGTAGATATCAAATATCTATATCTAATTTTCAAATATAGATACGAATCTAGATAGTTAATATCTGATTCGTACCCCTATAATGACGGTATGTGGCGAAATTTATATTTGCTAGGTGCAAAGCCTCGTGATGCTTCGTCATCTCTATTTAATTATTTTGTAGCTAATTTTGTTTTTGCATAATTAGAGGTTAACATATTTCATAACATTGTATAAGTAATGTGACTAAATACTATTAAACTGAAATTAAATGAATAAATCTAAAATATATGAAATAAAATAAACTATACCAAACAGCATTTCAATGTATTTAATTGCAACAAAAAAAAACATATGTAAACAACGATCTTTAAATGGATCAGTCAAATTAAATAACTGGAAACATATAAATGTTTTTTTACAAATTTTGAATTTGTATACAATAAAAAAAAAACACATACGGTAAGGTGAAAGGGATGGGGGACAGTTAAGTAACAAATCACCTCATCTACACCTTAAATTAGGGTTATAAAATTCATTGAATTTGTGCATAGAACTCACCTTCTTCCCCTCGTCTCCCACTCAAATTTTGCTGTTCTGAAGAGAGCAAATGGTGTCCGGTCACCTCTGCCCTCCCCTCCCCTCCCCTCCCCACCCTTGTGTACCCTGGAGCGTTGGAGACTTAGAAATGATCAAATTAAAATTGAAGGACAAATTTCTGTGTGTTCCGAGTACCAGCCCATAAATTGACCAATTCCTCGGATCATTTTAACAAACTATAAAAATAGTGTCATTTGCTCACAACGTGGAAAAATGCAAGCCACATATTATCCCCATTACAGAACCATAGATTGAATGCGAAGTAATAATCTACACGATATAACAAACACAAACCAACATGATATAACAAAATTTACTGATACATAATTTTTTTTTTTTTTTGGAGAAAATGGTAAATTCCTTACACTGTAAGGCTGTACCACGGTAAGTAAAATGACAGACTCAAGATGAAGATTGATACTTCTTTGCCGTGACCTTTCTCTGTTTGAACGATTTCTCCTTTTTCTCTTCTCTTTTTCTTTTTTTTGCTTGAACCCTTCCAACCAAAGAAGGCTGTTCCTTGAGACCAAAACTTTTTGCCACATGTCCCAAATGAAGCTTCTTCACCACAAAAATCTTCTTTAGATCACCTCGATGTGCAGTATATCCACCCACCCACGAACAAAAAGCATCCCTTGCGAGTTTTCTCATCGTGGGCTGCTTTGCATATATAGGAAATAAATTATATTATTTCTGCTACAAGATGGAAAAACAAAAAGAAGAAGAAGAAAAGCACAAGACATAAAGCATGTATATAAACTGCACCTCTGATGAGACAAAACTTTCAAGTGCTCGTTCGAGAAACAAAATCCAAGGGTGCATTTCTAAAGACGCTGGCTGCTTTTTACAAGAATTCTTTATGCCTTGTCGCGACAAAGGAAAACTATCCAAAACTTTTTCGAGTGGGTATTCCTTCAGAGAGACACCATGTAACTCCAAATCACGCAAATAGTCAGACTCAATAGGCTGGAGGAAGAGTAAAGCCTCTCCTTTCTCACCGAGCCGAGCTGTTCTTCCAACCCTGCAAGTAGGAGACAAAAAGCTTATTTTATTCGGAAAGGTCAGAAAGGTATATAGGCAAAATATTCAATGCTGTCATGAAGTTTGGCAAAGCAAGGTCGCTAATTTTTTCGACAAAATAAGTTTCCTTGGTTATTATATGATCATCAGCATTACTTGTACACTTTGACTATGTAATTAACTAGCCTTTGTAGAAAACAATACTCAGCATTAAATGAGAATTTTCAATATAGATATGCTGATCCCTATTTTATTAAAAAAAATTCGGGATTTAAGTAACTTTATCAACAAAGCATAGTTAGTATCAATGTCCAAACCTGAAAGACTAGTTTCTATAGAAAAATTATAGTTGATGTAATGAATCTCTTGCAAAATTAGAACTGAGAAGTTTTTCAAGTCCTACAAGACTATTGCAAATTTTATTAAACAAAAAAAGCATACAAAAAGGAAATTTTACCTGTGCACATACTCTGAGGCTTCTCCGGGAGAATCATACTGTAATATACACCTCACTCTTGGAAAGTCAAGACCTCGGGCCGCCACATCAGTGGACAAAAGCAGAGCTGATTTCTCGGTTTTGAACCCTTGAAATGCCTTGGCGCGATCTTCTTGCTTCATATTCCCATGGAGCCGAAAAACTTTGCAATTGAGAAACTTTGAGGATTGGTTGGTTTCTGGTTGTAATTTAAATTCATTTAGGAGTGTATAATGGAAGTCAACTCCATCGCAAGTTGAGAGAAAAACAACAACCTGTAATTGTATTGTTATTAGGTAAAAATACTGGTATTTAGTTACTTTGTAAGTTTACTGGTAAATATATACATAAGTTGTTGCAGCCTTTTCTTAAAAAATAAAAATAAAAATATTGCATCTACATGCTAATTGTAACGACAACCTGATCCAACCTGCCAGTAGGCCCACAGTTTCTGACACAAACCCAAGCCATAATCCCATTATGTTGGCACAATCAAGTTGGTTCTAATAAAATATGCTACCCTAGTTATAAAATAAGTTAAGTTACATTCAAGAATTAGAAATAGAAGTTTCTAATTTTAAAAAAAAAAAACATATCTAAAAGAATTACAAACTCACCTTTTGGGAGACTTCTCTCTCAAACAAGGCTCTAAGAATAGAGAGAAGAACAGAAAGTCTCGAACCACATGGTACTGCAAAAGCAAGAAACAATTTGATCAAATAAACAGTGGAAAAAGTATGATAAAATTATAACAAGAAAATAAATCTATTCAAAACACTCAGGCTTACCTTTAACATATCTCTGAAGCAACTGGTTGGGGAGGTTGTAACTATCAACTGAATCTTTAATTAATAACTCTCCGTTATCTGATGAAACTGCATTTTCATCTAATCCAATCCTAACTGGCTTATCCAAACTTAAATTAGCCAACCGGTTCACTTTCTCATTTAGCGTTGCTGACAATAGTAAGTTTTGCCTTGAACCCTTTTTAACATCACCTTTTTTATTCCCAGCTTGTTCTGAATCTCCAGCTCTCGAACCCAAAAAATCGAGTATTTCTTCTAATGCCTTTCCAAACCCTAGTTCTAGAATCATGTCAGCTTCATCAAACACAATCCACCGCAGATTTGAATAATTAAAAGATGAGGTATTTTTTAGGTGGTCCAGAAGACGTCCAGGAGTTGCAATCAGAATAGATATTCCTGAAAAATATATTTTACATTAAACACATTAATACTTGCACTTGTACAGAATAGCATTGTGTATCTATAAATCCAAGGGAGTATTTCTGTGTCCCATTCAATATTTGAAAATACCATGTACAGCCTTTCAAACATGAAAAGGTGCATTTGTTTATATTCTTACAAAAGGATAACTAATATTTTAAAATTACTCTACTTGTTAAATGCTTTTGAAATAATACCGACTTGGATTAAACTAAAAGTGTTTGTTGGCCAAATACCAGAGGAAATATTAGTCAAATCATACTAATTTAGCAGCTTTCCCAAAGGCAATTCTGGGGTTTTGAAGGGGTATATACTATCCTAAGTACATATGAATACCGCCCTAATCACAAGCCAAATACCTTTGCGCAGCCTAGCTTTCTCCTTGGCTCTGTTCTCACCACCCATTATGTATCCTGGAACTATCCAGTGGAACCGATGCACTAACTTTTGAGCTATTCCGTGCACTTGCATGCACAATTCTCTTGTTGGCACAAGAACAAGTGCTGCATCAAAATTAAAAAATTTTAAAAATAAATAACAGAGACAAACTTATGTTGCCTCTTAGAAAAATAATAATAATTATCCAGAAGGAATGTATGTGCCAACAAGAAATGAGTAGGTGTAATTACTTACCAAAAGTTCCATCAGACCGATCAATTCGAGGCTGTCTCATCTGCAAGAGATGAATAATTGGAGCGAGGTACACTAATGTCTTGCCAGTACCAGTAGCAGCCTTTACAAGACTTCACCATTTTCTCAAGTTAAGGACTTCAAATTGAATAACTAGAAAACATGTGTGCTATAATAGAACAAATAATGAAATTGGAACGGACATTTATTTTTCAAAATAAGTCACTAGAGAAGGATACGCATGGCGACCAGAAATGGCTACTGGAATTGCTTCTGCCTGAATCTTCGTAGGCTTTTGGAAACCCATATTATCTACAACAGAATCAACCTCTCTTGAAAGCCTCCATTTGAATACAAATAATGGAACAAATTAGTGAATGAAATGGAATACAGTGCAAACCTTGTAAATGTTGGCACAGCGTAGCATGGAGGCCGAGGTCAGAAAAGGAGCAAGAGGCGAAGAGACCATTCGTATCCTCTTCGTCTTGACTCGATTTCTTCACCACATCTCCCTTGTCCCGCTTAGCTGGTTTCATGGCTTAGCACCTCTTCTTGTCCTTGAGGTTTGTCGGGGTTTCTCAAGTTCTTTTGACCGTTTTAGGGTTTCTGTTTTCCGGAGGTTTTTCGTCTTCTCTCCGTCTCGAAGTTTAAGTTTTTAGGATGCATAAACTTTCTTTACCGTCCGATGGTCCCGATGGAATTGGTCCCGATGGTCTGTGTCTGTCAGCTTTACAAGGCTTGTCATTGTCTGAGACTCAGAGTAGTGCGTGCCTCAGTGGCCCACATATCATATTGGCATATGGATCAGCCTGCCAAGCCCACGCACCTAAGCCCACATTCAATTCAATTGCTAAAATTGTAGAATTTAGTTAGCAGACTAGTAGACACTAGACAGTAGTAGTAAATAAATAAATAAAGAGGAATTCAGTTATACAAAATTAAATTAATTTGAAAATTTAAAACTATAAACAAAAATATAAAGTTTTTATGCATATCGTACAGTACACATAAAGTTTAGTAGAGTTCGATATAAATTTAATTGTATATGAAAAGACATAAAATTTGCAAAAAAAATAATAAATAATAAATAACATTTAAATTGTACGAAAATGAATAATAAAACAATTAATTAATCGTTAACAACATATCTTTCTCGGCTGCACTGCACACCTGACATGCTAGTATTGATGGTTGAACTCAATTAGAACTAGCCATTTCATTTTTCTTTCCACAGTAAATATAAAATGTTAACAAGGAAATGTGAAGACACCGATATGATTTAAACCAAATTCCACACAATTTATTCCACGCGCCGTCCTCGTCCTGTATCCGAATCAAATTTCTTTTCAACTTACAATTGCGAGCACCAATTGAATTTGCCAAATGACTTAATTATCTATTACAGCAGGTGCCACATGGGCCATGGCCCACATTCAATAGATAATCAATCTACTTCATGACGCTGCCTTCGCCTTTTTTTATTATTATTTCATTTGTCTTTCCAGCAATCACTCGCCTATTCTTCTTGCTCATAGTTTGTCGTATCTTTAATTTTTCTTTTTAATGTTTTCCCCTTCTTCTCCGGCTATTGTGGATTAGAGGTATTACCTTAATTTCACCTCTTATAATTAAGTTTCTTTTTCATTCTTCTTTTTACCAGACTATTAAGGAGAGTAGCATCCGACTATTAGCAATTGCTTGCCACCTCATAAACAAAAAAAAAAAAAAAAATCAATCCGAGTAGTTGGCATAGTAGCACCCATGGTGAAGAGAATTGAAACTAGATCTGCTATTCTTCACTAATTTGAGGGCTAGGCTTCTTAATTGGAACTTCAATTATTTATTTATTGTGTGTGTGTGTGTGTGAATGGGGGGTATTAAGCTGTAAGAACAATTCTAAAAAAATATTTGTTGCTTGAAAAAAATTACCTAAAAGATGTTAATTTTCTTTTCTTAAAGCAGTTTACATTTGGAATTTTTGTTATTCTAGTAGAAAATATTACTTCATTTCCTCGTTCTATTAAAATTTTAATACATGATTACAATTGCAGGCGATCTCTTCTAGATTTGAAAGGGACAGCATTTATACACATCAATGGATGAGAATTCCTTATTAGGTTACTCGTTGGAGGAACCAGAAATATTGTTATTTGATTGCCACATAAACAACACCCAAAAAGATAATTCTACACCTCACTCATTCATAAGCAGTGGCAAAAGCAACTGTGAAGGTTATGATCTTACATCAGATGCAGCACTCAATTACATCAATAAGATGTTATTGGAAGAAGATATAGATGAAAAGTGTTGTACCTATGATGATGAGGCGGCACTTCATGCTACTGAGAAAACCTTTTACGATATACTGGGACAAGAGTACCCTTCTCCTCCAGGTGACATTTCACTTGTTAACCCTGACAATATTGAGGTTTTGGGTGATGATAGTAATACTAGTTGTGGACTATCGACCAATGATTCAGACCAAAATGGATGGATCGATTGCTACCCTTTAAATAATTTAAATCACACTAGTGATGCGGTTCAGGAAACTGAATTGGCTTTGCAATTTAACAAAGGTTTTGAAGAAGCATTGAAGTTTGTACCAAATTTTGATAAGCTAGTTCTTGGTTCGGAGTCCGCTATGGGAGCCACGGCTTTGTCCAAACCTCAAAAGACCAGTCAGGTAGTAGATAATAAATCAAAGGGCAATGAATTTCGAACAAAGCATAAATTTAATAACGATCCAGAATTGGAAGTAATAGAAGGAAGAGCTCGGAAACAAACAGCTGTTAGTTCTGATGACCTTGTCAGAAATGAGAAAATGGATAAAGCCCTTCTTTGCAGAGGAGAGAAGTACATCGAGGATGTCACTACCATACGTGAAATCTTTCAAAAAGAGATGAAAGATGAATCCCAGAAAACCCGTTTGAAAAATTTAAAAACATCAAAGGCCGGGAGCAAAAAGCAATTAAATGAGGGTTTGGTGGACCTTAGATCTCTTCTTATGACTTGTGCACAAGCAGTTTTCACTAATGACCATATCACAGCAAATGAGCAAATTAAAAAAATAAGAAAACACTCCTCCCCTAATGGAGATTGGTCACAGAGATTGGCCATTTATTTTGTGGATGGACTAGAGGCTCGTTTAGCAGGTACTGGTAGTGAGATTTATCGAAAACTTGCATCAAGGCATGTGACATTATCTAATATGTTGAAAGCTTACCGCTTCTATATAGCTGCTTGCCCATACAAAAGAGCAGGATTCTATTTCTCCAATCAAACAATTTTCAATGCACTGAAAGATGAATCTGGGATCCACATAATTGATCTTTCAATCCTATTAGGGGTTCAGTGGCCTTCATTTTTTGAGCACTTCTCTAATTGGAAAAGCACACCACCTAAAATTCGAATTACTGGTATAGACACTCCGCAATCGGGATTTCGTCCTGCTGAGCGAGTCAATGAGACAGGGAAGCGGTTGGAAGATTATGCTCAGAGCTTTAACATTCCTTTTGAGTACAAAGGTATTGCTTCTTCCAATTGGGAAAACATTAGAATTGAGGATTTTAATGTCAACAAAAATGAACTAGTAGTTGTAAATTGCATTTTCTCTGAAATTCTCTCTGATGGAGCAACTATTATGGATAGAACTAGGGATCATGTTCTAAGAAGAGTTAAGGAGATCAATCCACATGTCTTCATCATTGGAGTTGTTAATAGCTCAATCAATGGCCCCTATTTTGTCTCACGCTTTAGAGAAGCCTTGTACCACTATTCTGCGTTGTTTGACATGCTTGACACAACCATGCCACGGGGCAACCCTGAGAGGTGTTGTATAGAAAAGTATTTGGGCCAAAAAGCTTTGAACAGCATAGCATGCGAAGGGTCAGAGAGGGTAGAGAGGCCCGAAACTTACAAGCATTGGCAGTCGAGAATTGCGAGGGTTGGGTTTGTTCAAATGCCATTGGAGAGGGCAATTGTGAATACAGTAAAAAACTTGGTTAAAAGCCTATATCACAAAGAATTTGTTATGGATGAAGAGAATGGATGGCTTGTGATGGGGTGGAAGGGAAGAATCCTGCTTGCTTTGTCCACATGGAAGGCTAATCAGGATTGAAGAGTTCAGATCCAGTGCGGTATCCTACAATCTGTTTTAACCTGGCACCAATCTTAAAGCGGACCTCTATAATTCAAATAGTTAGTTTGTACTAGTGAAGTAAGATTTTGTATTATTGTACATGTAGAAATAATTGTGTTGGAGATAAATTTTAGAAGAGGAAATAAGTAACTTGGAGATTTTTTTTTCCCTTGCTTGGTTGGTTTTGTTCTTTCACCGTTTTAGTTTAACTATTGACTAACAACCAAAAAAAATTTTACTGAAAAAAAAAAAAAGAATCCCACTTTACCAAACAATTTCCCCTTTATAAGGCTTAATCTCACTTTATCTCAACTATAAGAAAAATCCCACTTTAATTATCAAATAATAAAATGCAATTATGGAGCTGATATTTGCACAATAATGTTTTTTATCAAGACAACATACATTACATCTTTTCATCGATGGATAATTTTACTTCTTAATTAATCCTCTATGTGGCTGCTATTTGTTTCCTTCTTTAATTGGCACACTGTCAACAATTCTTCGTTTTTTAAACAGGGTATGTATCGAATTTTAATTGATTTGAAAGATGTATGCAGGGCTGCAAACGAACCGAACCGAATCGAACTTACCCCCAATTTGAGTTTGGTTTGAATTAATTTCGAACTAGGTTTGGTTTGAATTTATTTCGAACGAACTCAATTTCGAACGAACCCAATTTCGAACCGAATTTTTTACGAACTCAATTTCGAACCATTACGAACTTTGTTACGACTTACGATTTATGACTTCTGACTGGGCCATAGTGCGAAATTACAGCACTTCAATAAAAACTCAAGTATTCAAAGTACAATTTAAATAAAACCCAAATATCAATAGAAGTACAACTTAAATAAAAACTCAAGCACTCCAAAGTATTCAAAATACAATTTAAATAAAACTCAAATATCAATAGAAGTACAATTTAAATAAAAACTCAAGCACTCCAAAATTAATTATAACCAAATACCACACTCAGTTTGAATGTACGCAACAGGAAATTTGAGCGAGAGATGAGTCTTTGTTGTGAGAGGCCACCATAGAGAGAAGACGTGAGGGAGATTATTTTGGTACTTAGCGGGAGAGGAATTTGGGCGAGCGGTTTTGGCGTAAATTAGCGGAAAGAGGGAACAAAATTGGAGGCAATGGTGGAAAGAATAGCGGGTTAATTGGTTGAATAGAAAGGGAGCGGATTGATGACATGGAAGAGATCTAGACATTGGTAAGAGGATAAATCTAAGGGTGTGAAATTATTGAGGTGATCGGATTGCAGAATATGTGGGGTCACTCGCTTAGTTAATATTTTATTTAATATTTTATTGAGTGAGTCTAAAAGTGCATTGCAATGATACAAAATAAAATTAAGCAGCAAATAATTTGGAAAAAAATATATATATATTTTCAAACTTTTTACATTTTTTTTACTTTTTGCATGTTTTTTTTATTTTTTATCAAATAAATAAGTATTTTTTGTATTTTTTGCATTTTTTTTTACAGCAATACATATAATTATTTTTTTTTTTTTAAAATAGCTGATCAATAACATCATTTTTTGCATTTTTTAGACATATAAAAGAAATATTGTACCTTGATCATTTTTTTGACAGCATTTTTTTCATTTTTTTGACAGCAATACATTTTTTTTTGCATTTTTTGGCATTTTTTTTGGCATTTTTTGCATTTATTTTCGGACCGTTCGTTTTACTGCGAGAATTCAACGGTCGATCTGCAACGAAATCATTCCAAATCTGATCTAGAATGATTAAGGTGCAATATTGAACGTAACCAACATAAAAGTTCGGAAGTTTTATTATGTATGAGCTTTAATCCAACACGAAATGTTTATGGCCATACGATGCTTCAATTTTCGATCAACTAGATGGATGGGTAAATGAAAACAAAATTTTATCAAACTTTCATGGAAGACGATAAATGCAATGCTCTTTGATTTCAACGGCTCCGATTGGTCAACGGTCGACATGTTTACGTGCGCCTTCATTAACTTAGAAATCAAGAGTATATGTTTCATGAGACATAAACTCTTGCCTTGTGAGTTAATGAAGGCGCACAAAAATATATCATCTGTCGTTCGATAGGAACCGTTGAAATCAAAGAGCACTGCATTTATCATCTTCCATGAAAGTTTGATAAAATTTTTTTTTGATTTACCCAACCATCTAGTTGATCGAAAATTGAAGCATCGTATGGCCATAAACATTTCGTGTTGGATTAAAGCTCATACATAATAAAACTTCCGAACTTTTATGTTGGTTACGTTCAATATTACACCTTAAACATTCTAGATCAGATTTGGAATGATTTTGTTGCAGATCGACCGTTGAATTCCCGCAATAAAACGAACGGTCCGAAAATAAATGCAAAAAATGCCAAAAAATATATTGCTGTCAAAAAAATGATAAAGGTACAATATTTATTTTATTTATTATTTTTTATTATTTAATAGTTTCTTAAAGCTGAAATTAATTGAACAAATTTATCAAATTAATAATAACTTTATCAAAACAAAGAAAAACGAGAGAGTTGAGACTGGATTACTCAAAAAACTCAGAATCCTACCATAAAAAGCAAAATTTCTGGTATAAACATGTGAATTTTTTATTTGAGCTTTGTTGTTGAATTTTTTTATTTGAGCTTGTAATTGGACCTGACTTTCTGTTTCAGAAGTCAGAATTCAAAGCAATTATGGATTGGACAGCTTATATTTTCATCAGTGAACATAAGTTATCAACATAAATTAACGGTTCACGTTTGAGTTAATTTCGAACTAAATTTGGTTTACGAACCTATTTCGAACGAACTAGGTCCAGTTTGAGTTTGGTTTGAATTAATTTCGAACTAAGTTTGGTTTGAAATAATTTCGAACGAACTCAATTTCGAATCGAATTTTTTCCGAACTTTTTCGAATCAAACTCAAATCGAATTACGAACTACGAATTTTTTGTGCAGCCCTAGATGTATGTACTCTACCAAATAATTTTAAATTTTTAACTGTGAAAATTTAATAATTTTTCGCAAAATTTATAAGAGTATGTTTAGTTTGACCTTCTTTTTAATCAGCGAACAGGGCAAATTTAGATCTCCCCTCTTTACAAAATTAAACGGTACATAATAACATAAATATTGGTGCACCATTGGAGGTGTTAACAAACTTTTTGGATAAATATATTAACAGAGTATGTTTAGCTTCACGCAGTGCACGATCAAAATGAAAAATAAAAAACTGATACTCTGCATGGAGCCAAAACAGCTCTCTCAGTATTTTTATCGCCACAGAGAACCGAACTGAAAGTCAGCAAACTTAAAAATCCATTCTTCTTTAACCAACCCCGCCAATTGTTTACAGCCTAATGTACTGTTGTAGGGCTCACAAGTAATTGCGTTCATTGACCGTCCACTGACAAAATTGCAATCTAGAGTCCATATCCTCTGAGGTAAAAGAATATTTAAATTTAGATCTGGACTGTCCAATTAGAATCAGGGTGGAATGCACGGGAATTTAATCTGATTGGACGGTCTAGATGAAAATAAAAATATTCTGTTACCTTAGGCGTTTGATTTCAATACGCCGCCTAGGAGCACCTTTCTCTGTTCAATTGAGGAGAAGCCTCCTTAACCTTAGATGTGATTGCTCCAGTTTTGTTATTAAAATATCCAAACGAGCTCTTCACAATTGTAGCTAATTAAGTAGGAGCACTCTGCTGAGGTACGATGCCAAATCTCCTTCAAAATCATTTACTTTGGCCATAATCTAGCTAGTTACTATGCGGATTCGACGAGAACCACTGGGTCTGGGTGATATTTAATTAGCCACTGAAAAGAAAGCGGAGATTTAGGTTTCTCTTATTCCAGTTTTCATTTTTTTAATTAAGTTTTTCCTCCAATTAATATACTTTTTTAAGATTACTGCCCTTTAAAAAAATAGTATTAAATTTTCATTTTTTTTTATTCTATTTCCCACTTCCTCAAGAAAAAGGTCCCAATCATGACCTGTACTGGATCAAATGATTACATGTATCAACTATAATAGCAGAATCCATTGATCGACCATCCTAGTAGCTTAGGCTGACATGACCTAAGCAATTGTGTGGATAGGAAGGACATTTGATCAAAAAATACAAATTAGAGGGACCTGAGTGAATAATTATAATATACAACAAGGCCCTTGTAGTGTTATCAAAATAAGGAAGCAACTCTTGATTTTACAAACAAAACAAGCAAAAGGAAAGGGGATTTCTTTTATTAGCAGTAAACTACCATTTAGGCTGAGATAACGTGATTCACTGCTAGTGTACGATGGGTAATGGCCAATCATCAATTTAATTAATGAAAGTATTTACCACTTCCAGAGTTGCTGGAGTATGAATTCTTTGTCATACTTTTCATATTGGTTAATACTATTTGTGTTAGATGGTTTTTGGTGGTAACTAATTTAGTATGCATGCAAGATGTTTGGCTAAATTCCTCATAGAGCACCATTGTCAGAATCTAACAGGTTAAGTGGTCCTCCAGAAATTCTATAACTAGTCAAATTTTTTAGGATATTCAAGTCTGCAAGTGCATTTCTAATTTTTATACCAATAACTTTAATTACTTCACAACTCCTTTCAGATAATATTTACAGACCCATTTTCATTCATCTAAGGGTTAAGCCTTTTTTAGTAAGGTCCACCCTTGATATCTGGCCAAATGTACGGAATAGTGTAAAACTGTTTACCTATCCGAAATTCTTTTTAATATTCCCTTTCCTTTTAAGTCTTATATTTATTTTAGTGGTTCAAGTTTGAACCAACCACTCAAATCACATGCAAACTGTTGACATTGTTAACATTCTTTGAGCTTGGGTGCACAGAAGAAATCTTGATAGATTTTATCAACTTTATCTATACTTTACCACCTAATTATGCAATTTTGTATAATTTGACTTGGTCTAATTGGATTTCCAGGTCAATAAATTTGTCTTCAATCTGGAAAACCCCATGCAACATGGCTTTTCCTGAAGAGAACAACTCCGTTTTCAACCTGGATGAACCACGTACATTCACAAATAACAGGAGCCACACAAACATCTCACAAAGCATACCCGAAAAATACCCATATAATGAAAATGAGTTTGTTCTGTACCCAACACTAGAATACATAAACCGGATTCTATTGGAAGAAGACATCGATGAACAATTTAGTGGATATCAAGAGGTGGCAGCTCTACCTGACATCGAGAAACCTTTTTACGATATCCTTGGAGAAAAATATCCACCTTTACCAAATAACCAGATAGCTTTGAGCCAATTAAATTCAAACCATAATTCAAATACATCCATTTTAAATGATCCAATCATCCCCAGCTCAATTAGTACAGGCTTGACACAAGACTCTAGAATTGAGAACTTACTGACTAAAGAGTTCCAGAGAGGAGTGGAAGAAGGAATGAAGTTTCTTCCAACTATCCACAATTTAGCGATTGATTTGGATGTCAGTAGGCTTTCACTGGATACAACACATAAAAAGAATAACAAGTCATCAGAAATCGAATTGGAGGAAGAAAATGCCCATGGCTTGGTGAATAGACGCAAGATTAAGAAAAGCTCAACTGATGCCGACTTGAATCTTTTTGAGGGACGAAATAGCAAAAAATCTGTATTTTATACTGAGGAAACAATAAGAGATGAAATGTTTGATCAAATTCTACTTAACCATGGAGTGGAGCATGTGAGAGAAGAAGTTTCTCATCTGCGAGAAATAATGAAATGTGCAAACCCCCAAGTTACCAAGAAGGAAAACAAAGAGCACAACATTGATCTTGAGTCTCTCCTCATCCAATGTTCTGAAGCTGTAGCTCACAATAGCCGTAAAACAGCTGAAGAACTTATAAAAGAAATAAGGAAGCAAGCCTCTCCAGTTGGCAATGGTATACAAAGACTTGCATGTATCCTTATTGATGCACTGGAGGCTCGCTTGGCTGGCACAGGGAGTGAGACATATCACCAAATCGTCAATAGACGAATTTCCTTCAGAGAAGTTTTGAAGGCCTATCATATGTACATTACCGCCTCCCCTCTTCTGAGGATTTCATACCGAGTTGCTAATGATTACATTTGTAAAGTAGCAGAGAATGCATCAAAGATCCATATAATTGATCTAGGCATTGGTTTTGGATTTCAATGGCCAGCTCTAATTCAAGCTCTTGCTGAGAGGAAAGGCGGTCCTCTCAAACTCCGAATTACTGGTATAGATCTGCCTCAGCCTGGCTTTCGTCCTGCAGAACGAATCAAACAGACAGGAGTGAGGTTGGAAGAATACGCTAAGAGTTTTGGCGTTCCTTTTGAATACCAATACATTGCCTCATTATGGGAGTGCATTTGTATTGAGGATCTCAAAATTGATGATGATGACGTGCTTATAGTTAACAGCATGGTCCGCTTCAGGCATATAAGGGACGACACATCCCCCATAGATAGCCCGAGAAACCAAGTCCTCAACCTTATACAGCGGATGAAACCCAAACTTTTCATCCTAGGAATACTAAATGAATCATATAGTCCATTCTTTACCACACGCTTTAGAAAAGTTATATTACATTACTCCATGTGTTTCGACATGCTTGACTCGTTAATTCCACGGGATAACGAGGGAAGGCAGCTATTGGAAAGAGAGTTGCTGGCTCCTTGTATTATTAATTTGGTAGCATGTGAAGGGCATGATTGGGTGGAGAGACCTGACACATACAGGCAGTGGCACAAGAGGATCTCATCAGCAGGCTTTGAACAGCTGGCGATGGATCAGGACATAGTTGAGGATTGCAATGAAAAGGTGAAAAGTAGCTACCATGAGGCATTCTTCATTGAGAAAGGAAGTGGTTGGCTGCTTCAGGGTTGGAAGGGAAGGATATATTACGCTCTATCAGTGTGGGAACCAAAACTCGAATAATTTTGATGATCTCTCAAGAGATGGCACTGTATTTCTCTAATTAAACCATATGTACTTTTAAAACTCTGCTATCTTAAAAATGTTTCATGTATGTACCATGACTTATGTTCCCATAATTACCGTTGAAAACTCTCCCTCCGGCACTTATATTTAAGGGCTTATTTTGTAAATTAAGAAACACTGCTAGAATCATATCATTTGAAGTAGCGGTAACATAGTGCCTAGCATAGAGTTATTCTTGTACATTTGGAAGAGTGACAAAAACATTAGTTTGTGTAGTGCTTATAAAAATTTTGTAGCGAGTTGGAAGATCAAAATACTCTTTGTAACTAACTTGTGACTGACATGTAATGCTATATATTAAGGCATATCAATTTACAAACTTGTGATTGACATAAAAATTGCTGATCCGGGTGAACAGTAAAAACAGTGCAACAAAATTCTGGATTATGTGATCAGCAATTTTCAAAGTGGCTTAATAAATAGTAAAAAAATCCAAAAAAATGTAAAATTTGGTCTGCAAGCACATTTCAATATGTATATCAACTTGAACGGTTTGAATCGACTGTTTGGACTTTGAAAATTCAAAAACGAGTCCGAAGTAAAACGTTCGTTTTACTTTGCAAAGCACAATAGCCATCTCTATATATAGAGAGAGAGAGAGAGAGAGCTCTTATATATATTCATATGGAAGCCCAGCGCATATTTACAAGTATAATAAATAAATGTTTAGCAGCTTCTTTAATTCGAAAATGACTAATACGCTATAAATGTATTTGCTTTAATTCAAAGTCTTTTGTAGCCATAGCTGATAATGGGCCATAAATTCAGCTGCTCAAATCCTTCGGCCCAAATTAGTAATAAAATAATATAAACACTAATTCACATGAATTTCACCCAGAACGTCTGTCTGGAATAACTGGTATAATAACACTTATTTAGTTCCAACTCTTAAAAACAAAAGAAAAAAAATTTTAAGAGCCTGTAAAAAAGCTGCATGGACTATGGGAAACTTCACTTAACTGGACTTGTATTCGGATGAATATAAAGAATTGGGTCCGGATTTTACTGCATAACCAATCCTTTTTTTATTAATAAATGTTTGATAAGAACTTGGAATTTTTTTAATTAATTAAAATATCTGTATGCGGTCTATATGGACTACATATGTGAATGTATATGCAAAACCACATATATGAGACTGCATGAAGATTTTCATGCATTTTCCGACTGCATACGCATATGTGGCCGCATATACGGTCTATGCAGCATTTAACAACACTGCACAAAGCAAAGAACATATCAAATGAAAATTTAACAAACTTAACTCACTCAAAACAAAGTCAATTCAAATCAAGCTTATTGTCAAGTATTTACACTGCCAAGCCGAACAGAAGATGAGCTAAAAAATCAGAAAATGAAAAAAATAATAATAATGAATTACAAATTCTCTTGAACACAAAATATCAACCTGGTCATTTCTGGCAAATTTTAACTTGCCCCAGACTTGCTAATCTCTAATTTCTTCTTCTTTCAGACTATTTACAGACATAAAATGACAAAAGGAGTAAAAAGAGCAATTGCCAGGTGGTATGACTGACGATAAAAAAATGTAACCGACAGCAATGTTTGCAGATACATCTGCATCCTAGATTACCATATCAAATGAAAAAAAAAGTACAAAAAAGAAAAGAAAAAATAATACAACGCTTTTTTCAATCTAGCATAAACCCGTTAAGCTCATCCTCTAATGCATCGGCATGTGTAACCCGTTTCCCATCTTCTGTGAGTGGCGTTGCAACTAAGCAATGCCTCTCTTCCAATTCATCGAAGAATGGGTCACATAACAGCTCAGCAGCTGAAGGGCGGGCCCGTGGCCGACCAAGACACCTCTCAATGAACTGGAAGACATCTGGGTCACACACTCGACTCAGAGCATCAGGCCGGGCACCAGATGCCACCTTCCTGTAGATTTGAACTATGTTGGTACACTCGCTGTAAGGCATCTCCATCGTTACCATTTCTAGAACACAAAGGCCGAAGGAGTAAATGTCGACCAGTTCGGTGTAATCTTCTTCAAAAAGTTCTGGTGCCATGAACTCTGGTGTACCAAGGACAGAGTGCGCCACATGGCTACGGCCCACAATAGCTGCTAGACCAAGGTCACCTATCTTCACCTATGCATACAGTAGGTGGTTAATTCCGTAAGATCCTCAATAATTAGATCTAATTTTAGGAACCAATATAAGGGAATAAATTTTGTACAGTAAAGAGCGAAGTTCTAATAGAAATCTGAACAAATATAGTAGGCTTAACTTTAGAAGGAAATGTTTATTTATGGTTGGTTATGTCTTGTAGAAAATATTGTTCAATTATTGAAATTAATCATGACAGATCTATAATGGCTTCCATAATGCCCACATTAGTTTTCTAAAGACCACTTTCTGTTGCCCACTACAGAGTACAGGGTAACAAAAGATTTTATTAGAAGACCAGAGAAGCAGGATTTGGGGTTGTGGGGCGCAGCGCGGTGGACAGATTTCTGGAAAAGGTACTTAGAAGAAAAGAAAAGTTATTGACTAAGTTATCTTTCCTGTGCAATATCCCTCAGAGAAAGGAACCATCACATAAAGTGAAAGACTCAACCCTTTCAATTAAAAGCTTGTCACAAGAAAAAGGCCACAAAAAAAGGTATGTGTCACAGGTCAGAATCCACGGGTCAACTTCATTAGAGACCCAGTTTAGATCTACCTTTTTTATTTACATCTCTATTATATGGTGTAATATAATATGCTAAAGATGCTATGTCAAGAATTGACTTGTTCCTAATAGAAAAAAATATCAAAACTTGACCCGTTTGTATTTTAATAAAGAGGTTAATGTTTAGGTACATAAAAATAACTATAATGCATGTTTTATTCTTTTCTTGAAAGACCCAGGACAGAACTCTCTGAAAAGCAAAAAACGAGGACATTAAAACAATCTTAAATTAAAGACAACACACTTCTTCTACGGGAATAACACAACCTAATGTTCATCCAACAACCAATTCGGTGAGAGGGAAAAACTACTACCATAATCAAGTAACTAAAAAATTAGTGCTTACTCAAGAGCGTATAATTTTTAGGTTTGAGCCAAAATTCTAATTGGAAGCCTTGAGTTTGTTCCTAATTTCTATTCTGTTATTTTAATTCCATAATTGAAGTTCTCTCACCAAATTACTATATACTCATTCAAAATAAAGTATCAGTTACACCCAGTAAAACAAGTAATGTCCTGCATACCTTAAATCCTACACAATTGACGAACAAGTGGAAATTTGAAGAAACAAGGGGAGGTATTATTTCAAAATTTCCTGGGGTGCCACATAAAATAAGCATAAAATAAAGAATCATACCTCGCCAACATTGCCGTTGATGAAAATATTACTACAGTTTAGATCCCTGTGAATCACACATGGTTCATGCGTATGCAAATAATCCAGCCCCAACAGGATCTGGTGGGCCCACCTCTTTAAAGCCTTGAGAGAGATCTGCTTGTGTTTCTTCCTGTACCCCCTCAGATCGCCTGAGTTGCAGATCTCAGTGATAAAATTGAGGGTCTGGGATTCAGGATTGACCCACTGCTTGTGCAGAGAGATTATATGCGGGTGGTGGAGTGATTTGAGGAGGCGTACTTCACCAAACAGTCGGTTTAGCATTACTGGTTCATCAACAAAGCCTCTCAGTTGAACCTGATAGAGATTGAATAAATGATAATTTAAAAAAAAAATAAGGCAATGCAGTTTTTAAATTTTTTTATGTTTTACTCTCATCCACCATTGATTAGGTATAAAAAAAGTTTTAAGGTAGAATTTTGCAAATTACACACTGCATGTGTTTTATCTGCATAGAATAACAGTAGAATTTCAGTTAATCTGCAGGTAAGAACTAACATTTTCATAGTGCTGTTGGTCAATTTTCCTTGGGAGCAAAAGCATGTAAAGATGTAAATGATGTACGCAAGAGGGCACAAAACAAAGTTGAATGAAGGGAAAACAGATTGCAACTATACATTAATGTAAGCAAACTTAAGAATAAATTACAAGTTCAAGTAGAGAAAAACAAAAGGCACCACACCAGACTACTTGTCTTATTATTCAACTTAATCAACTGAATTTTTTTTTATCAGAAGCTAATGTAATTAGCATAATTAAACAGAAATTAATGTTTAAAATTGAAAGTAGATAGATACCTGGTTCCAAGCCACCTCAATACCTTGTTCTTGATCAAAAGCCTTGTACACCTTTTTCACGGCACCGGCCCCTAAAAGGTCTTTGTACCGGCCGTACCGATCAGTTGCATCCACTTCCACAAAGATTTCTCTATCTTTTTTAGACGTCTCTGACACTTCAAGCAACATTTTAATTTCTGAAACTCTACTCTTCGTCAAAGAGAAAGTCGTAAAATCCTGGAAAGAATGAGAGTGGATATCAGAATTAGGTGCAACCAATGTAAGATATCTCCAACAAGATATTTTTTTTTTTTTATTTTATAACTCAGCCAAGTAAGAATATATCCATTTTAAACCCAAAATATCCAGAGAATGTCGAATAGATATTCTCAAAAGTGCTAACTCATTTGGAAACAATTGCAATTACACATTTGCCACCAGAAATTGTAAAATTTGTAAATTGTAGAGAAGAATCGTGAGCGTAGCGTAGATGAAAACTAGAGTTACCTTCAAAATTGTACGAACGAGATGA
Organism: Carex kokanica; assembly: GCA_025461125.1. Classification (NCBI taxonomy): domain Eukaryota; kingdom Viridiplantae; phylum Streptophyta; class Magnoliopsida; order Poales; family Cyperaceae; genus Carex; species Carex kokanica. The sequence continues at coordinate 42,482 of JAJGRX010000953.1, read as the reverse complement.
CGATATCAAATGGAAACGGAGGCGGAGAAGAAGATGAGGCGGCAAGCTGACCGCGTTTTTCTCGAGTAAAGCTGCAACGGTGCCATGTGCAAGCTTTATTATCAAACGGAAAAGACGGAATCTTGAAAACGTAAGAATGGGTCAGAGTAGGGTTTACAAGTTCAATTTCGCAAAAGATATTTAAAGGAGATGATAGTGTATGAGCTAAACACTAAAATCGGGATACGAAAACAAATTTACCAGAAATAGATGGAAAATAGATGGAAAAGGTTTGTAATTGTAGAGAGAGCTTCGATCAGAGAACGAGTCGAGACGACAAGTCGAAAAGAAGTGGAGGCGGCACAGGGGCTCCGGGTTCTTTCCTGCAGATTCCCCTATTTATTCCTGCTACGCTGCAACTGACTGGTGGGCCCAACTGGCTTACGGATTTTACCTAGGCCTTCAATGAGGCGGGTCCCAAAGTCTGTGACTCGTGACAGGAAAAATACACTGACAACATGAAACAGAAGATTGACTCGTGACTCGCGACTCGTGAGATATAACTTGATATTAACGGTTACGTTGTCTCCATTACTTTAAACTGGAGCATTCCACTTCCTATTATCCTGCGAAGCTTCGATAATAAACATAGTATTACTATTATTAACTACCATACTTTTAATAATTTTTATAAATAGATATATCATAAAATGAGATCTTATCTGCCAAATATATCTTCATATATCTTCTAATTAAATCTATAAACGTAAGAATAAAAGTTTGGATATGATCGAATATTATTATATCTATGCAATCTTAATTATAAATTGTTAATTTTGGCTGTCCATAAATATTATAAATTATTTTATTCTATTTGATATGTATCAAATTAGTAAAAAGTAAATATACGATTCTTTTTGCTTTACATTTGTTTTACATATATACATGCATGTATCATCTAGCGTAATAAATGATTACAAATAAAATGCAATAATGAGTATTAAAGTGTGTGGAACCATTGATTATATTAATTTTTTTTTGTTAATTATAAAATTAGTTTCTTATTTTGAAATTCGATTATTAACATGTCATCTTCTATACTTGTATGATGCAATTGAAAAATAATAAACTTTGATTCAAGTTGTATCTTTTATCAAACAGCATAAAACTTACAACAATTTATATTTAAAGATTTTTAACGAAGCATCATAAAATACTCAATGAGTCACTTCACATGAATACACATAACCAATTTTCAACAATATGTTTATAATTTTTTCCTAATTTGTAAAGTTTGTATATAATTTAGAATTATACTGTTAAGATTGTCAAAGAAATTTGAGAGCTTTAATTAAATTAATTAGTTAATGCAAATATGGATGAAGATGCAAGATGAGCCTGACTGGAGGCATCCATTATTTGATAAAACTTTGAGGACGGAGTCATAGTTGGCTACATGGACTTTAAAAAAAAAAAAAATTGCGGGCTCTTTCTATTTTTCTGTTTGAAGTTTGAAACTTAGAAACTAGAAATTTGAAAGGATTAAAGGTTTCGTAGGATTTCCCAGCACGACTTTTTCGTGAATCCTACGAAACCTTTAACCCCTAAAAGTCGTGCTGGGGCTGGGGCTGGGGCTGCCTCTATAATATATAGCCCCTAAAAGTCACTCAGTCGACCCCACAGAACAGAAGAAGCTGTTAGGTGTTAGCTGTCCATGAATAATGCAAGCCAGAGGGATCCAATCCAACCAACCAGGACTTAGTAAGGTAACATAAAAAAAATAACAACAGTAAAAAATTATGTGTAGATAAATATAATATAAATTGTAGGATGCGGAATGAGCCGATGAGGATATGGCTTAGCTGGACCCAAATAATATTAAAAAGATATAAATTGTAGGATTCAACGGTCAAAACAACAAATGAGAAGGAGAAGACCAAATTTATTGCATGACAAAATTTAGCCAAGGTTTGATGAGATTGAGAATTTTGTTGTGTTACGCTACATCACATCATGATTAGTACACATGTGCGGCGGGATTATATTATAAAAATAAAAATAAAAATAAAAATAAAAATAAAAATTCAACTCCAACACAAATTGAGCCGGTCAATGAATAATGATCACATCTTCCAACAAAATATTCTATACTCAATTCTTTCTATTTCTAATCAGTTGGCTACTCAATGAACATTTAATGACAAGGCAAACAAATAATTTTGGCTTTTATAAATTTATGATAATAAATCAAATTATAATAATTGCTCCATGCCAAAAGTTTCATACGGTCAGGCAAAAATTTCAGGACTTGACTTAAATTTGTAATTTACTTTAAACCATGAGCATATTTCAATTTTTATAAATTTTTTTGTTTAGAAGTGTGACAAATTCTTTCGCCCCTCAAAATATGTTATCGCCATTATTTTAATTTTAATTTTTTTTGTTATTTTAATATATAGACTCGTAATCAATTTCATGTCTTTACCAACTACGTTGCGTAGGCGTAGCGACATTAATAATAATAATAATAATAATAAAAAGCTGTTGTATTTACCAAACTGATGACCTCATGATGACTTGGCAACTAGTTTAATTTAATGTGTACAAATTTGTTAAGACGGTCGGTAGGAATAACTTTCTAGTACAATATTAGGATAAACTAATCCATAACATAACAGTGTACTAATTTACTCCACTTAGAAACATCAAATTAATAAACAAAAACATTGTACAAGTCTCTCTAGTACATTGTTCAATTAAATTTCAAGACTGTTATTCACATCCAATTTAATTTCTTAATACATTCCGTAAGATATCCATTTTAAAACGTAATATACTATAAGGAGGGATCGGATTACATTTTTTTTTTGACACATTTTGACGCCTACTATTTTCAAAGTCCAAATAGTTGATCCAAACCGTTCAACATGATGGATATATTAACACCTTGTTTGGATGGAGAGTAGAGGAAGGGAGGGAATGGAAAGAAAAGAAAATTTTCCGTTGAATCGTGTTTGGTTGATAAAATTATGTTGAAGGTGAAGGATATAGGAGGTGAAAGGTTTAACCTTGTATCATTGTAATCAATAGAATCGGTTTCCCTCCTGATTTGGGGTGTAACAGATGGAAAGAAATTTTGTTGCAAATATTTTAAAAAAAATAGCACAAATGCTCAATCCTACATCTTACATATATATTTCTTATACAGATTTTTTTATCACAAACCTACAATAACTACCGAATTTCTCATTAACCTTCTAAATTTTAATCAGCCAAACAAGAATGAAGACGGAAAGGAAAGTTAAATTTATTTTCTCTTATTAATCATCCAAACACGAAGAGGTTAAATATGTTAATCTTCTTTTCTATTCCATTCCATTCCCTTCTATTCTTCACCTCCCCTTCCTTCCTCTACTCTCCATCCAAACAAGGTGTAAAATGTGCTTGGAGATCAAATTTTACATTTTTTTTTTTGAATTTTTTTACTATTTATTAAGATGGTTACAAAATCGTTGTTTTCATACCATTGAAAAACAGCGATTTTGTAATCATCTTAATAAATAGTAAAAAAATTAAAAAAAAATGTAAAATTTGATCTCCAAGCATATTTTAATATGGTAATCATGTTGAATGGTTCGGATCGACTGTTTGAATTTTTAAATCGCAAAATTAACCTATAAAAAAACAGTGTCAAGATGTGTCAAAAAAAAGGATATAATTGAATCCCTCCTCATATACTATATGTATGTATGGATGGAATTTTGAAAAACAATTTGGATGCGACTTTCATCAAACTCAAATTTGAGTACGATGATTTCTGCATCCATAGCTTTAGAATTTATGCATATAAATATTTTAAAGCAGGACGGATGCAAAATCCATCGCACTTAAATTTGAGTCCGATAGAGTTGGATCCAAATTATTCTCGTAATTTTGATGGGCAGGGACCGCACTTCTTGGATCCAAATCACAGTGCGAGTGCGAGTGCGACAGCGCCAACGGTTTACCGTTTGTTATGCGGCGAGATTTATGTCTCTTCATTGATGCGGGATCGTGATGAAGTGCTGAATTAGATAGCGTGCTGGTTGCCACACTGAAACCTATGTTGTCCAGGCTTTAGGAAATCCTACCTTAGGAAGAGGATCGACTCTCAATTCTCAATTATGCAATCACCCTTCAATTTCTATCAATTATGCAATGGCCCAATAAAGTCAGACTTCGGCCTAGTTTACATAGACATAGTATTAATTGTTCAACCTATCTAACGTATGCAAGTAAATATTTATTTAGCAAATCAGCACTCGAAAAAATTAGAATCCAATTGCTAAATATTATTAAACTAACTTTTAACGTTTATTGCAATCAGAATTATTTGAGATAAGATATACTCGTTTTAAAAATTTATTACAAAACACAATTAAGTTTGATAGTTAGCTACTTCTAAAAGCCCGTATAAGCCCGGAATTGTTATCCTTTTTCAATCTATCAATCATCTCCTTCCCTTCTTCTCAATCTTAGTGCTAATTGCTTGCTGCTAATTCTGTTTCTCCTTCATTTTCCATACGAAATTGGAAACAAATTGTGCTCTTCTCCACGTTTTTTATTTGGACAAGTACAGTTACGGAGGTTTGGTTTCTTATCATGCATGTTCTTCCCTTTAAATATTTCAAGTTCCAGCAAGGAAATGAAAATGATGATGACACCAATCTATATCGATCTATTGGAAGGAACAAGGAAGAGATCATGCAAATTCATCTTTGTTCTGATGATCATTTTAATAATAGGCTTTCTACCCTTCCAACAATATTGTTTTTTTTTTGATGAAATGGCAGAGGCTGCCAAAATTATTGATTATAAGAAATAATTACAACAACCATTCTGCAGGGGACCCTGAACCTACACATGCTTGATACTGTGTATCCTGCTACATTACACGATCCCCAGCAGGAGCACATATTACATAGGTTTATTACCACAATTAGAGCACCATAACCTACCTACCTGAATTGCCCGAAAGGCCACTAACTCAGCAGTTAACTGTTCATTTCTGAAGATCCTACTATTCCGTTGGAGCCAGATATGCCAGCAGCCCGCTATAAGCCATGTTGAGAGCGCTCCGAAGTTTTTCCTTCCTTTGCTTCGCATCCTGGTCCACGATTTTGCCCATGAGGTAGGCACATCGTCACCAAGCTGGATTAGGTTGGTGGCAATGTTGCCGGCCATTGTGTTCCACATTTGTTGAGCGTAAGGGCATTGGAAGAACAAGCGCATAGCAGTTTCCTGACGGCAAGTGCAGAGTACACATTCCTGTGGACATTCAAAGTGTCTTCTTGCCAGTTCATCCCTTGTCAATATGCGGCCTTGCAGGAAGAGGTATATGAACACTTTGACTGTCTGAGGTACCCTTGCTGACCATATTCCGAAGAAAGGGCTTACCGTTTTACCGCCAGTTTTGATTGTGTTATAAAAGGATTTTGATGAGTACAAACCCTCTCCCTCCCAGTTCCATCTGAGCATTTGGCCCTCCCTTACGCAACTCCATGAGAATAGTGGCAACAACCTGATGAGGCTCCGCCAGAAGAAAGTACCTCCTTTGTTCCATCTATATGCACCATGAAGGATCGAGGTCCTAATTTTAGTGACCATAGCCGTCCTTCCAACAATATTGTTGAAGAATAGAATTAATTAGAGGGGTAATATTGTAAAATAGGAAAAGGGTAAAATTATAATTTAGGACAAATAGAAATTTACCGTTAGAGCTACTCTAAGTCTCAACGGTAAAATAAGTCATCAAGAGACTATAAATACTCTCTTGTACAATTGTAGAAGATATAACAAAAAATAACAAATATCAATATCAATATCAATATCAGTTCTCATAAACTTTACAAATATCTATATCTAGATCTCGACTTTTAAAAAAGCCACAACAAAGCGCATATTGATTTTAACTACAACTAACTACATTAAAGTTGTATAAAGAGAAATAAAACAGAAAAAGGAAAATGTAATTAACATATAAATTTCATACAATCCACCACCAAGAAACTAGCACAAGGAAATTAATTAATATCACATTTTTTTTCGCATTTGATGCTACACTTCACTGGACTTCCATGTAGTGAGACCATACAAAACTCTTCCCTTCCAGCTCACTAGAAGCCATCCATTGTCATCATCTACAGCAAACTCTTTGCTGTAGTATCTTCGCATAAAATCCTTCAAATTTTTCTTAATCATTAAATCTACTGACAGAGGCACCAATCCAGCTCGGAGTTTTCTCGCATGCCACTGCTTATAAGTCTCTGGCCTATCCAGCCTCTCAGAACCCTCACATGCTATTACATTGGTTGCTTCTGGGATGAGCACATCTCTCTCAATAATTAGCCTTTCTGGGCTATCTCGAGGCAAGTTAGAATCAAGCATTTCAAACAAGCAAGAAAAGTGCAATAAAGCAGATCTAAATCGAAGAGGGAACAAGGGGGAATTGTATGCACCATTATTAGTTCCATGAATAAATACGCATGGTTTAATCTTTCTAATGGTGTTTAGAAAAATATCTCTAGGACTATCCGAACCATTACCCTCGTCAGATAATCTTTCAGAATGCACAGCACAGTTTACTATAACAACTTCATCATCGGCTATTTTCAGATCTTCAACTTTGACATTTTCCCATTTGGATGCTATACCTTCATACTCAAATGGTACATTAAAGCTGTTTGCATAATCTGCTAACCTCTTCCCTATTAATTCAACTCGCTTTCTTGGACGAAAACCTGGCTCTGGAACTTCTATCATGGTGATCCGGATTGTGGGGGGTGTGCTTCCCCAGTTAGAGAAATGCTCGAAAAATGGCGGCCATTGGAACCCATGTACGATGCCATAATTTATTATATGAGCCTTCCTTACATGTCTTGAAATGTTATTTAGTATTGTCTGATTGGTAAAATAGACTAATGTTCTCATGTAAGGAGAAGACATGAGGTACTTGCGATAAGTCTTCAAAATGTCAATGATTCCGGGTTTATTTGAAAGCATTTTATGATAGATCTCACTTCCAGTGCCAGCCAAACGAGCTTCAAGTCCGTTTACAAAGCAGTATGCCAAACGCTGGGACCAGTCTCCATTTGGGGATGAGTGTTTCCTAATTTTACATATCAATTCACTCGCCAAGGAATGCTCATTTGCTGAGATTGCTTGAGAACAATAGATAAGAAGAGATCTAAGATCCACTGGTTCTTCTACTGTTTGGTCCTTATCTTGTTTCATTGCATAGTTAGATGTTTTGGTCCGAGTTTGCCGAGACTTATCTTTCAATTCATTTTGCATTATTTCACCCAACATGGGATCATCTTTGATATACTTCAGACCCCCAGGTAGAAGAACCTTGTCAAAATTTTCATTTCTAATTGGCTCATCAGAGTAAACAACTACTTGCTTTGGTGCCCTGCCCACTAATTGATCCAAATCACTAAAGCTAAGGTTCTTTTTGGTCTTGGTCGTGCGATCACTGCCACTAATTGATCCACTCGACTCACCATTAATAAAGAACTCACCGATGTTTGGGAGAAACTTCATTGCTTCCTCAGTTCCTTTCTGGAATTGCTGGGCTGAGAGGCTCTCTACGGTTAAGGCCACTGTCAGATCATCACTCAATAAAGGTGGTTTACAAGAGATGACATCATGCCCAGAAACATTTCTTATCAATTCCTTTTCCCCATCAGGATTTGATTTTTCGTTGTTGGTACAATCAACAGAGCTCATTTGGTTTGTAGGGTCATGTAGCAAAGGTTCATCAGGCGCCGGATAGTACTCTTGTCTAAGAATATCATGAAAGACCTTCTCAGTGGCAAGGAGAGCTAACTCTTCACCACATGTGCTTATTTTCATGTCTGTGCCTTCTTCAAGTAGCATATGGCTTATGTATCGGATTACGGCATTTGAGTTGAGATCACTAATTTCTTCACTGCTTTTAATAGTATCTATCTGAGGTTCAGGTTCCCGTGCAATGTTGCAATCTATACTTCCCTTGGATGGCGCTTTATTGGTGCTTGCACGGTAGGGCTCTGATTCATCATCTGTTGCAGAGCATGAGGCATTCTGTTTTGTGTTAGAATCATCCTGCACCACCTTGTCTATTGATTCAGAAAGTTCAACAAGGTTGAAACGGGAATCCATATCAAATTATTCACCAATTACTAAAGAGAGGTGTTCTCCCAAAGCATACCTGTTTAGAAATAAAGATGTTGCAATTAGCCACTCTATGCAACTATTGTTCTAAAGATATCTTGTATGGCAACCAATGTCTTTAATGAAAGTATAAAAAAGAACAAATAAAATCAAAGAGATCAAAGGAAAAATACACTTCATAATGACAAACTTTTCACGATGTAATATATACTTTTGGCCAACACAAAAAAGAATGATCCAGTCAGATTTAGTTCATATGCATGTTTTACTCTTATGCTTGCTCAAATTCTATAGTCCAGAAATTATGTTTTCAAATAAAACACAATAAGGGGACTTTTTTTTTTTTTTTTTTATTGAAGCTGAGCCTAAAGATTAATTCAGAAATTTCATCTTACATGATGAACAAATATTTCACCCCAGATATTCCTAAAATTCTCTGCTTGATAAAAAATTATAAAAATTGAGCAGGACCCACGACTGGTAACACCACAAATCTTCCACTATGAATTAATTTTGCTATAATCTCAAGAACATCCAACCACCTGCCCGAGTAATATCAACAAAGTTTATTGAAATCGACATTGCCAAGTCAACATAGTGAAATTATGCAGGAAGGCACTTGAAAAATATAAAATTGTATTAAATTTGATAAATATAAAAATTATGACTACTGCCTTGAATGCTTCACAAATTGATTCCGCTTAGGAAAACAAGCAGGATTCTATTATTACAAAGCAACACCAAAATTGAAGGGAAGAAAACAGTAAAATATACCTTGTCTCTCTTAATCTTATTATCCAATAAGAAATTGAGAATTGAGATTGAGATGGGGCCAATTGATTTGCAAAATAGCTTTATCTCTGCTTCGGACTCTCGCCAGTGAATTTTAGGAACTCGGTTATTGTTCAGAAATTTAAAGAGAATAACTTGGGGGAGAAAGTAAATAGTAGGTTGGAGCGGGGAGTAAAATTAGATTGAAGAGCTTGATAGAGACTGCATTTCAGATTCAACGCTTCAAATCAATTATGACTGTAAATCTGACTTTAATTAATTTTTCCATAGAAATAAAATATTCTCATGTAGATTGTCTGATTTATTGGCTACTGGCCGGTGATGTTTCAAATAAATCACGATAAAGGAAGTGCTAATAACTGTGAAACCATGCTAGGGACTTGCTACGAGTCGAGTTAGGGACTTGCTGCGGATCTGAACACTCCTATCCCCGTTCTTACTATATAGATTTTATCAATGAATCACGATAAAGGAAGTGCTAATAACTGTGAAACCATGCTTACAAAATAATAAGATCGATTAAGAGAGAAGTTATTTGGATAATAAGATTAAGATAATATCAGAGTAGTTTGGAGCCCCAATTAAATGGAGTCATAGTCGTGATTGATTATATATGCCACCATATTCTAACCAATTATATATAATAGGAGTATACTGAAAATGACCCAGTATTGGACCATCTCCACTGAAGAGAATCAGGGGAAATAGGACCGGGGGTAAGGTCAAGTTTAGCATGTAAAGCTTGCCATTCTGCAAAACAAACACCAGTAAGTTGTCTAATAAACTCAACATGCACACCAGATGGTTGTAAGGCTTCAATTACTAATAAGTCAGGATCTTTAGCAATCTGAAATAGGTTAGGGTATAAGGAGCTAAGGGTAAGTTCTCACATCCATCTATCCTTCCAAAAAAGAATAATAGAGCCATTGCCTAATAACTTGCTAAAACCAAGAGAAACAGTAGCAATCTCGTTGAGTACTCCTTTCCAAAAAGGAGAACATTTTGAAGAAAAAACAGCAAGACCATATTTATCGATAATCAGATTTTTCCAAAGCCCAACCACTTGTGGATCTTGGAATATGAGAAATATGAGAAGCAACCAGTAGAACATGAGAAGCAACCAGTAGAACATGAGAAATAACCAGTAAGAAATGAAAAAGAACAAGTAGAATATGAAAGACAACCAGTAGAACATGAAAGACAATCAGTACAAAATGAAAGGAAACTAGAAGAAGATGATATACAACTGGAAGAAAATGAAAAACAACCAGTAGAACATGAAAAAAAATCTGTAGTTGATGAAAGACAACCAGTAGAACATAAAAAATAACCAGTACAAGATAAAAGATAACTAAAAGAAAATTAAAAACAAGTAGAAGACAAAAGACAATTAATAGAATATGAAAGACAACTAAAAGAAGATGAAATACAACTAGAAAAAAATAAAATACTACTAAAATAAGATGAAATACAACCAGTAGTAGATGAAAGACAACTAGCATAACAAGAAAAACAACAGCAGAAAATGAAAGACAACTAGTACAAAATGAAATACAACTAGAAGAATCACTAGTAATAAATGAAAGACAACTAGTAGAACACAAAAAATAACAAGTAGAAGATGAAAAATAACCAATAGAAGATGAAAAACAACCAGTAGAAGAATCACCAGCAATAGATGAAAGACAACCAGTACAAAATGAAAAACAACCAGTACAAGATGAAAGGCAACCAGTAGAACATGAAAGACAACCAGTAGAACATGAAAGACAACAAGTAGAACAAAAAAAACAACCAGTAGAACATGAAAGACAACCAGTACTAGATGAAAAACAAGTAGTACAAGATGAAAGACAATCAATAGAATATGAAAGACAACCAGTAAAATATGAAAGACAAGCAGTACAAAATGAAAGACAACTACAAAGAGATGAAATACAAGTAGATGAAGATGGAATATAACAAGTAGTAGATGAAAGACAACAAGAAGAATAAGAAAGGCAACCGGTAGAACATGAAAAACAATTAGTACAAGATGAAAGACAACTAGAAGAAGATGAAAGACAACTAGTAGAAGATGAAAAATAACAAGAAGAAGATGAAAATAACAAATAGAACATAGAAAACAACCAGTAAAACATGAAAAACAACTAGTACAAGATTAAAGACAACAATAAGAAAATGAAAGACAACTAGAAGAAGATGAAAGACAACTAGTTGAACATGAAATACAACCAGGAGTAGATGAAAGACAACCAGTAGAAGATGAAAAATAACTAGTAGAAGATGAAAAATAACTAGTACAAGATGAAAGACAACAAGTAAAACATGAAAGACAATTAGTAGAAGATGAAAGACAACTAGAAGAAAATAAAATACAACTAGAAAAATATGAAATACAATCAGAAAAAAATGAAATACAAACAGTAGTAGGTGAAAGACAACAAGTAGAATAAGAAAGACAACTAGTAGTAGATGGCAAGTCTCCTACTTTCCTCTTGTTAAATTAAATTTTTAATTTGAGAATAAGAAGGAAGATGTACCGTGGTCATGATTTGAGATCTTACTGCTTCATAACTCGGGTTTAGATCCGCGAGGTACTGAAAAATAATCATCCTCTTTGGCCTGCTTCTAGAGTGTGGCCAGATCTATTATTGGCCGATAGGATCGAAGCTCATTGCATTTTTTCAAGAGCACTAAGGTACTCAGTATTGCTTATTGACCTTTGTTTTTCTTGTTGAATTTCCTGCATAAGTTGATAAATATGTAAGAAATTATATTGCTGATCATACATGGTTTTTACCGCTTTCCACAACTCATGTGTCGTTTCTCCCATCATAAAGAGGTTAGATACAGCCGGCTCCATTGAGTTCATGAGTAAGGTGATGATTCTATCGTTTGTGGTTCTCAACAGCTTTGTTGCCCTTTCTTCTTCCTCAATTTGTTTTGCCGAATATGTAGCTTCTGGTTTTTTATTTTCTCCATTGATGTATTCTAACATCTCTCGATCATCAGGGCCCTAGATGCTGCCCTTGCCCATGACAGTAATTTTTGCCATTGAGCAAAGTGTTTGTTAGCTTGGAGAAATTTGTTGTCTCAATTTGCCCTTCTTGAGCCATCTTTCTTTTGCTGAATTTTGTTGTGATTTTGTGTTTTTTGGGTCACAGAACTCTTATGGCTTTGATACCATGTTTTTTTTGTAAGACAAAGAGAGAAGATGTTAAGAAAACAAATTGTATTTATAATCTTATTTTTTTGTTTACAATTGTCTCTATTTATAGTTACAAGGCAACAAACAACTAGCCATTGGAATGCACTATTCCCTATTGCTATTAATTACTTGGCTAACTCGGTTGACTCATGAGTTGAGTTCGAGTTGCTCCTAACTCGCTCATTACCAACTCGAGTTAATTGGCTCGGTTGTAAATAATTGATGGTTTTGATAATTTGGTAATTAGTAGACTTTATTATTATTATTATTATTATTATTAATAATAATAATATATATTATTATTATCATTATTATCATCATCAGCATTATCATTATCATATATTGTGGATTGTTTTGATAATTTGTAGATTAACTTTATAGATTGTTAATTTTATAAATTGATAATTTGTTCATTTTTTGGAGTTGTCTATTAATTAAAATTTTCTTTTATGAGCTAACTCAGCACGAGCTGATTCGAGTAATTCACGAGTTCGGGTTATTTTTTCAACTTGTAATATACAACACAAAAACATATAAAATCAGCCAATTGATTCGGTAAAAAGAATCCAAGTACCCATAATCGAGGAAATAAATCTATTGTGATTCAAAGGAATCGCAGGATCTGTTATTTCAAATTCAACTTTCTTATTTTTTGGAATACACGAACGTTAATAAAAGATGTTTTTATGAACAAATTTTAAAACAAATGAAAGATTGAATTTTAAATAACAGATCTCTGCAATTTATTTGGATCGCAACAGATTTGTTTCCCATAATCGACCATCAAATCCCAATTTGTGAGGTGGTGGACCCACCACGTAGTGCATATGATAGCCAACCGAGGTTTCTACTTTCTAGGATCATTTGTGAGGTGGTGGACCTTCAACCTGTTTACGTTCTTTTTCTTTAACACACGGTTCAATGGACTGCAGCGGACTTTGAATTTTTGTCAGGAGAATGCCAAAAAATAACGAATTGAATTATAAATAGCTAATTGAATTTAAACTCATTAACTAATTAGATACTCAATAACAAATAATGTCTTAACTTGTACTTTTTAATGCTCTGACTTATAATTTATGATTCTCTAACTTAATTATAATTCTAATTACCAATCATAATTCAAAAAAATTATTTTAATTTTAATCTTAAATTTAACCCGAATTACAAATCAAACATCCAGAGTAGAAACAAAAAAAATTTCAGAGGGGGCAAAGTCAATCAGGACGTCCCGATCTTCACTAAAACTCAAATCCAGGGGGAGAGCAACTGCCCCTCCCTGGGACCATGTGGGTCCGCCCCTGACGTTGATAGTTGATGTAATAAAAAGAATTAGGATTTTTATGTCAAAAACATTTTTATGTTGACAATTTCAACAATAATTTTTCAAGTTATGTCAAAAAAGTTATATAAATAAACAATTATAGACATAATATTTTTCTTATTGTGTATCAATTTTCACGTAATTCTAATTTTTTTTGTATATTCCATCAAAGATCATTAAATATTTATTGGTGAAGTTTATATAAATTTTATTAATTTTTATGTATATAAAGTGTATAAAGTATAAATATAATTTACTTGACAATTTTTCATATTTTTTAACGTTGTGAAGATTGTCAAACTAATTTGTCAATAAACCCTGCCATATAAAAGTTACAAGTGATCATGAGTTGACAAATTTTAATCGAATAATTTTTGTGATGATGGAGATTTTATAGCTAGTTAATGCTTGAGGGACAAAATGGAGAATCGTTACAGGAGGACAGTTAGATGCTTCTTCTTCTTTTCTTTTTTTTTCAAAATTTACAAGTTAATTTCTACTATTCAAAGTTTATATGGACGGGATCAGAAATTTAGTGAGTTACCTGAATAGAGTTGTGGCATAAGATTGCTGAAGCGCATCTAGAATGATACATATATATATAGGTAAAAGAATTCGGTACAGACTCGTAGTTATGTATTAGATATTAAGCAGAGAAAGGATAGATCATAAAAGCCGGCACAGGTGACAGGTGACAGGTGACAGGTCCTGCTTTGACAAGCTAACACAAAACGACAAGCTTGATAATAATATCACGTATTCACATCAACATTAGAAGTCAAATGTCAAAACTAGCGGCCTGGTCCTGGTGTGCTTTCCAACAATTATCTCTTTTAGTTTTAGGTCATATCTAATATTCTAATCTGGGAGCGGAATAACACGAGATAACATTATCACCAATTCACCATTTCGCACAGAATAACCGTATCTCTCGGTTATCCCCCATTTTTTTTTTAGGGGCAATTTCAGGTATACCCCTCAAAAATTTCAAAATTACGTATTCCCCCCTCTAAAGTTTAAAATTACGTATTTCCTCCTCTAAACTTCAAAAACTCACAAATTTACTCATTTTATTGTCTTTTATATTAAAACTCATTCTTAATTTATAAAATACCCATGTTACCCTTTATTAAAAGCATAAAACAGCTATCATACTCAAATTTGAATCAGCATGAATCTTAAAGCCAACACGCACATATATTGCTTTAAAATCCGTGCACACTAGATCAACATGAATCTTAAAGCCAACACACACATATTGAAGCTACAAGTACAGATCTTAATGCGATGTGCGTGGATCGGACGATAGATGAACTCTTCATATTCAAATTTGAGTTCGATGGACTTTTTATGCTTTTAATAAAGGGTAAAATGGGTATTTTATAAATTTAGAATGAGTTTTAATATAAAAAACAATAAAATGGATAAATTTGTGAGTTTTTGAAGTTTAGAGGGGGAAGTACATAATTTCAAAGTTTAGAGGGGGAATACGTAATTTTGAAGTTTTTGAGAGGTATATGTGAAATTCCCCCTTTTGTTTATTAATATCCTCAATTAAAAAAATACAACAATGCCATCGATTTTTTTTTAAATGGCATCTGGATTTTAAATGCCCCAATCGCCAGGAACCAGTCCCGAAGTGAACCTCCAGAAATCCTGACGATCCACAAGGCACAGAACTGCTAGGAATTATGACAATTATGTTATTTTTTTTATTTTTGTGAAAAAATGAGGATTAATTGAGTAAAATTGTTCATCAATTATTTTTTATGATTAATAACAATTTCACAACATAAAACCATGACTAAATGATAGAATAAAACAGAAACACTGCATTAGTTCAATTAAAAAAATGAGCATCCTTCTTTTAGATGGGCGTTTATGAATGCTCCAACAATTGTACATGATTTTACTGTATGATCCGTGTGTGATAAAAAAAATACAAACTTTTTCACGTAATCGATTTGTGCCTTCCTGTTATAATGCATCTCTGTCTATTTGTTTTAAGTCATTTCTCTCAATTCTAAAGCACATGTAGGTTGTACATGTATTTATCTGAGACATCTCTCCAAAATAGGCGAGTCTAGAGTGAGGAATAAGGCAAGAGAGATGATATCTTCATCGAGAAGGCAATATCTGACAAGAAAACTTCAAACGGACGTATCTCGGCGCTCGAATGTCTAATTTCAGCATATGACCCATCGTTCATCGGTATTCCAGTGCAGTCAAAATTATAAAAAAACAAAAGGAAGAGAGGCTCAAAACTTCAATTGAAGTTTATGAGTAAGTTTTTTTTCGATCTAATTTTTTATTTTCTTGTCCTTTGCCATACTCTTTCTTATATATTGTTCGTTCATGTAAATGTATGAAGTCTTAAATCTAGATTTTTTTTTTTTGTTATATTTTCATTTTTTAATTCAAATATTTTCATTTGAAATTTAGTTTAGCATTTTTGGTATTCAGATCTAGGATATACTACAAAAAAAACAATAAATTTTAGTTTAGTGTTTTTATTTTGAAAATAAAAAAAACAGAACCGCTAGGGAATTTTATAAAAAAAAAATATCGAGGGTATCTAATTTTTTTTAATTAATTGAGGATATTAATAAAAAACCGGAGATTATCCCAAATTATATTGCAATAAAACACAATATATGATGTTTTATTTGGTTTCATAAAGTAAAGAAGTTTGCCTTAAAAGTCCCTAGTTTATTTGGTTCAGATCCTCTCCAATCATTAAAGAAAATAGAAAATATGCTCCGAGAGCTCGGTAGTCGGTACCATGCGTTAAGATCCTACAATTGTAGAGTATTCAAGCGCATACAATTGACTCTTTTGGTACATCTAGTCGAGGATATTTTTTCCGGGAGAATTTCATATATACCCCTAAAAAAATTTAAAATTATGTATTTCTCCTTCTAAAGGTCATAATATCATATTTTCCCTTCTAAACTGCAAAAACTCACAAATATATCCATTTTATTATGTTTTCCAATAAAAACAATTTTTAAATTTATAAAATACCAATTTTACCCTTTATTAAAAAATATATAGATATGTAGCATGTTTTATAAAAATGTTTGGTCAATTTTTTAGTGTAAATGGGTCATTTTGCTACTTCTAACGCATACCCACTGACATTTTAGGCACATGTTTGCGTAAGTGTCGGAAGTAGAGAAATCATTCAAGATCAATTAGAAGACTAATATTTTTCTCAAACATATTACATTTTTTTAACAAAGGGTAAAATGGACATTTTATAAATTTAAAATGAATTTTAATAGAAAAGACAATAAAATTGGTACATTTGTGAGTTTTTGAAGTTTAGAAGGTAAATATTATATTATGAACTTTAGAGGGGGCAAATACGTAATTTCAAAGTTTTTGAGGGGTATACGTGAAATTCCTCTTTTTTCCGAGTTGTCAAGGTAATTAAATGATGACTAGCTTTATCAAGCTCCTTGTGTCTGAGTTGATTTTTCTACACTTCATTCCCACCATTTGCAAAGAGATAGCAGAGAGGTAGGTAGAAGAAGAAGACAGGTCCTTCCATACAGGAAAGTGTTATCTGCATTCACAACAGAGAAAGCAGAGTAAGCAGAGACTAGATAGAGTACGGTTAGGTACGTGCTTTACTTCATCTAATGAATTTCCTGGTATATTCGAAAGAATCTTTGTCCATGGGCATTGTTATTTAAAATCAAGGGTAAATTTGTCACGAAATTAATTCTTCTGACATTAATTAGCATAACAAAGCATATGTAACATGGCTTTTCTTTGTAAAGAGGTTAATTAAGTCCATATTATAGAGGCGGGGTGGGTACTGGGGGGCTTGTTGAATTTTGTATCAGTTTTTTGTGCAGCGATCTCAGGCGTCAAGCTCAATCGAGAAAGAATTAACAAGAACTAAGAAGAATTATTGAAAGAAATGAAAGCTTCTCAGTTCGGAACTACGAACTCAGAGAAGAAGATAAGAGAGAAATTCTCGAATTATATTGAACATAACATAAAATTGAATCCGTGATTACATTGCCTATATATAGGCGATACAATTCTAACTAGAAATTCTTAAAACAACCAGCTAAATCTCTCTAATCAATCTACGCTCGCCACATCAGCTGACAGCTCATCTTCCTTTGTCTGATCTGGCTTAACTGATTCTGATATTCGGTTGCTCTGTCTAGTAGGGCCCCTTGTCAGCGATCCATCAGTATTTAACTCCGTGAGTAATTTAGTTATGGGCCCATTGTCAGAATCACTGGGTTTAACGGAACGTTCGCGAGTTAACGGGCTTCCTTCATCTTCCGTCTTGCTTCTTCCTGTGCTCCATTCGCTTCCAACGGTAACTCCCAAATCGCATTCAATTCGCGACATTCCACCCCCCTTAAACCAATTCGTGTCCTCACGAATGAACTCGGGAAATTGGTGAGCAATTCGTGTGTAGTCCTCCCATGTTGCATCAGCGTCTGATTGACCAGTCCATCTAATCAGCAATTGAGCTATAGCGGAGTTCCTTCTGTTGATTATCCTTCTGTCTAAAATCAACTGAGGATGTGGCTGGGTCGTAGTACTGGTACCTATTACTGGGAGTTGAGGGAATGGATTCTGGTTTGGACCCAGTTTGGCTTTTAGTTGGGAGACATGAAAAACCGGATGGATAGCGGAATCAGCTGGTAGATTGAGCTTATAAGCTACAGTGCCTATCTTCTGCAAGACTTCAAAAGGTCCATAAAACTTGGGGTTGAGTTTTTGATTATTGAAACCTGCAATTGAGACCTGTCTGTAAGGTTGAAGTTTCAAATAAACCCAATCGCCTCGCTCGAATTTCCGTTCGCTTCTATGGGAGTCCGCCAGCTTCTTCATTCTATTTTGTGCTTTCAGCAAATTGGACTTCAATTGAGCCATGGACGTTTGGCGATCTCGCATAACGACATTAACAGCTTCTACTTGGCTTCTAGGAGCACTGCCTAGACCCAATTGAGGAGGGGGATAACCGTAGAGAGCTTCAAAAGGCGTCGTCTTTATCGCGCTATGAAAATTGGTGTTATACCACCATTCTGCCAGTGTCAGATAGTTCGACCACTTCTTTTGTTTGTCAAAAGCCATACTACGCAGGTAATTTTCTAGGCATTGATTTACTTTTTCTGTTTGGCCATCGGTCTGGGGATGGTAAGCTGTACTCATCCTGAGTTGCACACCTAATTTGGTCATAAGCTCTCGCCAAAAATTGCTTGTGAAAATGGGGTCTCGGTCTGAGATGATGCTTGTGGGTAATCCGTGGAGTTTGTAGACATTGTCAAAGAAGGCTTGAGCTATGCTGCTAGCTCCATATGGGTGTGTGAGGGCGACGAAGTGAGCATATTTGGTGAACCGGTCGACGATCACCATAATTGAGTCGCGACCATTAGATTTAGGTAGTCCGGTGATGAAGTCCATGCCCACGCTTGTCCACGCATTCTCTGGAATTTGAAGGGGTTGCAGTAATCCTGGCTTAGCGATGAATTCTGGTTTGTTAATTTGACAATTATCGCACTGTCGGATATGCTGATGGACATCTTCCTTCAAATTGGGCCAGAAAAATAACTTCTTGATGCGTTGGTATGTTGCAGTGATTCCTGAATGACCACCAATGCTGGAATCGTGCATTGCTCGCATAATTGATTGCCTCCAATCTCCATGACTGCCTACGCAAATGCGATTCTTGTACTTCAGCACATTCTGGTATTGCGACAGGTGGTGGTGAGTAGTGTCAGGACCTGCAGTCTGTATCTTTCGTTTCAATTCCTCCACCCAAGCATCTCCAATGTAGCTGTCGTGTATGTCATGTACCCATTGAGGTATTAATTCGCTCAACACCATCAATCCTGCAATTGAATCACAATTTTGACCAAAATGCCCCTCTCGCCTAGATAGAGCATCTGCAACCTTGTTCTCAATTCCTTTCTTATATTCTATTTTGTAATTCAGTCCTAAAAGCTTACTTAAACCTCTGTGTTGCATAGGGGTATTTATCCTTTGTTCAAGTAAGTATTTAAGACTGATTTGATCGTTTTTAATGATAAATTCATTATTCAGAAGGTAATGTCGCCATTTTGACACAGCTGTAAACAAGGCTAGCAGTTCTTTTTCATAGGTTGAGAGAGATTGATTCCTAACACCCAATTTCTTACTAATGAAAGCTATAGGTCGTTTGAATTGCATCAGTACTGCTCCCATACCATCATGGCAAGCATCAGTCTCAATAATAAAAGGATGATTAAAATCAGGTAATTGCAGTACTGGTGCTGATACCATGGCCTGTTTTAATTCATCAAAAGCTCTTTGAGCTGTATCACTCCATTGAAAGGCATTTTTCTTTAGTAATTCAGTGAGGGGTTTTGATATTAAACCATATCCTTTGATGAATTTTCTGTAGTAACCTGTGAGACCCAAGAATCCCCTTAAGCTTTTGACATTTTTTGGGTGTGGCCAATTAACCATTGCTTCAATCTTTTTAGGGTCAGTAGAGACACCATCTTTGGAGATAATATGACCCAGGTACTCAATTCTTTCTAAACCAAAGTCACACTTTGAGTGCTTGACAAAAAGCTGATTTTCAGATAAAATTTGAAGTGCTGTTCTGAGGTGAATAACATGATCCTCAAGGCTTCTACTGTATACTAAGATATCATCAAAAAATACCAGAATAAACTTCCTAAGAAAAGGTCTAAAAATATTATTCATGAGTGCTTGAAAGGTGGCTGGTGCATTTGTTAATCCAAAAGGCATAACTCTGAATTCATAAAGACCATTGTGAGTTTGAAAAGCAGTTTTATGAACATCTCCCTCATCCATCAAGATTTGATGATATCCTGATCTCAAATCCAACTTAGAAAAATACTTAGCCCCATTTAATTCATCAAGTAGATCATCTATAATTGGAATAGGGTATTTGTTCTTAATAGTATTATCATTTAATTGCCTATAATCAATGCACATGCGCCAAGAACCATCTTTTTTCTTAACAAGTAACACAGGAGATGAATAATCACTAGTGCTTTGTTGTATAAAAGAGTTCTCCAATAATTCTTTCACTATCTTTTCTACCTCCATCTTTTGTAAGTATGAGAATCTATAAGGCCTAAGATTGATAGGTTTAGAATCAGGTTTTAGTACAATTTTATGATCAATTAGTCTCTTAGGAGGGAGTGATTTTGGTTCTTCAAAGAGGTATTCAAATTCCTTAAGTACTGGTAAGAGAGAGGGTAGAATAACCTGATTTTGCTGATGGGACTGCAATTCTTCTACCTTGTACAGTTGAGCATACATCATTTGACCCCCATCTTTACTATCCTTGATGAACTCAGAAATTTGCTCACACAACTTGATCTCAGCAGTGAGTTCCTCAGTTGAGAGAATTACTTTCCTTCCTTGATGCACAATTACCATCTTACCCTTCCTTAGGCTGAGTTCTATGTCCATGGAGTATAACCAGTCAATGCCAAGGATGATGTCATATCCTTGTACTTCTAGAAGCCTCAAATCAGCCTCAAAGGAATGGCCTTGCAATGAGAATTGAACTTTCTCACAAATGGCACTAGTGGACATCTTCTCACCATTAGCAACTCTAACTTTCAAAGCATTGATATTGGTGGTGGCAAGATTGAGATGTTGTACTAAGGCAGGATTGATAAAAGAATGGGTACTCCCAGTATCAATCAAGGCACATATGGGTAGTTTCTCAATCAATCCTTTAAATTGTAGGGTTTTGTTACAACTAGAGGAGTGGGGGGCACTGATAGTGGATATTGTGTGCTCTTCTTCTTCACCAGAGTTTTCTTCTTGTAGGACTTCACCTTGTCTAAATTCATCTTGGTATTTACAAGCCTGTATCTCTTCTTCATCCTCAGCATCCATGGAGTGAATGCCTCTACCCATCTTATTACACCTGTGGCCTTGAACCCACTTATCATTGCATCTGAAACACAACCCTAATTGCCTCTTCTGATCAGTTGTTAGAATAGCCTGGGGTTTAGCCGAATTTATTTTATTCATCACTGGTGGTTCCCTCCATCTCTGAGCATTTGGATCAGGTTGTTGAAAGGAAGTTATTGGCTTGATTGGTCTGGAGTACTGGTAGGGTTGAGACCTGTTAAAACTTTGCTTCCTATCAGAAATTAAATTTGCTGCCTCCACCTCTAGGGCTACATTAAAAGCTTCATTAAGAGTTTTAGGCTTGAAAAGAGTAATGGTGTTTTGTAATTCCTCTTTGATCCCACAAATGAAACTCCATACATAAAAATTTTCATGTTTGATTCCTGTGTCAGCTAATAACCTAGCCTTTGCTTTTTGGAATTCTTTAATGTATTCATCAACTGAACTAGATTGGTGAATTGTTTTGAATTGACATATGGGATTAGACTTTGGTCTAGTTTGGAACCTTTCAAAGACAGCATCAACCAAGATTGGCCATGGTGGGTTGGGATTCTCAACTCTGAAACAAGAATACCATTCTTTAGCATCACCTATAAAATTCATAGATGCCATTCTTGTTTTGTAAATTTCGGCCGTTTGATAAACTTCAAAATAGAAGTTACTATCCTCTAACCAGTCTAAAGCATTGGTGCCATTAAAAACAGGAAAATCAATTTTTGGTAAAGAACCCCCTTGAGAACGATTATGGTGATCTTGGTGTCGATTGTCTCTTCTTGAATTTCCATGCACATCATTATCATTGTCGCGGTGGAAGCTATTGTTTCCTCCTCCATGAGGTGTATCTTGCCTTGAATTGCTACCATCACCCGCCCGATTCTGTTGTGCAGTGATGAAATCTCGAAGCATATCGGTCAAAGCGTCCACCTTTTTATCGAGGTTGTCCAATCTTGTATCTCTAAGCTGAAGTGATGCTTGGAGAGAAGATTCAGAGTCTTTGGTGATCTTGGCCAACTTTTCTTCAATCGCTAACATATCCAGAGGTACTTCTCCATCTGATTGATCGCCGCTTCTCAATCTCGGCATCTTGCCTTTTCTTGATCGTCTTGTCTTGCGATTTCCCAGCTGCGATTCGCGAGCTCTGATACCACTTTTGCAGCGATCTCAGGCGTCAAGCTCAATCGAGAAAGAATTAACAAGAACTAAGAAGAATTATTGAAAGAAATGAAAGCTTCTCAGTTCGGAACTACGAACTCAGAGAAGAAGATAAGAGAGAAATTCTCGAATTATATTGAACATAACATAAAATTGAATCCGTGATTACATTGCCTATATATAGGCGATACAATTCTAACTAGAAATTCTTAAAACAACCAGCTAAATCTCTCTAATCAATCTACGCTCGCCACATCAGCTGACAGCTCATCTTCCTTTGTCTGATCTGGCTTAACTGATTCTGATATTCGGTTGCTCTGTCTAGTAGGGCCCCTTGTCAGCGATCCATCAGTATTTAACTCCGTGAGTAATTTAGTTATGGGCCCATTGTCAGAATCACTGGGTTTAACGGAACGTTCGCGAGTTAACGGGCTTCCTTCATCTTCCGTCTTGCTTCTTCCTGTGCTCCATTCGCTTCCAACGGTAACTCCCAAATCGCATTCAATTCGCGACATTTTGTGTATGGATTTCAACACTGTTCAATAGTTAAGAGTTACTGTGACTATTCTTTGTAAATAGGTGGTGGTGATGTACTGAACTTTTTCTGATTTTAATATATTCGTTAGTAGGCACCTTGCCAACTAACATTTAAAAAAAAAAAAAAAAAAAGAGGCTAATTAAACAAGGATACATGTTCCCATTCATTCGTAGAAACAAGTTTATACAATTAGATACTCATGCATAAACCAATAAACAATTATGAAAGCAACAGAAACGAAATATTCTCCCAAAGACTATTGCTAATGAGGTCCTTTGTAAAGTATCCCTCATCAATCCACACAAAAGCCTTATTTGCCAGTACCAGTCTTATTAGGTCCAATACCAGTACTAGTCACCACAAAACAGTCAGCTTTAACACCAAAAAGGCATAACCTGTACCAGTGAGGCAATCAACTAGTTTATTACAATTCAGACCGCCTTAACCCTCAAAAATAGAATAGAACCTTACAAATTTTGGCACATGTGACTTGTATTGTTATAATTACATGCCACAATACCTAGTATGTTTATTGTGTTCCTGAGTGAGAAAATTTTGATGTGAGTCGAGATATCCTCATGGTCTCTCTTGATTTTTTTAATCTGAATGAGCTTGGGATGTAAAAAATTCGAATAATCAGAACCGAATTGCTCAATACTGAATGACGTAACTGGAATCTGACAGCCACATTCTTTAGTCACACCAATACCAGCACTGACCAAATCATCAAATCTAAACCTGAACCAGACCTGAATGAGTTATACCCTCACTTGTCCAAGCAAGCTAGACAAAACTTCTAAACTAGTTTTTTTCTTCCTTTTTTTTACATAATGGATCAATTCAGTTTCTTGTATGCACTACGACGTTAATTGATGAGAAAAATCATGCAAGCAGCATAGGATCCCAAACCAAACCCAACTGGTACAAATCTAAAGGAAATTTTACTGACCTGAAATGAATGTAATCCTGATCCATAATTTATTGGAGGCTGCCGTGCCTGTTTGCATTTCCAAATTATTTAGTCATATAGATACTGTAAAATAGAAAATACTGCACAATTCATCATTTCGTTTTCAAGGTAAAATTACTGCACAAGTTTCATCATTGCTTGGAGAGGTGGTCATTCTCGATATATATATATTTGTTACAAGTGAAAGAGGAAAAATACGTAACTTGCAAGTTTTTTTTATAGCCAATTCAATCATCTCATATTTTTACCTTGAAACTTTGGGTATATATTCCTTTTTATTCTACTATTTTGTTTGTAACTGTCTTTTCTGCAATAAGGAATTAAAGAGTTAATTTGGTGGAAATTGCAGTTGCTGGGCACTTTGCAACTTGGAAAGCACAAATTCTACTACATAGCTTCATACGGCTTCAAAAGGACTTTGGCTTGGAAATTTCCAACAAGGGAATAATGTCCTAGATACACCGAGTACACCAGAAGCCATTTTTAAACGTTGCTCGACAATTTCCCCAACTATGTCGAGTGACAAACTACACCAGAATGCCACACCCAATCCACTCATAAGCAATGGTACAAATAGCCAAGAGGTTTGTGATCTCACGTCCAAAGCAGTAATCAACTACATAGGCCAAATTCTGTTAGAAGAAGATATAAATGATGATATAAACATATATCAAGAAGAGGCAGCTGCAGCTATTCGAGAAACTGAGAAATCATTCTATGATCTCCTTGGAAAAGAGCACCCTCTTTCACCTACCTTGATCGAATTTCATCCAACTAAAAATTATAACACTACAAGTAGTGGTTCCAGTAATACTATTGAAAGTGTTTCGGAAAATGATGTTCCATTATACAGTAATTATGAACCCCTCTTGATCAGTGCTGACTGTATATCTTCTTTATCTATGGAGAGCCTTCTTGCCACACAAGTCCAAAAGGGTGCTGAAGAAGCAATGAAGTTTCTTCCAGCCATTGGAAAGTTGTTTGTTGGTTTAGAGCCAAATAGAATTGAGTTTCATGAAAAACCCAAAGAAAACTATGCCAGTGAGAACAAAGCAATATGTTACGAGGCTAGTGCTAAGAAGTTTGCTCGTAATAATATAGAACCAGATCTATCAGAGGGGCGAGCTCGCAAGCAACAAGCAGTTTTCTCAGATGAGCCAGCAAGAAATGAGAACTTGGATCAATTTCTCCTTTCCCATGGTAGCGAATATGTAAAAGAGGTTATCTCCGTATGTGAAATTTTAAAAGAAGAAATGAACAACGAGTCACCGGGGCATCAGGTGGACATAAGTGGTATAAAGGCTTTAGGAAAGAAGGAAACTGGTATAGATGGCTTGGTGAATCTTTGTTCTCTCCTAATTAGTTGTTCTGAAGCAGTTTCTGCTAACGACTACAGTAAGGCCTTTGAACTCATCAAGCAAATAAGAAAACACGCATCCCCTAAGGGAGACTGCGACCAACGTATGGCATATTATTTGGTGGATGCACTTGAAGCACGCTTGGTTGGTACGGGAAGTGACATTTACCATAAACTACTGTCAAGTCAAGGAACAGTGACTGATTATTTAAAGGCATTCCGCATTTATCATGCAACTTGCCCGTTTATGAGGGCATCATATCACTTCTCTAACCAAACAATCCTTAACGTCTCAAAAGGTGCCGCAAAGGTTCATATAATTGACTTTGGAATCCAAATGGGATTCCTATGGTCATCTTTCTTTGAACGTCTCTCGAGCTTAGGTAGTACACCACCTAAAATCCGCATAACTGGCATAGAATTTCCAGAAAAGGGTTTTCGTCCATGCAAACTAGTTGAAGAGACAGGAAGGCGGTTGTCAGAATATGCTCAGAGATTTAATATCCGTTTCAAGTATCAAGGTATAGCATCCAAATGGGAGAACATTAGGTTAGAAGATCTTAAGATTGAAAAAGATGAGATTGTTGTAGTAAATTGCATGTATCGACTTCAAAGCCTTGCCGATGAGACAATTGCCATGAGCTGTCCTCGAGATGAAGTTCTATGCTTGATAAAGGAGATCAAACCACGTGTCTTTATAAATGGAATTCTTAATGCGTATAGTATGCCGTCCTATACAACCCGATTTAAGGAAGTTGTATCCAAGTTCTCTACATTTTTGGATATTTTTGAGTCAACTATGCCTCGAGAGAGTGAGGCGAGGCTCTATATAGAAAGGTATCTTGTAAGTCCCAAAGCAATTAATGCAATAGCTTGTGAGGGTTCAGAGAGAGTGGAGAGGCCTGAGACGTATAGGCAGTGGCAGGCGAGGAATCTTCGGGCCGGCTTAGTGCAGGTGCCAGTGGATTCACTGATCAAGGAAAAGATAAAGCAAACAGTGAGAGAGCTTTACCAGAAGGAGTTTGTTGTTGATGAAGATAACAATTGGCTTCTATTGGGATGGAAAGGAAAGACCTTATTTGGGTTGTCAACTTGGAAACCAAATGAGCATTAGAGTGTTGATTGCAAGAGTCATGACTAAATAGTAAGGAGAGATAAACTTGGCTATATTTTTTGAATGGTTTCAATGTATCATTTTAAGCACTTTATTTTGTTTTCACTCATAATTTGAAAAATGGAGCTTATATTATTATATTGTAGAAGCCTACCTGAATTGTTACAAAGTTTCTGCGTGGGTTTACTTTTAAATGATATCAATATTTCATTTAGTAATTTTATTTGGTCGCACAAGCATTAAATCAAACAGCTTACAACAATGTAATTAATTTTATTTGTTTCACTATATATGCCTCTTGCCATCGTCTCACAAGATATGATATTATGATCGCCGCACTAATTGGCACTACCATAATTCTAATTCTGGATTGGTTATTAGAAGATTACATTGCAAGGTTTAAACAACCTGCAGCAGCTGATTTGCCATGTCAGAAGCTCTAAGAAGATTATGGTCTTGGCTTGGTCAGAATCTAAGGAGATATATTAGCAGCAGTTTAATTTTTTGTTGTTGTTGATATGAAAATGAAATGGGTAGGTAATACGTACGTACGTAAGATGATATTGTACATTCTCAGCCTTCATGCTCGATCGTAATAATCGATCTCCAAAAAATTAATCCTCTTCATGCTATCTAGCTAGATTGCTTTTGCTTGGGTGTATATACTATATACATAACATACTAGGTGGTCAATTCTCCGCGTCATCAATTCAAAGTTTGACTCATTAATTTCAAGCGTTTTGCACTTTTTCGTGCTACATATATATTTTTTCTCTTATATTTATCTCCTCACTTTAAATTCTTTCATTTTAATTTCGTTAAATTAGTATTTTATTAACGAATCTTTTCAACTTAATTTCATGTATCAATGAATTCCTGTTATTACTTTATCCTACATGTAATGTATCTATCGTATTATCATTTTATATTCGATAACCCAAATATCTCTTTTCGTTAATTTAGTACATATAAGAGTACATATGAGAAATCGTTAATTTATGAGATAAACATACGTATAAGAGCACAAATATCTCTATTTCCAAATTCCTAACGGTCATGTCGAACCGTTAAACATGATCTATATATGAAAATATACTTGGTGGTCAGATTTGTATTTTTTATAATTTTTTACTAATTATTTAGATCGGTAGAAGTAGACTTTTTTAATCAAATAATTCTTTTATTTATTTTAGAATATAGTGTGTTGAATCTTTAAATCAATTGTTTAACAGAAACCAGCATATTTAAAAAAATTAAATGTTCATTTATGCATTTATCTAATAATAATGAAAAAATATTTTGTACAACTTTTGTCTGGTATTAGAGGGGTGGCACACAACCTAGTTTGTATGGTGAAGACTGGTTGGAGAGCGATAGAATGTCAAATGCTCCAACACAGTGCACCAGTCGTGGAGTACTCTGGCTGGGACGGGCGCCTCATTGGCATGTTGCACGACAGTGAAGAGAACATCAACTGGCGTGAGATAAAGTCCACACCACGAGATCCGGATCAGCCCTGAGTCGCCATCTACGATGATGAGATGCCGTCACCTCCTACATATGATTACAAGTTAATATGAAGGTACCATACACAATCATTTCTCTTTAAAAATCAATTATTATTAAGTTATCTTCAATTCTGCAAAGGATAACTCAGGTTGGGCGTTCCACAGCTGGGTGTTGAATAACAACCAATGGAATATTTACTACAACAAGTATGGAGTTCTAGTACAGATTGGCGAGGTCAGTAATTTTTTTTGTTATTTAATTAACTTTCTAGTTATTTGTATGTAAAATAAATAAAATAAATAATTAATTAAAAAATAAAAATTTCGATGCTGCTAAAGAGCTGGCGAGAGCTCGACAACGTACGGAGGAGTTTTCGCCAATTTGTTGATGGATGGCCCCTCGCTATTGCAACTGTTTGATTATTTTTTTAGCTTTCCGGAACACTTGAAAATGGTACTTCAATTTTGTTTCATTTCATATATAGTGAGTGTATGTTGTTTTTAGTGTATTTTCATTCGCATCAACTTGTTTTTAGTCAAAATCTCACTCGTCATAAACTCGTTTTTAGTGTATTTCATATTTTCTCTAGTGCTTACCGGTGCATATCCTTGCTGAAATGATACAAATATGGTAATGTCCCACCAAACAAAAGAGAACCAATATTTATCGCACACGTTTAGATAAATGACGCACCATCCCACCAGACAAGTTGCATTTTTTTTTCCTTTCTTTCACATTTGATTTGCATGACCCCCGTAGATTTGACCCGGAGCCAATGCCAGTCTTTTTTTGCGATCAAATGCACCTGAGCTAGTCACAAAGGCTCAAGCACCAAAAGATGTGGATGTCCCATTAGATTACTTAGCAAAAAAAGGCTAGTGAAGTGCCAAACGATGAAGAAGAACACTTGAAACCGATCAAGGCACTTCACCATAAAGAATTAGGAACTGATCTGTTGGAGAAAGAGAGGGGAGAGAGTAAAAACTTTTCATGAATGAGGTGAAAAACGGGAGGGGTACTCTCCAATATATAGGCAATAGAAAACCGCTTCAGAATGGGGCGGTTTGGTACAGGCAGCAGACCGCCCCACTGTGGGGCGGTTTGGTACGGAGAGTAGGCCACCTAAACGTTAGGCAGTCAGGGTCTTTTAAAAAAAAAATACTAAGAACAAATTTATTATTTTTCTTTTTCAGAGGGTATTAATAAAAACCTCGGGTATTTTTGATAGTATAAAGTTTGCAACTAAAAATAATTCAGTGGGCCTGTTGCCATCATTACCTAAGAAAAGATCGCCCAACTAGTTGCCAACCCCATAATTCTTGATTGGTTATAAGAAGAATAGAAGGATCCAATACAAACGAAAAAAAAAAAAAAAACACAAATCAATGTTCGCAAAATAAAAATCACAACGTGTCATGTCAAAACTATAAGATCATTTCTATCCCGGATATTATTAAATTTTCTAATTTAAGGTGATAATTTCTATTTTAATAAAAACTATATAGGAAAATTTCTTATTAAAAAATTGTTTATAAACTATCGTAAAACTATTGGCTGAAGTTTATTTCTCACAGAATGATCATTTTTCCGCTGAATAATTCGCGGAAACAACATTTTTTAACTTTTATATTAAAAGTTGTTGTTTGGACTAATTTTATTTTTATTTTTTCCTACTAAAATATTAGAATTGATTGTTCAGATTGTTTACAATATTCATTGCAACAGTCGATTCACCTTTCTTTATAATATTTATAATATTTTATAATATTCATCGTAACAGTCAAAGTGAGTTGTTTGACGCATTCATATAAACAATCAATTGTTTATATTAAAAAAAAAAAAGATTCCTAATTGTTTTAAAATTCCGGTATAGACTCGTAGTTATTAGGTATTAAGCTAGCAAGGTTAGTTATTAATTTAGGTATTAAGACTGGCCAGCATAGGTCCTGCTTTGGCAATTGTCATGGTTACTGATAAAAAATAATCACATCAGCATTTCTCACAGAATAATTATATCTCTGGAATATCCCAAACTATGTTGCAATAAAACACCATATATTAATATAAGATCCTCTCCAATCATTTAAGAAAAGAAATTAATGCACAAAATTAAGGGATTGTAATAAAATCTTTATAATATAATTGTAGAGCATACAATCTTTGACTCTTTTGGTATATCTAGCTAGTCTAAGTTTAGGATTGTATTTTTTTTCTCCGAGTTGTCAATGCAACTAAAATGTTGACGACCTTTATCAAGCTCCTTAGTCTGAGTTGATTTTTCTACACTTCTTTCCTTCCCACCATTTGCAGAGTAATAGCAGAGAGGTTCTCCTTATTCACAACAGAGAAAGCAGAGCATGCAGAGATTACGGATAGGATAGGTACGTTTCCTGTTATATTTGAAAGAACCTTTATTTGTTACAAATTAATTACAATTACAGAGAATATTTGAAAGAACCTTTGTAAAGTATCCTACGTACATCAATCCACACAAAAGCTTTATTTGCCAGTATCAGTCTTAATTATTAGATCCAATACCGGTACTAGTCACTAAAAACATTGTACTGAAAATCCGAAAGTGAATAATTGTACTCAAGAGCTTATAAATATGATCTAAAAACATTGTAAAGACAGTTACTAAAAACCAAGATTTCAATTTCATTCGTTCTTTCAATTTTACTACACAAATTTATTCTTGAGGATCATTTAAATCAAAAATTAAGAAATTTCTTTCAAAATTACTGATTCTTGTTAGGATCTTCATCAAGGTCGTATATATTACTGTTTTTCCAAGCTGGTGGTAGTTATAAACAAATGGTATATCACTTTTTCTCACCAGCTTTTTTTACCATCTTAAAATATTAAAATTACACATTTCTCAGCGAATTGGAGAAAATTTCAATGTTACCAAACACGCACGAAATACCTGCATGCCGCCCTTCTCTATAAGTTTTTTTGCATACCAAGATTTTTTTTTTTTAGAACGAGTGTACAAAGTATCTACGCGTCATTAACGTTTTTGGAATTAAAACATTTGTTAAAATTTACCATGATAAAAACATCGACGTGCCATTAATGTTTTTGCATAATACATCGATGCACTCAGGGGCGGATGGACATAGATCAAATGAGGGTCAACTGAACTAGTGACTTATTTCGAAAAGAAGCTTAACAAAAAAAAGATGAACTCAAATAGTAGACTTAGATTTGTTTTTCTTTTTATGTTGATATATACGGATTCAAAGAAGATAGGACACTATGATGCATATTAATAAAACGGTGACATTTTCATTTGATAAAGTGATATTATGTCAAATTAAACAAGATTTTGGACTATCAAACTTTTATACTTCAAGTATGTAAATGTTGAACAAAATTATGTTATAAATATTTTTTGTATGTTTGGATCTCATTACTCAAAATTCTGCCTTCGTCCCGGAATGCACTGTGTCCGAAACTTTATAGGTAAGTTTATTTATCTTTCTTAAAAAAAGTCTGTCTATGTATGCATTTTATTTTACAATTTGTGATTTCTAAAGAAATGTAATAGGTAACTAGCTGTTTGATATCAAATGCTTAGTCTTGAAATGAAATGACAGTTTTATACAGAGAATCAGAGAAGTCTTCTCATACAGAGGAACACTGTGAGCAAAAGAGAGAGAAAGCAGAGGAAGCAGAGGGTGAGATATGATGGTTGACTTGTTCCTTTTGTACCAGTGAATTAAGAGAAATTAGCTGAATTTATCCAGGTATTCTAAAAATGCCAATCAAGATCTATTTTTTCTTAAAAAAGTAACTCTCTTAATAGAGAGCCAAATCTATCAAGGGTTACTGTCTGTTTTGCATTGGATAAACAGACAGTAAAACTTTTTAATAGACAGTTTTACTGTAGCAGCGGGTTCGGTTCCTTTTGTAGCAACAGACAGTTTTATAAGGTGAACTGGAAAGAAATGAGAACTTTGACAATGTCTTTCTATCTCTCAACATCAGTGATATGAATCTGATCTGTCTGTTTTGCATCATAATTGGATATAAATAGCAGTGTTTATGCTTTTCATGTCATGAGTGACAGCAAAAACAAATCCAATATTTACATTGTGTGCTTACTTGATATGCAAATCACTAATCGACATAATAATAGTAAAATGAAATTCATCCAAAATTTCCTAGTTGACAGATTGAAAACAGCACTGTGGCAATTATTTGATATCATTTATACTGAATACGCCAGGTAATGAAGCTAGCTATATGAAAGCAATTGTATCCTTTAAACACTAGAGAATTATTAAATCAAAATTCATGAAATCAGACAATAAATAGCATCTTTAAGGTCCGCAGAACATGCAGGCAAGCAAATGAAACAATAAATGCCATAGCCTAAATTCATGCCAGGTCAAACCATCTTTGGTTTCCATATAGACATAGCATCAAATGCCCTCCCGCTCCAACCTTGAAGCATCCAGTTTCTGTCTTCCTCCACAAAGAATATCTTGTTTTTGTAACTTTTGCTCAACATTTCACGGCATTCTTTCATGATAGCACAATTCAGTGGTATCTGTTCAAACCCAGCGCGCAAGTTTCTTTGGTGCCACTGCTTGTAGGACTCTGGTTTCATTGTCCACTCCGAACCCTCGCATGCTAAAACATTAAGGATGTCTCTGGCAAGGAAATCTCTTTCGGTGACTTGCCTCAATTTGTTGTCCCGCGGGATCAAAATGTCGAGTAGTTCGAACAATGCCGAGTACAATGGCAAACACTGCCTAAAGCGTGTGATAAAAAAAGGGCTGAAAGCCCTGATATTCAAAACTCCTTCAATAAAAATATGTGGTCTCATTTTGTATATCAGATTGAGAACTCGGTCCCTTGGACAATCCAAGGAAACTGCCTCATCACCAACCTCCCTGAGGCGATACAAGCAATTTACTATTAACACCTCATCTTTTTTAATTTTCAGATCATCCAGAGAAATAGCCCAGTTTTTGGATGTTATCCCATGATACTCGAATGGTACATTAAAACTTCTTGCGTAATCTTCCAACCTCCGACCAGTTTCTTCTACTAGTTCAGCTGGGCGAAATCCTGGGCGAGGGAAATCTACCCCTGTGATGCGAAGATTTATGGTCTTCATATTCTGATTAGACAAGGCTTGGATTAGAGATGGCCATTGGAATCCAAATCCAATGCCTAAATCAACTATATGCAGCACCGATGCTTTCTTTGCCATATTCATGATAGTTTGGTTAGCATAGTACGTTGAAATTCTAGCAAAGGGGCATACGGCAATGTTCAAATGCACGATTCTTAAAACTTCAAAGGTGGAAATCCGTTTTTCCACAATTCGGCGCCAAGCCTCACTCCCGGTTCCTGCCAAACGTGCTTCAAGTGCATCAGCAAATGCAAAAGCCATCCTTTGGGTCCCATCTCCATTGAGGGATGCTTGATTCCTTATCTCCATTATAAGACGTTCAGCCAATTGATGGTCATTAGCATATACTGCATGAGAACATTGGATTAGAAGATTTTCAACATCTACAACTTCCACTTTATCATTTTCAGAGCATTTGCTTGTATTACTCAGAGTGATTTCCCGTAAATTGGGAACTTTTTGCATGTAGTTATCATGCGCAAGAAGCACTTTGTCAAAAGTTGCATTTCTTTGAGCTGTTTCTTCGGAATAAGGCATGGATATTTTCCGGTTTCGGCCCTCATCCAAAGCAATATGAGATTTCTTCTTACCCTTTGACCCAAATCTCTTAAAACCCTCATCTCTGTCCTCCTCATCTCCATTGAAATCAAATCTAAATAAATCATCATCTTGCTCAAATGCCGAAGTAGATGAGAGCTTGTTAGCTTGGAAATTCAGAACCAACTTATCAATACTAGGGAGAAATTTCATTCCTTCTTCCACTCCTTTGTTGAACTCAGAAGCTGGTACGGTAATGAAATTATCAGAATTTTGTTGATACGGATATCCCTGATCTATGGAAGTTGGATACGCTGGCTGTGGTTTCAGAATCTCTACCTTATTCGCTGTATATGGGTATTTCTGGCCAAGGATATCATAAAAAGGTTTTTCCATTTCAGACAGAGCTGACTGATCTTCATGGTACAATGCATCCCTTCCCTCTAGATCTTCTTCCAACAGTATCTGGCTTATATAACTCAAGGTTGCATCCAATGTTATATCAGAAGAGCCATCTGAGACGAGTAAGGTGTGCTTCTGCTTCTGTGATGTTATACTCATTTATTGCCAGGTAAATTAATACCAGTTTGATCTGCCAACAAATTAGGTAGATCTATCATATTACATTCAGTGATTAAGTAAAACCGGAGCAGATTTATTAAAAACCCATAATTTATTTAATTAAAATTAATTCTCAAATGAACTTTATAGAAAATCTGATGTATAATTTTGAAAAATATAAAGGTCGGATTTTGAAAATTTGAGATATCTCGGACGGAGGATAAAGTTAGAATCTCTATTGTATCCAATATACAAATCCAGAATAAAATATCAGCCTTTAATTATTACATTAAAAAAGTTCACAAGGAGACATGAATTAATATCCTCTTTTGACTTTTGTAATAAACAGAAGATCATTCATCCTTTAATTTCAGAAGAAAAATAGTAGCGTAATAAACAGACTCATCACATCAAAATTAAGAAACAAAAAAATATTTATATTCAGATAGTAATATATATACCTCGCTGACTCGCTCAAAGGATGGGGGAAGAAGAGATCCTTCTTTAATTTGTTGGATTGACACAGTCACAGAGAGGAAGTGATAGAGGTAAGGACTAATTAAGGAGGCTTGAATAAATCGCTCCTCTGCTTTGCTTTTCCTCCATGATTAAAAGGTAGCAGCATAATAACCTCAGAATTTTTTTATTTTCTCAGTTTGATGAAACTTAACGTTTATGTAACGACTTGTACTGGAGAGAGCATAACGACTCACTACACAATTGCGTATATATGTAGAAAGCCCAAAAAAAAAAAGTTGCTATTTTTGACTTAAGAGCGCAAATATAATTTAAAACGAGGGTGGCCCAGGATGAGGTCCAGAGTCCAGACCCTACTAATTACTATGAATATGAATATGAATATGAATATGATTGCTCTCCGGTCCGGTCCGGTCCAGGCAGAGAGAGAGAGAGAGACTGAGAGAGGAGAGCATATACAGTCAGTCTTATATATGGACCGGATCCGGATGTCATGTAACATCCAGATAATGAGTAATATAATCCACCCCCACGGCCCCACCCACTAATCTCTCCCACATCTTTCACTCTCTCTTTTTGGGACCACAACAATACTGGCAACTCTGATTATACCAACTTACTATTTTATTCAAAGGGGGAATTTCATGTATATCTCTCAAAAGTTCCAAAATAAATAATTACATATTTATTCTTCAAAATTATACAAATTCACATATTTATCCAACCTATAACATATCAAATATCTCCAAAAATAATTATTTTTTTAACTTTAAAATTTATTTTCCAATATTAATTAATAATATATTGACCATTATGCTCTTTATTTATGTCTCTTTAGTCCACCTGAATTCTCTTCTCTCTGAAGTGGACAAAAAATTTCGGAGTCAACAGAGGCTCCATTTTTTTAATTTTTTTTTGTGGAATGTTGCTTTCGGCTCTGATGACTCATGACTCACGGACCAGTGTTCTAAATAGCGCGCTATAGCGTTTTTGGACCCCAAACACTCGCTATGACATCAAAATGCGTTATTTGCGCTACGGATGCTATAGCAGTCTATTTGCGCTATACAATATGGGTTTTTTTTTTTAAAGCAATTTATATGGATTTTAAATAAAGATAAAAAAAAACTCAAACCGAAATTGAATTTGTTGCTACTTGCTACCGATAAATCAATTTAAAATTGGGAATAGAAATTGAAATTTGAATAGAAAAAAAGTCCAAACTGAAATTAAAATTTGAATAGAAAAAAAAAATAGATTATGTCATGAATCATGATGCTTAAGATATTTTTAATAGAAAAAATTGATAGTTTATGATATTACTATGGATATTTTGAACCGCAATTTGGACTTTGTACGGGTTCAATATGAATATTATAATTTCTTAATTACTTTGGTGTTATTTATTGTTCTATGAGACTTTAGATAATGTTGATATTTAGTACAAATATTGAATATACGGAATGTAAAAAAAAAAAACGCTATTTGGAATAGCTTCCGCTATAGCGACGCTATTCGCTATAGTTTTTTTTGTAGCCTTCCCGCTATGACGCTATAAACGCTATTTAGAACCTTGCTCACAACTGATGACTGAGATCTGAGATGACTCCAACCTTTTTAAGTAGATGCATCTTAGATTGTGCCAATATTTAATCAAAATATTTGCAGCGTTGTATCATCATATTTAATCAAAATATTAGTTAACTCTAATTAAAATATAATCCAACCGGACTTTATTTCATTTGGTCTAGCTACCACAAAAGCAAAAATACCTCTGCATTTCTCTTTATTTAATATTGTTCTTAGGCATGATCTGTTCGACAATGAGAATTTCTCTGAGAATGAAAATTTCAAAATGGAAATATTAATTTGTTAAGTTCAAAAAATATTATGAAAAAATATAGAATACAGGTGTTTCATAAGTAATTGAGATTTTTTTTGTTTTTGAGAAGTTGATATTTTCCATTTTGCAACTAAAATTTCTATGGAAGGTGTTATATTTAAATCAAACGTGTGCATTGTTGTTAAGCCGAAATTTTTATTTTTACCATTTAAAAAAAATATAAACCGAATAAACACGAAATCTGATAAATTCTATTTTTGACACAAACACAATTTTAAATTGCAGACAGAAATTGAGTGTCCGCAGTTTCAAATTGCAGACACATTCTTTTGTTTTTGTTTTTTTTGAGATATCACCTCTTTGATTTGGTGTTTTGTATAACTTTTATTAACTGTCAAAGCTGCACACATTTTTTTAGATAATCATAGTTTCAGATACTTTGACAGTTATTAAAAAAAAAAATGTGTCCGTAGTTTCAAATTGCATCCGTGTTAAAATGAAATTGATCATATTTCGCGATTATTCGGTTTATCTTTTTTTATAATATGGTATAAATAAAAATTTCAGGTTGTTAAGCACTGATTCACATTGATGTAATTGTACATATCAAATTCTCAGAAGGTTAATTATACTAATAATACAAAATAAATATTAATAAGCATTTTAATCC
This sequence comes from Carex kokanica, assembly GCA_025461125.1. Classification (NCBI taxonomy): domain Eukaryota; kingdom Viridiplantae; phylum Streptophyta; class Magnoliopsida; order Poales; family Cyperaceae; genus Carex; species Carex kokanica. The sequence continues at coordinate 5,195 of JAJGRX010000953.1, read as the reverse complement.
AAGTGCTTTGATGCTAAAAGTTAAAAGTTCAATCTGTCTTTCTTCACTCCAAAATTTATTTCTAACAACGAAGGGTCCGACAGCGACAGGTCACTGACTTACAATTAACGCCTTCATTTAATCTGGCTTCGTGGGCCCCTTTCCACAGTGTCTCATCAATTTGACGGTCCATTTAAAATTCTTCGCAAACGGCCAGTTAAATCTTGACATAGGCTGCCAAGTTCAGTCAATTTGGGCAGCACCATCAGCAACCATTGGATTAAAAGGTTGATTGAGATCCTGATCATCTCAAAACTTAAATTTGATATTGCTCGCATCTGACCGTGTGAACTTGGGAACTTGGGAAATTTTGATGCTATACTATTCACAAATTTTAGTTTGATGCTCATTCGTGTGAAATTGGGAAATTTTGGAAATTAAATGGTGCTGTTTTTTTTAAAGAAAACTGGGGCAATACCACCGATTTCATTAGAAATCAAGTAGCACAGGAGCTGGTACACTGGTACCGATATTAAATGATGCTGTTAAACTGAATCTATACACATCATGTTCCTACTTCCTAGTTGGAGTATCAGATCATTTTGCACCTTACAATTTGACTAAAGTTCTCAAACATGACTTAAATAACACTAAGAACTATGACCAGTGGCTTGTAACAAATACAAACTTCTTAGAATTGTAAATACATGATATAGCCCGGGGTGGAGCCACCTTAAAGGGATGGGGGAATTGACTTCTTTTTTTTCAAAAGTTTTGTACTTGTATCTTAATTTTTTTATAGTTTAAAGTAAAATGTTACAGGTAGTTTAAAATTAATTTCTATTCGCACTAAGAAAATTTTATATGATTGACTCTCAAAATTTTAAAGTCTGGCTCTGCCTCTGCATATAACATATATGAAAGGAAAAAAAAAAAAAATACATGCAGCATATAACCCTTGTCTTTGACAACTGCTGATCAATGCTGCTACCGGTATGACATTCTGAAATATGGCTTTATTAAAATTTAGTTACAAATTTTCTAAAGATACAAATTATTGTTGTCAACAGTGAATCTGACACAAATTTAATCTACATAACCATTTTCATACTAAAATCTACAAATTTTTATGAGCACAGCTCTTCTTTTGGTTTCCATGTTGAAAAAGCATATCTTATTTTTCCCTTCCACCCCTGAAGCATCCAGTTACTATCTTCTTCAATAAAGAACCTCTTGTCATACCCATTTCTCAGCTTCTTCCTGCATTCGCTCACTACGTCCGGATCCAGTGGCAGTTGTTCAAAACCGGCTCTTACGTTTCTTCGTTGCCAGTTCTTGTAGGTTTCTGGTCTCTCCAACCAATCGGAGCCTTCACACGCTATAAGATTAATGATATTAGGGGCTGCTACTGCTCTTTCTGCCAAATTCCTTTGCTCGTTGTCTCGTGGCATTAACGAGTCGCGTATGTCAAATTCCATGGAGTATTGCAACAAAACCTGCCGAAACCGCAAGGTGAAAAAGGAACTAAATGTTGCATTATATATCCCTTGGATGAAAAGCTGTGGTTTGATCTGCCGGATAAGATTGAGAACTTGATTCCTTGGGCTGTCCATGTTAGAGGCTTCATCCCGCACTCGGCTGAATTTAAATGTGGAATTAACAATGCAAACTTCATCCTCTCTCACATTTAGATCCTCTATACAAATTGACTCCCATTCTGATGCTATCCCCTGGTACTCGAAACAAACATTAAAGCTTCTGGCATAGTCTTCCAACCTTTTTCCTATCTCTTCTAATTTCTCTGCAGGACGAAAACCCTGCTGAGGAAAATCAACTCCAGTGATACGTAGTTTCGGGGGGCCGCCTTGTCTAGTGGCCAGGGATTGGATGAGAGGTGGCCACTGGAACCCGAAACAAATACCCAGATCAACTATATGAACTTTCGGTGCATTCTTAATTTCCCTAAGAATACTGTTGTTAGCAAAACAGTATGAAACCCTATGAAAAGGGTCTGCCGTGATACACAAATGATAACTACTTAAAATATCAGAACTGTTTATTCTTTTTGCCACAAGTTGGCGGTAAAGCTCGCTACCAGAGCCAGCCAGGCGAGCATCAAGTCCATCAGCAAGGATACATGCAAGTCTCTGAGTTGCATCACCGGTTTTAGAAGATTGCTGTCTTATCTTCATTAGAAGTTCTTCAGCTAGCGGCCGATTATTGATATATACCGCCTCAGAACAGTGGATAAGGAGCGTATTGAGATCAATGTGCTCTTTAATTTTCTTATTGACATATGAGCTTGCCTTATGTTGCATGATTTCTCGTAAACCAGAAATTTCTTCTTTCTCACAATTTTCTCCGTGATTTAGGAGAACTTTATCGTACATGTCGTCTCTAATTGTTTCTTCGTAATAAATAGTTGGTTTTTTGTGATTTACCCCCTCGCAATCAAAGTCCGTGCTACTTTTGTTCTTGTTACCCTTGGACCTAATTATAAATCTAAATTTTTCTTCTTCCTCTGGCCTAAACTCTACCATCCTTCTATTAGCTCTCTGCTCTGAATCTGAAAGCCTACTCAGTTGAAAATCTACAGTGAGTTTGTGGATTGTTGGAAGGAACTTCATTCCCTCTTTTACTCCTCTCTGGAATTCACTGGCCAGTAAATTATCATCAATCCTTGAGTTTTGTGCTGAAATCGTCTTTGTTGCTTGATCTTCCGAAAGATAAGTACTGGACTTAGGGTCTACTTTCGGTTGACTTGACCAGGATTTAATTGGAATTTTTGGTAATTTTGGATATTTTTCCCCAAGGACATCATAAAACTGTTTCTCCATTTCCAATAAATCGGTCTCCTTTTGATACTCACCAATATTTTCATCTATATCTTCTTCCAATAGATACTGGCTTATGTTGTACAGTATTGGATCTGAAATTATTATCTCAGAATTCTCATGTGGGTTTTGTTTTGGCATACTGTCTGAATTAGCATTCAGAAGACTACCAGTATCTTCTAATCGTGAGTTCTCCGTGGGCAAGGCCATAATGAATAATTCTGAAATTTAAGTAACTATTTGACCTATAAATAAATGAATCAATTATTGTTGTGTTTAACATAATTTCCTAAAATAAAATGAGGAATTATTAACTACGTACTTTCAATTCAAGCCTCTCCTTTTAAAAAACTGATAGCCGCTAATTATGGGAAAAGAAAGTAGTTGTACAAGTATTCTTTAGAGAAACCTACTCGATCGATCAAAGAGTCTCAGACAAAAAGAAAACAGGACAAGTATCAAATTTACCTCGAAAGAAAGAAAGATATACAAGCTTGTCAGAACTCAGAAGAGATCTTTAATTTCTTAGTTTGGAATTTGGAATTTGGATGGGGTAAAAGAAGACAGATGTGAGATGTGCCTCTGGCCTCTGGCAGCTTCCAATAAATCTGGTATTTCTTCTTTCTAAAACTACTTCAATAAATCTTTCCTCCTCAATCCACTAGATATCCAAATGAGATTTTTCCAAAGTCACGCAAAATATCAGAGATATCTCACACTCAGAGGACAGGGTTATTAAAGTCAGGATCTTTTGTGGCGGTCATTTTGTGATCCACTGTATAATGGTGGAGCAGGGTTACATTTTTGCTGACATGTCGTCAGATCCATTTGTACTACTTTCTTAAAACAGCCAGCGATATGAATTCACACGTTCATTATTTCTGTAGATCAATATAACAAAAAATTATATTATCCAAAGAGTTTTATTTTATTTTTTTAGATACATCATCGTAAAATGACTATTGTACATGAGTAATCTGATTAAAATAAATGAAGAAAGAAAAATAAAATTTAATAGACGAAAATATAAATAATCTATCATAGCTAGAATATTTGAAAAGACTTAAAACTCAACTTGAAAAGGCTTAATCAATTGCGTTCACCAATTGAAGAGAAATATTTGTCTTTGCAAAGAAAACAATACCAAAATTAGATGAAATTTTTATTAATACTCTAAAAAAATAACAAATTTATTTTTCTCACTAAAACAATTTTAAAAATAACCTAACCGCCCCACGTTGGGGCGGTCAGCTCCCAATACCAAACCGTCCCTCGGTGGGGCGGTCAGCTCAAGACCAAATTGTTCCCAATACACATCTCTCTCTCCCCCCTGTCCCGTCATCTCCTCCCCTCTACTCACACAAAATCCAAGCCGTACCTGCGCGCCTTAACTCCCACCCACACCGAGTACGACTTTGTGCCTCGAAGTACGCCCTATAAGTATGCCTCCATCCCATCTGCTCTCTCTCTCCCTCTCATTCGGATTTCTCTCTCCCGGATACATAAAGCACCTTGTTCTTTTGATTGATGATTCTCTTTCACTCTCTGTCCCTCTTCTAAAAATTTCTCAATCTTTCACCCTCTTTCCTTTACTCCTCTATATAACCATTTTTGCAATCTGACCTGTTTGAGATTTCTCTTTCGTTTTTGCTATGTGCTTGAGCTCGTGGACTTGATGGCTGATTGAGAGGCGAGACGGGAAAGACGCGATTCCAAACGAGTTTGTGGTTTTAGATCTAAATGGGATAAGAGAGTGATTTTAGAATTTTTTGCCGATCGAAAAAAACAGCTAACTAGTTAGTTAGTTGTTAGAAGGATACTTGGGGGACAAAAGTGCGGAGACAAAATCTTTACTAAAAAAATATATAAAAGCACGGACAAATTTAAACACAAAAGACGGAGAAAATAGTATCAATTACTAAGGCGGCGTGAAGCCCCAAGGAAAATAATATGAATTCCCCATGTTACGATGAAGAATCCCGTTGAATCGTTCAAAGATGAATACCTTAGTTTACTTCCCATGAGCAAAAGGAAAGTTTGAAAAAGATAAAAAGATTTTGTGATCACATATTAACTGATTCTCCCCTTCTAGAAAGAGCATCGATCGGAACAAATATTAATTAATTGTTTTTCATATCTTTTGGCTGCAACCACTCCTACTAATTAAGAAGGAAGGAAGCATGTGATCCACTGCATGTATCTACCTACCGCTTCTGTCGGTCAAATGTTTAATAACTTGTCAACTTACCAGTAACTTAATTATTGGTTAACTATTAAATATTGCAATGAGATAATCATAAAGCAGCAGAGGGAGACGGTTATTTATTTTAAAATAAATTAGCCGTTTGATTTTAATACCAAGACTCGCCATTCGCCAACTAA